>CM070743.1:17068967-17776467 GCA_036346245.1 Bonia amplexicaulis
TTATAGTTACCATTCTCATCGGAAGATTGGGCAAAATCCCCTCGTCAGACTAGATAACCTAAAAGCTATATGATAATCACTTTCATCGCACGCACAAGGAAGCGTGTAATGTCTGACAGTGTATTTGATTATCTCATGTGGGTAAAGTTGTACAACCTCTGCAGAGTGTTAAAAACTATTTAAATATCCGTGCTCATGGTCATGAGCATGTTGGATACAGCCACAATGGGTATATTTTTTATTTTCAAAACTGTTTCGCTGAACATGATGGGGTGGCATGTATGCGTCTTCCATGTGCCATGCCCATGGGTGGGAATTGTGTGATGTTCTCAGTCGAGGAGGGCTGTGAATAGATGTAATTTACTGTTATCAAAGTTATATAAATGTTATTTTATTACATATAAAATGCTCTTTACAATTTCGTTTGTAAATTATTACTTATTGATATTGCAAATAAAATTTGCTTCATGCTGAAAATAACATAGCATAGAGCCTCACCCTTTGACGACCTTGCATATATGTATAACCTTGTGATACACTACAAGTCTTGATGAGTACATAATATACTCAACCTTACTTAAATTATTATTGATCACAGAATGAAGAAGGATACATGTCCGACGATGCGTACTTTGCCCCTAGTACCGGGGAATTCAACGATGGGTCTTTCTATGGTTTAACTCTAGTAGGTTGCCTATGGCCTATGATGACATGGCATTGGATGCTTTTTCTTATTTACTAGTCTTCCGCTGCACTTGTTCTAGACTCTGATGTTTACTTGGCCGGTCGGCCCTAGGTTGTAAACCTGAATATGCATTGTTATCATATTACACCGTTTTGTTATGACTTATTTGTATGCGATGTGTATGGATGTGATCTCAACGATGATAATGTGTGCACTAGCTATTGATCGTAGGACTAGTATAGAACACATATGGTGATCTCGGGTATTCCATGCCTGGGGTCCCCACAATCGATTCATCGTCGCATCACCTGAGCCCTCTCCACTCACATAATAAAATATACATCAACTGACTACTCCAATTATGTCATTCATTGTGATACAAATTAATTTAGAAAAATAATGTTTTGATGTAGATATTATAAGTAATATTGTTAAAATAGTTTTTACGAGATTAGCATTATCATTGACCAACATGATCAAAGGAGGTATTGCCTGAGTGCCCAAGGTCAAACACCATTTCAGTCGTTACATCCTTTCTCTTGCTCTCTTTCTATGCCCACAATTTGATGCATATACTGAGACTTAATAGAATCAGAAATATATTACATAAAGTGTTTTAAACCTATGTGTAGAGTGGTCGAGACTACGATCAAGCTAGCTTGGTGTGAGACCATGTGGAGGTTACCCCATGTGTGTGATAAGTATTTGATTGTGCTTGTGGTTTGTTGTCGAAGTTTGAGTTTTATTTTGTATCTTTTGATCTCTGGTTTTACTGTCTGGGAGACAATGGTCTGACCAGCCTGTAGAGACAACCTGACCGGGGGAGAGGTGCGACCAGCCGAGGGAGGCAGTCTAACCAGACCGAATTGGCTGGTCTGACCGGCATGGGTGCTGTGGTCTAACTGGTCCCCTATTGCTAGGAGTTCTTAAGTCAGTTTGTGGTGGTTTGACTGGCCGTTGGTTGACGATAAGACTAGTCAGTGCTGCGTTGAGCGAGTTGAGTTGGTTTCGGCTGTGTTTTTCATGGCGAGAATCCATGCAAACATTAGTCATGGCGTGAGTCCATACAAGTGTTAGTCATGATGGGTGTTCATGCATTGTGTGAAAATCTTGATGTGGGTATCAAGTGGTACATATTTGTATTGGTTATGCTGATGAGAGTCAAGTGTATGTCACATGTGCTCAGAATAGTTGCTTGTTCTTTGATATGCTGGGTGCTTAGTGATTGTTGTGATCAACAGTAAGACCGAGGCTAGGAGAGATGCCATGAGGCCATGATGTGTCGCATAGGTTCAAGTGGAGCATCATTTCAAGTGAAGAAACATGGGAGAAAGACAATGAACGTGATGCGACAAGTGTATGCATATGGTTTGCCATTGGACTTGAATGTTTCCAGTGGTGATGGTCTTCGGAGCAGGTGTATGATCTTGGCAGCAAGTCATTAGATATCATGGACTTCGTGTGGTGGTTACTTTGAGGAGAAACACCATCAAGACTGGTGGGGTGGCAATTGAGGAAATTGTCCGATATAGGGCAGAGAGACGGTTCACAAAACCGCGATGATGTCCTAAGTGGTTTAGGTCACATTTTGAAGGATGGAGCGTCTTATCTATGCATCGACGATGGTGAGTCCCTTTCATTTCTTTGTAGATTTAGTTTTGAAATATGGTAGGATAGCAACTAAAATCATTAGATGTGTAGTTTTGAAACTAAGGTAGGTTAGCAGTTAAAATTATTAGATGCATAGTTGTGTTTAGTACGTCATATATTGTTAATAGTTGTAAATAGTGTAGTCATAGAACTAACACTAATTTTAGTCATTAATAGTTGTACTTTCAAAACCATGGTAGGTTAGCAACTGAAATCATTACACGTGTAGTTGTATCGGGTATGTCATATATTGTCAATAGTTGTAAATAATGCAATTGTGCTGGGCACACATCGCATATATGTTGAGGAATATGCCCTGACATCCTAAAACTGTGTCGTAATTGCTAAACCCTAAAACTCTAATACCGAAATGTGGCTACGGCTATATATGTTGAGGAATATGCTGGGTATGCAAGAAAGCAACTAAATTTGAAGAATTTCTGGAGCTATGCTATTAATAATTAAACCAGTAATTGTGTCATAATTATTAACTTCAAATTGATTTGCAGATATAGCTCGCGACCTTGGTGGTTCGGACTGGCCTTTTGGCCTGCTGGATCGGCACGTCGACGCGCAACACCACATGAGTCGTTGTGTCCCACATCGTGAGGGTGGGGACAAGGCGACCCAGGTTTGTCTGTAAACTATGGCACGTCTTTTTATGATATTTTCACTATGTACTTACTTCTTTGTGCTTTGCAGGTTGAGCAATGCCAGCCTTCTACCTCTTGTGTGGATGGTGGAGGCCACTGACGAGGATGGCGCATCAGTCCAGGAGGACAGGGAGGTCCAGGCCAGCCTAGAGTGGTCATGATGGTTACCATTCGACCAATCATTGCTGACAGCTCTGCTAGATCGATGGTGGCCCTAAACGCACACCTACCATTCGGTGAGATGGCCCCTACTCTACAGGATATTGTGATGCTGCTGTAGAACATGGCTAACCTTTGTCCTCACATGCTGCCCCCTCCTGCTGCAACTATGGTCGTTCAAGTGCTTCTCCCTCGGATGGCCGATGCTGCTCGACAGCGGTCCATACTACACAGACATGTACCATGGGGGCACCGTGGGCTGGCCGACAGCATGGTCTCTTTGGTGCCATAGATAGGAACGTACTATCCTGAATATTTACTATATGTGTATTACAGGTCATCCTTTGTGACCACTGTTCTGGCTTGCAGGCATAGTTTGCACACCTGTAGGTCACTTGTGTGTACGACAACTTCGTCAAGCACCTCAATCGCCTCACCGTTAATGATGTGCACTAGGAGCCATACTCTGGTCAGGAAATGGTGGACCGTCCCCTCATTGGGCTCATGTAGAAGAAGCTCATCTTCAGCGTGTTCGTCGAGAACTACGCGATGCACATGTTGATGCGCTAGTTCAGCCTCCACCAGGTTGTTCCAGTCCGCGTCAGATGCCTGACTCGGTCCACGCATGAGTTACACACAACACATGACCCTATATTTTTTTCTAGTTCTATTACGATGCCTTCTAATTGTAGTTGTACATTTCGGAGGCATAGTAGGAGGGGTGGTAGCGGGACAAGCTGGGCTGCGAAGATAGTGCTGTGGGTGGTGGAGTGGGTGGAGGCACTCGAGTACTTTGTGCAAGAGGGTGCCGCGTATGACCCCAGCGCATACGATGAGTATCTACGCTGGTGTGCTCTAGAGGCATGCACCAGGCTGTGCATGTCATTGACCCTCCCTCCGCTTATGTACCAGCACTGACCGACGCGTACCCCGTGCACTTAGCGTGGAACTTCTCCCTCACGGTAGGTACTCTCATGTTTTGAAGTGTCTAAGTACGGTTACCATAATTACTAGTTTGACGCTTTCATGTACTTCTTTTAGATGGACATCACCGCCGGGATTGTGAGGGACATCGGATCGATCGTGGGTAGGGTTGCCCACGGTTTGGAGGTGACGCGCGATGAGCTACTGCAGGTTGTCCATCGGGTCTACACTACATCAAGGCGTGTTGTCGCCCTCTTGTCGTGCAGGACGCTCCCGGAGGTGGCCACATCAACGTGTATGGCCGCCATGTCCTACAGCTCAGGTAGGAGGCTCTAGAGGGCCACATGCACATTCATCGCTAGTACCTAACCAGGCTAGAGGGTCAGGGTGGGCACATGCCTACACACTAACACCACCGTCGTTCGTGGACCCCTACCTGACAGCGTTCGGGCAATACACGTTGTTCAACTAGGGTGGGTACGATAGTTGGCTGCAGGCCATGGCCCACGTGGAAGATACGTTTCATCTCTTGATATTTCTTCACATCGATATATCGCAAAGATACGTGTGAGCACCGACTGGGGGTGGGACGTGGCGATGACGGAGGAGGCGCAACGGTGGTGTCGCTGGTGGTGAGTAGTGCGTCTTCCTCCTGCTTTATGTACTTTTTCATTATGTACGTATTTTACTTCATAGGTACTATGACAACATGACCAAGTAATCCTTGAATTAGGAAAAGGAATTTTCACACGTTCAGATAAAATCTTATAGAATGAACAAGTCTTCCATCCTAATTATCCATCCTAAATTATATCAGCAGAAAAAGAAGTTCATGACACACGAGTAGGTTGCAACATGAGGAATTGAAACCTGGCGTGCTAACAATGGTTACTTGAACGAGACTGCCGGGTAGGAATGATGCACAATGGACAGAAAAGGCCATTGATGCCCGCTAATTTGCAACACAAGCTGGGGGAAAGAGAAGGGAATAAAGCCTAAAACAAGATGACCTGATGAAGTAATGCCATGATGCCATGATTGGCAGACAAGCAGCCACAAGAGGGCCAAATCATGCCATGCCAACGCACATTGAGGCCGTGTGCGCCCGCGCAGCTCTATAAATAGAGCTCAGCCGCGCACACCTCCACATCGCCTCAAGGCGCCACTATTTGTGTTCCATTCCAACGCCAGTTAAGCAAATGGCGTCCAACAACCACCAGAATGGAACCGACCCTAGCAACGCTAAACAAGTTGCGTCCAAAAAGAAGCCTTCAACGGAGTTCCAGCTGAGGAAGTACCTGCTGCTGCTGGCCACTCTGGTGGCGACGGTGACGTACGTCGCCGGGCTCAACCTGCCGGGGGGAGTCTGGCAGGACACGCAGCATGACCACCTAGCGGGCGACCCAATCCTGCCGGACGCCCACCACCGCCGGTACCTGGCCTTCTACTACTGCAATGCGACCGCATTCGCGGCGTCGCTTGTGGTCTGCCTCCTCCTCCTCGTCCTGGAAGAGGACAGCACCCGCTGGGCGGTCGTGCTGCAGGTGGTTATGGCGCTTGATTTACTTGGCCTCATGGGGGCCTATGCTGCCGGGAGCTGCCGGGATGCATTCACAACCATCTACTCCTCGGTGCTAATGTCTGCCGTCTCCCTATACATCATGCTTGCTTTCTCCAAGTATGTCATCTCTTACTCTGAGTACCTGAGTCGGGAGCGCAAGAACCGAGACAAGAAGCCTAAGAATCAAGGCAAGAAGCCAGACGAGGATCCTGGTGCACACAAGCCTGAAGGGATTAAGAATCAAGGCATGAAGCCAGACGAGGATCCTCATGCACACAAGCGCGAAGAGCTGCATGAAGTCTTGATGCTGCTCGCGACCTTTGCAGTTACCATCACATATGTGGCCGGGCTGAACCCACCAGGTGGCTTCTGGGGCAATAACCAAGATGGCCACCATGTGAGCGACCCGGTTCTGCAGGACCACTACTCCAGCCGCTATCAGGCGTTCTTCGTCTGCAACACCACTGCATTTATCGCATCTCTGCTTATAATCATGCTGCTCCTAGACAAGAAGCTCAAGAAGCTAGGCAGGGGAATCTCTGTACGGTTTGTTGCACTGTATGGGTTCATCATCATAGCGCTCTTCGGTCTCGTTGGGGCCTATGCTGCTGGGAGCTGCAGGGAGGTGGACAATACCACTTATGTCGTTTGTCTGATTGGCGCAGTTCTTGCATACATCTTCTTCCAAGTGGCTATCACTAAAGCCATAAATAAGAAGGATTGCGGCTGGTGTGGAGTACTCACAACCATATATGGTACTGCTTCAGGATGGCTGCAAAACATAAGGAAATACTTTGCCGGGTCAGAAAGCCACACTAAACCAGACAACTCCTTTCTAGCTTGCAATTTAACTATGATTAACTCTGTGTATCTGTACAATTACCAGGGACACAAAACTCAGCGAAGCACTGGAAAAGGCTCGTGATCTTGTAATGTTGCTGGCAACTCTTGTTGCAAGCATCACTTACCAAGCTGGACTAGATCCACCGGGCGGTCTTTGGCCAGACGACCGGGATGGGCATAAGGGCGGTGATCCAGTACTCCTCACAACACATCCTACGCGGTACAAGGTGTTCTTCTACAGCAACTCAGCGGCTTTTGTGGCATCATTAGTTGTCATCATAATGGTCCAGAGTAGATTTCTACTTCAGCGCCATACACTGGAGGCGGCCATGTTATTGGATTTGTTCGGCCTCATAGGAGCATATGCCGCAGGGAGTTGCAGGGATGTAAGCACCTCCATATATGTTGTCGCCTTGGCTGGCGCTGTCCTTGTCTATGTGGTGATTCATATCGTCTTCTTCACACTAGACCACAGGGACAACCACCAAGACGCTGGTGAGTTGGATGATAGGCGTGAGGTGTTGCTGCTGCTTGCAATCTTGGCTGCTACGCTCACTTACCAAGCTGGGTTGACCCCGCCAGGCGGCTTCTGGTCAGCGGATGACAAGTTTGGGCACCATGCGGGCTTCCCGGTTCTCCTAGACAACTACCCTTGATGAATAAGTCTTTGTACTGCGGTCTTTGTACAGCATCTGCTTTAGCATCTAGGACAGCTTTGCTTTAGCATCTAGGACAGATCTGCTTTAGACAAGATCTCGCTTTAGCATCCTTGACTAGCATCTAGGACAGCATCAAGGACAAGATCTCGCTTTAGCATCCTTGACTAGCATCTAGGACAAGATCTAGGACAAAGATCTCGCTTTAGCATCTAGGACAAACATCTTAGCATATGCTTGGTGGTTGGCGACTTATAATATGTATCCCCAACCCCTCGGGTTGGTAAGGCATTGTGTGAGAAATAGAAAAATTGCCCCATCTCCAAGTGTCTTCCTCTCCATGAGAGTAAGGATCTTGCTATCACCAACAAAGAAGAGTCCAATGAGTAACAAGTGGTATCGAGCTATACTATCCTCGTAGCCTGAGCATCTCCTCTCATCTCCTTCTTGACCTCATGGCGGCCCCAATGTAGCAGCGGCTCACTGTCCCCGCCACTCCTCTCCGAGACGGCAAGGCTCGTCGGCGACCCCTCTCCACGCAACAGCCCCGAGAGCGCGCCATGTCCGCAGGCGCCTCGGCCTTCGATCGCCTCGAGCATGCGGCGTCGTGACGGCCGAGCTCGCCGCAGCAGCAACCAGCAGCGAAGCGGCGAGACCGCGCGGCGGCGAAAAAGCGTCAAGGCGGCGGCACGGCGGAGCGGCAGCAGCCTGAGCGGAGGTGGAAGCGGCGGCGGCGGATGCAGCGCGGCGGCAGCAGCGAGGTCAAGGTTCTGCGGCACCAACAGCAGCCCATCTCGCGATGACAGCGACGCAGACCTTGAGCTGCTGGAGGAGGCGCGAGGGCGAACGCAGCGCGGCGCCGCGTCCGCCACGAGCGCGCGGCAGCCAGACAGCGCGGACGCGCGGCGGCGCGCTCTGGAGGAAGCACGCCGGCGGCGGCGTGGGTCGACGGAGAGCGCGGCCTTCACAGCGACGCGACTCTCTCCCGGTTCGATACCGTGGTCACCACGAGTTCCGTGTCGCCGTCGGGGCGCCGGCCCGGCGGCGGTGGCCTACCTCACCAAGACCAACTACGCCGAGTGGGCTGCGGTGATGAGGGTGAGGCTCCAGTGCGGCATATGTGGGATGCGTCCGACGGCGACGCCGACTACGACCGGATCGACGGCGCCGGATGCTCTCATCGCCGCAGCCCCGCCCGAGATGCGCTTCGCTACCAACAAGCGGATCGCCAAAGAGGCTTGGGACGCCATCGCCGCAAAGACGCATCGGCAGCGACCGCGCCGCAAGTCTACACCGCAGCACTTCGCGCGGAGTGGGAGCACCGCCTTCAAGCCGTGTGAGGGCGTGGGCGACTTTGCTCTCCGCCTCAACACTCGCTGCGGTGGTGCGTTCGGCGATGACACCTACGGCGAGGAGAGAGTGGAAAAGCTCTTCCGCTGCGTCCCGAGAAGTACAAGCGATGGCTCGCCGATCGAGTCTCGCTGGACCTCTCTACGATGACGATCGAGGAGGCGATGGGTCGCCTCAAGGTCGTTGACAACGAGGAGCCACGGCGCCTCGGGACCCGTCACCATTGGCGGAAGCTCCTCCTCACTCGGGAGCGGTGGGGTGCCGGCCAGGTGACAGGAAGAAGGGGAGCCTTCTTCCACGACAGTGGCATAGCGTGGCATCGCGCGCAAGCAGCGCAAAGACGCCTGTGCAGGGCGCGAGGACGTCCGAGGGTGATGACCGTGGGGCGCCTGGCGGCGCACCGGCAAGCAAAAGCCAAGACGAGACGACTCTTGCCACAATCTGCGGCAAGCTTGGTCATTGGGCCAAGGAGTGTCGACGACCACGACGCGGCCGTGCCCACGTCAGCGCGGCGGAGGAGCAGCGGCTCGCTCATTGCTCATGCGAGCAACGAACTACCTCCAGCGGCACCGCCGCAGTGGCTCTCCTCCACCTTGACGAGCCAAAAGCACACGCCCTCCTCGGCTACGGCTCCGGCAACAACAAGACTGACGGGTGGTGCCTCGACACCGCGCCACCCATCACATGACCGGTCGACGGAGTTCTTCGCGAGTTTGACTCTAGCGTCCGAGGCTCCGCTGTTTGGGACGCCCGGCGTGGAAATCAAGGGCGTCGGCTCCGTCATCCTCACCTCCGTGTCCGGTGAGCACTGGGCGCTCACCGTGTCTACTACATCCCGATCTGCGGAACTCCATCATCGCCTTGGGACGGTGGATGAGAACGACTGCTGGTCGAGATCGAGCACGGGTGCTTTGCGGTTTGGGATCTTCGCCGCCGCCTTCTTGCCAAGGTAACCAGAGGCGAAAATCGACTCTACATTCTTCACGTGCAGGTGGCACAACCCCTCTGTCTCGCTGCTCGTCGGGACGACGAGGCGTGGCGATAACGAGCGCTTTGGGCACCTTCACTGAGGCCTCAGGCGGCTCGGTCGCGGAAATGGTGCGAGGCCTGCCGTGCCTTGACCATGTGGAGCAGTTCTGCGACGTCTGCGTGTTGACAAAGCGGGCGACTCCCTTTCCCAATGGGCGAAGTTTCGAGCCAAGGAGAGGCTCGAGCTCGTGCACGGGACTTGTGTGGCCCGTGACACCGGCCACACCGGAGGACGACGCTACTTCCTGCCGCCGTCAACGACCTCTCCCGCTACATGTGGGTGATGGTCCTCGGCAGCAAGGGAGAGGCTGCGGACGCCATCAGGCGCACGCAGGCTGCTGCGGAGGCGGAGTGCGGCCGCAAGCTGCGCGTGCTGCGCACAGACAACGGCGGCGAATTCACGGCGGCTGAATTCGCGTCGTACTGCGCTGATGAGGGCATTCAGCGCCACTACTCCTCGCCGTACAGCCCGCAGCAGAACGGCGTCGTCGAGCGGCGCAACCAGACGGTTGTGGGGATGGCTCGGGCCCTCCTCAAGCAGAGGGGGATGCCGGCTGTCTTCTGGGGAGAGGCGGTGGTGACGGCCGTCTACATCCTCAACCGCTCGCCTACCAAGGCGCTAGACGGCAGGACGCCGTACGAGGCTTGGCATGGGCGCAAGCCGGCGGTCTCCCACTTGCGGGTCTTCGGCTCCCTCGCGTTCGCCAAGGAGCTTGGCCACATCGGTAAGCTCGACGACAGGAGCACTCCGGGAGTGTTCATCGGCTACGCGGAGGGCTCGAAGGCCTACCGCATCCTCGACCCTGTCACACAGCGCGTCCGCATCTCGCGTGACGTTGTGTTCGACGAAGGGCGAGGTTGGACGTGGGACAAGGCGGTGGACGACGGTTCGACTTCGACTCTCAGGGACTTTGTTGTCGACTCGCCCACTTCGAGAGCCGGGAGCTAGCGGCTGTCTTCACCGAGCTCGTCCACCTTGACACCTTGCTCGCCACCAGCTCCGGCGAATGCTCCACCACGTTCGGCACCAGCCACTCCACGCTCTCCCGCACCGGCTCACCACTCTCCTGCACCGGCGGCCACATCACCGGGATCGGCCCCAACAGCTTCGGTCCATGACGAGCAGCGCATGGTGGAGTTCGCTACTCCGCTGTCTCACGACGAGGACCGCATCGACGCCTACCATGGCGGCGAGCCTCTGCGCTACCGTACCGTGGACGACCTCCTCGGCGAGCAGCCGGTCCCTGGACTGGCGCAGCGCGACTTCGAGGCGGAGCTGCACCTCGCACAGGACGACGGCGAGCCTCGTTCCTTCGCCGAGGCGGAGAGAGACGCGGCATGGTGTGCCGCGATGCAGGAGGAGATGGACGCCGTCGAGCGAAACAAGACGTGGGAGCTGGCGGATCTTCCTGCCGGGCACCGCGCGATCACCCTTAAGTGGGTGTTCAAGGCGAAGGGATGAAGCCGGCGCCATCGTCAAGCACAAGGCTCGCTTGGTGGCACGAGGCTTCATGCAGCAGGAGGGGATCGACTTCGATGACGCCTTCGCACCCGTTGCGCGCATGGAGTCCGTTCGTCTTCTCCTAGCACTTGCAGCCCAGGAGGATTGGCGCGTCCATCACATGGACGTCAAGTCCGCCTTCCTCAACGGCGACTTGAAGGAGGAGGCCTACGTCCGTCGTACCGCGGGATTCGTCATCTCCGGCAAGGAGGGCAGGTTCTCCGCCGCGCAGGCCCTCTACGGCTTGCGGCAGGCACCACGAGCCTGGAACGCTAAGCTGGACTCCACCCTCAAGCAAATGGGGTTCCAGCAGAGCGCACACGAGGCTGCGGTCTACCGGCGGGGCAAAGGCGGCAACGCCTGGCGGTGGCGTCTCGCCGACGACTGATAATCACCGGCTCCAAGGAGGCCGAGGTCGAGGCGTTCAAGGCGGAGATGAAGACCGCCTTCGGATGAGCGACTTGGGCTCCTCTCTTTCTACCTAGGGATCGAGGTCCACCGGACAGCTCCCAGTATCTCCCTTCGCCGCACCACCTCGCCAAGCGCACCGTCGAAGCCGGCGGGCTCACCGATCGCAACCCACCCCACACCCTATGGAGGAGAGGTGAAGCGAGTCGTGAGAGCACGGCGGAGGAGGTGGACGCGACGCAGTACCGGCGCATCGTGGGTAGCCTTCGCTACCTCGTCCACACGCGTCCAGATTTGGCGTTCGCCGTTGGCTACGTCAGTCGGTTCATGCAGCGACCGACGACGGAGCATCGGCGAGCCGTGAAGAGGATCCTCCGCTACGTTGCGGGCACCTCCGACTCGGCTTGCACTACCCGAGGTGTCCCGGCGCAAGACTTCATCGGTGCAATGACAATGACCACGCAGCGACATCGACACCAAAGAAGAGCACAAGCGGATTCTCTTCTTCCTCGGCAAGTGCCTCGTTAGTGGCGGTCGATCAAGCGGCGGTGGTGGCCCCTGTCCACCGTGAGGCCGAGTACATAGCGGCTTCCACCGCTCGACTCAGCGCCTGCTCGCTCGACTGCTTGGTGATCTCCTCGGTAGAGACACTGAGGCGGTGGCACTCAGGGTGGACAGCAAGTCCGCTCTGCTCTGGCGAAGAACCCGCTTTCCACGAACGAGCAAGCACATCCGGGTGAAGTACCACTTCATCCGAGGCTGTTTGGATGAAGGCAGTGTCAAGGCGAGCTACATCAACACCACGGATCAGCTTGCGGACCTGCTCACCAAGCCTCTTGGGAGGATCAAATTCCTCGAGCTCTGCTCTAGGATCGGGATGGTTCAACGTCCCCACAAGACGACGTACAAGACTTAGGGGAGAATGATGAATAAGTCTTTGTCTCATGGTCTTTGTACAACATCTGCTTTAGCATCTAGGACAGCTTTTGCTTTAGCATCTAGGACAAGATCTGCTTTAGACAAGATCTCGCTTTAGCATCCTTGACTAGCATCTAGGACAGATCAAGGACAGCATCTCGCTTTAGCATCCTTGACTAGCATCTAGGACAAAGATCTAGGACAGCATCTGCTTTAGCATCTAGGACAGCATCTTAGCATATGCTTGGCTGGTTGGCAGCCTATAAATATGTATCCCCAACCCCTCAGGTTGGTAAGGCATTGTGTGAGAAATAGAAAAAATTGCCCCATCTCCAAGTGTCTTCCTCTCCATGAGAGTAAGGATCTTGCTATCACCAACAGCAAGAGTCCAGCGAGTAACAACCCTCACCGTTACAAGGCATTCTTCTACTGCAACGGGACGAGCTTCATGGCATCCGTAGCTCTGATTGTCCTCCTTGTGAACCCAAATCTATACAGGCCAGGCATACGATGCTATGCACTCTATGTGTGCATGGTGGCGGGCATGTTTGGCCTCATGGGTGCCTACGCTGCTGGAAGCTCCCGGCATCTGCGGACCTCCATCTATGTATTAACGTTGGTTGCTGCAGTCTTCGCCTTTGTAACCTTGCAGGTGGTCATTTTCTGGATTCGAGAAAAGAAGGCCCCTAACCCAGGAGCCCCCGAGACACGAAATAGGTCATCTGGGCAAGAAGATGGCAGCAATGCGTCCTCTGGATCAGGAGACAAGCACCTGCGCGAGTACTTGATGCTGCTAGGAATCCTGGCTGCGAGTGTAACGTATCAGACTGGCCTAAAACCACCAGGTGGCCTGTGGCAGGACAACAGGAACGGACACACTGCTGGCAACTCAATCCTCCACGACATCGACAAACGCCGGTACCATGCTTTCTTCTATAGCAACTCCACTTCCTTCATGGCTTCTATTGTCGTCATCGTCTTGCTTCTTCCACGGATGCTGCACAACCACGAGTTGCCGCTCTGGCCAATGCATACGGCCATTTTGCTGGACATGCTCGGCCTCCTGGGGGCCTACGCAGCGGGCAGTACTAGGGACTGGGAGACGTCCAGGAATGTCATCGCTCTGGTCGTCCCTGTACTGGCATATATTGCAGCCTACGCAGCAGTGCCATTCTTCCGCAAGAAACGCTGATGTCACAAAGGAATTTCTGCATCAACCATCCCTCAATGATCCTTAGATGCGAAGTGCTTCTTTCTCTAATTTTCAATTTAGTTAAACTGTGAGCCCTGTGTGTGTGTTAAGATATTGAGTTGTTTGTTCATACGTATTCTCCGGATGGTATTATACACAGACATGTATATGAATTATTATGAGTTTTTTTTTATAATTGAGGGAAAAAGAATCCCATCTTCTTTCAGCATTTGCCTGCCATTGCACCAAAACAATTGATAGATGATCAAATAGCAAAATTTTGATAATGTCAATCTGAGGTTTTGAGCTTTGAGCTTCTTTATTCATCTCTTATATGTATATGTATATGTATATGTATATGTATATGTATATGTATATGTATATGTATATGTATATGTATATGTATGAGTGTGTGTATATGTATATGTATATATGCATATGTATATGTGTATATATATGTGTGTGTATATCACTACTACAAAAAGGGTCATCATAGACGGTTCGGAACCGTCATCACAGACGGTTTTCTGAACTGTCTGAATTTATGGGTCTGTAATAATCGGAGGTTATCACAGACGGTTCTAGTTACCAACTGTCTGTGATATTTTTTATCACAGATGGTTGGTAGATAGAACCATCTGTAATACTAGTGTCACAGACGGTTTTTGGTTTGAGCCTTCTGTGATAATCCTTCACAGATAGTTTATATCACAAAATCATCTATGATAGTTCATTCTATACCTATTTTCCCCCCTTTTTTCAGCTAGCCTCGGGAAATATTAACTATGCTATCTGAAAACAAGCAAATACAGTAAGAAACACAGTACACATTCCATTTTTATGAAGATTAGAGCCTACCATTACAATATGCCAAAACAACGAGCAGGCTAACACAACAAGAATGGAGAAAAAGCAAAAATCCTCTATGCCTTCTCACTCCTGATGCAACGTACGAGCTAGATGTCTTTGACACCCACCATCATCGACGTTGATTGAGCGTCTGCACGGTTGGCACGAGCTAGTTGTTTCTGCGGTGTCTTGCCTCCCATAGACTTGTGCGTCGTCTGCTTCGTGCGGACTATGGAGGAGGAGAACAGCAAGGAGGTTGGGTTTTGGTTATTATTTATAGGGGAGGGAGAGACGGGAGTGCGAAAATTTTTGGCGTGGGGATGGAGAGGTGGAGCTACGATCCGTGGGGTGAGGGTTGGTGTATTTCTATTGGCTAGGATTGGATTGAGGAGGATCGACGGGCCCAGCGGTCAGATTATCACATACGATTTTTAATAAAAACCGTCTGTGATACTCTCTATCACAGACAGTTGGTAGCTAGAAACGTCTGTGATGAATGAATATCACAGACGGTTCTATATACCAGCCGTCTGTGAATTAGAAAACAAAATTTCATATACCCATGTAATATAAACAACTAGTATGAAAAGATAAAATAGTAAAGTTTTATATGGCTTATGTATACTCATTTGAAAGGTTTCGATGAGATCTACAACTTTTCGGTTGAAGCAAAATCCAAATTCCGAAGGGAAGACCAAGAAAAAAAGCAAAAACAAAACCCAAAAACTTGCGCCGCGGGTTTAGGTCCAACGATGACCGATTTTCGGGGTCTTGGAGGGTGACTAGCGCAAGCATATCATTTGTTTGGATCGGGCTCGTCGTTAGCTTTCCAACGAGTACAAGAACGTCGAAAATGGATACCGTATGCAAAAGTTATGCTCGTTTTACTGAAAGTGTGTCAAAACTGAATCCTACTCGGACTCAAGCGGGAAATTATGAAATTTTGGGGGATTGCAAGGCAGGAAACATATCACAGATGGTTTTTAATACGAACCGTCTGTGATAACTTCATTATCACAGATGGTTTTTAATACAAACCATCTGTGAAGTATTACAGACAGTTTTTAATAAAAACTGTCTGTGATGTCTGCCATTATCACAGACGGTTCTTATCTAGAACCGTCTGTGATACTTCACAGACGGTTTATATTAAAAACCGTTTGTGATAATGAAGTTATTACAGACGGTTCATATTAAAAACTGTCAATGAAAATACCACATAGGGTTATTCGTATGAATCGTCTGTGATACTTGCAGTACCGACCATTACGACCAGGTTCAGTAGCTGTAGTTCCCAGAGCTGCATAAGACTGATTAGAGGAGCCACGACGACAGTTGAGATCTTGCACAGTCTTCTCTTGAGAGTGCTTTTTGAGCCTTTCTTTCTTCTCCTTCTTAGCTTTCCAAAAGCAGAACTGAACCACATGACCATCTCTACCATAATGAGTGCATTAATACATATCTGTTGACTTCACAACACCCACTTTGGTAGAGAATTCTTTTGCAAAACCAGCAGATTTAAATATAATCTATTTAGGTTCAGATTCTACTTCAATTTTCCCAGGCCCAAGAAGCTTAAATCTAGTTCTTCCATGTTTAGAGTCAAGTATTTCAAATACTCAATCTAAAACTTGCTCTAATTGTGAATTACTAGAAGCTAGACTTAATTCATCACAGGAATATATTCAATAAATGCTTTATCATAAAAACATGTTTTGCTCAAATTGTTCTAAGTTAAATATTGAAATTGATGCTTTGACTAGGCAGTTGAATGATTTCGCTGAAAAAGAAAGATTGGCTCAATCTAATACTTCCAAGAATTTAGCGAATAAACTGGTTTAAGTGCACATCTTGTTCCTCATTGGCTAAAGAAAAATAAATATCTTGTATGGATGTAATATTTACTGATGTTATTGTATAAGTTAGCTATTAATTTAGGAACTAACTCTGAATATATAAGAGATTCAGAAATCCGGATCCCACAACCGTGTAGCCAGTAATGCTGCCAGCGAGCAGAATGCTAGCAATTGCCACCGACGCCCAATAAGGGACTAGCAGTATCTAAGAGACCAATGAAGAAGCTCAAAGCTCAAAACCTCAGATTGACATTATCAAAATTTTGCTATTTGACCATCTATCAATAGTTTTAGTGCGATGGCAGGCAATGCTGAAAGAAGATAGGATTCTTTTTTCCCTCAAATATATAAAACAACTCATAATAATTCATATACATGTCTGTATATAAAACCATCGGGAGAATACGTATGAACAAACAACTCAATATCTTAATACACACACAGGACTCACAGTTTAACTAAATTGAAAATTAGGGAAACAAGCACTTCGCATCTAAGGATCATTGAGGGATGGTTGATGCAGAAACTCCTTCGCGACATCGGCCTTTCTTACGGAAGATTGACACTGCTGCGTAGGCTGCAATGTATGCCAGTACAGGGACGACCAGAGCGATGACATTCCTGGACGTCTCCCAGTCCCTAGTACTGCCCGCTGCGTAGGCCGCCAGGAGGCCGAGCATGTCCAGCAAAATGGCCGTATGCATTGGCCAGAGCGGCAACTCGTGGTTGTGCAGCATCCGTGGAAGAAGCAAGACGATGACGACAATGGAAGCCATGAAGGAAGTGGAGTTGCTATAGAAGAAAGCATGGTACCGGCGTTTGTCGATGTCGTGGAGGATTGAGTTGCCAGCCGAGTGTCCGTTGTTGTTGTCCTGCCACAGGCCACCTGGTGGTGTTAGGCCAGTCTGATATGTTACACTCGCAGCCAGGATTCCTAGCAGCATCAAGTACTCGCGCAGGCCCTTGTCTCCTGATCCAGAGGACCCATTTTCTGTGTCACGGGCTCCTCCTCCTTCTGAGGATGCACTGCTGCTGCCTCCTTGCACCGAGGACCCGTTAGCTCTGTCATGGGGTACTGGTTCAGAGGACGCATTGCTGCCATCTTCTTGCCCAGATGACCCGTTTCGTGTCTCGGGGGCTCCTGGATTAGAGGCCTTCTTTTCTCGGTTGCGAATCCAGAAAATGACCACCTGCAAGGTTACAAAGGCGAAGACTGCAGCAACCAACGTTAATACATAGATGGAGGTCCGCAGATGCCGGGAGCTTCCAGCAGCGTAGGCACCCATGAGGCCAAACATGCCCGCCACCATGCACACATAGAGTGCGTAGCATCGTATGCCTGGTCTGTATAGATTTGGGTTCACAAGGAGGACAATCAGAGCTACGGATGCCATGAAGCTCGTCCCGTTGCAGTAGAAGAATGCCTTGTAACGGTGAGGGTAGTTGTCTAGGAGAACCGGGAAGCCCGCATGGTGCCCAAGCTTGTCATCCGCTGACCAGAAGCCGCCTGGCGGGGTCAACCCAGCTTGGTAAGTGAGCGTAGCAGCCAAGATTGCAAGCAGCAGCAACACCTCACGCCTACCATCCAACTCATCAGCGTCTTGGTGGTTGTCCCTGTGGTCTAGTGTGAAGAAGACGATATGAATCACCACATAGACAAGGACAGCGCCAGCCAAGGCGACAACATATATGGAGGTGCTTACATCCCTGCAACTCCCTGCGGCATATGCTCCTATGAGGCCGAACAAATCCAGTAACATGGCTGCCTCCAGTGTATGGCGCTTAAGTAGAAATCTACTCTGGACCATTATGATGACAACTAAGGATGCAACAAAGGCCGCTGAGTTGCTGTAGAAGAACACCTTGTACCGCGTAGGATGTGTCGTGAGGAGTACCGGATCACCGCCCTTATGCCCATCCCGGTCGTCTGGCCAAAGGCCGCCCGGTGGATCTAGTCCAGCTTGGTAAGTGATGCTTGCAACAAGAGTAGCCAGCAACATTACAAGATCACGAGCCTTTTCCAGTGCTTCGCTGCGTTTTGTGTCCCTGGTAATTGCACAGATGTACAGGGTTAAACAAAGTTAGATTGCAAGCTAGAAAGGAGGAGTTGTGCTTACGTACTTGCTTCCAGCCTGGTCTGGTTTAGTGTGGATTTCTGACCCGGCAAAGGATTTCCTTATGTTTTGCAGCCATCCTGAAGCAGTATCATACATGTTTGCGAGTACTCCACGGCAGCGGCGATCCTTCTTATCACTATTTATGGCTTTTGTAATAGCCACTTGGAGGAAGATGTATGCAAGAACTGCGCCAATCAGACAAACGACATAAGTGGTATGGTCCACCTCCCTGCAGCTCCCAGCAGCATAGGCCCCAACGAGACCGAAGAGCGCTATGATGATGAACCCATACAGTGCAACAAACCGTGCAGAGATTCCCCTGCCTAACTTCTTGAGCTTCTTGTCTAGGAGCAGCATGATGATAAGCAGAGATGCGATAAATGCAGTGGTGTTGCAGACGAAGAACGCCTGATAGCGGCTGGAGTAGTGGTCCTGCAGAACCGGGTCGCTCACACGGTGGCCATCTTGGGTGTTGCCCCAGAAGCCACCCGGTGGGTTCAGCCCGGCCACATATGTGATGGTAACTGCAAAGGTCGCGAGTAGCATCAAGACCTCGTGCTGTTCTTCGCGCTTGTCTTCACCAGGATCTTCGTCTTGCCTCTCATGATCCCCACCTCGCTTCCTGTGTAACTTGGAGACGACATAAGCGAAGAAAGCAAGCACGATGTAGGTGAAGACGGCAGACATTAGCACCGAGGAGTAGATGGTTGTGAATGCATCCCGGCAGCTCCCGGCAGCATAGGCCCCCATCAAGCCAAGTAAATCGAGAACCATGACCACCCGCAACGCAGCTGCGCAGTGTGTGCTCTCCTCGTCCAGGACAAGGAGGAGGAGGCAGACCACGAGCGACGCGGCGAACGCAGTCGCGTTGCAGTAGTAGAACGCAAGGTATCGGCGGTAGTGGGTGTCCGGAAGGATGGGGTCGCCAGCGAGGTGTCTATCCTGCGTGTCCTGCCAGACTCCCCCCGGCAGGTTGAGTCCGGCGACGTATGTCACCGTCGCAACCAGGGTGGCCAGCAGCAGAATGTACTTCTTCAGCTGGTACTCTGTTGAACCCCCGGGCTGGTTGGACGCCTTTTGATCATGGGACGCTACTTTGTTGTTGGACGCCATTTGCTTAATCGGTGGTGGAAAAGGAAGAAGACACCTTGAGGCGATGTGAAGCTGTGCTTTGTTGAGCTCTTATTTATATAGCATCACCGTGCCTTGGCTTGGGACGATGTTTCCCTGGCATCTCGGTGTCTGATCATCATGGCAAGTCATTTTGTTTGGAAATTTGTTCCCATTTCTTCCCCCAGCTAGTATAACTTAACGGGCGTCAATTATCTTTTCAGTTGTGCGCACATGGATCCTATTCAGCAGTCTTGGTCAGTCAAGGACTTGGTCAGTGTTCACAGCCAGGCTTCCAATTGATCTTGATGCAGTTTGCTCGCATTTCGGTAACTTCTTTTTTCCTACATATAAATTAAGATGCAATACTTGTTTCGATCTATAAGAATTTATCTGAACAGGTGTAAAAACGCCTTAAAATGTGTTTCTGTATCATCCACGTGTCGCAGAACTGATGGGGATTAATCAATACTCAATAGCCTTGTCATGCCAAATTCAGAGTGCGGTCGTGTGAAATCGAAATTGCTTAGTTTATGTGACCCAAGAAGACTTACCTGTTTTAGATCCCTTTTCCGTTGAGCTCTGGGAGATGCCAGTGCCAACACCTTCTATTAGCTGTACCCAATGCATAAATCACCTAAACCCAAGTTGCAGTTAGAAATGTAGGCACGTTTTTCTTCTCTGACTTGGCGAGCTTCAATCATTCCCACCAACTACTGTAGTTATACAATGATTGCATAAGATGACTAAGATAATTCTTTCAATAATGGTTTAGTTGCACGTGCTTGAGGTCAGTGCAACATGTCATGATGCTGACGCAAGAAATATGTTATGCAGGAGGCTGTTGGTGTAATGCTCAGCTCAGGCTGGCATTTGAGATGGAATGCCTGTGCGGGATTGACTTGGTTGTGTTTGATGAAATGCCCCTGATGGACTGGATTACACAATAATGCAAGTTGCATTTGGTGGGAATTTTTGTTGTCGTAACAATGAAATGAACCAGTCTTTGTTCCATTAGTACCTCAAATTCTACTATGCAATAATGCAACTAGGATTTCTCAGGATATAGAGGTGAACTCTTTGTCCAGATCTTTGTGCTAGTTAGATATCGAACCCGGTTTACATGGCTACTGAAAACAAGCAGTTGAAATAAATATTGTGGCAAATATTAGTGTGCTGTCCGAAAATATGTAGAGGAAGAAAATACATGGCAGGCACAGAACCACCTTTTTAGAAAGTTATGAAGCACAGAGCAATTGTATTGTGATAGATGTTTGTCAAGAATCGGTACTTATCTGACCAATTCTGGCCTTAGTCTTGAATTGTCAAAGTCGACACGAATTGCCATGTAAAGTAACGAAGTGCAATTTCCGGGGATTAGTTTGATAGAATTTCAGACCTTATATAACAGATTCAAATGCTAGTTTTGAGTATCATAAAACATATATGTAGTTGTTATGGCTACTGACCAAACAGTAAACTAAGAGAGTAGTGTAGTAGTTATGATGGGTGAATAATGCTTGCCCCTTCTCCATGTTCAGGGCATATATGTATATCTCCATAAAGCATAATTACAATATCGTCCTTACAGTTATGTATCTCCTAGAAGGGTATACATGTCATTATACATATCACATTGGGCCCTACAATCCCCCAAACAGATCGGATGGTCTCAGGTGGGGGCCACCCCTACTACAGGAGCCTCTCATGATAAAAGGCTTTCCACGGGCTGAGACCATGCCGCCGAATCCTTCGGCCCCCTCCGTCCCTACGGCCTGTGATGCCATCCGTCATGGGCCTTACAGACTGAAGGCGTGTTGAAGCTTGACCGAAGTCGTACCGCCTTTTCGTGCGTAGTGGGACACGCAGTCGAATGCGCTGGCGCGTCGTGCGGTGCCGGTTGAAGTCTAACCATGGTCGTGCAGCCGTTTGTGGTGTTGTGGGTAGGGGTGCAAATGGAGCGGATATTTCCCGATCGTCCGTCCGTTCGTTTTAATTCGGATACAATTTCGAGCAAATTTTCCGATATCCGAAGGTTTTGTTGGATACGAAAATAGAGTCGGATATTTTTTGTCAGATACGAAAACAGATTCGGTAAAAGCATTATCTGACGGATATGGAACTACTTTGGGTGCAGTGCAATAAATATCCTCACAAAGCTCGATGTGAGACCTTAAGGGGCATGAAGGCGTTGTGGAATCATTTGCTGAATGTAATAAAGTTAAACAAACTAGTGATATAATTGACTACTTGGTTATGGACAATTTGTACTTTTGAACCATGTGAGCTACTACTTGGCTATGGGCTATGAGCTACTACTTGTTAACTAGTCTCTATCATTTACTTGCTATTTTGCTAGATATAATTTACTAGTTGCTTAACTTGTCCCTGTCACCATGTGAAATTTGTTTTCGCGCATTATCCGATTAAATATTCGTGACCGAAACTAACCGTATTCGGAGCAGCATGTATTCGTGACCGAGAATATCGGCATTCGTATTCGTATCCGGCACTATCTGTGTCTGACTCCAACTCCAACAAAAAAATATGGAAAAGGATACAGGATAAGCAATATTCATCCGTATCTGCTCCGTTTGCACCCCTAGTTGTAGGACACGTGTGTGTGTACGGTTGGTGGGTCGTGCGCTGTCAGTTTTGGACGGTTGTGCTTCCCAATCATGGGGGAGCCGAACGGACTTTAAATCTACACTAGCCATTGTGTAACTGTCCTTTACGCTTGACCTATTGTGACAGTGTTGCCTTTTCACCATCGCTCCCATGCATACAGCTGCCATATACGCCGCTCGTTACCGCCGTCCACCGCTGCCATATCTCTCCCTTTCGCTAGCCCCATTTGGTAGACCATGTTGTGACCATGCCAGGTGGAAGCACCTTTTTGTTTGCCGCCCGCCGGCCATCCCCTAAAGAACTGTAGCAAGAACTGCCCATGGCGATGATCATTTCTGCCTGCCTAGCGGCTGCGCATCATCGAGCTGCGGTGGCTCTTCTAGCCGCCATGGGTCGTCGACGATCGAGGTGGAGTATGAGTTGGTCGAGTGCGATCGATCAACGGAAAACAAAAGGTGGAGTGCGGCGAGGAAGCTCAACGGTGTGTGCTTGAATCTGCTAGGGCAGAGCTTGGCGACCGAGAGACCATCCGGTCACTTGTCCGCGAAGGGAAGATCTCAGACCGCGACGTGGTTTGGCTACCCTTTGCCGACAAGATGGAGCCCCACCCCATGGAGTCAGAGGCGGTGGGTGGTCTTCATCGCCTACCTTGAAGCTAGGCACTGGTTCCCCACCACCATGTTTGTTGGAGTTGGAGCTGCCACAGTTGACTCCGAATGCTTTGGTTCGGTAGGTTGTTTACTGTTGGGTTTCACGAACGGAGACGGTGTGGCCTAGCGCATCTTTGTTCATGTTCCTTCACGACGCACGATGCCACCTTAACATGCTGGATGGGCAGGAGTACTCCAACTTTGGGAGCGTGAACTTCATGCTTCGTTCGACGTGCATGAAGTTGTTTCCAACGAACGTAACCCGGACAAAGTGGGAGTCCAACTGGATGCGACGGTGGTTCTACCACCGCGTGGAGGGTGGTAGCAGCTTGAGGTGGATGGGGCACCTGATGGACTTCAACACGTCCCCTTCAGTGACCCTCGATCGTGAGATGAACACCGGGCGCGGAGGCTGATAGGGGTCGCCCTCTGGTTCAACATGCGAGATCATTAGCGAGGCCCGCCGAGCCAAGTAGGTCTTCGACCGCACTTGCTACGTATAAAGTGGCTATTCTGTAAGTTGTAGGTTTAATTTGTTTTATTGGCAGGGCCCACCCTCAAGGACGCGGAGCGCGCCATGACGGTGTTCCTTGGGCCGTATGTGGCCAAGGAGCACAGTCTCTAAGAGGCAGTTACTACGAACACTGAGCGAGTAAACCGTGTATGCAAAGCCCTCAGCATCCTTGTGCCAGAGCGTGCTGTGCTTTGCATTGGTTAGCTTCGCACCCACAACAGCAACGGCAAGGGGGACGCCTCTCCTCCTCGGTGAAGGGCCCGCTCTCCTGCCGTGCAATCGTCGAGCTCGGCGGCCGTTCTCCCTGATGAACCCACCGAGGCTGAGGCCGCTATGGGTACCGACTCCGACCTGGCTGAGTATGCGAACTCAGACCTGGAGGCAGAGCCAGACCGCGACGATACCGGCGAGTAGCACGTGGGTGACAGGGGTCCGCAGGCGATGCAGGAGACGGAGGCGACAACCGTTGTGAGCCCGATGCGGATGCGGGAGGTGAGTGCGAAGCCTCCTCGCCTACGTCGGCTGCGGAGGTTGACGAGGTGCTCCCTGAGGCGCCCACCGCGAAGCATGCTCGCATGGCTCCACCAGCAGGGACGAGTGAGCGTTTTCAAGTGGTGGTGGCCACGCTTTCGGAGGAATCCGACTCCGAGGTGGAAGTCGTCGGCCCCGAAGTGGACTCCATAGTGAGCGCTGCCAAGGATGCCACCACCGTCGCCCGTCCGGCGACCACAAGCGCCGCCAACTCCCAACCGTCTTCTCCTATCCGTGATGCAGGTATAAATACTTCCTTTTCCTCTCGTGACTTCACGAGACTTTCCCTAATTTTCTCACTGATACTGTCATCAATGTCAGCGGGCCCACAGTCTCTGAGGTATGCACAGGAGTCAAGTGACGGAACTGGCCATGGGAGGTGCCACTCCCGCAATGGACGTGTCATCACTGCCTGCCCCTATCGAAGCTGCTGGGTTGGAAACCTGGCATTTGATCGTGGCGGACTTTGTGTCGTATCTGGAGGCATTACGAGTGTTGCAAGGAGCTACGGAATGCATGGACACTGGCTTGGATCACCGAACACTGTCGTCGTGCGGACCAGAGCTCCTGGAGGGCGCTTTGGAAGTGACGGAGATGAAGGTACTTGTACCAACCCTCCGTGTTTTTACTTGTGTTTGTAGGGACATCGCTAACCGTACCGTGCCACACAGGCCCTTGCCCTTGCTCGCACCCTGCAGGTGGCTAGGGTCCGTGAACGAAGTGGCCTGTAGGACCGACTCAATGCCACGGAGTTAGAGGTTACTACCGCGTGACAATCTGCCGAGGATGCCCTCGCTGCCTATGCGTCCAAGGATGAGCGCATTCGCTTCCTCGAATCTGAGGGAGCAAAGGATATTGTTGACGTGCATGCCCTAGTGGAGCGGACCCAACGTATTGCCTCTGAAGAATGCAAGGGCCTGCTGCAACAGATTGCTGAGCTGGAAGAAGGGAAGGCTAGGTTGATGGCGGCGATCGGTGAGATAGACTAGGCGCTGGGAGACACCTCGCTGACAGTGTGGAGCTCGATGGAGGCCTTGGAGAACACCCTCTCTGATCTTGCCATTGTGGTGCCTCCCCACACCTTTGGGACCAAGGACTTGTCAAGCACGCTTCAGAGGATTGGAGAGGCTTCGGCACTCACGTTGAGCATCGTGCGATCCTATGGCAACCATTGCTCCCTCATGACGACCCGGATCGTCCTTGGCCTTCTCCACCACCAGGGCTACCTGCACATCGGTGAACTAGCTACTCCTCACTTGGATCTACCTGCTGGGAGCGGAGTCATGTCCGGAGCCATGCATGCGATTCGACGTTCCGTGCGTGCCTTCCATCAATGTATATGAGACTACATTGGTGAGGCCGCGGCAAAGGTAGCCATGAGGCAAAGCCTGTAGGGTGGTGGAGACCTCGGGACTTGGCTTGATGATGTGCCGCGATGAGACGAACGTGGTGTGGCCAGCTCTGAGCACGGTGTTGATCCGCAGGTGTGATGCCGAAACCCTACATCTGCGCATGTAGCCTACTGTGTACACCCCGTCAATGTTATGTAAAAAAGGTGCTACATGGCTATGCCCTTTTGGCAATGTATCTTGAATGAAAACCTGACCCAAGCTGTGTCCTTATGTTTGATGTTTGTTACAAGCAGGTGCTTGACAGGGGTCGCTTGCTAGTTTTGGACCTTATGGTCCGGCGGCGCCTTCGACACTGGGATTGGGCAGCGGATTCTCTGCGCTTTTGGGAGGAGCGGCACTCGACGGGAGAGACCTCGACGCGGTAGTATCTAAAGTAGAGGACGAATTGGACGAATAATGTATCCAGCTAAGTCTGAATGGCTAGACATGTAACTGTTATCCCTTGTGGACACTGCGCGCGATACTATTGAAGTGTCGTCTAAGGTGAGAATTTCTCCCATGCATTCACCTTGTAACCACAGCTGCCTTTCGATAACACATTTGGTGAGGCTAGAAACGCTTGGAAAAGTTAGCGATAGGTAGGATTTGGGCTAGGCGAGATGAGAACACCATGGCCTCCACTCCAGCATTCGAGCGCCATATCCGCGAAGTAGGCTAGGAGCGAAGGGTCGACACAGGCCCCGCATCTCATGACGGAGAAATGGTATGAAGTAAGAATGAGCACTCCGTCCCGCACACTTCGAACTGGCGTTAGCGAAGCTAGCGGCAAGATGGAGCAGGCGCGTGCATTCCATCCCCCACCCTTCAAACTGGCGTTAGGGAAGCTGGCGGCGAGATGGAGTAGGTGCGCACGCTCCGTCCCCCACCCTTCGAATTGGCATTAGCAAAACTGGTGACGAGATGGAGTAGGCGTGCACATTCCATCCCCCACCCTTCAAACTGGCGTCAGCGAAGCTGGCGGCGGGATGGAGTAGGCTTGTGCACTTCATCCCCCACCCTTTGAACTGGAGACAGGGAAGCTGGCGGCGGGATAGAGTAGGCACACGCACTCTATCCCCCACCTTTTGAACTACCATCAACAAAGCTAGTGGCGAGATGGAGTAGGCGCGCGCATTCCGTCCCCCACCCTTCGAACTGGCGTTAGGGAAGCTGGCAGCGAGTCTTATTTGTATTTCGAAGAGTGCACTTGGATGCCACCCTCTGCATGTCTTATTTATACTCTGAAGAGTGCACGGCGAGGCTATCCTCGCTGTGCCTTATTTATACTCCGAAGAGTGCACTTGGAGATCGCCCTCCGCGTGTCTTATTTATACTCCAAAGAGTACATGGTGAGGCTATCCTCGGCATGTCTTATTTATACTCCGGAGAGTACGCGAGGAGGCTTTCCTCGGCGTGTCTTATTTATACTATGAAGAGTGCACGCGGAGGCTGCCCTCCGCGTGTCTTATTTATACTCCGAAGAGTGCACGAGGAGGCTGCCCTCCTGTAATAGCCAGCTGTTTATTTCAAAAAATTTAGTAAAAAATTTTAATTTAATTTAACTTAGTTTAAAATAAAAATAAGTGTTCTTTGGTTGCCTAAATTTTAGAGATTTTATTTGCCTATGTTTAGCTTTAAAAAAACTTTTCTAAAAAGTAATTTAACTAAAAACATAAAAATATTATCAAATAAAGAGTATTTTGAATTTCTATAAAATCCTAGTTTAAATTAATTATTTTAAAGCATTTGTCTTCTATCTGGATTTTCTGTGCTTTTCTGGATTTGAAAAATCAATTTCAAATCTAAAAAGTATTTTTGTAATAATTAAAAGACCAACTTTAAGTTCAAAATATTTTTCCTAAGTCTAAAACATCTCCAGGAATTTCTGTGATTTTTTGTGAAATTTTTAGACTTTATTTGCTATTTTCTAGTATTTTTTAAGCTTCCTATGTATTTCTTAAAATCAAAAACAAAATTTTAATCCAAACTCTCCCTGGGTTGACACGTGCCACTCCCTATTACAATCCACCCTCAGTCGATCTAATCCCAGCTGCCTGATCCCACTTACCCCTTCACTCTTCATCCGACGGTATGGATTAAATCCACCGCCGTCGATCTAATCTAAGCTGTCCCCCGTCACTTAACCCCCTCCCTCTCCATCCGACAACCCTGATCTTCTCCTAGCACCACGTCGCTCATCTGACCATCTGTCGCTCCCTCCTTTCTTCTTTCTCGCCGACACGCGGGCCCTGCTTGTCAAATTCCCGTTCCTCCTCCCTTTCTTCTTCCTCGCGCCGCCGCCATTGTTGCCACCTGCTCGAGCTCTTTAAAATGACCGTTACTACCCATTGGCCCCAACAATTGCTGCCATTAGTGGCCCTAAAGCGTCCGCACTAATACTCGCCATTTTTCCCCTCTTTTAATCCCCTTATGCCTCACCTTTACTTGCCATTGTGCTGGCCATAACTCCGGCGAGCTCCCGAAGCTTCATGCTTCCCTCCGCCCCTATTAAGGCCCTCCCCGAGGATCCCCTAGCCGCACCACCCCTTTCCCCTCTGCCAATTTCCCCTCCCTGTGCCCGAGACGCCCTAGCACCGTTTCCCCTCTTCACCGAGTTCTGGTGGTCCTCCGGCGAGCAATTGTCGTTGTCTCGGTCTGCTTCGCGCCTCACCGACGCCGCCCACGTCTTCCCCGTGCCCCGACGACCATCTTCCACCTCTTTGCTGAGCGAATCCATCGTCGGAGAGCCCCGCCGCCGTCTTGTCTCGTCGCCGACCGCCCTCCGGCCATCGTCGAGTACCACCCAAGGTACCGTTGAACTCCCTGGTGTCTCCTCTCTCTGTGGCTACCCTCCCCGTGCGCCGCCACCTGTGGAACGCCGATGACCTTGGGTCCCATGCGCCACCCGTAGGCGAGGCTACGTTAGCAATGGGGCTGACATGGCAGGTGATGTGGCCACCACTATGCATCGCGTGTGCGCCACCTCAACGGCCGTGAGCCACGCAAGCACCACGCTAGCCGCGTGCCGCCTCAGCCTCCTCCCCGGTTCATAGACCCAGTCCACAAAATCCGGTCCCACCTGTTGAGTAATAAATCCTTTTCCTTTACAAAAATAATTCGGCCAGAAAATCAAAATCCTTGCTAACGCCACCCTGACGTCATAAATCCATTTTTCGTAGAAAAATAATTCCTCTAAAAATCAATTTCCTCTGCTGACGTCAAAATCCAATTTTCCAGCACAAATTTTTTTTGAAAAATTCAATTTATTCTTTTTCTCCCTTTTCAAACTTCCAGGAGCCCATATTTCTTCATTTTAACTCCGACTGAGCCCTTTCAAATTTCTAAATTCCTTAAAAACTCTAATCTATTCATTTTTATTCTCTTTTCAAATTGTTTGAGCCTGTTTGAGTTTATTTGGATTAAGTTAAAACTTAGAAAATAAAAAATATTTTAAATGGTTAAAAACCTTCAATTAAATCTGAAATTATTTTATTTGATATTTTCAAATTCCAAGGATTTTTGTGGAATTTTGTTGAACCTTTGGAATTTATTTTATTTTTGGGAAAAAATATTTTTTTGTTTTCATTTTCTCTCTCCTCTCTTTCTTCTTCTAAGCGTGCCATTTCGTCCGGAGCCATAGCCGCCGCGATGAACACGATTTGGAGCTCTTCAATCCTTATGAATTTCTTTATGATTTTTTGTGCAATCAAGTGTATTCATTAACTCTCTTTAAGAATCCTCCATTTCCAACCGCTTCCCCCTTCTTCATGTGTATTTACACGAAAATGAAACCATCGTCCGAATTGACAACGCCATTTGATCTCCCTCTCCCGTCCTCCTCGGCCCCTATAAAAGAGAGCATCGGGTGCCCCTCCTTATTGTCATCCACCTCCGAAAATCTCAAGTCCCATCTCCCTTCCTCCTTGCCGCAATCGGCATTTTTCTCTCTCCAACTAAACGTCGTTCCTCAGCCATTTGCGCCACCTACAGTAGAGTTCCGCCACTTTTAACAATACCACCGGCTTCACCTTCGCGTGTTCTACACGGTGCTTCCCTCGCCTCGCTGGAGCTTCACCGGAACAATGACACCACTGTAGGCCAAATCGCGCCGATGTTTCTCTCGTCGCCGTTGGCTGACCGTGCATGTTCCACCATAACCAAGGTGAGCATTTTGTTCCCCGTATTTCCCTTTTCGTTTCGCCGCAAACCCCACTCGCTATCTCCTTTCCGTTTGCCGAGAAAACCGACGTCAACCCACCGATCGCCGAATGTCTTCTTTACCGTGTTCTGCCACCATCCAGTGTCTTTTGGATGAGCCGTCTATACCATTGAGTTCGCCTCGGCGTGTTGTACTTTGTGCCTCCATGGCCATCACATGAAGATCCCCGAGTCCTTGCCGACCTTGTCGAGCCACAACACTAAAACCGTTTCTTCATGTACACTACTTTTTCAGCGAGTTATTTGATTTTGGTTCATGTCATATCATGTCCTAGCCTCTAAGCAAATTATCCACCATTTTTACTTAATTTTTTGTGGAGCCAATCGACAGAAATTAAGCTTTCTGCGGAAATAGCCGTTCTCGACTTCCGCCATCGATGGTGTCGTCTCCGATGAGTTATAAGCTTAGCCAATTATTTTCCTAGCTCCACCATACCATGTTCTACCCATGCTCACTCTACATCTCCACATTCCATACCCGAGTAAAATATCTCTCTCCAACCTATCGTTGTCGCTACCATGCCGCCACTGCTGTTTTTCCCTTACCACCGGTGATTGCCACCATTCCTCTTCACCGTAACTGCATCACCACCTTTGCCTCATCACCAGGGTTCCATTTTTCCTGTTCGCCGGCCACCTCGCAGCCTACCTCACCGACACCTCCATCGTGTTTTTTATCATTTCATGTGATATCCAAAATTTCCAGATATTCGTTCTCCCTCATACGAACTCCTAATCCATTGATTCTTTCTCCTAAATTCATCTAGAATAATAATATATCCCTAAATATATATTTTATAATTGTTTTATTTTATTTGGATTTTATTTGGATTTATTATCTTTGCTTCTTCGCGTCTAGATTACGACGATTCCGAAGAGTTCGATTTCGACGATTCGCAGCACCAAGTCTTCGAGCAAGGCAAGTTACACCTTTGATCATCTTGCTTCCAGTAATTTAAATTAATTATGTTGTTTTTAAAATTATTATACATGCATACTTTTATTCAAATTAGTTCAAATTTGTTTTAAACTTTAGTTACACCAAAATTCCTTTGTATATGGCCAAATTTGACATTGAACATCAACATGCTTTGTCACCCTAGATAAAAAACCTAGTTAGTACATTAGTATTAACTGGAAATTTTATAGAATTGCTTAGCCATGCTTGGAATAATTTAGGTGGGAAGATTTGTTTCACATAAAATGATAAGCTTTTGAAATATATTCTTGACTTCGGTGAGTCAAGAAAGACTATGAATTTTTTCAAAACAAAATATAAAAACTTGGTTTAGACTTAGGCAAATGGTAAGGTGGTGGTGCTTACTGGCATGCATTGTTGTTTGGTGACACAATGTTGATTGCCAGGCACGAGAGGTATGTGGTTGGTGCCAAAGTCAAGTTAAGGACCGGTCTGTGAGCTACTGTTGCAAAGCTCTATCGTACTACCATAAGGCTAATATGGGGCAGTCCTAGCTGACTAATTTGCACGTCCCAACCTGAGTCTCGCTGGAGGTTGAAAGTGAGCGTGGCGTAGGCTATGAGAAGTCTCACTCGGCTCAAGAGGGAGTCTCGGTCTGGTAGATTCCTTACCAGGGTGAAACCTCAGTGTTGGCTTGGCCAGGTTGAAGGCTTTGCATTGTAAAGGCCTTGTCATGATCTCCTCGTCTCACACCAAAGGAAGTGTGTTTATCCGGTGGCAATATAGGATGATCATGTCTTGTGAGTAAAGCTGTGCAACCTCTGTAGAGTTTATAATCTATCCTGGATAGCCGTGCCCACGATCATGGGAAAGCTGAGTAAAGTTTTTTATGAATTAGACTTTGTTTTTCAATATGGTTTATGAAAATTGTATGGATGGATGGAATCCATATGAGATCTTTTTGGAAAAGATGGTCTAGGTGGGATGCCCGTGGTTAGGTTAGTATTTGGTTGGAGCCTGCACTAACGATATTATTTCAATTAAAAAGGATTACTTTCACATACTATATCAAATTCAGCTTTTGTACTTACTTTATGATATTTGCTCCAATGATGCTTTTTGTGCAAATAACCATATTATGCCTTCCTTTGAAAATCCCTATGCATATATTAACTCTGTTAAACCTCCTAGTGTAACTTGTGGGGTACTTTATGTGCTCATGTTGCTCAATTCATCATTTTTCAGATGACAACTTCGACTTCGGTGAGGATCAAAACATATAGGTCGCGTCTTACTGTCATTTGTCTGTGGGTAGGCTCAGTGGGCTTCTTCCGCTTCAGTTTTTCCTTCTGCTGCTTATATTTAATTTTGGCTTATGTGCCATGGATGTAAACTTTGGCCATCAGGCCCATATTCAGTTAAATAAAGTTTGTCATTGTGCTGATATGTATCCCTGTTATCACTGTGTACACTAGCTAATCCTAGACTAGTTTGATTTACACAGAGGGTTCTGGAGTTGTTGCTCTGGGATCCGACACCTCCGCATGTCTTATTTATACTCCGAAGAGTGCACATGGAGGCTGCCCTCTGCGTGCCTTATTTATACTCCGAAGAGTGCACATAGAGGCTGCCCTCCGCGTGTCTTGCTTGGAATGGGACACAATGTCTTCATGAACGTGTGCTTTATTTATTTTCTGTTTGCATAGGAGAGCTATTATACATGGTACGGCGCCAGCAGTATGCTGAGTATCCTATCCCCCTCTATGCATAATATCGTCGCAAGCGATCTGCATTCCATGTGTGGCGGAGAATCCGTCCCTTCAGACTCGCGAGACGATATGCCCCATGCTGTAGAGCTGCTATAACGATGTAGGGGCCCTCCCACTTGGATTCTAGCCTGCCCACCGTCGCCACGTGCAATGCCATTTTGAGGATGAGGTCTCCCACCTGGAATTCTCATGAGTATACGGTACGATCATACGTGCACGTTGTTCGGTACACATACTTCGCGACATGCTCGGTGGCGTTGACTCGGTCGCCATCGAGGTGGTCCAGAGACAGCGCGCACTCTTTTGCCGGAGGCTGGGTAAGGACTCTCCTCGAACCGACCTTGATTTCTTCAAGCGTGACTGCCTCATCGTTGAAGAGGGGCTTGAACAACGTAAACCCTATTGGGCGCATGACCATTGTGTGAAGGGACCAGAGCATACTGGAAAGCTCTTTCGGCCATTTGCCTTTCAGTAGTCCTGCGAGACATTTCTTGACCCCGATGGAGATTGCGTCATTTGCTCGCTTAACTGCCCAATTAGACTGTGGATGTCCGACTGAGGTGTATCGAAGTATGATGCCCATGCGTTCACAGAACGCTTTGAAGGGCGCGGAGTTGAATTGCATATCGTTGTCGATAGTGATCTCCCTCGGCACTCCGAATCGGAAAATTATGTTTTGCCAGAGGAACCGCTGCACCGTTGCGGCAGTTACCTTGGCGAGCGTGACTGCCTCGAGCCATCTAGAGAAATATTCGAGAGTGACTACGATGGATCGCATGTCCCCTAGGGCACACAAGAGTGTTCCGACGATGTCGATGCCCCATCGCGCTAGTGGCCATACCGGTGGAATGGGCTGCAAATTAATAGGAGGCCTGTGAATGACCCTTCCCATCCACTGGCATCCCTGGCACCGGCGCACAAGGTCGTGTGCATTCGCAATGGTCGTTGGCCAATAGAAGCCTTGCCTGAATGACTTACCGACGAGGGATCTTGGAGCAATATATGAGCCACAAAGCCCTACATGAATTTCAGTGAGGATCCACTGCCCCTCGCTATACGAGACGCATCGTAGTAGCGGGGCGCAAACCCCATGCTTTGTCGAGAATGTCATCTAAGATCTTGAAAGATCTGGCCTTGTACTCTAGACGCTGCAGCTCGAGAGGATCCTCTGGTTCAACTATACCCTGCAGAAGGCCGTAGATGGGCTCGCACCAGTTGCCTTGTTAGGTGATTTGGTAAACGAGGGCTGCATCATGCTTGTCATGCTTGATGGCTGTGGTGGCTAGAACTTCAGTGAACGTCCCCGCGGGAGGAGGAATCTACTGACTAGCGACCTTGGAGAGCACGTCAGCCTGCTCATTATCTGCCCACGGAATAGCTTTCACTGTGACGCCCAAGAAATGGCGCTCCTTTGTCCTCATTGCTACTAGATACTTGGATAGGTTGGGATCCTTGGCCTGGTAAGACTTGTCGACATACCCCGCAATCAAGCGCGAGTCAGTGTGGACGAGCACCCTCCACAGGTCGAGGGCCTTGAGCTTGGCGAGGCCGAAGAGCAGCGCTTCATATTCAGATGTGTTATTTGTCGTCGGGAACCCAAGGCGTGCCGAGTATAGTAGGCGATGGCCCTCCGGTGTAGTGATCACTGCACCTACTCCAGCGGCAGGGGCGCCGTAGGCTCCATCAGTGTGAAGGCTCCACATTGAGTCTACTGGTAGCTATGCATGCGGCTGAGCTGGTGGGGTCTACTCGGCAAGGAAGCCTACAAGGACTTGAGACTTTATGGTCATGCGCGAAGCGTATGTCAAAGAGAAGGTCGCGAGCTCAACCGCCCATTTGCCGATACGGCCTGTGGACTCCTTATTTGCAGCAACTTCGCCAAGGGAAATGATGAAGGCACGGTGATATAATGAGCTAGGAAGTAATGGCAAAGCTTCCTCAAGGCCATGACGAGGGCATAGGCAAAATTTTCTAGCTCAGTGTACCGTGTCTTGGTGCCCTGAAGGGCTTCAGAGACGAAGTACACGGGTCGCTGAAGGGATCTCTCCTTAAGGACGATGACTGCGCTGACTGCTGTTGCCGTAGCCACGAGGTACAGTAGCAACAGAGCCTCTGGTGTCAGGGCGACTAGAGGGGAAGTCTTGCAAGATGCTTTTTGAGTTTGTCAAAAGACTTTGCACAGCCGTCGTGCTAATGAAACCCGTCATACCCGTGAAGGGTTCTGAAGAATAGAAGGCCTCTCTCGGCCGCCCTAGATAGGAAATGTGAGAGATCATGTGAGAGGTGCTCCCATGTTTGTGATGAGTAATTGACTTGTGTGCAAAAAGTTTGCAAAATAGATCAGGGTTGCTGCTCCCAGATTTCTGTGAGCGTACTACCGCATTTTCAACGGCGGTACTACCGCCCGGCGGTACTACCGCCCGGCGGTACTACCGTGTTGGCAATGGCGGTACTACCGCGTGTGCGCAGACAGAATAGTGAGGGCATAAAATTTGAGTTTGGTTTGGTTGGTTGTGTTTAGGGCATATGGTTACTCCATTTTATCGAGCGGTGCTATGTGATGTGTTTCTTGTTTGTGATGACTGCAGGATGTCGAGGCGGAGTCGTGGCGAGACACGAGGTGATCGGACTAGGCGCAGGTGGCGTTGAGGTCAGAACGGTCGGATGTGTCGAAGACGGCAGAGATTCGATGTGGTTGCGAGTCGTGGACGACAAGGAACGCGGAAGATTCCCGGAATGTGCATGAGGGGCGTTTTGGTAAAAATGCAAGGCTGCACAGGTGGAAGCGGTTCCGTTCGGAGTTAGTGGGCGTAACGGGTTGGAGACCCGTTAGCCAAGGGCTATAAATAGGAGGGAGTGGCTGCATGCCCCTTAATGCATTCTATGGGTTTGGGAGAGAGTTAGGGTTTGCTAGAGTCAAAAAAACCTTTGGAGATGTTGTTTTGCTTTAGGCTTTAGTTGTTGGAGAGTAGTTGAGGGCAGCAGGGTGTGCTCCCTTGGTTCATCCCTCTGTGTGTGTTCCTCCCAAGAAGCATGGAGTGCTCTTGGTGTTCTTGAGGATTGAGAGGGAGAGGATGAGTTGAGAGACCTTGTAATCATACCTCTGCATTCAATCGGGGTATCGGGACTCCTATGTAATCTTCTTTTGATTTGAAATGAAAATCTGAAGTTTTTATCCCGTGCTCTCTGTTTCCCTTTGATGCCCTCTCTTCTTGATTCTTGAGATTTTTGGTTTCGTGTTGTTTCTTACCCATGAGGTGTAAAATGGATTGCTCTATGTTGGGATAGTGCCTCAAGGTCATTTGATCGAATTTTCCCAAGAGCAAATCAAGTTTAATCTCAGTTTTGGTTTTTGGGCTCTCTGTTCTTCATTTTCCTTTCTAGAGTTTTGGTGCAGATCTTGTTTCCCTTTTTGAGATGGCTTGAAATTTGACACCTAGAGTCCAGAAGCTATCTATTAGCTATTCCCAGAATTTCATGGCCAAGGGATCAAAGAAGAGATGGGAATTTGAAGTTCTCAGTTATGGCTCTCCATAGTGCTCAGTTTTTAGGGTTTTTGTCTCCTTTTTTGATTCTCTAGAGGAATCTTGAAATTGGTTCTTGGCTTATTCTTCTGGGAGTGTTTCCTTGCTATCCTCAAAGTTTCCCAAGCCAAGAATCCAAGAATCTTGCGAATTTCTCAGATTTCAGATTTGTTGTCGGCTGATTTCATCGTGCGGTACTACCGCTCCTCGAGAGGTACTACCGCTCAAAGGTACTACCGCTCGGCTCGGTGACTATAAACGCTATCGGCGAATGACCTAAATTTGTTTTCTCCTAGATTTGATTTATTTTCTAGATCTGTGATTTCTAGTGAGTTCTTTTCTGTTGTGTGGGTACTTGAGGGGAAGATTTTAATTTTTAAAGGAACCATTCACCTCCCCCCTCTGTTGCCATTTCGGTCCTACAAAATGGCTTAGAACGGCCATGAGACCGGTAAGCCTCTAGACCTCTCTTATCGTCTTGGGCGGCTCCATGGAGAGGATTGCATCGACCTTGTTAGGGTTCACCTGTATCCCTCGCCCTGACACCAAGAAGCCGAGTAGCTTTCTAGCTTGCACGCCAAAGACGTATTTGTCTGGATTCAGCTTGATGCCCGCCCACCAGAGGTTATCAAAGGTTTCCTGGAGGTCTTGACCGTGGAAGGCGAGCTATCTGGTCTTGACGACCATGTCGTCAACGTAGGCTTCGATGTTCCTTCCGAGTTGGGAGGTGAGGGCAAGAGCCATCAAACAAGTGAACATGGCTCCCATGTTCTTGAGGCCAAAGGGCATTCTGACGAAGCAGTATGTCCCTACTGCATTATGAAGCTTGTCTTGACTTTGTTGTCTTTGGTCATATGGATCCAATGATAGCCAGATTATGAATCCAATAAGCTCATGAGTTTGCATCCCGCCGTGGCATCCATCAGTTGGTCTATGCGAGGAAGTGGGTAATTGTCCTTTGGACATGCCTTATTGAGCGCGATGAAATCGATGCACATGAGTCATGCACCACTAGCCTTTTTGACTAGCATCGGATTCACGAGCCAGTCCGGGTGCTACACTTCGCAGATGACTCTAGATTGGAGTAACTTCACAACCTCTGCTTTGGCCGCCTACTGGTGCTTGAGGGACATGCACCGGAGCCTTTGTTTGACTAGCTTAGAATCAAGGCAAACTGCAAGGCTATGCTCGTTGATGGCGCAGTCCACCCCCTTTATGTTGGGTGGCGACCACGCAAAGACATCCACATTATCACGAAGGACGCGGAGTAGGTCCTGCTCAACCTCTAGAGAGAGGCCCTCGCCGATGGAGACTTGTTGGTCGACAGTATGCAGGGAGACTCTCTTAACTCCACCGTCTGGCCTAGGTTGGGCATCCACCTAGGGGCAGAGGGCGTGCCTGTGTCGAGCATGTCTATGATAGCGTGTACCTTTCAGAGGGGGCCTCACGCACCGAGTTCTATCCGGCGGGCGAGGTCTTGATCCCCGAACATGGTAACAATGCCGTGCGGACCCAGAAGTTTCATGCAGAGGAAGTTGTGGTGCAAGACCACTCCAAAGGCGTTTAGGGTCAGGTGTCCCAGGGTAGCGTTGTATGGCTAGAAAAGGTCAATGACGTCAAAGGTGACGTACTCGCTTCTCACACGATCGCCTTGCCCAAAGGACACCTACAATCGTATCTGGCCTAAGACTTTCAGCGGTTGACCCCAAAGCCCTGGAGTGGGATCCCTGGGGATCCTAGTCAACTTTGGGGGATTCCCATTTGGTCGAAGGCTTCGATGAACAAAATGTTTGCGGAGCTACCACTAGGGTCCCCACTTCCAAGGCTCTGTCCCTGACGATGCTCTGGCAAAGAGTCGCGATGGTGGGGATGTTCAAGTGAGATGGTCATCGCGGCCATGCACTTCACACCAAAGCCCATGCTGTTGGAGCTCCCCTTTGCCGCATACTCCATCTTCACGGCCCTAGCCTCACCTGCGCCCACAACCTCTACGACCCCGTCCTCGGCCAACAAGGGCGCTATTGTCGGAGTCGCCTTCGATGTAGAAGATATATCTAGCCTCTGGGCTTTTCGTTGCTTGCAATTGGAGGTGTCCTTTGGTAAGTCCTCCGCTTGCTTGGTGTTGGAGGTGTCGCCCCTATGTCATTGCGTGTCTTCTTCTACCCTTGCATACTCCTCTATCTTGTTGAAGAGCTTGGCAACCATCTTTATCGGCTTACGTGCATTGTACTCGGCCAACGGCCCCGAGCGTAGGCCTCAGATCGCTACGTTGATGATCGTGGTCTCATTAACGTCCTTGACTTGGCAGCGAACCTTGGCGAAGCGTTTGAAGTACTCTTGGAGCTTTTCCGAGGGCTTCTGCTTTATGGCGAAGAGTTGGTCCGTGTTGACCCGATCGATGTAGCTACCCTGGAAGTTGTTGTACAAACGGTCGTGTATCTTCTCCCACACGTATATGGAGTTTAGCTCTATGGCGAAAAACCAAGATAGCGCTACTCACTACAGAGCGAGTGGCAGCCCCTTCGCTTTGGTGGAGTCATCCCTGCTTACGGCTTCGATGGCCATCTCGTACACCCAAACGAATTCCCTAGGGTCCGTATCGCCTTTGTATAGCTCGATGGTTGGGAACTTGAAGTCTTCCGGCCACAACGACTACTGCAGGTCGGCGGAGAGTGGGGACTCTGGATCTATCCATTGGAGTGTGCCACGATCGGAGGCAAAGGCGTCATGGTTGTCCGCTAAGTTGGGTGTGACTTCCACCACCGCTGTCATCGCCGTTTGCTGGCTCCGAGCCTCTTGCATCTCCCGCACAGCCCCTCGAAGGTCTGCTAGCTCGCGCTACAACGTCCTGAGGGCCGCCAACAAAGTGTTCTCCATCGTTGGGTGGTCGTACCTGCCTAAGCAGTGCTGCGTGTTGCAGGGTTGCTGGCGATTATGTCCTGCTCGCCGGAGCTATTTGGCACGCTAGTGCGACTGGTCCCACGGTTGACGATGAGACCGACGTGATCGTCAGGACCAGTTGTCACCGCCGCATTGGATCCCAGGTTACTAGGCTTGCCGGCGCAAATGTCAACGTCGATGCTTCCACTGACCCGGGTGCCACTGACGAGGTCAACCATTGCACCATTGGCGGGGCCGACCGCTGTGCCACGGCGATCCTCATGGTGGTTGACCGTACCCCCACGAATGTTGACATCGGCGTTCGCCACACCGACGTCACCTTCAGCGCCGTCCCCCAATGTCGGCGTAGGCGGCCCACCAACCGAGGCCTTGGCATTCGCAACCGCCGCTGTCGTGTTCCGCTTCCTTTTCATCGCCGATGATAGTTTCTTGGGCGCCATAACTTCTCAAATCCACGGCTTGCTCTCTATCATCCCGACGGATGGCGCCAACTGTTGTGGCTACTGGCCAAATAGTAAACTAAGAGAGTAGTGTAGTGGTTAAGATGGGTGAACAATGCCTGCCCCTTCTCCATGTTCAGGGCATATGTGTATATCTCTATAAAGCATAATTACAATATCACCCTTATAGTTGTGCATCTCCTAGAAGGGCATACATGTCATTACACATATCACATTAGGCCCTACAATCCCCCAAATAGGCCGGATGGGCTTAGGTAGGGGCCACCCCTACTACAGTGGTCTTGAACTATCTTGATCTTCATGTTGATTCTTAGCATGCATCTTATATTCGTCATCGGGACTAAATCTTTCAAACACTCAATAAACATGTTAGTCACATATTCACATACTATCATTAATTATCAAAACCATTTTTAGGGGTCGAAATGCTTTCAGTCTGGCCCGCGGTTACTATCTTGTATGATTCATGTCGATGATTGCTTCATTTGGTATGCTCCGTAGGCTATTGCTCTAGCATGGGCGGCCCGAACAGCTACACTTCAGGAGGCATCAAGCCTGCGGGAATAGCTCAACGCATCGAAAGCCAAGGCCGACACTCTTTGCTGGTCCGTAGAGGAGCGTGAGGTTTGCATCTGCTTTCTTGAAGCTGAAGGGGTAAAGGCACTGGCAGCCACTAGGGCTGCTATGGCCAATGCCAACACCCATGCTACTAAAGAAAGGGGAAATTTCTCCAGCAAATGGCTAAGCTGGAGGAGGAAACGGGCCGACTATGGTCCGAGGCTGCTGAGAGTCACAAACTTCATGATCAATGCTCCGTGTTGGCCTAGGAGAATATGCAAAGTCTGGAGGCAACCCTGTCGGAGCTCAAAGTCGAAGTCCCGCTAGTTTTGCATGGTCCAGAAGATCTTTGGGGAAGCATCCGACCCATAAGAGATGCTTTTCCTGCAGGCAGCGCGTTTGTGACTACATAGATGCTCCTGGGTCTCCTTCACATGTGCAGGTGTAATCATGTGGCCAGGCTAGCTGACCCATCTCTAGGCCTTCCATCCGGAACACTATGATGCTCCACATAATCCATGCCACCCGGCGCTCTGCTCGCTCTTTTCAATAAAACCTATGGGAGTACCTAGGTGACACGACGGTGAAGGTGTCCCTCCGTCGTTCTCTTGGGGCCGCCACCGAGCTAGGGACATGGCTTGGTGAGTTGGTCCTTTAGCGCTAGTCTAGTGTGGAGCGCACGGAAGCCAGCCGGCAGGTGTGATGCCGGTCCATCCTTTGTGTTGGTCCGTTGTTTAGTGGTGGTCGGCCCTCTATGGATTGCTTGTAAAAAAAATTTTGTGTGGCATGGGCACCTGCTTATCCCCCCTAATCTTATTCGATTTGGTGACCTCGGTCCATCTCTTCCTTGGGCAGGACCTGCTCTATTACCGAGCGCCTACTTCAGAAGGGAGTTCGCCGCTGGCACGATGTGGAGGACTCTATACGATTTTGGGCGGGCTTCGAGCCTAGGTCGCATGCCATCCGGAAGGCTATGTGAAGGTTGAGGCTAACGAGGCCAAGTGAGGGTGTGTCCTCCGGGAGGCTAGGGGGTTGAAAAAGATGGCTTGTATTTGTGCGCTCCAAAAACATGCTTTATTTTAGTTGTGATAAAGGAGCTATTCCCATCAAAATGTTTTTCATGCATCTGCTATGTCAAGGATTAAGTCTGAAGGGTCATATCTTCGAAGCGAAGGTTACGAGCGCACGCTTCGCCCAATATTTCAAACAATAGGTTTGCGCGCTTTGTCCCATTCGAACTTATGGTCGACGAAGGCAAGAGCAAGTTCAATGATAGGTTCACACACTCTGTCCCCTACTTCAGACTTATAGTCGATGAAGGCAGGAATGAGGTCGATGATAGGTTCGCGTGCTTCGTCCCCCTAATTCAACTTGTAGTCGACGAAGACAGGAATGAGGCCGACGGTAGGTTCATGCGCTCCATCCCCCTACTTCAGACTTGTGGTCGACAAAGGTGGGAATGAGGTCGACAATGGGTTCATGTGCTCTGTCCCCCTACTTCGGATTCGTGGTCGATGAAGGCGGGAACGAGGTCGATAATGGGTTCGCGCGCTCCATCCCCTACTTCGGATTCGTGGTCGATGAAGGTGGGAACGATGTCGATGATGGGTTCGCGCGCTCTGTCCCCATACTTCGGATTCGTGGTCAATGATGGGTTCATGCGCTCCGTCCCACTACTTCGGATTCATGGTCGACAATGGGTTTGCGCGCTCCATCCACCTACTTCGGACGCATGGTCGACGAAGGGTGGAACGAGGTCGATGATGGGTTCGCGTGTTCCGTCCCCCTACCTCAGATTCATGGTTGACGAAGGTGGGAATGAGGCCGACATTGGGTTCGCACGCTCTATCCCCCTACTTTGGACTTGTGTTCGATGAAGATGGGAATACGGTCGACGTTGGGTTCGTGTGCTCCATTTATACTCTGTAGAGTGGACCGGGATGCATGAGGGTCCCGGTGCTTTATACTCTATAGAGTTGGTACGGAAACTCTATTTATACTCCATAGAGTGGCCCGGGATGCGCGAGGGTTCTAGCGCTTTATACTCCATAGAGTTGCGTAGAGCCTGTCAACCCCACACTTTGTTTATACTTCATAGAGTTTGGCATGGATCCTGTCGACTTCGTGCTCTTTTTATACTTCGGAGAGTGGCCCAGGTCGCGAGAGTCCCAATGCTTTATACTCCATAGAGTTGTCATGGAGCCCAGGGGCCGCTGCTCGACGATGACCTCCAAATCAATTTGGCCCAGTGCGGCGATCGACTATCCTCCAAAACCCTGTAGAGGTATCTCCACTGGTTGTAGCCTATCTTACGGGATTCCTATTTTATCATGTACGATCGCAAAGAGGAGGTCCGTGGAGCTTCCTCCATCTACAAGGATACTTCGCACTTCGCATCCCATGATGATCGTGGTGATCACCAATGGATCTTGGTGTGGAAAATCCACTCACATGATATCCACTGGTCCGAACATGATTTCAGCTTGAGCCCATGCGGGGGCTGATTGCGCACGGTAGCGACGACATGTTGGACCCATCGCACATAGGCTTTTCGCTGTCGTTGGAGGGAAACTCAAGGGCTGACCCCCTTGTAATGGGGTGGATCACCCTACAGGAGAAAACCTCTGGACCCTAAATTTGTAGCACTGCTGGAGGTGCTTCGATCTGCTATTGCATGTGAGTGACTACAAGCGTTCTCACCTCCTCAGCGCATTCCCTGGTTATGATTTCGCGTAGAGCTGCGATAGAGGTACAATCACGGGTGAGGTGGCCTCCGAGGCCCTGGACCGTAACTGTAATTGCTGAATTTAATACAATATGTAAAAACTGTAACTGTAATTACAAGTATTACCATTAGTGCAGGCTCCGACCAAACATCAACCTATCCACGGGCATCCCACCCGGACCATCTTTTCCAAAAATATCTCGTATGGATTCCATCTATCCACACGTCTTTCAAACACTCATGGATTTCATCCATCCATAAGTTTTCAATCTCTCATGGATTCCATCCATCCATAAGGTTTTCATAAATCATTTTGAAAAACAAAGTCTAATCCATGAAAAACTTCACTCAGCATGCCTATGACCGTGGGCACGGCTATCCAGGATAGATTATACACTCTGCAGAGGTTGTACAACTTTACTCATAAGATATGATTATCTCATAATGTCGACCACTACACGCTTCCGTAGGCGTGCGACTGAGTAATCATAACAAGGCCTTTACAATGCAAAGCCTTCAACCTGGCCAAGCCAACACTGAGGTTTCACCACAACTTGAATCCACAAGTTGGAGCCCCCTCTTGAGCCAAGTGAGACTTCTCATGGCCTACGCCACGCTCACTTTCAACCTACGACAAGGCTCAGGTTGGGACTCGCAAATTAGTTAGTTAGGACTGTCCCATACCAGCCTTGTGGTAGTACAATAGGGCTTTGCAATAGTAGCTCACAGACCGGTCCTTAATTGACTTAGGCTCAACCACATACCCCTTGTGCCCGACAATCAACAATGTGCCTCCGAACAACAGTGCATGCCTGCACCCACCACCTAACCATTAGCCTAAGTCCAAACCAGATTTTGTATTTTATTTTCAAATAGTTCATAATCCTTCTTGACTCACCGAAGTCAAGAATACATTTTAAAAGCTTATCATTTTATGTGAAACAGGTATCCCAAAACAAAGATTATGTCTAAGCAAGTCTAAATATTTGATATAAAATTCTCTAGCCAATACTAGTGTACTAACTAGAGTTTTAATCTAAGGTGACAAGGTGTTGAGGAATTCAATATCGATGGGGAAAATAATCAAGTAGGCAATAACTAAATTTAAACTGAGTTGAAATACGTTGAATAAAAGTATGCATGCAGAATAATTTAAAACAACATAATTTTATTTGCAATCTAGGATCAACATGGTCAAGGAGTGTGACTTGCCTTGCTCTTCAAATGGGTGTGTTTCGTCGTCGTAAAATTCTCCCGAATCGTCGCAGTCTACACGTGAAAATAACCCATCAAACTCAAATAAAATCCAAAAATTGTAAAATATATATTGAGGGATAGATTATAATTTTAGATGAATTTAGGATAAAGAATCAACAGATTCGGAGTTCGAATGAGGGAGAACGAATATCTAGAAGAACTGGATATCACATGAAATGATATTACAATTCTGAGAATTACTTTTTGAATAGTCTAGCGTCGAATGGCTGCGAGGTGGCTGGCGAATGGGCAAAATGGAACCCTGGCGATGAGGCAAAGGTGGTGACACGGTTATGGCGGTGAGGAACAACGGCAATCACTGGCGGTGAGAGAAAACAGCGATACGACGTCGCAATGACAATGACAGTTGGGGAGAGATAGTACCGGGTATAGAACATAGAGATGTAAGATGAGCATAGGCTAGAACATGGTATGGTGAAGCTAGAAAAATTATTGTCTTAGCTGAAACTTCATCGGACACGATACAATCGACGTTTGAACGACGACGGGATTGAAAAAGGAAAAACTTGGTATCTTGGTGCTCGGTGAAGCGAATCCAAAACCATTTGACAGGTAGCTACCTGGGATGGTTTGGCACGATATGACGCGAACGGATTGGAGAAAACACCAACGGATAGATGGGGACACGAGATGCCATTGGCGGCCATAGCGATGTGTCGGAGGCAAAAATTTATGTAGGCTTTTTGGGAAAAAGGAAGGAAGCACGGTGTAGAACGCGGCGAGGCAAGTCTAAGAAAAATTATGGCACAGGCTAACTCTCAACAGAGATGACGAATCGACGTCGGGAGTCAAAAACGGCCATTTTTGCGGAAAGTTTAATTTCTGACAATTGGCTCCACGAAAAATTAAATAAAAATGATAGATAAATTTTTTGGAGGCTAGGACATGATATGACGCAAACAAAAATTAAAGCGCTTACCAAAAAAATGGTGTACGCGCGAAGGCACGGTTTCAGCGTCTAGCTTGACCAGGTCGACGGGGACTCGGGGAGTCTTCAAGTGATGGCGATGAAAGCACGGCGTAGAACGCGTCGAGGCAAACTCAACGGTACAGACGGCTTGGCCAACGGACATCGGATGGTGGCGAAACACAGCGGAGAAGACATTCGGCGACCGGCGGGTTGGCATTGGCATTCCGGGCAAACGGAGAGGAGTTAGAGGGTGAGGTTTGCGGCGAAATGAAGAGAAGAATATGGGGAACGCAGTGCTCACCTCGGTTGTGGCGAAAAATGCACGGTCGGCCTGCAGCGATGAGAGACACGATGGCACAATTTGGCCACGGCGCTCCGGCGATGTTCCGGCGATGCTCCGACCAAGGCGAGGGGAGCACCATGTAGAACGCGCGAAGGCAAAGCCAATGGTGTGGTCAATGGAGACCGGACTCCACTGTAGGCGGCGCAATCGGCCGAAGAACGCCGATTGGTTGGCGAGAGAAAAATACCGATTGCGGTGAGGAGAAAGGGAGAGAGGCTTTGAGATTTTTTGTGGTGAATGAGGATGAGGAGAGGCACCCAGTGCTCCCTTTTATAGGCACGGAGGTGGACCGGAGATAGAGATCAACGAGGGCATGTCTTTCTGTGGCATGGCATATTTCCGCGAAATGGGTGCATGAAATTGGGGGCCAAGGCCGGGAATGGAAAGCTCTTGATGAGAGTATTTAAATGCACTTAATTTCGCACAAAATGGTAGAGAAAATCTCGAGTTCTAGAAGTTTCAAAAACCACGGTCATGGCGAGCGTGTCGGCGTCGCTCAGGTCTGCGTCCGCTGGAAGATGAACAGTGCCGTGGGCACTGTTCATTCTCTCTCTCTTTTTTCTTTTTTTTAGATTTTTTAAATTGAGCTCAAATAAAATCCAAAAAAATCTAAGAAAATTTGTGAAAATTCCTTGAGACTCAAGGAACTCAAATAAAATATTTTTAGTGAATATTAATATATAATTTAATCGTCCTTAAAAAAATTCTAATTAAGCTTTAGTTTAATCCAAATAATTCAAAAATTCTAAAATTTTTAAAATAGGATAGAAATCGATAGATTAGAATTTTATATGAAATTACAAATTTGAATGGGCTCAATCGGAGTTAAAACGAAAAAGAACGGGCTCTCGGAAGTTTGAAAAGAGAGAAAAAGAATAAACCGATTTTCTAGAATTATTTTTGATCTGAAAAATCAAATTATGACATCATCAAGGGAAATGATTTTCAGAGAAATTATTTTTCTGCAGAAAAAGAATTTATGACGTCAGCAAGGATTTTGATTTTCTGGCTGAATTATTTTTGTAAAGGGAAAGGATTTATCACTCTAACAGGTGGACCAGGTTTATCAGCAAGAGAGAAGAGATAGGAAAGTGCGGACGGTCGGATGAGCGATGCGGCGCAAGAAGAAAATCGGGACCGTCGGATGGAGAGTGAAGAGGTATAGGTGAAGATGGACACACGAGATTAGTTCGGGCGTGAAGGATTAAATCCAAGCCGTCGGCTAAGAGGCGAACGGGTAAGCGACGAGGGAGGGCTGAGATTTAAACAGGCAGGACGGATTGAATGAGGGCTTGACACTTGTCAGCCTAAGGAGAGAGGTTGATGATTAAATTTGATTTAGATTTTGAGGAACATTAGGAAGGTTTTAAAAAAATACTTAGAAAAATAGGAGATAAAGTCTAAAAATTCCAGAAAATTCATAGAACCTTCCTGAGGATATTTTCGACTTAAATAAAATATTCCCAACTACTGTTGGTATTTTAATTTTCATACTTAAAATACTTTTTGTTTTAAAAATAGATTTTAAAACTCTAGAAAAACTCAGAATACCAAATAAAGGCCGAATAAATCCAAATAATTAATTTGACTTAGGATTTTTATAGAAAAATAAAATAGCATTTTATTTAATAATATTTTTAGATTTTTATTTAAATTACTTTTCAAATCCAGCCTTTTTAAAAGCAGAAATTCAAGGCACAACAAAATTCAAACTTCACACATCCAAAACTTTTATTTTTATTTTAAACCAAATTAATTTAATTTAATATTTATTTATTCATTTATTGAAATAAACAGCTGGGCTTTTACACCACGCCACGACCTCACCAAGATGTGCCTTTGTCCGTTGCCTCAATGCCAAAAACGTACTTGGCTCGGGCCCTCTTCGCTGCTTGCAGCTTGACCCCTCCTTTGGGGCCACCGGGGCATCCTTGTCTTATGGGATCACCAGTTTTGCATCAGCCTCCCATCGTGTCGCATCCTCCTCGACCCTAGCATACTCCTCTATCTTATCGAAGAGCTTGGCCATCGTCTTTATGGGTTTTCGTGCATTGTACTTGGCAAGTGGGCCTTTTGCAAGCCTTGGATGGCTGTGTTGATTATGGTGGTGTCGTTGATGTCTCTAACTTGCACTGCTACAGACAGCCCTATCACAGACGGTTCGGAACCGTCATCACGAGCAGTTCCTGAACTGTCAGTGTTTAGGTGTCGATGATAGTTGGTGGTTATCACGACGGTTCTGAGCCGTCGTGATAACTCACATTACGACGGTCTTGACTACTAACCGCCCGTGATAGTGCGTATCACGACGGTTGTTTATAAAAACCGTCGTGATAGTCTCGTATCACAGACGGTTTTTGTGATCAGATCACTAAGAAGACGGTGATATTTTTTCGCCCCCAACTCCCTAAAGCCGGCCGCCTTGCTCCACCGATGCGGTGCAATGAAGATGATCGGTGTCGACATCCTTCAAGCAAGCACGCCAAGCAATTAATACTATGCGAGAATATCACGCATTTATTCCAACCACAAACGGTGCAGTGAAAATGATATATCACGACGGTTCGTATTAATAACCGTCGTGAATTATCACCGACGGTTATTAATATGAACCGTTTGTGATACAAGCAATATCACGAGCGGTTCAACTTAATAACCGTCGGTGATTGTTGCTATCATAGACGGTTCACATAAATAACCGTGCGCGATAGTCTACATTATCACGACGGTTCTTAACACGAACCGCTGCGTGATGTATACTATCACGCACGGTTCGTGTTAATAACCGCTCGTGATTGTTTATCACGCACGGTTCGTTAATACAACCGTGCAGGATGCCCAGATCTTCGGCGGCCGACATTGCCGACTTCTTGAAGGCGACTATCCATCGCTTCTTCCCACTTCTTTTCTTCATCCGGGCCTGCTGCCGTGTCTTGAGGAATGCCACATCGAAGACCGCCTTGACCGACTCTAGGCGTCGTGATCCGAGACCGAGATGAAGAAAAGAAGTGGGAGAAACAGATGGATAGTCGCCACCAAGAAGTCGGTATGTCACCGCCATCAAGAATCTGGAAATGTCTTTTTGAACTTTGTAATAAAATTGCCTTGAATTTTGCGGAAAAGAAGGATTGTCGAGTGGACATCACATCTCGACGATGGTCGGCATCGCCGAGGAACATGCAAATCAGAGGCAAGCACAAAACTCAACAACACATTCGGATCGATCTATTACGGGATGACAAGCTAACAAACCCTTCGTGGCACGATGGTCACACTAAACAAGACACACTTACGACACTTACGGCAAGAGTGTGTTCTTTAGTATGAACCGTTCGTGCGCGATGGAGGTGCTAGCTCACGGCGGAGGGAGATGCATACGAAGCTAGCTAGTGGATGAACTCACGCGTGACTAGTACCGTGGAAAGGTTGATGGGAGTTATTAATAAGGGTCCGCCGTGGAGGAACTGGTGCCGACCATTCGATGTGGAGAGAATAGACGGGTGAGATCGAAATCACGTATACGCCAATTATTGGTGACATGTGATTATTACACACCAATTATCGGTGACATGGGATTATTACGATTTGGTTCTTAACAGAACCGTCTCGTTATATCAACTTTTCACGAGCGGTTTGTGTTAATAACCGTCAGGAACTTTCCTGACGGTTCTTAACAGACCCGTCGTGTTATCTCGATGGTATAGACGGTTCGTATTAAGAACCGTCAGGAAAGTTCCTGACGGTTATTAACAAAACCATCTGTGATGTCTCAATTATCACGCACGGTTCATGTTAATAACCGTCTATGAAAATATCACGAGCGGTTGCCGATAAACGATGCATGATGTACCCGTCCAGTATAGCCTCTTCTGTAGCAGTGTTGGCAACATATCTTTGTAAAGTGCTTGAAGTAGGCCTACAGCTTTTCTCCTAGCTTCTATCTGATCGCAAAGAGCTGGTTGGCATCAACGTGCTCTGTATAGTTGCCTGAAAGTTGTTATGCATGAGATCTCAGGTCTACTCCCATGCGTACACAGATCTCGAGGGGATGGTGAAGAACCAAGAGAGCCACACCCCCTGGAGCGTGAGAGGCAGCCCCTTGGCTTTCGTCATGTTGTCACCTCCGACCACTTCAATCGTCGTCTCATAGACGTGCAAAAACTCCTGAGGATTTGTTTCACCTTTGTACAACTCCACGGTAGGCATCTTGAAGTCCTTCGGTCAGGCGCTCTGCTGCAACCCCGCAGAGAGAGATGTCTCCAATCCACACGACGAGAGGTTCCTACATGGGCTCACTGATCCTCTGCCCTAGGCCTAGTCACCTCCCCTGCTACCTCGATGGGGATTGTCGTGGTTCGACCCCCTGCACCTCATGTATGGCCCACCGTAAATCTACCAACTCCTACTATATTGTTTCGCATAGCACTTCGAGGGCATTTCTGCTTGTACTGCAGCTTGGTGGGAGGTTCGTTTATGGGCGGGTGGGAGGGTTGCTCCGCGGTGGGTGGGAGGTCGTTTCCATGGCGGTGGTAGGGTCGTTTCCACCATTTGCACAGTGATGGTGGCGATGCCTGTGTTAGCGCCTGCTCCGGGGTCTTCATTGCCCGCTACCTCTGTCCAGTGCTCTCCCGGCCCCCTGTCGGGGTAGCCGCCTAGGAGCATCCCCCACTGGTTATCGTTGTCTTTGCTACATCCACTACGCTAGGCTTGGACGTTGTGGCTCTCTTCCACTTGGTGGTCAACACTATCACACTTTACGGGGTCAACATCTTCTTCGGTGTCGATGCCTCCACTTTCTTCGGTGCCATTAGCTCTGGCCACCCTTTCCTGGGCTCACAGATTTCCTATCATCCCCACGGACGGTGCCAACTGTTATAGTTACACACCAAACAGTAGAAGATGGGGCTGTCGAGGAACCTCGGAGAGACTGCATGTAGCCTAGAACACCTTGGGGACGACGCTAGAGATCTGCACTAGCGTCTGGGAAGTTGGTAATGTCCGCTCTTCACCAAAAAAAGAGTGCTCTAGCCTCCATGGCGCACTCAAGTATGTATATATAGTCATAGGGGTACAATTACATGGATGCCCCTATCTAGGTATACCTTTATAGGGGTACATAAGTCTTTTTCTATACCTACAGTTACATAAATACTCCTATCTGAGCCTACTCCTGTAAGGGTACACATACCATTTCTTGGACTTGTGAGCTTCCACGAAGCTTTTAGTTTGACCTGCCTGGCGTCGTGAGCTGTTTAGGCCAAGGTGGGGGCCTTTCCCCAACAATTGGAAGTGATAATAAAACATTGAAGGAAAATACAACTTGAGGAATGTAACTAAAGTGTGAGCTTTGATGTAAGAAAATATTGAGCATAATAAGCTATTAGGGTTATTAGAAACATAACCACTCTCCATCATGCATTCCCCTATTCTTCCTCCATTAGTCGCTCTTTTCCAAAATATATACATGTGCATGCACATCTATTTAATATCAAACAACACATTGATTTGGTGTGTGTGGCAAATTAACTTATTAGTTTATATGGTATTAGGGGTACTGTCGGGACCCGGAGCAACAACTCCAAGACCCTCTGTGTTATTCGCACTATCCCAGGAAAGCTTAGTGCACACAGGGTTACAGCGATGAATATCTCACATTCAACCATAATATATTAAAGCAAAGGTTTGATAATAAGTTCAAGGTTTACAATAAAACATAACACCAAAATAACAGCGGAAACAAAATAAGATAGCGGCAGCCCATCCAGCCTTCCCACAAGGCGAATTGACTGTAAGACGTGGCCTAGTCGTAGTCCTCACCGCAATCGTCGAAGTCTTCCTCTGAAATAGTTAGATAGAGCCACATGAGTACAAACGTACTCCACAAGCTACACCAGGAGATTTAACAGATTGAATGCATGCATAAGGATTTACAAGAATGGCATAATATGGTTGTTTGCAGAAAATAACAGCATTTGATTTTAAACAACACGATTATAATAAAAGCTGATTTGAGGCTCCAACCAACACTAACCTATTCTCGGGTATCCCACCCGGACCATCTTTCCAAAAGATAACCAGATTTTCCACAAATCAGATTTTCATAACCAAAGTTTAATAAAAACCAAAGTCTAATCTGTGAAAAACCTTACTCAGCATGTCCATAACCGCGGACACGGCTATCCAGGATAGTTTTACTCTGCAGAGGTGTACAACTTTACCCACAAGACATGTTCTCTCGTTTTGCCACGCGGTTAACACACTGCCTTAGGTGTGTAGCTGAGAGTTCACGACAAAGCCTTTACAATGCTTAGTTGTCAAAAAGATAACGCCGCCACTAAGGTTTCACTACAACACGAATCCACGTGTTGGAGCCCCCTCGTGTGCCATGTGAGACTTCTCGTGGCTTCACCACGCCCACATTCAACCTTTAACGATATCTAGTTGAAACTTCACAAATTAGTTGGCTAGGTCCGTCCCATACCGGACTTGTGGTAGTACGGTGTGACTTTGTAAAAGTAGCTCACAGACCGGTCCTTAACTTGACTTAGGCCAAACCTCGAACCCCTTGTGCCGGGCAATCAACATCGAGCTACAACTACGATGTATGCCAGCAAGCACCCACCATCTTACCATTGCCTAAGTCTAAACCAGTTTTACATTTTGTTTATAAACATTTTATAAGCAATTCCGACTTTCCAAAGTCAAGAAATTCATTTTAAAGTCTATCATTTTATGTGAAGGAAGTTCCCAAATCTCAATATTATTGGCATGGCTAAGCAATTCTACCAAATGTCTAGTTAATACTAATGTACCAACTAGGTTTTATCTAGGTTTGACAAGGTATATTGACATGAAATATCAAATTGGCTATACAAAGGAATTAGGCATAACTATCGTTCAAATTGAATTTAAACTAGAATTGAATAAAATTACGCATGCATAATAATTTAAAAACAATATAAGTACTGTTAAAATACTGGGAGCAATATGATTAAAGGTGTAGCTTGCCTGGATGCTCAGCGTTGAAATCGTCGCCGAATTCGTCCTCGACGAAATCTTCGTAGTCTACACGCAAAGAACCAAGAAAAAATCAAATAAAATTCAAATAAAATTCTAAAATTTGAAAAAGACTCAAAAATGAATAGTTCATATTTTTAGAAAAATTTAGAAATTTAAATGGTTAAATTTGGAGTTAAAATGAGCGTTTACGGGCTTTAGGAAGTTTAGAAAGAATGAAAAAAAAAGATGATTTTCTTGATTTATTTTTATATTGAAAATCTGGAATTATGACGTCATCACAGAAAATAAAAATAAAAGAAAATAGGAAATGACGTGGCGCCACGTGGCTGCCACTGGGCTGCCACGTGTGCCCACGTGGTGGTGACGTGGCCTGTTTGGGCCGCATGGCATGGCCACGGGCGGCCTTCGCCAGAGCGCCCATTCCGCGGCCGGCGAGGGTGGCGCGGTAGAGGAGGCGGCGGTGATCGCAACGCATGCCGGGCGAGGCCCGGGTGGCCGGAGGTGGCGGCGGAGAGAAGCGGCGGCGAGGTGCTCGGCGGCGGCTTCCCAAGGCGGAGAGGAGGAAGGTGGGGAGAGGGAGGAGGTGGTGTGGTGCCGAGGAGGTCTCGGGAGGGCCTTTTATAGAGGAGGAGGTGGGTGGTGGTCGCGGAGTCCACGGCATGGGAGGCGAAACAAACCGTGTGAATGCAATCAATTCACGCCATTGATGGTCTCGAGGATGCGGCGGAGAGAGAGAAGCCGGGCGACGTTCATCGGGAGAGAAAACGACGCGACGGAGCTCGGGAGCCATTAATGGCGGCGGTTTTTTGCGTGGGGAGGCGAGGCGACGGTCCGGGCGGCAGGGCGGCGGCGGGTGGGGTGGCGGGCGGCGTGCGAGGCGCCGGCTACCAGAGGAGGCGAGGGGCGCCATTCCGATCGGCAAGAAAAGAGAGGAGAGAGAGAGGAGAAATTTTGAAGAAGATGATGAGGTTAGGGATGACAAGTGGGTCCCACTAGTAAGTGAGAGAGAGAGTGTTAAAAATTTGAATGGTTTAGATTGTGACAAGCGGCAAGATCTTGGCCTTTAATTTTAAATGAAGATGAGGGGTTTGGATTAAATGAGTGAAGGGGTAAGATTTAATCCTGGTGCGACACTTGTCACCACCGGATTAATCCGGGTTTTAAATTCGGATTTTATTTTCAGAAAATAGGAGGAGGTTTCTTAAACACTCTAAAAATAGCAAATAATATTTAAAAATTCTATAAAAATTACAGAAAATCCTTGGAGATGTTTTATTCTTAATAAAAATATTTTTAATTCATTTTGACCATTTTAACACTTTATAAAAATATCTTTTGGTATCAAAAATTGATTTTAATTTCCAGCAAATTCTCAAAAATTCCATAAAATTTAGGGAAGCCTAGAAAATCAAAATAAATACTTTTTAGCTTTAAGAAAATATTTAAAACATACTTTCTTGCTTTTAGGCTTTGAAATAAAATCCAGATAAAATCAAATAAATCCCAGAAAAATAATTAACGTAAAATAAAAAATTTTGGGATGTTACAGGTACCTTGTTTGTGCATATATCGATGCACCATAGGTGACCTACCTTGAAGTTATCACAGACGGTTCATGGGGAACCGTCTATGTTATAATTATCACAGACAGTTTTACAAGCGTGAACATCTACGTTACTAGCAATGGCTAGAACCATCTGTGATACATAATTATCACAGACGGTTCATGTTAATAACAATTTGTAACATTTCATAGACGGATATTAACAAGAACTATATGTGATAATTGCAGATGACATAGATGATTTTTAATTAGAATCGTCTGTGATATTACCACATACAGTTGTTAATACAAACCATCTGTGATGTATCTCTTATATGCAAGAATGGTGCGTGCTTCGTCTCCCCGATGCATCTCTTCGTTTCGGCTCCTCGATGTGTCTCTTCGTTTCACGCACCAAATTTATTCCTTGTTTTTATAAAAATAATCATCCACCATATACCGAAGATGAATCCCCACATGGTTGATACACATATCTACTCTCAAGCACAAACAAATGATGGTTCCATCGGAGGCCTCTTCCTTGTTGCCAGCATTGATGGCCAACTTGGCCATCCTATACAAGCACCTCGCTGGCCGTATGCTGGCGGATGCAGTGGAAGGACACTATGCTAATAGTGTCCTCCCTCCTATGTCCGAGGATTTGTCGAAGCATGTGATGGCCACCTTCCGGTGTCTTGCCATCGACGTGGTCCTCCACAACAACATTGCATGTCTTCAGGAGGCTTCCTGTCGCTTGAAGTGTTTAGTCGAGGTAGCGAGCGACCAAGTCAACCTTGTTGAGACCCCTGAAGCAAGGGAAGAGAGTCTATAGGATCAATTCAACTTGATTCATCAGTCAGAGGGTCTTACGAGACACTCGAACGAGCGTGTCAGCGAGTGGACGTATTTCGAGCTTCATTCACTGATGATTCCGAACTGTCTGATACCGACTACGTCGCCTATGAAGTTTTGAAGATAGAGATAGCATGCTACCTCGGCCACTAGAAAAATTTTAATCTTTGTAAAAGCGACTAGCCTAGGTTTCTACTTTTTTAATCTTTGTAAGAAGCGACTGGCCACGCTGTTTGGCCATATCATTACTATTACAAAAGAACGAGTTGGTGGTTGTATCGTCCATTCTCCTCCAACCGCTCTATTCCGTCAACTTCTCACAATTATCTACTTTCCAACCGATCAGAGCAACTCTTTTCTATAGCACGATTCTCTATACATTCAACGAGTTCCGTTGCAACGTACGGTACATAACTAGTATAAATACAAAATTCAAAAAACCGGTTGAATTTGTACTTACTATCTTCTATATATGTAAACTTTCTCTGTATAATGACATGATGGCATTAATAACTGGTAAAAAAACTATTAAGTAATACAAATTTACTCCTGAGGTATTGCTGAATTTGCATTTATGTATATGAGAATGTGTCATGTATATGTGAATTTGTATTTATGTACATGAGAATATGTCATGTATATGTGAATTTGCATTTATGTACATTTGAATGTGTCATGTATATGTGAATTTGCATTTACGTACATGAGAATGTGTCATGTATATTTGAATTTGCATTTATGTATATAAGAATGTGTCATATAAATGTGAATTTGCATTTATTTATATGAAAATGAATTTAGAACGATGTTATTATCACAGACGGTTCTAATTTAGATATGCTTATAATATTTATTATCACAAACGGTTCTACTTTATAACCATTCTAATTTAGAACCATCTATAATATGCCCGACCTATTTATATTCAAACTCTAGGGTTTGCTTATGCCCCCCACACAAAGGCTTAATATATCTCCACTAAGGAACCACCTATTACCATTCCTAATCACCATCTTGGTTTTCCATATCTTCTCTATTCGCTGGAAGCAGTACATATATATTTTATGGTAACACTAACATATGTAGTCTTATACACCCCACAATTTAAATGATCTAGAGGCAAAGTCAGATTCTATATCATACTTGCGCTTCAAATGGCATGAAGCAAATCACACACTGGATCCAGTGTGTGATTTACTTATGCCCTTTGAAGCCCAAGTGCGATATGGATCTAACTTTGTCTTTAGCTCATTTAAATTGTGAGGTGTGCAAAACTACATATATTAGTGTTATCATGAAATACACACACACACACACTACTATTACTACTACTACTACTACTTCCAGTGCATGGGGAAGATATAGAAAAACAAAAATGGAGTTATTAACATCACAGACGGTTATATTTAAAAACTATCTATAATATATGTACTTTTAAAAACGCATCACATATGGTACAGATAGTTATTTTTAAAAATTGTCTATGATACGTACACATCACATATGGTTACTTTTAAAAACTGTATGTGATATGTACACATCACAGACGGTTATTTTTAAAAAAATTCTGTGTTGTTACTTATCACAGACGACCGTCTGTGATGATCACATGTCATTATTGACCTATAAATTCAGACGACTCATGAAACCGTTTGTGATGATATTTTTGAAATGTATGTGATGACCTTTTGTGCAATAGTGTTTACTTCTGTATGACTATGCTTCTATTCGTACAGATACATGCATGTATACACACATGCATAATGTTTATGACTCCTCACTAACTGCGGTGACCTCTCATCTTCACCGATATTAGCATGTCTGTTTTAGTCATTGTCTAACGATATGAAGAATCTTTTCACCATCAGCAGTGACATCGTGGTGCTCACTAGTGATGGAATGTTCTTAGCTACCCGGTGGCCCTATATTGTCTATAGCTTGTCTTTAATATAAAGCTTCATCTTCTCTCTACCAGGGCTTCCTCCTCATCGAGTACAAAGCTTCATTACAATTGACAGTGTAAATTTTCTCTTTTTTTCTCTTATTAACATGGTAATTTCTATCCTTTGAGAGCAAACATGATGGTTTCTTTTGCTTCTGTTTTTTTTTCTCGAAAACGCAGGAGAGCTGCGCTTCATTATATTAAGAAGAAAAAGGGACGAGAACCCAGATACAACACACACCACAGACGAAACACTTAAAGGTAACAAACACACCAATGAAAAAACGAAGACAAAAGACGACCCTTCTAAAAACAGCAATCAAGACCTGTCTATGTGGGTAAACAAGAAGGAGAATCCTCTAGCCCCAGCCATAGACCAAAGTCGACGCTCCTTCCCTGCCATGAATCAACCGAACAAAGGACTCTATCAAGCTTGACAAGCGTGGGAGAGTCCTGCCGATTTGACCACAAGAATTTCCACCCATGAAGCGGAACTTCCTTGAGAGCAAGAATCAACAATTAGCCGTCTGAACCGACCCATCATCGCCCGATTATAACTGGCACTAATTTAATCCTCATCTCTATAAAACCAATTGAAGTCTTGTAGAGGACAAAAAAGAAAACAGACTAGGAATCTTAATTTAAAAGCACTATGGAATATGCATTCTGAATTTCTAATGAAGCAGGTCAGGCCAACTGAGTTCAGATGGGTCAGATAATGACTAAGTGCTCTTAGAACGAAGTAACTGTAGAAAAATGTGTTGCTGTGCGAACCTGTTGCTGTGCGAACCTACAAATCCATTGGATTCTCACACCTGCTTAGCGACTCGAAAATTACATCAGGGAAAAAAGGTTGCCTTTTTTTTCTCAGTATACTCCCAACATACTACAAATTCCATCAAGTACACTACAAATTTATAAAGAAGGAGAGATAGACTAGTGAGCTAAGAGGATTACAAATCTAGAAAGATGGAGAAATAAATATACGATGCATACAACTACATATAGTACTCAGATGGACAGAGCTGCTGAGCCTGATGCTCACTGTTTCCCTGTTCCTGTGCCTGATGCTCACTGTTTCCCTGTTCCTGTACTGGCGGTTCAGGCTTGCAGCTCGTTATCATTATTGCCTCGGCCTCTCCTGCTTAAGAATGACAGCATTACATGGATTGCAAAGTAGGCCAGCACGGCGATGATCAGTGCTACAACATATACAGAAGTCTCCCACTCCCTGCTGGAGCCGGCCGCGTAGGCCCCTAGGAGGCCGAGCAAGTCCAGCACAATCGTCGTGTTCATCACCCTGAGCCACCACTTGTTCTCCTGCAGCGACTTCGGTAGCAACAGGATGATGACAACAATGGACGCCACGAAGGAAGTGGAGTTGCTGTAGAAGAAGGCAAGGTACCGGGGCCGCCTGTTGTCATGCATGACCGGGTCGCCGGCGGCGTGCCCGTCGCTGTTGCCCTGCCAGAATCCGCCCGGTGGTTCTAGGCCGGCCTGGTACGTGACACTCGCCACCAGGATTCCTAGCAACATCAGGTATTTGCGCTTGGCATGACTGCTCTTTTCCTTTTCTTCTTCGCCATTTCCTGTCCCTTCTGTTTTGCCGGTTGTCGTCCCCTTTTCTTCGCCGGCGCCGCCTTCTCTAGATGATGCATCTGCTGCGTTGCCAGAGCCCTCCTCCTTTTCTTTTTTCTGATTGATCCACAGAAATACTAGGACCAGCAAGACTACAAAGAAAAAAACCACAGCCACAAACGCGAAGATGTAGAAGGAAGTTTTCAGATGCTGCGTGCTTCCGGCGGCATAGGCACCCATGAGACCAAACATGCCGGCCGCCGTGCAAACAGATAGCGCATAGCTTCGTATGGCTGGCCTGTACAGATTCGGGTTCACGAGGAGTATGATAAGGGCGATGGACAGCATGAAGCTTACTGAGTTGCAGTAGAAGAAGGCCTTGTAACGGCGTGGATAGTTGTATAAGAGGACTGGGTCGCCCGCGTGGTGCCCGAGCTTATCATCATCCTGGAGCAGGAAGCCGCTCGGCGGGGTCAATCCGGCTTGGTAAGTGATGGTTGCGGCCAAGATTGCGAAGAGGAGCAACCGCTTGCGCCTCTTATCCACCAACTGATCGTCCTCTTTCTTGCCGTCGTCCTTGTGGTCCAGCGTGAAGAAGACGACATGGATCACCACATAGACCAAGACGACGCCCGCCAGGGCCATGACGTAAATGGAGGTGCTCACGTCCCGGCAGCTACCAGCGGCGTACGCACCAATCAGGCCAAACAGGTCCAGGATCATGGCAGCCTCCAGGGCGTGGTGCTTGTGTAGAAACTTCTTCTGGACCAAGATGATGGCGACTAAGGAGGCCACGAAGGCAACCGAGTTGCAGTAGAAGAACACCTTGTACCGCCTAGCGCTCGTCCTTAAGAGAATGGGGTCACCGGCCTTGTGCGCGTCCCCGTCGGCCTGCCAAAGGGCACCCGGCGGGTCCAGCCCCGCCTGGTATGTGATGGTCGCGGCAAGAGTGGCGAGCAATAGAACAAGAGAGCGAGCCTTCTCCAGAGCCTGATTGATTTGCTCATCCCTAGTGATTGCAGAGAAACAGAGTTAGGAATAGGCTCATAAATGCCGATGATTTGAGAGCAGGAAGAAGAAGAATATGTGCTCAAGTAGTACCTGCCATTGTTAGTCTGCCATTGTTTGAGTTGTCTCCACAAGCAGGTGGCCTTTAAGGCTTTCGTGACATGTCCAACAAAAGTCACTTGGAGAACAATGCATGCAAGAACGGCACCAACCAGGCCGCCGACCACATAGACGGTAGTGGCAGTCTCCCTGCAGCTGCCGGCGGCGTACGCCCCGACGAGGCCGATCAGCGCGACGATGATGAACCCGTAGAGCTCGCGAGACCGTACCTTGTCACTCTCGCGCAACTTCTTGTCCAGGAGCAGCAAGATGATGAGCAGGGACGCGACGAACGCCGTGCTGTTGCAGACGAAGAACGCCTTCAGGCGTGCGTCGTGGCCGTCCTTGAGAATCGCGTCGCCCGGGAGGTGGCCACCCTCGGCATGGTCCCAGAAGCCACCCGGCACGCTCATCCCGGCCACGTACGTGACGCTCACCGCGAACGTCGCGAGCAGCATCAGGACCTTGCGGTCCTTGCGGTGCCGTTCTCGGTCCTTGCGGTTCCGTTCTTCAAGCGCGCCGCCGGCGTTTGTGTCGGGCTCGGGCGACGATGCCAGCACATCGGGGTTCGTGTCGGGCTCGGGCAACGATGCCAGCACAATCTGAACCACGAGGTAGACGAAGACGGCCGCCACCAGCACCAAGGAGTAGACGGTTGTGAGCGTGTCCCGCCAGGTCCCGGCGGCGTAGGCCCCCATGAGGCTGAGCAGGTCCAGCACCATGACCACGCGCAGACTGTGCAGCGGCACCACGGTGAACCACGCGCCTCCATTCTTCTTCTCGTGCAGGATGGCGAGGAGGAGGATGAGAACGATGACCACGAGCGAGGAAGCGAACGCGGTGGCGTTGCAGTAGAAGAACACCAGGTAGCGGCTGTAGCGGGTGTCCCGGATGATGGGGTCACCGGCGAGGCGGCCGGCGGCGGGATCGGTGTCCTGCCAGACACCCCCCGGCGGGTTGAACCCCGCGGTGTACGTCACCGTGGCCACCAGCGTGGCCAGCAGCAGGAGGTACTTCCGCAGGCTGTACTCCCACGGCTGGCCGGCCTCTCTGATCTCCATTGCTGCCGGCTTCAGATGCGATGAACTCGATGCCACCCTCTGCATGTCTGCTTCTTAATTAATGTGACGCAGAATGGCCAATTGCAACCATGGTTTACAATACACTTGCATATTGGGTACTAGTTTATAAGATAAGATCAAGACAGGAGGAGATCGACACTGGGATTCTTTGTCCCTCTCACGAAGACTTGACTCCGGGTGGTGGAGCTTCCGAAGATGCCTCGTCTCTGCCAGGTAGTTTATCGCACAGGCGACCTAGACCACGTCGATCCAACTCCATTCCAGGTCACCGTTAGAAAACGCCACGTATTCACGTTTCCGGGCAACTCGACGGAGTACAAAAAAATCGCACGGTGGCCTCACGCCCCGGTGTACTCTGTGGAGTATAAAGTGTCGGGAACTTAGTCATCCCAAGCAACACTACAGAGTATAAAAAAATCGCATGGTGGCCTTGCGCCCCATCGTACTCTTTGGAGTATAAAGCGCTGGAAACATAGTCATCTCGGGAAACTCTACAGAGTATATAAAAAAATCACATGGTGGCCTCGCACCCCGGCGTACTCTACGGAGTAAAAAGCGCTAGGAACTTAGTCATCTCGGACAACTCTACGGCGTATAAAAATTGCACAGTGGCCTCTGCGACCCTGCGCGGTTCATGTGAATCACCAGGGAGTTCGCCATGCTAATAGCATTCAACGTCCAACCAATTTGTGGTCATGGATGTTTTGTCCGACCACCTCGTAGTCGTAGACACTCTGTTTGAATGTTTCACGGTTGAGACTCCATCCGACCGCCACACGGTCTTGGCTTCGTCAACGAGCCGTGCGTTTGGACTTCATCTCACCGACGTCTTCATCAACGTCAAGCCCGAAGGGTGGGGGATGGGCCGTGCAGGTCATGGCTTCGTCTTGTTGTCGACTTCGTCGATGCCAAGTTCGAAGAGTAGGGGATGGATCACGCGTATCACGGCTTCATCTCGCCTCTGACTTCATCGATGCGAACTTCGAAGGGTGGAGGATGGGCCACGCACGAGCCAGACATTCATCTCACCACCGTCTTCATCGACACAAAGTCCGAAGGGTAGGGGATGGGCCGCGCATGTCACGGCTTCGTCTTGCCGCTGACTTCGTCGACGCCAAGTCCGAAGAGTAGGGGATGGGCCGCGCGCGAGCCCGACCTTCATCTCGCCGCCAACTTCATCGATGCCAAGTCCGAATGGCAGGGGATAAGCTGCGTACACGCCAGAGCTTTGTCTCACCACCGACTTGGTTGCACTTCACCAGACTGTCTCGCGGTCGAGTCTCCGTCTGACCACCTCATGGTCGTAGACAATTCATCCAACCACCTAGTGGTCATAACCTTATCTAACCATCTCACAGTCCTGACATCGTCTAACTGCCACGCAGTTGTGACTTCGTCCGACCACCTCGTGGTCGTAGACACTTCGTCCGACCGCTACCTCATCGTTGTTGATGCTTTGTCCAACAGCCACGCGGTCGTGACTATCTCACCACCTCGTAGTCATAGACACTTTGTTCGACCGCCTTATGGTCGTAGATGCTCTGTCTCACCATCTCATAGTTTTTTATGCTTCGTCCGATAGCCTTGTGGTCGTGACTTCGTCCAACCATCTCACGGTCGAGACTTCGTCCGACCACCACACGGTCGTGAGTTCGTCCGACCACCTCGTAGTCGTAGACGTTTCATCTGACCATGTTGTGGTCGAGACTCCATCCGACCACCTTGTGGCCATGAATGCTTCGTTCGATCGTCTCGCGGTCATGACTTTGTCTGACCATCTCGTGGTCATTGACGCTTTATTCGACCATCTCATGATCGAGACTTCGTTCGATCACCACACGGTCTAGACTTTGTCCGACCGTCTCACGGTCGCGACTCCGCCTGACCATCTCGTTGTCATAGATGCTTCGTCTGACCACCTCATGGTCATTGACGCTTTGTCCGAGCGCCACATGGTCGTGACTTCATCGATGGGCTACGCGTGTCGTGCCTTCGTCTCACCGCCGACTTCGTCAATGCCTAGTCTGAAGGGTGGGAGACGGGCCACGCACGCTTCAGGGCTTCGTCTCACCACCGCCATCGTTGACACCAAGTCCGATGGGTGGGGGACGGGTCACACGCATCATGGCTTTGTCTCACAGCCGACTACGTGGTCGTAGATGCTTCATCCAACCGCCTTTTGGTCATGACTTCGTCCGACCGCCACCTCATGGGCGTTGATGCTTTGTCTGACTGTCATGACGTCATAACTTCGTCCGACCACCCTGCGGTTGTAGACGCTCCATCCGACTGTCTCATGGTCGAGACTCCTTCCAACCTCCTTATAGTCGTGGACACTTCATCCGACCATCTCGTGGTTGTGACTTTGTCTGACCATCTCATGGTTGACACTTCATCTGACCACCATGTGGTCGTGACTTCGTCTGACAACGTCGTGGTCATAGACGCTCCGTCTGACCATCTCGTAGTCGAGACTCCATCTGACCACCATGTGGTCGTGGAAGCTTCATCCGATCGTCTCGTGGTTGTGACTTTGTCCGACCATCTCACTGTAACAGCCCAGCTGTTTATTTCAAATTTTTGGAGGAAATTTTTTTTAATTAAAATTAAAATTTAATTTACTTTAGTTTAGTTTAGAATAAAAATAAGAGTTTTGTTTGTGTGAAATTTGAATTTTGTTTGCCCTGATTTTCTGCTTTTAGAAAGCTGGATTTGAAAAGTAATTTAAAGTAAAAACTTAAAAATATTATTAAATAAAATGATATTTTGATTTTCTATAAAATTCTAATTCAAATTAATTATTTGGATTTGTTTGGCCTTTATTTGGTGTTCTGAGTTTTTCTAGAGTTTTAAAATCTATTTTTAAAACAAAAAGTATTTTAAGTATGAAAATTAAAATATCAACAGTAGTTGGAAATAATTTTTATTAAGTCCAAAATGTCTCCAGGAAGTCCAAAAGATGGTATCAGAGCCTATTTGACTGTAGGACGTGACCTAGTTAGAATGGTCGAAGAGCTTCAAAATTATTTTATAAAATAAAACTTTAATAATGTGCTATCCTCATCTTTTCTATTGTTTCTATCCTTAACTTCGTCATGGTATTCTTCCTTCTCTATCTGCTTATTCACCTTTTTAGAATGGTAATTGTATTCCCTTCCCTCTATAATTTCTATAGGTGGCTCAATAAGGTTGCGTCTGAGAAGCACCTGGAGAAGCGCATCATCATGAGGAAGCAAGGAGTAGTTCTTTAAGTTGTAGTGCCTAAGTAAAGTCCTACGATTTTAGAATGATTATATATTACTTGTTTGTGTGCTAGATGGACGGTACCAAGTCTTTGTATACTTGTAGTACAGTCATCTTTAAAAACTATTTTGATTTCAAGCTAAGTTTTTCCTAGTCGTTGTTGCTTTCCCCTAGTGTGGGATGTTGATTAGTCGTTCCCCTGATCTCTTATCTATGCTACTTCCCTCTTACCTTGTGCTAACCCCAGTTACCGCAACAGTGCAAGATCCAATTCTTTCACTACAATCCAAGTTTAGAGAATTTTTGGAGACCAAGAGTATATGGAAGACAACAAACGTATGGAAAGTACTCTTATCGGGAAAGCTGCCATAATCAATAGATGTCAAGTTAGATAATTTAGATTTGTTGCTAGAGTGATATATTCTGGATTTATAATTGACAAGATTGAATAATATTGAAGAGGATTGAGGTGAAAAGGTATATTTGTGGATACCAATTGATTACAGAGTGTCATCTTTATGGATTGATTAGAGAATAAATACAAAGTTGAACTTGGGGGAGTTAATTAGATCATGGGAATTAAACTTTGCTTTGGATTTATTATCTAGGATTGAAAGGAGCCATTGGATGTAAAACAAGATTTTGTTGAAGGGATTATTTATGATCATTGGAGAATTAGTATTAAGAGATTGATCAAGTAAAGAAAGAGATTAAAAGATTAAGAAGTTGAATTATCATAAACAATTCATGATATCTATTTTGGGTGATTTGGTTGAATCATGAAGAATTGGATGAATTTTGTGGAGTTAATTGATTACTAGAGCTTGGTGGACCTATGGATGATGAGTGGATACTAGTGGAATTCTAGAAGATAATACATATAGGTATCTTGGTGGATTAATATTATCATTGCAAAGTGGACTTTGATATGTCAATTTGAATTTGGTGGATTTAATGGATTATTGCTAGATAATTGGATTTTAATTAATAGATTAACTAGATCATTTAAGGATGTTCAAATGAATAATCTGGAGGATTTAAATTAATTATGGGTGATAGATTGTCCGATAAGAATTAATTGAGGTACTTGAATTCATTCAAATTTGGTGGAACCAAAATGAGGATTATCAAGAGATTGATGTTGGTGGATTATTGAATATTAAATTATTGATTAGATGATCTTAAAATTTATTGATGATTACTAAAAGGTTGGATTAATTTTATATTATTTGATCAGAGTTATGGATATGTTGGATTAGATAATGATCATAAAACAATTGGTGGAAATCACAAATTACAATGTTATTGGATTCTTGTTGGAAAAATTCTATGGTTTGCAGTTGATTCAAATTAGAGCAAAGAATAAAAGTTTATGGGATTATTTGTTGAAATCAATGTGAAGTCAATAAGGTGCATTTGTGGTATATGATATTGGAATCAAGCATTTTTGAAATGTTGAAATAATTATGTCTTTCTCGGATGAACACTTGTGGAAGTTAAGCCCTTTTGGTGGAATTCTGAATTAATCGATAGGATAAAGGCAATTGAAGTTAATCCAGAGCTTGCAACCGACTAAAGATGTACCACTCCGATTTGTTGTTGTCTTCTGTATTTCTCAATTAAAGGAATACTTCATAGTACCGAAGAATAAGTTAGAGTCATGAAGCAAGCTGAACATGATACAAGAAGCAAGACCATCAAATTCTATAAAGTGCAGCGGAGCAACTATACAGAATCAGAAGAAACTTGGGAGCGTGAGGAAGATTTAAGAACCGAGTTCCATAGTCTTTCTTTTTCCTAGTCCGTCCGAATCTCGGGGATGAGATTCTTTCTAAGGGGGGTAGTTTGTAACAGCCCAGCTGTTTATTTCAAATTTTTGGAGGAAAACAAATTTAATTAAAATTTAAATTTAATTTACTTTAGTTCAAAATAAAAATAAGAGTTTTGTTTGTGTGAAATTTGAATTTTGTTTGCCCTGATTTTCTGCTTTTAGAAAGCTGGATTTGAAAAGTAATTTAAAGTAAAACTTAAAATATTATTAAATAAAATGATATTTTGATTTTCTATAAAAATTCTAATTTAAATTAATTATTTGGATTTGTTTGGCCTTTATTTGGTGTTCTGAGTTTTTCTAGAGTTTTAAAATCTATTTTTTTAAAAAAAAGTATATTAAGTATAAAAATTAAAATACCAACAGTAGTTGGAAATAATTTTTATTAAGTCCAAAATGTCTCCAGGAAGTTCTTTGAATTTTTTCGGAACTTTTGGAATTAATTTCATATTTTTCTGAGCTTTATTGAATTTTCTGGTGTTTTCTGAAAATCTAAATCAAATTTAATTCTCCACCTCCCGATCTAATCTCGTGCGTCCATCTTCAGCTATACCTCTTCGCTCTCCATCCAACGGTCCCGATTTCCTCCTTGCGCCGCATCGCTCATCCGACCGCCCGCTCTTTCCTCTCTCTCTTCTCTCTCGCTGATAAACCCGGTCCCACCTGTCAGTAAATAAAATCATTTTCCTTTACAAAAATAATTTGCCCAGAAAATCAAAATTCTTGCTGATGTCATAAATTCCTTTTTCACAGAGAAATAATTCATTTGAAAATTATTTTCCTTGATGACGTCATAATTTGATTTTTTAGTTGAAAAATAATTCCAGAAAATCAGTTTATTCTTTTTCTCTCTTTTCAAACTTCCGAGAGCCCGTTCTTTTTCGTTTTAACTCCGTTTGAGCCAATTCAAATTTGTAATTTCATCTAAAATTCTAATCTATACATTTCTATCCTATTTTCAAATTTTGAAATTTTTGAAATTATTTTAATTAAACTAAAGCTTAGAAAGTAAAAATATTTTAAATGGTTAAAATAAAATTTAATTAAATCCGAAATTATTTTATTTAATCTTTCATTTTCCAAGAATTTTCGTACAATTTTTCTTGAATTTTTTGGAGTTTATTTGAGCCCAATTTCAAAATTCAAAAAAAAAAGAAAGAGGAGAGAATGAACAGTGCCGTCCCGTCGGTTTTCCATGCCGAGCGCTGCGGGCAGCCATGGCGTTCCTCTTCAAATTTTGATTTTCCGTGATTTTCTCAACCGTTTTTTGTGAAATAAAGTGCGTTAATTTTCTCTCATCAAGGGCTATCAATTCCCAGCCGTTTCTCTCCTCTTTCATATGCATTTACACGAAAATGAACCGTCACATTGAATTGACATGATCCTTTGATCTCCCTCTCCGGTCCACCTCCGCCCCTATAAAAGGGAGCACCGGGTGTCCCTTCACATACTCACCCAATTCCCGAAATCTCAGGTCCTCTCTTCCTTTCTTCTCTCCACAATCTCCATTTTACTTTTGTGAACCGAGCGCCGTTCTTCGGCGTTTGCGCCTTCAACAGTGGAGTCCTGTCATTTTTGACCACACCGTTGGCTTTGCCTTCTCGCGTTCTACGCGGTGCTTCCTCGCCACGGAGCATCACGAGCATCACGGACCACCATGGCCAAACCGCTACCGTTTCTCTCCTCGCTGCGCGCCGACCATGCGTGTTCCGTCAAAACCGAGGTGAGCATCGTGTCCCCCATGTTCTCCTCTTCGTTTCGCCGTAAACCTCACCCTCTAACTCCTCTCCGTTTGCCCGGAATGCCGATGCCAACCCGCCAGTCGCCGAATATCTTCTCTGCCGTGTTCAGCCACCATCCGATGTCCGTTGGCCGAGCCGTCTGTACCGTTGAGTTCGCCTCGACGCGTTCTACACCATGCTTCCATCGCCATCACTCGAAGACTCCCCGAGTCGTCGTCGACCTGGTCGAGCCAGACGCTGAAACCGTACCTTCGCGTGTACACTACTTTTTCGTTAAGCGCTTTGATTTTTGTTCACGTCATATCATGTCCTAGCCTCCAAACAATTTATCTATCATTTTTATTTAATTTTTCGTGGAGCCAATTGTCAGAAATTGAACTTTCCGTAAAAATGGTCATTTTTGACTCCCGACGTCGATTCGTCGCCTCTGTTGAGTTTTAGCCTGTGCCGTAATTTTTCTTAGACTTGCCTCACCGCGTTCTATGCTGTGCTTCCTTCCGTTACCCATAAAAACCTACACAAATTTTTGCCTCCGACACCTCGCCATGGCCGCCAATGGCATCTCGTGTCTCCATCTATCCGTTGGTGTTTTCCCCAATCCGTTCGCGTCATATCGTGCCAAACCATCCCAGGTATCTACCTTCCAAGTGGTTTTAGATTCGCTTCATCGAGCTTCAAGATATCAAAATTTTCCTTATTCTCTACCGTCGTCGTTCAAACGCCGACCGTATCGTCTCCGTTGAATTTTCAGCCTAGCCAATAATTTTCCTAACTTCATCATACCATGTTCTACCCCATGCTCACTCTACATCTCCACGTTCCAACCCGGTACTATCTCTCCAACCTGTCGATGTCGCTGCTATGTCGTCACTACCGTTTTTCCCTCATTGCCAGTGATTGCCGCCGTCCCTCGACGTCGTACCCACATCACCACCTTCGTCTCGTCACTGGGGTTCCATTCTGCCCGTTCGCCGCCACCTCGCAACCAACCGACACTATACTGTTCAAAAAGGAATTCTCGGATTTTGTTATCATTTCATATGATATCTAAAACTTCCATATATTCGTTCTCCCTCATTCAACTCTGAATCCGTTGTTTCTTTCTCCTAAATTCATCTAAAATCTTAACCTTTCTTCCAGTATATATTTTATATTTTTGTGATTTTATTTGTATTTATTTATTCTTTTGTATTCGCTGCTTTCGTAGAGAATCCGATGTCGCCGAAGAATGTTCTAAGCAGCAGCAAGAAGATTCAGACAACATGCAAAAAGGCAAGTCTCCTTTGATCATGTTGAACCTATGATTGTGAAAAAAAATTTAAATTATTTTAAATTTAATGCATTGGTATGTTACATAAAATGATAGTTTCTGTTGTAGAGGTAATAGTTAAACCGATAATTGTTATGCCCTCATTTGACATTGACAACCTTGTACCTTTGACACCCTAGGATTTTCCCTTGTCTCATTATTGAGATTATTTTAAATCTTTGGTAAATGTTGTATTGGTAGTAAAATGCTTAGACATGCTATATAACTTTAGTAACCTTAGAATGGGAATTACATTTCCATGATCTAGTCTTTTGATCAGATTTGAGTGGCAATCGGTGTTGCCACGGTTCTTGTGAAATGAAACAAAATGTGGAAATTGTTTAGACCAGGGCGGATGGTTGGTTTGGTTTGGTGCGGTTAGCACGAGATCTTGAAAAGTGTATGTTCCGCCCTAGTCAATTAAGGACCGACTCTTGTGTTTGTCCAGTCTGAGCACTACCGTACAACCACATGTCTATATGGTACGACCTAGCTGATTAACTTATGATAGACTAGTTTAGGTACCACCAGTGGAAAGTGGGTGCCAGGGTTACTGGTTATCCACAGTGAGGGACAGGGTTACTGTACTCATATGGCGCAAGAGGGGCTTCATCTGGTGGATTTAACCCTCCAGCGGTGAAACCTTAGCGGGTGGTGTCTAGCTAGACTAGAGTAAGGTAAAGGCTTTGTGATGAATTATCTAGGTCTCATGCCAAAGGAAGCGTGGTGACCATTAAGATAACTTGTCTCTTGTGGGTAAAGTGTACAACCTCTGCAGAGTGTAAAACTATTCGAATAGTCGTGCCCACGGTCAAGGGCGGGCAAGGAATGCTTTCACGTGGTAGATCTTTTTTTTTTGTTTAAAGTAAAGTTTTGGGAATCCGAGAGTGGATGGAACTCTCGGGGTTGTCCTGGTGGATGGAACCAGTGTGGGTGGTTGGAACCCGTAGTATTGAACTTGGTGGTTTGAATCTTCATTACAAAATTGTTAATGGTTTTAGTTAGAATAAATGTTTCGATTAAACTATTGCCTTCAAAATTAATTATTGGTATTGGAAATAAAATGCTGCTTTGTGCAAAAGAGCCATATAACCTTGTTTGTTAAGCCTTGCATCTATGTATTTTTTCCAAGACTTGCGGAGTACTTTATGTACTCACATGCTACACCTAAAATATAATCTCAGAGGACTATGAAGCTCAAGAAGGAGACTACGACTACTTCGTGGGTGGATTTGAAGAAGGATTTCCAGACGTTTAGGTCGCGCTCCCAGTCAATTGCCTGCGGCGTATTGATGGGTCTTTATCCAGTTTAATTTGCTTCTGCTGTGTTTATGTTTTTGTGTGAGGTCTTGAAACCTCATTTGTGATGTAAGACCTTTGGTCAGTACTCTCTTTAATATTGTAATATTCGTCTTGGCAATGTAATCATCATTGTTTAACTGTGTGCACTAGCTTTGATCTGGGACTAGTGCTGTAATACACAGAGGGTCCGGATTTGGTAATCTGGGGTCCCGACACTCACGGTCGAGACTTTGTCTGACCACCTCGTGGTCGTATACGCTTTGTCCAACCACCTCGTGGTCGTAAATGCTCCGTCCGACTGTCTCATGGTCGAGACTTCGTCCGATGACCTCGTGGTCGGTAGACACTTTGTCCAATTGCCTCGTGGTCATAAACGCTCCGTCCAACCGTCTCATGGTAGAGACTCCATCCGACCACCTTGTGGTCGTGGATGCTTCATCCGACCGTCTCGTGGTCATGACTCCATCCAACCACCACGTGGTGGAGACTCCGTTCGACGACCTCGTGATCTTATATGCTTCGTCTGACCATCTTACGGTCGATACTCCGTCCGACCAACTCATGGTCGTTGACCCTTCGTTCGACTTCCACGCGGTCGAGACTCCGTCCGACCACCTCACGGTTGTGACTTTATCAACGGGCCACACACGTCAGGACTTTTTCATCGATACCAAGTCCGAAGTGTGGGGTCAGGCCACGCGCGTCATAGCTTCGTCTTACCGTCGACTTCGTCGACACCAAGTCCGAAGGGTGGGGGATGGGCCACGCGCATCATGGCTTTGTCTCACCGCCGACTTCGTCGACACCAACTTCAAAGGGTGGGGGCCTGGCCACGTGCGAGCTAGAGCTTCGTCTAACTGCTATCTTTGTCGATGCCAAGTCCAAAGGGTGGGGGATGGGCCGCGCGCACACGGCTTCGTCTCACTGCTGATTTTGTCGACGCCATGTCCAAAGGGTGGGGGATGGGCCGCGCGTGAGCCAGAGATTCGTCTCGCCACCGACGTCATCAATGCCAAGTCCGAAGGTTAGGGGATGGGCCCTGCGCGCACTAGAGTTTCGTCTCGCCGCCGACTTCGTTGCACTTCTCCAGACCATCTCGCGGTCGATACTCCGTCCAACCACCTCATGGTCGTAGACGTTTTGTCCTACCACCTTGTGGTTGTGTCTTTGTCCGACCGCCTCATGGTCCAGACTTCGGCCGACCACCTCGCGGTCGTAGACACTTCTCCGACCGCCACCTCATGGTCATTGACGCTTCGTCCCACCGCCACCTTTTGCACACACTTGATGGAATCCTACAACCACATCAAGAAAGGTACATCCACTATTTAGTTGGGATATATATTCCAAATAAAAAGTATCTTACAATTATTTTTGCTTATAGTTAAGACAAATAATGGGTTCATATTCTGTTGTCCAGTACGACTGGCTACAATATCAGTGTGGAGATATTCTCTTGAAAAGTCGCCATGAGCTAGAAAATATGAGTGCTTATTTATGTAGAAGGGGATCAATCTGTTGTTGATATTACAGTTCTAGTGAGCTCCATTGTTGTTGCTACAATGCTAGTCCCTCCATTAATCAGAGATCTAGAAGGAATTTTTTTGTTGTTTATACTAAACTGAAGACATGTGCTATGCTTCCATGCTTTTCTCGTTGTAATTGATTCAACTATTCTTAGCTGAACAATTCGACCTCCAAATGCTCATCATGTTTCCATGTTGACAATGTTGACACTGAGTACTCGCTGCAAAAACAAATATTTGAGTGAAGAGGCTGCAAGAATTGTTTGTGCACAATCTTATCAAAATCAAACACATCTTTTATAGCTAGGGATGATTAAAAAACATTCTGGTATTTATGAATTCACTCAACTTCATCCTCCAGGACAATTTTTTATCCATGCTAAACAACAATGTTTTACCCTTCTTTAGCTTGCCAAAATTGTTGCCGAGCACTACTATCATTGATGTGTTCTTATATGTTCATCGCTCAAGTGTGGTCTATGTGGCTATTTTAGGAGGTTTGCTTTGGCTATTTGGCTATGATCAGATCAGGAAATGGATAACCTAAAATTATTGTAATCTCAAACTTAGTACTTTTTGTGCCAATCAGAGATCATGGCTTGGTTTAGTACTTCTTGTGTCATGACAAACAACGAAGTTAATTAGCATGCTCAGGTTATATGTTCATCTTTGCTATGCCAAAACTAAGGATCTGTTTCTGATGACAAAACTGAAAGTAACTAGTCCATGCTGACAATGGGCCTTAAGTAACTAGTCCATGTTCCAAACTAACCGCAGCTCAGGCCTCCTCTGTTTTATGGAAATTTTCATTATTGTTGCTTGGAATATTTGAAAACAACGCAATGGTGTCATCTTTGATAATTTGTCTCATAGTTTGGATGCTTGGAAGAAGGGCTTCAAGGAGGACATGATTTGCACTTGTGTAGAATCAAGGCTAATGATGTTGATGATCTTTGTAATTGGCTAGAAAACCTGTCAGCATAAGTATTTTTTTACATATTGCAACTTATTCTTTTATATATATATATAATACCACAGTAGGAGCCTCTCCTATTGTTTCATTTTTTTTTAAAAAAAAAAGTAACTAGTCTATGCTATTGTGGATCTATATATCTTTTATGTTTTGTAGTGAACAATATTTTTGTAACTTCGAATACTTATTCAAAAATTCCTGAGTTGTCTCTGATTGCAATAATAGCCCAGCACGGCGATGACCAGTGCAAATGACATATCCGGACGTTTCCTTATTTCTGCTGGAGCCAGCTGCGTAGGCTACCAGGAGTCCAAGCAAGTCTAGCACAAGTGGACGACAACAATGGATGCCATAAAGGAGATGGAGTTGCTGTACAAGAAAGCGATGTAATGGAGCCTCCTGTTCTCATGCATGACAGGATCGACCGCGGCATGCCCATCGCTGTTGTCCTGCCACACACTGCCTGGTGGGTGATACTTGCAGCCAAGATTCCCAGTAGCATCAAGTATTTGTGCTTGACATGCAGTTTCTTTCGTGCTTTGTCTTTTCCTGCTGCAGACGTTTTCTCTTCTGTGTTTTCAGTTCTTGTCTCCTCGCCTGCCGTAGATGACTGATTTGCTGTGTCTTCGGTTATAGTCTTCATTTTCTTCAGTTCTGTCGCGAAAAATACTAGGAGCAGTAAGATATTTTTTAGGGAAAAAAGGTAGGAGAGTCTCCTACCGTGGTATATTAAAAAGTATAAAAATATTTACAAAAGTAACATGGTCTGAAAGAGAAAAGAGATTATAAAGACTCTAGCCAGTCAAAAGATTAGGAGCAGTAAGATCACTGTTAGGATCAGATATATCACTTGTTTTGAAATCTACAAGACAAAACACGAAATCAATGAAGAACAATCAAGAGTACGAGATAGAGTTTTAACATGGAAAAGTCTTTCAGACAGAAAAGAGATTATAAAGACTCTAGCCAGTCAAAAGATTAGGAGCAGTAAGATCACTGTTAGGATCAGATATATCACTTGTTTTGAAATCTACAAGACAAAACACTAAATCAATGAAGAACAATCAAGAGTACGAGATAGAGTTTTAACATGGAAAAGTCTTTCAGACAGAAAATCATGGACATACAATCGACGAAATCACCATATGAGGAGAAGTTACAGAACACTCTTGACGTATGTTTGATTCCACACCTTTATTAGAAAACTTGCAGATGATATAAATAGCCTTGGAAATAAGAGTCCCAGACGAAGAAATGAACAATCCTAGTTGGCAATGAAATAGAGACCTATAAGGAAACTGGAACAGTAACCTTCTCGAAGATAGGAACAACATCCCGCTCGGAGAATCTCAAAAGATAATGGTGTAGAGTTGTAATCGGAAAACGCCTCAAACAATCACGTCTGACTCTAGTCGGCTCATGCACCTTAGAGCACTACGTTTGATGAAGGTCGGTGTAGAGTCCATTATGAAATCGAAGATGATCCCGATCATAACTTCTAGTCAGTTCACATTGCTTCTTGACCGAACTCTTCGGGCGATCGGAAAGACCAGTAGTGGTCGGATCCGACTAGATTCGGATCACAAAATACAATAATTTTCAGGCAAACTCTAAGACAGGGAACATCATCTTCAGGGTCTTAGCAAAAATAAATTTGATTGCATCTCTCACCTCTCGTCGGCATACGACATCTAGGTGATCCTTGAAGCATATCATGAGGGCACCACTCAGATCAAAACTGTCCAACATGATCAGTACAAGAGGGAATACAATAAATTTGAAATGCTTGCTGGTGCGTCCTTAGATGAGTGTTTTGGTAGATTTTATAAAATATTGAGCAACCTCCGAGCTGTTGGTCTCACATATTCAGACTCAGATAGCGCTTGACAGATGTTCTCTGCACTAGATATTAGAGTTTAGGAGATAAAAGTGACCACCATCAAGGACACGACTGATTTGTTGACCTTGAGTCTTGATGCATTGTACTCCCGCCTCAAGACTCATGAGATCGACATCGTCTCTCGCAAGACGAAGTCATAGTCGATGGCTTTGGTTGTTGATCCCACTTCAGCTTCTAGAACATCATCTGATTTGTCTTCGGTTTCTCTTTGGCTGCTTTATGTGAGATGAGTGATAACCAGTTTGAGCAGTTTCTAGAGAGTGAGCTAGTCCTCTTAGCCAGAATGTTCTCACATGCATAAAAGAGGGTTAGGGAGAGAAGATAGGAGGTCTGATCATTTGCTTTGAGTGTGGTGTCCCCAACCACATTCAAGTAAACTGCCCTAAGCTGGAGAAGGGTGAGAACGACTACGGTGGTGCAGGCAAGAATGACTACACCAACAAGAAGCCACCAGCTTATGATCAAGGCAAAGATAGTAAGTTTTGCAACCTCGGCAAGACGAAGAAGCTCTTCCACCACGTCCTTACCGCATTCGACAACTTTGAATTCAGCAACATGGAGGGCAGGGCGGCGACGACGGTGAGGATAATCCACAGAAGGACACCAAGGATGGAGGCGATTTTACTGGGATGTACTTCATGGCTGACAAGAATGGCATCAGCGATGATGATCTCTATGGTGACTCCGATAAAGTATGCAGATCCTACGATCAGCTCAATGATGCTTTTCTGAAGTTAGAAAAGTTTTATGCAAGTCTAGAGTATCATACAAAGGTAAAGCCATTGTGGAGTGTTGCCCTTGGTTAGTCAAACTAAGGCGACGACTTGGAGTGCACTGAACCAATGAATTGCATAAGGCAATGAGAGGTACGCTGGAACTTTTATTAACCGACTCCCGGATGGTCACCCACGGCGCAAGCGGGTGTGCACGGAAGTGTTGGATACTCAACTTTCCTTAGGGATGACCTTGCGAGGAGTTCTCGATTCACTGGGGGTCGACCTTGAGGTGAGGAGATGTGCACTCGAACGTAAGGTGGTTGATTCGTCAGAGCCTGCACGGCCAACTCGTCGAGGTGCTGACTGCGAGGCATGGAGTACTCCGTAAGTTGGGGCGTGCCCCTCGACAACAAGAGGTGATTTGATTATTCGTAGAGCTTGGGGAGACGCTATCGAGATGAAGCAAAGTTCGTCTGAGGGGAAGCCATCAAGACTGATCGAGCCATGCCGATGAGAAGCCATTGCTCTCAAGACGCTCAAAAAACTTTACCGATGTGTTAGAAGGGCTAAGGTAGTGGGCGTAGTGAGCCACTTTCTCGGGAATGACATCGACCTTGTCTTTTGGAGAAGTACGGACTTGGTCTAGGGGTGGCATCCTAGAAGACGGGGAAGGTGATGACACCACGATTAGATCCACTGTCTACTATCCCTAGCGTGGACTTGCACCCGATGCACGGTAGGGTGAAGTCGAGCCCGGACAGCGGTGACGCTCGAGACGAAGCTCACGAGCGACCCTTCGGTTGGCAAGAGGAGAACATTGCCATCCCCCATTTAGAAAAACTTGGTGTTCAAGACTCATTTTTGCGTGGGAGTAACGCTGGCTCGTACATTAGTTGGTACGACGCAAAGCCGAGATACCCAAAGTTTCTCTCGCGACTGCCCGGCCCTCTCTGGTAAGAATGTAAAGGGGTCATAATTGCCTTGGCTCCTAATGTTAGAATAAAGTTCACTTGCTATTGTTTTACAAGGGGTATCCTATTACCCCGTCTCTAGGGTCCCACAGGGCTCCACACCGCTAGCTCCCGGGTCCCCCGGGGCTCTATGCCGCTGGCTCCTAGGGGTCCCCCTAGACTTCGCGCCACCATTTCCTGAGCTCCCGCTGGGACACGCGCACACGGCCTCCGTGGGGTTGCGGCTATTGTGTCTAGCTATTGGTTCTTCTTGACGTGTCCGGGGCAGGCCCAAGCACGATGGTGTCCCGCGCGATGCCCTAGGCGAGGTGGACATGAACGACGTCGACTCTGCTCGGCGGACACACGAAGCTCAAGAGTGGCGGTGCCAACTCTTCTCAGTGGGGGGGTGGTGGGTGGGCGGACACGAACGGGGTCCAACGCGGATGCGTTTCGGCGAAGCCTTGGAGGCGTTCCGAGCAGCCTCTCTAGTGGTGACGAGTGAGGCCCCCGGGGTGTTTGGGCAGTCCTAGAGGAAGCAATGGGGAAGCCCCAGAGGGCCCCGGGCGGTGTCAGGCAAGACCACTAGGGGGTCCGAAGACGGGGATCACATACACCCCACTGATGGTCCACCACGGACCAAGTCTGCCTGACTGCTCAGGACTGCATGAGCACTTGGTTCATAGTGCGGTGTAGGCCCTACCCATGGAATAGTGTTCGATCGGTGAGTGCACAGTAAATCCAGGGTGATTCCTAACTGACGATGCTCCTCGAAATGTGCACATTAAGGAAGAACATGGACCTACTTTGAGACCTTGAGGAGATCCTCGTCCGCCTCTCGATGTACGACCGGGTGGCTGAATGGCAAGGGGCAAAGCAAAGTCAGGCGGCCTAAGTTCGACCGAAGGACTTCGTGGTTGAACCGGGCAAAGAAGAGGCACCCCTCTAGAGGGGTGCAGGCACCATGCAAATCCCCTGGGGATGCCAGGAGATCCAAGGCCAAGCACCTCGAGGGCTCAAGAGGACTGAACCCGGGGTAGTCCGAGTGGAGTCCGGAGAACCTAGGTGCGAACAGACCCTAGGGCGGAACTCGAAGAACCTCCACGTAGTAGGCAGCATGACTTCTCGCTCGAATCCTCACGGACGGCGCCAACTATCGTTGGTACGAATCTGGAAAGCAAACTTAGAGGCACCCCTGGTAGGATGCGAAGGTCGTCGATGGTGCGAAGGGACCTAAGGAGAAGCACACAACCACAAGTGTATTCCATAGAAGTGTTTTTTTTTGTTACAAGAATGGCCTTCCCTCCTGTATTACATGGGGTCCTATTTATAGAGGGAGAGGAAAAGGCAAGTGGAGTTACAAGATTGCCCCTTGGGGCTAGTTTACTCCTAGGGTTATTGCGTCATTTGCCTCGTATGGGCTCCGCCACATCGGAGACTCCGAGGTAGGTCTAGGGTCGACTTCGGACCCTCCCAGGGTCAGCCTCGCATATCTCGCCCGGGGTTGGCCCCAGACCCTTCTAGCGTTGGTCTCGCGTACCTCTTCTGGGGTTGGCCTCGGACCCTTCCAGGGTGGGTCTCGTGTACCTCGCCCGGGGTTGGCCCTGGATCCTTCCAGGTTCAGCCTTGCGTACCTCGTTCGGGGTTGGTTTAGGGACTTAGCTTATGATAAACCCTCCAACAAGCACTGCCGCTCTAAGATGGCTATGGACCAGAGATAGCGCGGGACCCTCCTCCAACATAATGTCTTAATAGCGTGTAAGATCATTCAGACCTGCTTGTGCTTGTGCTTGTCCTCGTATGAACATACTTCAAACGATAGTGATACCTTTTGGCAACTATTGAAAAGGTCCATGACATGGATGTTTGAGGTCTTTTTTGCATTTTGGCAGCTAAATTTATGATTCACTGAAAGTATTACAGTGGTCTTGAAGCATGTACGGCTGTTAGTTATAGATTCTATTATTTTTTCCTTTCTTTGCTGAGCATAAAAGAATTTTTTTAATTTTAGGTGTCCAAAAGGATGTGCCGTCTGTTGGAACCTTTTAGCGTCTTTTTTATTTTTTTATCCGCTGACTTTTGGAGGTGAATTGTTGTGGTACGGATTAGTTAGCTACGGGTCCGATGACCGAGAATAGGACACTTATCTTTAAACAGCCGGCCATACCGCAGTCAAGGTTTTAAGGCTTAATTGAAAAAAAGACGAGGAGAGTTTAGGAACTTTATTTATTCAGTGCTTAATGATAACGATACAATACCACCCTTTTAGAGGGATTGCTAGACTTACACTTAAGAATCTATCTCTATATTAAGAAAACTAATCATAATAATGGAAAACTTATCCCCTAATACATAGAATAATTCTAAAAGAAAATAAACCTAAATAATAATAAAACTAATTATTATAATCCTAATCCGCGATATACTGCGAATGCTATCAAATTGCCCAAATACATAACATGCTACTGTTCACGCATCACTACAGTATATGTGGGGTACTGTTTGTGTGGCAACGGACGGAGACTTTGCCGTCCCCATATTGACAAGAGTGACCGATACCGGCGTCGGGTCGCTTGAGAGCAGATCAGAGACACTCTAACATATGGAGCCCAAAGAAGCAACTCAGCATGATGTGGCATCGAGGAAGACACTAGCGACATGGGCTACAGACATAGGACAACAGTGATGCCTCTTCTAACACGGAGCATGATGATAGTAGGAAGGACGTGACGACGGGGCTGGTCCCTTAGTCGTTGCACTCTGCATCGTCTATGGTATGGCGTCGGCTAGCCGTGTGGAAAAGATTGCCGCTGGACAACGTTAACTTTCCTACTTGCGAATGCACCAAAGGTGTAGCCAAGAACAATAAAGATTGGAGATAAGTCATCGTTAGTGAAGGCAATAGCAGGATTGACGCTGATGACAGCAATGGGGACTCAGAAACTATAGTAACATGTTGTGAATTCTCCTTTACCATGGGCTCAGCCGTAAGTGTCTCATAGATGACAGTATAGTATTCCCTTGTGGTCTTGATCTCATCAGCAGCAAAAACCATGGTGAGTGGCTTTGATATCAAATATTGTGGTCGGTGATTAGGTATAGGTCCAAGGATAGGACGCTCGTCCTTGAACTGTCGGCCATGCCACAACCAAGACTCTATGACATAGGTGAATAAGGGGGGGAGAGATTCAAAACTTTGTTCATTGTATCGTTTAATGATAACGGTATAATACTGCTTCCTTTATAGGGATGATTAGACTTGACCATTAAGAAATCTATATCTATATTAAAGAAACTAATTCTTAATAACAGAAAGTTTATTGCTAAGATATGAATAAATCTAAAAAAAACTTAAATAATTAAAAAATAAATTATTATATTCATAATATGCGATATGCTGTCAATGCTATCAAAATATTAAACATATAAACGCTAACTGTCTAAACATATAAACGCGCTACAGAATGATAAGCTACTGTTTACACATCGCTACGATACACACGGGGTACTTTTAACATGCTGCTACGGTACGGCGCCATAACGGAATTGAAAGCTTGGCTGGGCTTACGTGGAAGCTCGTGCCCACCCTACAAGTAGAGATGGCAATGGGTACCCGAAACCCGATACCCAGTGGGTTTTTACTCTATTAGGGCATGGATCTGGGTCAATTTTCTAACCCATGGGTCTCTTAATGGGCAAAAAGCCTAACCCATCGGTCTCGGGTTCGTGCACGCTCCTATAGTACCCAAACCCGTAAACCCATGGGTAATATAAACCCGATCCATAGGAGTTATAAACCTGCACTCACGCCCTCCCGTGCAAACCAATCCAAATTTATAGCCCATTAGTCAAGTACAAGGAGCGCTTGATGTCTCTCCTTTGGTTTTAAATGAGTTGTGAACCGTGAACTTGTAATGATATGCTATGCCAATGAACTATGAACTGAGAATTGATGGAGTGAACTAGTGATGTGCATTGTGGATTTGTCGTTGCTTGTTTCATACATAGTAGCACATAAATTGAATTTATTGTTGACTTGCTAAGCATTGCACTGTCTGCAATCTGCACAGCTGTTGTTGGGCACGGGCGACCCGTGGGTACCCGTTACCCGAGTGGGCATGGGTCTGGGCAAAAATCTGCACCCGTCACGGGCATGGGTTTTTTAACGGGCACATCCAATTTTCATAGGCACGGGTTTGGGATAGCAAAACCCAGCGGGTTTATGCCCGTTGCCATCTCTACCTACAAGTCAGCAAATGTTAAATCATGAAGCAAACTGAGGAAATTTTTATTAGCATCACTGTGCTCATGTCCTTCAGAGGCTCTTGTCGTTCTTTCTGCGGCAAAATGCTGCAAAATTTGAGTTACTGTTTTATCTTGGCTCGTACAACACGGTTTGCCTCCGGTAGCTGCAGATTGCCATGGTGCCTGCTTGGCCTTTTCCTTTGGGGACGTTTGTCGCCTGTAGCTAGCTGCCTGCAGTGAGCGCTCATAGTATCATTTTCGACGGGATGCAGTCTTTATATAAACCATTGTAGATGCCACTTGGTGCATATTTGAGTCAGGAGCGGATCTATAGTAATTTATAGGTATTCATTTGAATACCTAAAAAAGTTTAGCAAAAAATCTATTATACATCAGATCTAATACATATGTATACTAGCTATTGGACTTAAAATAGACCCATTTGACCCTCCTGGGCCCAACTCGGCGTCGGACCGAGTGGCCCAGTAGCTGGCCCACGGCTGACGTGGTGATACCCCACGGTAGAAACTAGACGCTTAGGTAGCTCCTCAGTGTCTCCTCTCTCAGATCTCTCTCTCTGGCGCTCCCCATGGCGGTGCACAGACACTCCGTCCTCTGTCCGTGACGTCCGCCCCTCCGGCTCCGAGTCTCCGGCAAGGCGACGACCAACATCGACAACCGGCTCAGCGCGCGTCGCTCAGCTTGCCGTCTCCCCCTCATGGCTCGTGCTCATCCCAGATCGGATCCCACCCACGGGCACGGCTGAACAAGCGCCGCCACGCACGTTCCGTCCACGTAGCTCGCAGAAATGAAAGAGAGAGGGAGAAACTCAGTGTAAACAGCCGCCTTACCTTTTTTCCATCGTATTTCTTATGTTTTCACCACATTTACATCAACTCCTTGCATTTTTCCCTCTCTGCAGAACAGCAGAAGCCTCTTCTTCTCTCCTGCCTTCTACTGTGAATTTTTGGAGTAGAACTAGAAGTTTGGAGAGAAGTGGGGCTAGCTGGCTAGGCATGGTATATTGCCACACCATGATTTGGGAGCAATCAGAGGGAATCCCTTTAGCTGAGTCCTGTCTTCCAATACCACCTTTTGCACAAACTTGATGGAATCCTGCAACCACATCAAGAAAGGTACATCCACTATTTAGTTGGGATATATATTCCAAATAAAAAGTATCTTACAATTATTTTTGCTTATAGTTAAGACAAATAATGGGTTCATATTCTGTTGTCCAGTACGACTGGCTACAATATCATTGTGGAGATATTCTCTTGAAAAGTAGCCATGAGCTAGAAAATATGAGTGCTTATTTATGTAGAAGGGGATCAATCTGTTGTTGATATTACAGTTCTAGTGAGCTTCATTGTTGTTGCTACAATGCTAGTCCCTCCATTAAATCAGTGATCTAGAAGGAATTTTTTTGTTGTTTATACTAAACTGGAGACATGTCCTATGCTTCCATGCTTTTCTCAGTGTACTTGATTCAGCTATTCTTAGCTGAACAATTCGACCTCCAAATGCTCATCATGTTTCCATGTTGACAATTTTGACACTGAGTACTCCCTGCAAAAAACAAATATTTGAGTGAAGAGGCTGCAAGAATTGTTTGTGCACAATCTTATCAAAATCAAACTCATCTTTTATAGCTAGGGATGATTAAAAAACATTCTAGTATTTATGAATTTACTCAACTTCATCCTCCAGTACAATTTTTTATCCAGGCTAAACAACAAAGTTTTGCCCTTCTTTAGCTAGCCAAAATTGTTGCCGAGCACTACTATCATTGATGTGTCTCATGTGTTCATCGCTCAAGTGTGGTCTGTGTGGCTATTTTAGGAGGTTTGCTTTGGCTATTTGGCTATGATCAGATCAGGAAATGGATAACCTGAAATTATTGTAATCTCAGACTAAGGTTCTGTTTGTTTTGGATTCTAGACAAGCTAGCTACTTCTAGTAGCCAAAAGCTCCCCCAAACAGTCCAGCTTTTAGGCTAGCTTCGAGAATCAAAACTGTAAAGCAAAATTGTACTAGAATCAAGAAGTGCAATAGCCGAGCTTCCAGATTCTACTAACTAATACCACTAGAATTTGAAGCTAATTACCCGCAAATGCCACTACATAAAAGCTCACCCCACCCGCCTCAGATTCCCCACCCCACTCCGCTCGTCCTCCCCGACCCCGCCTGCTCCTCCCCGCTGCCTCCCCGCCTGCCTCCTCCTCACGCCCACCCCTGCCCTCCTCCCGCCACGCCTCCTCGCCTGCTCCTCCCACCACCGCCCACCCCTCCTCCTCCCGCCCCTCCCAGATCCCCCCGCCCTCCTCCTCCCTCCCCCCGCCCCTGCCCCCCTCCTCCCCTCCCGGATCCCCGCCGCCCACGCCTCTCTCCCCCGACTCTCCTCCCTCCCCGGTGCCCTCCCAAGATCCCCGCCACCCCTTCCCGCCGCCCCCCCGCCCCTCCCCGTGCCCCTTCCCAGATTTCCCGCCCACGCCTCTCTACCTCCCGGATGATTTTACACGGTGCTCAGTTTTTTTTTGGGGTTACGAAGGGATAGTTGTTGGTATTGGTCATGGAATAATGCGTTTGGTGAATGTATTGCATCTGTTCCTTCGGTGCTCAATTGTACAACCATTTATGGACATTGATGTCTCAAATGCGGAATGACTTATCTGAGTGTCTCAAACCAGCATTCTCCAGATTTTTCTTAATGTTTATCATATTCAGCGTGGAACAATTTGTCATGTGCATGGTTCCAATTATGTTTGGCCATTCACAAACATATAATGCACCTCCTTTGGGAGGGTTGCATTTCTGTTTTTGTTGAGCCGGTTGATATATTTCTTAAAAAGATTATGCTCCAAAGGACTATTCATTGTCATTGATTGGTACAAAAGGAACAGCAAGACATTTTTTGATGCACACAGCGTGTGTGTGGGTATGTGCGAATGTCTTAAAGCATTAGTCTTCAAATATGCTTTGGTATGATAGAGTCTCTCCGCTAGTATCACATAGCCATTTTTCTTTTCTTATAGTGGTGTGTTGGTGATATTACCATGAGATCATCAATTGCAACGTAGTTACTGTTTATAGGTACAAATCAGGAATTTCTGGGGGTTTGTGAACATATATATATATAGCATATATGCGATGATAGATGTGTGGAACATTCAGTAGTCATGACACATATTAGTAAGCACAACATAAGGAAAAAAAGGGACAACCAGTTAAAACGAAAACCATGAAATAGAAGTTGCCACATCCATTTTTGAATGTTTTACAAATTTTGTGAGAACCATATAGTAAGATGATCTATAGACTGTTAGATCCTTGTGATATTGTTTGCAACCTTATAGTTGTTCTTGTGCTCATAGCTTCGTCTTTGCAAGTTGAAACTGGAATTGGTGTTTAACTGTGTCTGCTAATCTCAACTCATTTACTATCTTATCAAGTTGACCCTGAGGATATTCCATTTGAGAAGGTTCAAGCTAAATCTTCTGGAAATGTTCTGCCATATGTTGGTGTTGCTTGCTTGGGGGCTATTTTATTTGGCTACCATCTTGGGTATGTATTTTGTCACTGTACTATAGAGTAGAGTATTTCCAATCACAAGGGGAGAAAGCACAGGTTCCTTATGGTAGTTATCCATATTAATATTTAAAATTATGATTTAGAATCAAATTTATTGTCATGAAATTTTAATATTACTTTTCAATGTTTGAACTACGTACTGCAAATTTACAGCACGGATATCTCTTCTATCAATACATAATCAGGACATCAAATCACCTAAGGGCATTTCAGTCAATACATCTAGCAGGATACCAGCTGCACAGCTAGAATCCAGGATGCCAAACAGGCTAGCTACTCGCACCACCGCTACTCGGACTAGCCACTACTCGAAATCTCCACTAGCTACTCGCACCAGCTAGCTACTCAGAATCTAAAGCTCCCCCAAACAGGCATTAAGTACTTTTTGCGCGAATCAGAGATGATGGCTTGGTTTAGTACTTCTTGTGTCATGACAAAGAACGAAGTTAATTAGCATGCTCGGGTTATATGTTCATCTTTGCTATGCCAAAACTAAGGATCTGTTTCTGATGACAAAACTGAAAGTAACTAGTCCATGCTGACGATGGGCCTTAAGTAACTAGTCCATGTTCCAAACTAACCGCAGCTCGGGCCTCCTCTGTTTTATGGAAATTTTCATTATTGCTACTTGGAATATTTGGAAACAACGCAATGGTGTCATCTTTGATAATTTGTCTCATAGTTTGGATGCTTGGAAGAAGAGCTTCAAGGAGGACATGAAATTCCTATGTCCGCCACTGATTTGAGTTACTGTTTGACTTGGTCTGCAAAATTAAAACTTCTAATGATAAAACTCGGAGACTTAGTTTTCAGCAATGTAAGAATTTTCAAAACTAGTTTTTTTCCCCCGAAAGTAGACGACCTTTGTTCTAAGTTTACACCAGAAGTTTTCAACTTTCATACGTGAATTGCAGAACTGCAGTTAATATATGTGAAGTAACAACTCAACATCCTCTAGTTCCAACAACAAAAAAACAACATCTTAGTACATACAGAGGACTCACATGTCAACAGAAATTACAGGATTGCTGCAAAGGAGCACGAGTTGCATGACGGAGCTTTCTACACAACGCTGATATATATCCTCTCCATTCCCCAGTAGCTGCATGCATGAAACAAGTCGCTGAACAGCAATCAAAAGAAAAATTGCCTAGTTAGTTTGTAGTTAGCACGTAGCCAGTGGCTAGTTATTTATTTACTGTTTTAAGCTGTAGTCCTTATTTTATTTAAGTCTGTTAGTATATAGGTTGGTTTATTTAGGCCTGAAAATTCAGATGTAGTGTATGAGGTGAAAAAGGTTGTTCGTTCCATGGTAAAGCTTTGTAACTTTTGACGTGAGATAAATGAAATGTAGTGTGAGAGCTCGAGCATGTACACACGCCTCTGTTTTCATGTTTCTATTATGTCCCATTGCTTCTAAGTTTAGCTACAATCCCTAACAAATGGCAGAGCCAGCCAGAGGCAACAGGAGGTATTTGCGCAGCTGCAACGCCGGGTCCTTGCTAACGGCGGCGGCCGGATGCTCGCCGGATCCAACGCTTCTCCAAAATGGATTTGAACGCCGCCTTAGCTAGGGCACGAATATTCGAGCATATCTTGAGGTCCGAAAATCGACTGAATCCCAAAAAAAAAAAATCATTCGACATATTTCTACCGATTCCAAAAAAATTAATGCAGTGGTATTTGTTTTCATGACCTCGGGGACAAAGGCAGAATTGACATTATAATGTCCTCAAATATAAATGTAGGAGGTGTTTAGGAACACTCGAGTGTTTTTGGGGTTAAAAGCACTGAGATTTTTTAGAGATCCAACATCTTAGATTCGGAGCACTCACATTTTTCTAGAGGGGTGGTGTATAAGGGGATCCGTTAGATGAAGATCTAACGCCCTATATTCATTTATTTGAAGGGGGAGGGGTATGAAGTGCTTCTAAACCCAAAAAACACTAAGTGCTCTTAGCATTTCTCATAAATGTATAGTATTGTAGTATCTAGCCACACGGCTATTCAGAAAAATCAGCTATATAATGACATATGAAAAACATGAATTAAGTAAAAAAAATTCCAACATTTCAGTGCACATACGAGACCCACAGATTGACATTGAACGGAATTGACAATCAGACACAAAGATGCATCACTTCTGACTTCTGAGCTTCCTCTTCACGGCTGACCATGAGGCTGATTGGGTATTAGAAATCATATAGGCGGATAGGCCTGTTGGGAGCGATCAGAATTTTGTTGATCGGCCCTGGTTTCCATCAGAGAAACAACAAACTGCCCTTATAATTCTGGCGGAAGACTATTGCAAGGTAGAGCGTGTTGCGCAGCGAGAGTGACATCAGACCACTAAACCAGGGTCTGACCCTAGACTTGCTAAACCAGCGGTCCAATCCCAGGTAATTGAGCTGCTATACCCGTAAGTTCAACCGGCAAAAACCTTAGAGGTCTTGAGTCATCTCAAAAAAAAAACTAACCTGTTAAGTGGGTACACTCTCACCCTTATAAATTATGTTCTGTCTCACCCTCACCCTTATAAATTGTGTTCTGTCTCACATTCACCCTTATAAATTGTGTTATGTCTTCTCCCACAACCGATGTAAAACTATCCCAACAAATCTCTCGCTCACACATCGGGTGTGCTCCTCGGCAGCCGTGAGGCCTGAGATTTATTTGGGAAATCCAGGCTTTAATACCAATTGTTGCACAGCGTTAGCGCCATCAGACCGCTAAACCAGCGTCTAACCTTGGGCCCGCTAAACCAACAGCCCGACCTGAGATAGTTGGGTCGCTATACCCACAAGTTCAACTAACAGAATAATCAAGAACGAAACTAAACATCGAACTGAGTAGGCTATAGCTCTAAGCTCAAAAATCCTACTAGTAGTACCCCTTTAGCAATAGCTCATTATGTATCTATCGTACCCACCGCAGCCCCCAGTGAACGCGAGTAGCCCAGTACGCCACTGTGATTGCACTCGGTGGGAAACCCTAAGGGCCCTCGAATCCCCAAATCAGAGGTCACTCGAGGGACCGCAGCCCCTGATCCGCCCTCGCCTGCGTGCGCCGAGCGTCTGCGGTCCGCCAGCCACCGCCCTTGCGCTCTCGACGCCTGCGCAGCTGTGCTCCCAACGGCTGACGCCGTGGTCCCGAGTCCTGACACTGCCGAGCCCCGCCCTCGCGCTCCTGCGCACGCTCCCCGATGACAAATGATATTTGTTAATATTTCTTTAGCTATGTTCATAATAAGCTGACTTTGAGATACTTTCAAATTGAGTTGTGCATGCTTGTCCAAATTCAGGAGAATCACTTGGCCTATCTTGCATGATGTTTAGCTTAACTGCATTACTGAAAAGTACAATCTCCTGAAATCCTTGACCTTTCTTAGCAGGTCCCTAGACTGGGTTCAGTTCTTGGTTCAGCCGCCGGCTGGATTCGGGAAAGCAGTGGAAATTTTAGACACATTAGGCTGCTTGGTGACGACCTTGAGCCCGGATGGAGGCTTTATTTCCAGGGCAAAGACCAAAGGGTGCAAGATATCAATTCTTGCTTTTGAGGTTGCCAACACAATACTGAAAGATGCCAGTGTTATGCAATCTCTCTCGGATGACACCGTTACGTACTTCAAACAAGTGGTGCTTTTTTCGAAGGCATGCAGAATTTGATTTCTAGTGACATGGGCGAGTTGATGTGTATTGCAGCTAATGACAAAAGGTAGATAAGATGATTTCTCTGTGGCCAGTGTGACTTTTTGATCACTCTGACCAATTACTATTTTGTGCACCCTGGCTAATATTTGCGGGAAGAGATGAAAATATTTTCGCAAGAGATTTTCAGGTTTGGCAACCGTTGTAAACATCCCCAATGGCATAACCTGGACCTCTATTTTTACAAGTAAGATTATCATGTTTTAACATGCACCATGAATTAGACAAATTAGACTTGAATTATATTTGTTACCTTGGTATCTAGACTAGAATCAGAAAGTGTACCCCAGAAGCAGCTGAAAGAAACAGCAATAGCAGAGATGCAAAAGTTGACGACTCTTGTTCAACATACAACTGTAAGCATTGTGCTGTACTCTGAACATATCGTTTGAGCAGCAGATTCCTGTCATTTGGTTTTATTCATTCTGGCTTTATTTTCCAGGATTTGTATCATGAGCTACTTGCCTTAGATAGATTTGAGCAAGATTACCTCTGTAAGCTAAAGGGACAATATAATTCAAATAGATTGGAGAAAGGTAATAGTGCCTATTTTATAACATTTACTTCTCTTTTCAGAAAGAATGCCAAGCATTTTTTTTGTCACTAGTTCTGTGCCCTTTACCTAAACAAATGACTTAGATGTGGATTTTTGAAGCTGATGCAAAGAAGTTTTCTCTTATCCTTGATATTTTCTAATCCAAATCCATCACAGTTTAGTTGTCATGGCAATTTAGCTTTAGTTCTTTGGACTTTTACACTGTGATAAGATTGCTTTGCAGGAGACAATATTCAGGTTGTGATACTAGAGATGAACACACAAAGGAGTTATGTGAAGAGTTTGAAGAAAAGATCTTTGTGGTCCAAGACATTGGAAGATGTGAGTACATTTTACTGTATAATTTACTTTATATGCTCAGTTGGACTGTCCTATTTCTGTTTATAACATGCATTTCTTATTATAGGTGGTCGAGAAGCTTGTTGAAATTGTGCACTTCGTACAGTTTATAACATGCATTTCTTATTATAGGTGGTCGAGAAACTTGTTGAAATTGTGCACTCCGTACAACTTTTTCGTGCAAATGGTAAGTTAGTTTATTTCAAATGTAATATTCATTGTCTTTGAATTTATCTATATGCATATTTTGTTATATTTTATGCTAACTTTGTAAGTTCTAGTTCTTATCCTATTATTGAGGAGAAAATGGTGGGCTAGCCGCACAGTATAGCGAGCAAATCTCCATCAGTTAGGACTTTAGATACTCAATGTATCTTTATTACACTACATTCTTTATGGTTTGATATGCTTTCTTTATTGTGATTTGTGTTGAAGACTTGAATTATTAAAGTATTGAGCATTAAGCAAAATTTTCATATCAATGATGCACTTGTGACATATTTTTTGTTATATCATAATATAGTTCTAGACTTCTAATATGTTAGATTGTTACTTGATTGAAATTTAGAACGGAGCATGATCCAATCTTAGATCCGTCACTGAGAGTAACAATCTTAGAAGTCTAACCTACTCACTATGTTAGATGCAGCAAACCGTCTAGAGCACTTAACAAAAAAAACTAGTCAAGAGTATTTCCAACAGAGCGGCATGACAGCAAGGAGCAACGAGGGAGTTGATCGCATGAAGGAGGTATGGCTCATCTCCAGATGGGAGAGACTCGGTCGGTGGATGAGTTCCCCAGCAAGCTAACTTCACTGTACAATCAGATTAACTCTCTTGGCAATAAGATGGAGGAATCTATGACAGTGAAGAAATACTTGCGCGGGCTACTAAGAAGTATGTACCCATCATCACCACGCTCATGTACTCCTCCGATCTAGACAAGAAGAAAATTGAGAAGATCACCAACTCCCTCAAGACGCACAAGAAGGTATTGAAAGGGTTTTAGTCCCATACCGAGTAGGGGTTTCTGTCCCATAACGAGTAGGTGTTGCTGTTAAAGGGAGATCCGAGAGACGGTCATGGCTCATCAAGCAGCCGCAAAGCGTTAGTATGAGCGAGGCGACTAGAGTGGTCGAGGCGGCAGAGGTGGCCATGAAGACAAGGTTGGACAAGGCGATGGTGACAGATCCTATGGCAAGTCACACATCAAGTGTTTTGAATGTGACAAGTACGGGCACTACACGTCGGAGTGCCACAACCACATAAAGTGCTTCAACTACGATAATTACGGGCATTACGCTTCGAATTGCCGAAGTAACATGAGGAATAAAGAGGTAAACCTCACCCGAGATGATAAGGATGACGAACCGACACTGCTTCTCTCCTCATGTGTCGAAAAGGCACCGGTCATGTTGATGTTGAACGAGGAGAACATAGTTTCTAAACTACGCACGGTGGGAGGTAGCCATGATCATACTGATTAGTGGTACTTGGGCAATAAAGCAAGCAATCACATGCCGGAAGATCGATCCATGTTCCATGAGTTCGATGAGAAGATTTGGGGCAAAATTAGGTTTGATGACGGCTCCTCGGTGGAGATAGGAGGCAAAGAAACGACGCTGCTGCAATGAAAAAACAACGATCGAAAGTTTCCATAAGAAATTTACTTATATCGAGTCTATGTAATAACATACTCAGTACCGGACAGTTGATAAAAAAGGGTGTAGGATGGAGCTGCAGGATGATTTCTTACATGTCTATAACAAGAACGATAATCTGGTAATGAAGGTGAAAAGATCTTTAAACCCGTTGTATAAATTTTTTAAAAAAATTTATAAGTCGGTTTGTCTGAACAGTAGTTTGGAGGACCAGTTACGAAACAAGACAAACAAAACTGTTTCTCAGTTTCAGTTTAGGTGAAGACGCAGACCGCAGCGGCTCGGGCCTCTGGTCACGCACATGCAGATGGTGATAAGTAGGGGTGCAAACGGATCGGATTCGGACGGATATTGCTGTTACCATATCCTAACCCATATTTTTTCTTCGGATTCGGTACCAATCGGATTCGGTACCAATCGGATTCGGTGCCGGATCGGTCGGGATTAACCCGAGCCGTTTGCACCCCTACTTGTTTGTAAGGAATGCATACAGGACAACAAATGGAGTAGGAGGACGTCTCACAAGAACTTGATGTTACTACTTAATAGTCGATGTGGAAGATTTTATTTTACCATTGCAAAAGAAAATGAAACGTCAAATAGTAGCACTAACCTGAAATCAAACTTGAAGACGTATCGGATTCGGGACGGATATTGCTGTTACCATATCCTAACCCATATTTTTTCTTCGGATTCGGTATCAATCGGATTCGGTACCAATCGGATTCGGTGCCGGATCGATCGGGATTAACCCGACCCGTTTGCACCCCTAGTGATAAGCATGCATGCAGGTCATGGAGCTGCAGGCAATGGCTCGGGTCAAGGGCCCCATGCGCATGCAGGGCCAGGCCCGCATGTAACCGGGGATGGCGGTTTCCACGCACGTGCAGCAGAAAGCACCGGAGGTCTACACGCGCTTGCGTCAGGCGCAGGTGGCAGCAGCTCTGAAGGAGCAGAGAAAATCCCAACGCATGCAGCTGGCGCAGTTGCGGGGTCACGCGGAAGCCAGCGGCGCAGGGAGCAGTTTGGGCACGATTTCCCAATCAGAGTTCCGAGTGTGCGAAAAGATGATCGAGACGCTGTTCGTCTCCAACTCGACGAGGAGGATATCCAAGAATGGATTCAAGGAGGTAGATGCGGCTTTGCTGCAATCAGGAGACTAAGGGTGCCTTTGGTTGAGTTTTTAAGAGCTATTTTTGCTTTCAAAAAATTAAAAGCTAACCAAAGGGGTGTAAACCAGTTCGCTTTTTTCGTAAGCACTACTTTTAAGTAATCTGTTTTGAAAGCACTTGGACCCCGCTTTTGGTTTTGGCTTTGCTTTTGAAATGGTGAAAATAGAGAGTTGTTTCACAGTTGTTTCAAGGAAAATAGAGATAGGAGGTAAGTTTTATACTTGTTTGAACCAAACAACTACGCCTTTTCCACACCCACAACCCACAAAGCAGCTTTTCCACACCCACTACCACAAAGAGCTTTTTCAAAGCCACACCAACCAAACACACCCTAAGGCGCTCGATGCGACGAAGGAAAGAAGTGTGCAAGGTTCAACAGGAAGAAGAGATGGATCGGGATCAGATCGAGAATGCTCAGCTTGAACGGAATATCTGGGAGCGCGATGCTCGGTACGCGGAGATGATGCAAGAACTGGACCGTGTAAGGAGGTGTGCAAACTAAGGTCCACTTATTTTGGGTTGTACTTATGGCTTCTGACTAATTTTTTATTATTTTTAAATTTTGGTTTTTTGACTTTTTAGTTTGTTTGAGCTTTTTTGTCGGTTCTTTTTTTTCGTACTCGTTTGCATTGTCCACAATGGGCTAACCAGTTTTTTCTATTTTTAATTTTTTTAAAATTTAGTTAGGCCAAATAAGTCACTATCGCACCATGTGTAATTTCACCAAGTATGCGGGCAATTTCGCATATAAATCACCATTTTCATCCAACCGAGCAAAGACCTAAGGTCGGAGGTGAAGTCCGCGGTTGAGGCCAAGGCCATGGCTGAGAGCGACGTCATGGCATCAACGTGTAAGATCCAGTACGATTTGTACGCCACCGACGAGATGAAGCGGCGGGTGGACGAGGCGAACAAGGAGCACCTCCTGGTGAAGCCTGTGTGCATCGAGGTTAAGCTGGAGCTAGTGGTGGACGCAACAGGGTCAATGGTGCCTGGCACCTACTCTACCTCCGGCCGAAGAGTGGATACCCCCTAGCCCCTACCTCCGGCTGGGGCTCCACCGCGCCATGGTTGGCCAATCATTGAGTCATCGTCATCACTCCAAGGAAGCGAGGAAAACAAGATAGTAGAGAGTAGAGAGAGAAAGACACACAAATACTACCTAAAGCCCAACGAGCCTAGTAACTCAGTCACTCATGAGCACCCCACAGCAAGCCCACCAAAGTCCAAAAGCAATTACTGAAGGTCCGAAGTCGAAGCCCACCATTGAACGAATGAACGAAATCAATCAATTTGGCTGAGGCTTTCGGCACTCGACAGCATGGCACAACAGAAGCCAAACAATCAAATTTCGATCCAGCGCTCCTGCGTCTATGGTGGCAATTGGCGTGTTGGCGAGTGGCGACAGACGGGCAACGGGCCGACGGTGGTGGCTTCTTGACGAGACACGGCAAGTGGACGACAGTGGGCGCTGAGCTTCCTGAGGCGGTGAGGCCTGAGCAAGCGGTGCGACGGCCAGCAGCCCGCCAGATCCGGATCTAGTGACTGTTGAGTGCACTAAGGGAGAGGGAGGCTAGAGGGGACGCAGGCCGGGACAGGATTAGCCTGGGGAAGGTGGACCGTCGATTGGGACCGGGAGGTGAGAAGGGATTTAGATGGGGCGAGCCAGCCGTCGGGACCCAAGAGGGAGGGTATTTAGGGATGGGGGTCACCGTCTCGCCGATTGGGGAAGCCGGCCGGGAGGGAGGCTAGGTTGCTCCATTGCTGGGATGGCATCGGGCATTAGGCGTGGGAGAAGGCGAAGAGGACGACGAGCGCTACGGACTCGGGGAAGTGCAGGCGGTAGTGGAGGCGCAGGAGGAGGCTAAGGAAGCACGGGAGGTGGGACGAGGAGGAGGTGGCAAGGCGTCGGAGGATATGGAGCAGTTGGGAGAGGGGGGAAGGCCGGGCAGGTGGAGACGAGGAGCTCGAGGTGGGCGAGCGCAGGGGGATTGGTGATTTGGTCGAATGGGAATGGGGGAAGGTCGGCCACTCGACCGGGAGGGGGATTTAGGGGATGGCCGGATGGGGGGATTGGGGAAGGCTGGCCGAGAATTGTAGACTTGTAGTATTGTATTTCAGTATTTGTATCTAGTTCTTTTTAATGTAATCAATGGCAATGAAGTCTTTTTGAACTACAATTTAGGTACCTACCTGTTGAGGGGGCTGCGCGGCTCTACATTAAGAGATAACGGGAGATCAGAGGCAGCGACTGTAAGGTATAAAGCACAAATCTACTTTTCAGTTTGTACGATTGTGATTGATATGGTATTTTAGTATCATCTATTTTCATTTATTGATTCGTAGAGTTGCAAGAAATAGAGAAACAAATATTGCATAAATATTTTTCATACAATACAAGTAGTACTCCTCATACGAATGAGAGTGAAGTAAAGAAGGCTCGGGTGGAATGCTATTGTCTCGTACTTGCACTACTATTACTCATTCCTAGCTAATGGTATGTTTAATCATTTTTTCAATCTTTATAGCTATTCACAAATGTAATTATTGATTTCATCACTAAGTTTACTAATTTTGGTGTACAAATAGCTTGTTACATATATTTATGGGCTTTGGAGGCATATTATCCATTACCGAGATATAACCTTTGTTGTATTTTGTATTTTTACTATGTTTCTATTCTAATTATATGTGATTTTAGATTGCAAAATATAGTTCACTTTATGTAGTGCATTTATCTTTTATATATCATATCCCAATAACCTTTTAAAATTTGACTCTGGTCCGTCACCGGCTGAAGTGCCGTGAGATAGACACCCAGCGCGACGTCGAGGCCGAGCAGTTCACCAAGGACATTGAGGTCACAAGGGCCAGGGTCAAGGTGCTACAGAAGGACGTAAGCCACGCGAGAGAGCTCGAGGGGAAGCTCGCCCTGACGAACGTCGACGTGGAGGTCCTGCAAGTCGAGATGGAGCTGGTGCATGCCATGGAAAAGAATCATGTCGAAGAATCATGTTAAGAATGACAAGACAGCAGAGGCTGCCCTGAGACAGAAGAAAGAAGAGGCGCAAAACAAGGCGTTGCTATAGGTTGAGCATGGCGACAAGAATGACACAGGAGATTGGCGTCAAGCTGGGGTACGAGGTAGTCATGGAGGACACCACCCCAGACTTCAAGAAGAACAAAATTAAGAAGGTGAATGTGAGTTAGTAATCTTGTTTTCTTGTTAAGATCGTATCTGAGTTCGTGTCATTAGTCGTATCAGTGCGTAGGTTTGCTGCATACGTATCCGTGAGTCCCTATTGTGTATTGAGTCGGGTTGTGTATAGCCTTTATAAGGCCATGCAGTGTCTTGTAACTAAGTAATCGAAGCAAGCAAGCAAATGAGAAATGAAGAGAAAAGGTAGCAATAGTTTGTGTTCTGTGCGATGTTTGTCTTGGCGTTTTTAGCGTTTCGTGTTTCTCTCCGTAACTAGAGGCGCTAGGTGGGAGCTGCTTCGTGTTGTCGCTGCATACAGGAAAACTGGGGCGCTATTCCAGGCGCTGTTTCAGGCTAAGAGACGGGTCACGTGGAGAGCAAGGACCAGCAGGTCTCACGAAGCAAGGAGGGCACATCTCCGAACGGAGGAAAAATTTCAAGAAATGGTATTAGAATCTATTGTTCTTGGTATTTTCTGAAGATCACAAGCGAGAAGACTCAGGCTAAGGATAAGCTAATCTCCCACCAGTACTCTCCTGACGACCGATAACTACCCAATATAGACAATGAAGATAAAGACAAACATACATGCCTAGAGTATCTGGGGTACAGTCGATCCGAAGGGGAAGGTAGAAGATGAGAGGATAGATTAGGTGAGGCTTGCTATGATCTATCAGGCGGTACCGGACTTGATGATGCACCAGCTCATCAGGAAGGAGACAGCATGGGTAGCGTGAGAGACGGTTCAGAAGATGCACGAACGAGTTGATCGCGTGAAGGAGGTACGACTCTAGAATTTACGAAGCGAGTTTGAAAATCTCTAGATGGGAGAGAATCAGTTGGTGGACGAGTTTGTCAGTAAGCTGATTTCACTGTATAATCAGATTAACTCTCTTGGCGATAAGGTGGAGAAATCTGTTGCAGTGAAGAAAATACCTGCTCGTGCTACCAGAGAAGTATGTATTCGTCATCACCACTCTCATGTACTCCCCCAGTCTAAACAAGAAGAAGACCGAGGAGATCACCAGCTCTCTCAAGGCGCACGAGGAGTTACTGATGGGGTTTCAGTCCCGTACCAAGCAGAGGTTTTAGTTCCATAATGAGCAGGTGTTACTGTTAAAGAGAGATCCGAGAGACGGTCGTGGCTCATCAAGCAGCTACGGGCGTTGGCACGGGCGAAGCGGCCAGAGTGGCCGTGGAGGTAAGGCTGGATAAGGCGGTGCTGACAGATTCCATGACAAATCATATATTAAGTGTTTTGAATATGACAAGTATGGATATTACGCGTCGGAGTGTCACAGCCACGTAAGAAGAGGAAGGAAGAGCTAAATCTCACCCGAGATGATGAGATGATGAGCCGACACTTTTTCTCTCCTCATGCATCGAAAAGGCATCGTCACAGTGATGCATACAGCTACATACAGTACTCACAAATGTACAGAGCGAAAGATAGAGAAATAAATATACTATGGATACAACAACATACCGTACTCTCAAATGTACAGAGCGAAAGATAGAGAAATAAATATACTATGCATACAGCTACATACAGTACTGTCAAATGTACAGAGCTGCAGAGCATACTGATAATGGAATCACACCGAAACTTCCTGTGCCTGATGCACACTATTTCTCTGTTCCTGTAACTGAGGAGGCTCAGGCCGCAGCTGGTTATTATTGCATCGGCCTCTTCTGCTTGAGAATGACAGCATTACATGGATTGCAAAGTAGGCCAGCACGGCGATGATCAGTGCTACAACATATACAGAAGTCTCCCACTCCCTGCTGGAGCCGGCCGCGTAGGCCCCTAGGAGACCGAGCAAGTCCAGCACAATCGTCGTGTTCATCACCCTGAACCACCACTTGTTCTCCTGCAGCGACTTCCGTAGCAACAGGATGATGACAACAATGGACGCCACGAAGGAAGTGGAGTTGCTGTAGAAGAAGGCAAGGTACCGGGGCCGCCTGTTGTCATGCATGACCGGGTCGCCGGCGGCGTGCCCGTCGCTGTTGCCCTGCCAGAATCCGCCCGGTGGTTCTAGGCCGGCCTGGTACGTGACACTCGCCACCAGGATTCCTAGCAACATCAGGTATTTGCGCTTGGCATGACTGCTCTTTTCCTTTTCTTCTTCGCCATTTCCTGTCCCTGTTGCGTTGCCGGTTGTCGTCCCCTTTTCTTCGTCGGCGCCGTCTTCTCTAGATGATGCATCTGCTGCGTTGCCAGAGCTCTTCTCCTTTTCTTTTTTCTGATGGATCCACAGAAATACTAGGACCAGCAAGACTACAGAGAAAAAGACCACAGCCACCAACGCGAAGATGTAGAAGGAAGTTTTCAGATGCTGCGTGCTTCCGGCGGCATAGGCACCCATGAGACCAAACATGCCGGCCGCCGTGCAAACAGATAGCGCACAGCTTCGTATGGCTGGCCTGTACAAATTCGGGTTCACGAGGAGTATGATGAGGGCGATGGACAGCATGAAGCTTACTGAGTTGCAGTAGAAGAAGGCCTTGTAACGGCGTGGATAGTTGTATAAGAGGACCGGGTGGCCCGCGTGGTGCCCGAGCTTATCATCATCCTGGAGCAGGAAGCCGCTCGGCGGGGTCAATCCGGCTTGGTAAGTGATGGTTGCGACCAAGATTGCGAAGAGGAGCAACCGCTTGCGCCTCTTCTCCACCAACTCATCGTCCTCTTTCTTGCCGTCGTCCTTGTGGTCCAGCGTGAAGAAGACGACATGGATCACCACATAGACCAAGACGACGCCCGCCAAGGCGAGGGCGTAAATGGAGGTGCTCACGTCCCGGCAGCTCCCAGCGGCGTACGCACCAATCAGGCCAAACAGGTCCAGGATCATGGCAGCCTCCAGGGTGTGGTGCTTGTGTAGAAACTTCTTCTGGACCAAGATGATGGCGACTAAGGAGGCTACGAAGGCAACCGAGTTGCAGTAGAAGAACACCTTGTACCGCCTAGCGTTCGTCCTTAGGAGAATAGGGTCACCAGCCTTGTGCCCGTCCCCGTCGGCCTGCCAAAGGCCACCCGGCGGGTCCAACCCCGCCTGGTATGTGATGGTCGCGGCAAGAGTGGCGAGCAATTGGACTAGAGAGCGAGGCTTCTCCAGAGCCTGATTGATTTGCTCATCCCTAGTAATTGCAGAGAGAGTTGGGAACAGGGTTAAACATTTCGGTTTGCAAAAAAATTGGGAGGGCAACGAAATGAATGAAATAATGAAATTTTGTTCATTTCGGTTAAAAATTAAGACGAAATATTTAAACATTATTTGAATTTTGATGAAATTTAACTAAAATTTAAATAAATTTTGAACAAATTTTACATAAGAATAAATTCGACTAAAATTTGACCGAATGCTGTTCCTTTCGGTATCCTCTGAAAAGACGTAAAATTTCACCAAAATGTTTAATCCTGGTAGGAATAGGCTCATAAATGCCGATGATTTGAGAGCAGGAAGAACAAGAATATGTGCTCAAGTAGTACCTGCCATTGTTAGTCTGCCATTGTTCGAGTTGTCTCCACAAGCAGATGGCCTTTAAGGCTTTCGTGACATGTCCAACAAAAGCCACTTGGAGAACAATGCATGCAAGAACGGCACCAACCAGGCCGCCGACCACATAGACGGTAGTGGCAGTCTCCCTGCAGCTGCCGGCGGCGTACGCCCCGACGAGGCCGATCAGCGCGACGATGATGCACCCGTAGAGCTCGCGAGACCGTACCTTGTCACTCTCGCGCAACTTCTTGTCCAGGAGCAGCAAGATGATGAGCAGGGACGCGACGAACGCCGTGCTGTTGCAGACGAAGAACGCCTTCAGGCGTGCGTCGTGGCGGTCCTTGAGAATCGCGTCGCCCGGGAGGTGGCCGTCCTCGGCGTGGTCCCAGAAGCCACCCGGCACGCTCATCCCGGCCACGTACGTGACGCTCACCGCGAACGTCGCGAGCAGCATCAGGACCCTGCGGTTGCGGTCCTCGTGGTCCTTGCGGGGCCGTTCTCCAAGCGCGCCGCCGTGGTTCGTGTCGGGCTCTGGCAACGATGCCAGCACAATCTGAACCACGAGGTAGACGAAGACGGCCGCCACCAGCACCAAGGAGTAGACGGTTGTGAACGTGTCCCGGCAGGTCCCGGCGGCGTAGGCCCCCATGAGGCTGAGCAGGTCCAGCACCATGACCACGCGAAGACTGTGCAGCGGCACCACGGTCAACCACGCGCCTCCATTCTTCTTCTCGTGCAGGATGGCGAGGAGGAGGATGAGAACGATGACCACGAGCGACGAAGCGAACGCGGTGGCGTTGCAGTAGAAGAACACCAGGTAGCGGCGGTAGCGGGTGTCCCGGATGATGGGGTCGCCGGCGAGGCGGCCGGCGGCGGCGTCGGTGTCCTGCCAGACACCCCCTGGCGGGTTGAACCCCGCGGCGTACGTCACCGTGGCCACGAGCGTGGCCAGCAGCAGGAGGTACTTCCGCAGGCTGTACTCCCACGGCTGGCCGGGCTCTCCGGTCGCCATTGCCGCCGGCTTCAGATGCGATGAACTCAATGCACCCTGTTGAAGTCTGCTTCTTAATTAATGTGACGCAGAATGGCCAATTGCAACCATGGTTGACAAGACACTTGCATATTGGGTACTAGTTTATAAGATCATTGGGATTCTTTGTCCCTATAGTTTATAAGATCAAGACAGGAGGAGATCGACACTGGGATTCTTTGTCCCTCTCACGAAGACTTGACTCCGTGTGGTGGAGCACCGGAGGATGCCTGTCTGTGTTTCTCGCTAGGTCAACTAGTCTATAGGTAAGTTTTTTGGATTATATCTTATATCTTTTACTTTAAAATTTTAAATTCTAATTTTTTATAAGAGAGTATGGACAAAAATATTTGCATATAATTTTGGCTGATATATATAAAGTCAGTGTAATATTTACTATAATCAACTTATAAATCTTATCTTAAAAAGACACTCAATTAGAAAGCTAGTTACTGTAGAAAACTAAGTCATAAATCCAAAAAAAGGGAGCCTATTACCATGTCAAGCCAACTCTATTCCGTGGTCATTGTTTGAAACGCGTCATGTGTTTTTATTCTGATCTCCATCTCATTGTGTTTTCATGTGATGCCCCACACTATTACCGAAGGGTAATAACACCTATACAATAGATTATTATTCATTTGCTCGGTAGAACACTGCTTCAATGAATAATAAGTCTATCAGAGTGTTGCAGCGGAACAATTCATTATGCAAAGAGTTTAAAATAATCATGACTTGCACTTCTTCAGTAAAAGGATAATCATCATTTTTAATCCCCTACTAAAACACAAAGTTTATTGTGATACTCATTAATTTAAGTGTTGTCACACATTTTAATAGAGAGAAAGGATTAGCAAGTTTAAGCACTTTAATAAGAGATACTTGGCCAAAATCTTGTTCCTGATTGCGTATCATTTTTCGCGTATTTTGTTTATCCTTATACTCAGTAACTAAAGAATCAATCATTGATTCCAACATAAAAAAATTCGAGCTCTTTTATTATCCCTAATCCAATTATCATATTATTTTTGGCTCTTCCACTTTGATTTTGTCTATTACAAGATCCATGTTTTAAGCAGAAAGCAAAAACATGAATTTTTTCAAACCATAAAATTTGAGCCATCCAATTTGTAAGATTTAAACAGTTCAGAAAAAACATTGTTGGTTGCTATTATGAGAATAAGTGTTACCTAAATTTATAGGCTTAATCAATCTTCCCTGATTAATGCGGCCTTAATTAATTAATCTCTCTTAAGCATGCAGCTCGAGAGAACTAAAAAAATTTGCCTTCGCCACGAGCGGTGTGAATCAATCAATGAGCCTACAGTCAATCTTCTCTGATTAATGCTGCCTTGATTAATTAATCTCCCTTAATCTACTCAATCATGCGACTGGAGAGAATCAGAGAATTAAAAAAATTTGCCTTCGCCACGTGTGCTGTGAATCAATCAATGCTCAATCAATTTTGCCTTGATTGGTGTTGCTTCTATACGTGCGATTCCGCGATTGATGGCTGGAGAATAAATAATTTTTTGTACGAATAATTTAATTTTTATTTGAAATTATAGAAATATACCCGTGGTAATATTTTTTACATAAATAGGTTCAAAATTACAAGTTCTATTTAATGTTAGTGTTAGTAAAAAATATAGATATAGAAAATTTACTATAGGAAATTTTTAGTATAGAAAATTTAGTTAACGTAGTTATAGAAAATTAGCAGGCATGGAAACGGAGAGGAGAGTAAGAAGCAACAGTAGGTGTAGATGTAGATAGAAATAGTTAAATATTTGGTATACAAAATTTATTAAAAAAATAGTTTTAGAAAATTAACAGCCGTAAAAGCGTGTAGTTATGGATAATTTACGGAACATAGTTTTAGAAAATTAGCATTAGTAGAAAATTTGCATGCGTACAAAATTGTAGTTGTAGAAAATTCAGTCACGCGGACGCGGAGACGGAGGGGCCAGGGTGGCGACGGAGGGGTGCTAGGGATGCTGTTGGGGGACCGTAGTCCTCATTGTACACTATTTGTTCATGTATTGTTTACGTTTGTTATTTACGTAGTTAACTTTTACTTATATTGTGCTGAACTTACTTCTACTTCTCCTTCCCTTCTCGACGCGCCATGATGCTATATGTTACGCATATAATCAAAAAAGTACGCGGCATATTAGTCGCAATTGTATTATGAAGTCTATTTAAATTCAAACAAGCTTATTATCTCGTCTTTTCGCATTTAATGATTCACATAACAAGTCATCTAACAATATTTTGTCCGTATACGAATTTTCAGTAACATCACAATATCATTTACCATCGTATGTATCGATCGTTCTAAGGTCAATCGTTTTTTTTTTAAAAATTCCCAAATTTTGTTATGCACCTATAACATATAATGAATATAAACTTTTATTACAAATCCACCAGATTATTTTTCAGTTATAAACTACAAAATTGATAAAATGTACAAAATTCACAGGGGACAGAGCTCCAGTCGCCCACTGGGTAGGCGATAAAGCTTCAATCGCTCAATGGGGAGGCGACTGGTTCCAGTCATCCGAGGGTCGGGCGACTAGAGCTCTGTCGTCTGATCATTGGACGATAGGCTTCAGTCGTTCCTCCATTAGACACACGAGTATGTTTTTATAATTTTAAATAAAAATAGATTATTCGTAAAAAAAATTCGAGAATAAACAACCCTCGTGCGCCGCGAGGAATCCGTCGCCAGCCGCGCCGGGGCGACGTCGCCACGCGCCAGCAACCGGCACCAGCGCCGTCGGCTTTCACGTGCAGCGCGCGCTACACACGTCGCCTGGAATCACGAAGCGATCACTCAAAGCAATCACGAAGCAAACGATCGACGAAGTACGAGTATGCTGTGACGCCGACGAGGATGAAGGACCGAGGACGCTGTGCTGCGTCTTGGCCGAGGTCAGCGACGTGCACGGACGAGACGAGCCTCCCAGCCGTCGACTTGCTTCCGCGCGGACGCTGTCGTGCGTGCCGCCTCTGAGTCGTCTTCTAAACCCTAATCTCTTTGCTCTCATGCTAATATTAAATTTTTCTTAAATCCTAAATTAATTTTATATAGAGACTTTTTTGGTCTATTATCTATTCCTCTCTCTTTTTTATGGTACTACTCACAATTTACATATAAGGCTAGATGGTAGGAGCCTATTTATATACTCCACTTCCAGATATTATAAAGCAACACACCTATTTTTCGGTACACTGTAAGACTCGTGAACTATGTCACCAACTACGATTAGACATGCCAGTTTTATGAGTCAAAATATATTAGTCCCTAGAACACATATGTGTCATGCGCAATGATCAGATTGTTTATGAGATCAATTCCTATCTGATCATGTGGGTCAACAGCCTGCAAAACCGATCCTGCAAAATAAATCCATCTATTCTGTCCTATACTATACCCGGGTTAAACATATGCATACATATCAAATTCCAGTAGACTCGATCTTAATAAATATGTATACTATATTTCAGCATAGCCGTTTTTAGCGCATTGAGTATTAATTCCTTAAGTTAAATTCCGCATCAAATTATTCCATATTACTTACATCAATAATATGAACAATTCCATATTGAGTTAAATAGGTAATAATCATAATAAATATTAAAAGCCACATAAAATTCCAACAGGAGATAATTCCTCAAGTTGTATTCCAATGGTTTGTCGTCCTTTATGGACGCTTTTGGATTGTCAGGCTTCATTTGTGTCGATGATCAAATCGATGAGGTTCTATTTTTCCTCTTCATTTTTCTACTAGTCTTAAAGCACCTACTATTCGTAAGATCGACGATTTGATAACAATTTGCTTGGCAGCGCAACACAAAAGAGGTGGCTTGCTCTGTCGAAGGACTCAATGTCAAGCGGTGCTCGGTTGGGCTCGTTGATAATTTCTTGATCGTGCAAAACTGCACACCCGCAAGTGAACGGGTTACCACTGAAATAGCGGCGAGTGTCGTGTTCTCCACAGGGACTAGACTAAGGCTACCGGTGCTCAGCTAAAGCTAGGTCAAACGAAACTGGGGAGAAAACTAAACCTAAAACGAACTCTAACTCGTATGGACGAAACAAAGAACAAACTAAACGACGACTCACTACACAAATGACACACGAACGACAACGACTACACGAACGATGAGTGGACTTCCGACTGACGCCCTAAATAACTATCGACCGCGAGATAGCAGGAGGAAGTCGAGAAGCAATGGGAGAGTCTAGAAGCACAAAGGAAGTCGAGAGAGAAAGAGAGGGGAAGACGGCCGACAGCTAACTAAGACGACGACGGCAACAACAACACAACAGACTACGACAAACATTCGCACACTCTAACTATCGACAGACCGTGGAAAGAAGGAAAGAGGGAGGTCGAGAAGCAAGGGGAGTCGAGACAGCACGAGGAGAGGGAACGATTGCCGACTAGCTAGATCGCGCACACAAACATCACGGGAACTAACATAGACAACTGCAAAAGCACACACGATAAGAACACTGATCACGGACAAAACACACTAACCCACAAGTATTAACAGATGAATAACATAGCAAAATCAAATGAACTAAACAATTCACCAACTTAGACACAGAACTAACATATTACCAGAGAGCACTACTGCTGCATAAGGATCACAATTACTGAACAGATTGACACCTAATCACAAATAGCATCTCAGTGAGCACAAGCATTCATCACAGTGCATAATTCATCAGCACACAGATCACAGATCATAATCCACAGTGCAATATTTAGTCACAGTAAATAACAATTAACATCCACAAACAAAGATAACAATGATACCCAAACATTCTCAGTTCACAAGGCAGTAATGAACATCAGTAACATCAACAATAATAAGAAGAGAAGACTTGGGGAAGGATTCAACCGAAGGGGGTAGAAGTAGCAGAGGGGTCTTGGCAGCAGTGGAGTAGCAGAGGAAGGTGTCGGTGGAGTAGATGCAGCAAGGAAGATGGTGAAGAGGTCGTCGCCGCCGGTGTCGGTGTGGTGGTGGAGTAGATGCAGCGAAGGAAGATGGTGAAGAGGTCGTCGCCGTCGGTGTCGGTGTGGTGGTGGAGTAGATGAAGTCGCCGGCGTCGAGGTGGTGAGGACGGTGGCGCTCGGTGAGAAGGCACGGCGGCAGGAGAAGAGAAGGGAGGTGGATCTGGAGGAGCGGCCCCGAGGAGGAGGTGCTGAGGCCGGAGAAGAGGGGTGGCGCACCGGAGAGGAGCGGGAAGATGGCCGGAGATGGCGCTGGGGAAGGAGAGTAAAAGGGGAAGAAGGAAGGCGGCGTTTGATGGTGGAGATGTCTGCAGTAGGTGGTGTGCCGAGGAGAGCAAAGGTGGAGTTGGGTGGCGGCCGTGAGCCACGGCCCGGCCATGGGTGGCTGATTGGAAGAGAACGGGGGGAAGAAGAAGAAAGCCAAGGGGAGATTGAGAAGAAAGAACCGGGCTCATTTCTCCCAGGCGGCGGCGCAAGGTTTTGATGAATTGGGGGATTTGGCATTTTGCAGATTAGCCCTCAAAGATCTTAGGGTTTACAAGAAGGTCCTTTCCCCATTTCATTTCTTCTGTTTTGGCCCTCGGAAACTCTGATTTCTTCGCGAAAAGATCCTATGCGTCCGTGACGATGCGCACATTTGTACAGAGCAGTCCCGGAATGCCAAATTCGTCGTTTATGCGCCTAGATCGCACCGACCGCAAAAAATACGAAAAAATATAAATGGTCCATTTTGAGCAATTAAATATTGAAAACGTAAATGATAATAAATGGTTTCAAAATATGAAAATATGAGGGTAAAATGATGGCTAAATATATGTAAATATGACGCATGTCATACCCCCCAGCTTAAAACTTTTACTTGTCCTCAAGTAAATGGCATGATATTATCGAACCCGGACAACAAGTCATTATGATAAAAGACTAGTTTCATGCATGTAATAAATCAAAAGGCATACAACAATGTAAAATATGATTATCTAACTTGAGTTTTATGGACTATCCAAGATGAGAATGAAACATTCAAGCAAAGATACCAAATGATAACTACAACATTTGACCAAATCAAGTTACATACACAAGTGTCGAAATGCACTAAGTGATCACATGAATCCAACCAAAATTGTAAGGCATCGGAACTAGGTATAACATCAAGAATGAGCATATCAAAGAGTAAGCTAAGGCATTTGCTATTTGAGACAAAGAGACTAATACTTGCATGCTATTTATGAAAAAGTCCACACTTGAGCCATGATACCTAATTTTGTTGATTTTTTAGTAAAATTAGAACACACATTGGGCACTTGTGCCTCTTATTCAAACCATTGGGCAAACTTTGCCGCTTATTCACACTCACACTTCACTTGGGCAAAACTGCCACTTATTTAAATGTTTGCAAACCAATGTGACATAGTCACTTATTTCACACACATTGCATAACAATTTTTTTTACTTTTTTTTAGTTTTGATTAAGCATCTTTAACCGGTTTTCATTAATGCTAAGTAACACATGTCCTTAGACATAGATACTTAGATAAGTCAACCAAGTTATTGGCTCAAGATAGGACTACCCCTTTCACAAACTTTTCATTCAAGCAAAGTATCAATATCTAAAATAACATATGCCAAAGCATGAATCTAAGATATAATCATTCAAGAGGCGATGACTAGAACAAATTCAATCCAAATGGTTAAAACACATGCGTAACTCGAATGAATCAAATGCTATAGGATCACAAGATTTCTAAGCACATCAAGGATAATAAACAATACTCAAGTTTTAATACGATGCCAAGTGACTTAAAACATACAAGGAAATAGTGACAATATGGCTCAATTAAGAAAATTTCGACATGACCTTTCTTGATTAATCATGGCGTGGGATCACATGGCAAAGATATATAATCAAGGATAACATGAGAGCAATAGCAAAGGTCATATATCATCAACATAAGCATAAGAATGACCAAATATCATCAATTACACGACAATAAGCTCAAATGCTCACAAATATATACAAACATGCTAGAACGTCATCCATACACATACAAGTCCTCCCCCAAGCTTAAATTGAGCAATGAATCAAGAATGTGCTTAAAGGGATTAGAAACAGTTCACCGGGCATATATGATGTAGTGGAAGTAGAAAATCATCCCATAGCTTCTCGCATGTACAAGGATGAAGATCTAGCACGGGACCTGAAATAAAAAGAAAGAAAAGAGGAGAAACCAACAAAAACTAACAAAAGGTATGAAAATAAAAAGATAAAGAGATGTGCTCATTTGGATGTAGCGGGAGGAGGGCCAAGGACGGGACATGGAAAAGGCACATGTCCGCCCTCCTCATGAAGCAAAGATGCCTCAAATCCACCTGGATCCCAAGGAATATCGACTCGAACCATGTCCGCTCGTAGTCGATGGTACACAAGTGTAAGCCTACAAGAAAACTCAAGGATATGGCAAGTATGTGTGATAGGGTTGACACCCTCTAAGTCATCAATAGAATATCCAATCATATAGGTATATCGATAAGGTACATCATGAGGACTGTAAGTGAGATGAGCACAATCAGTAATAGAGTAGGTCTCGTCTGAGCGAAGGAAATCAGACCTGAGCTGGTCGGGGAAAAGTTTCCAAACTACCTGAAGTGTAGGTGAAGTAGAATATACGGTAGTAGAAACCTCCAGAGGGGCGATGTCGACGAAGGAAGTAGCTGGTGGTGGATCAATAGAAATGTGTTCCTCCTCAACATCGGAAGTAGCCCCCTCATCAAGATGTGGAAGCTCGGAACTCAAAAGCATATCCGAAATGAACTCGTCATCATCTGGCACAATGCTCTCATCATCTAAATCTAACTCATCACAACTCAAGAGTGGATCTACCGCATACTCATCCTCATAGTCAGGAGTGAAACAATCATCATCAGGAGGTAGATCCTCATCATCTAGCTCAATGATCTCTCTCTCAGAGTCAATAGGCGAAGGATCCGACGGAGGTGCCTCTAAGTGTATCCGGTGTCTCCAACAACAGCCCTCACTAGCAAGATCGTGTAAGACCGGTAGGTCGACACTCATCTCTATCCGTAACTACCTCGTGGTGCTAATGGTAGGTCGTGAAGCGGTAAAACTATCCACACAAGTATAACCGGTGCTCATAATCGCCTCAATCTCGCCCCGAATCGCCATCGCACGATCACCACCGGAGGCACAATCATGAATTCCTTGCATAATGCATCAAGTCTGGCAGCCTGATCTTCATGTGAAGGAGGTGGCTCACGAGACTGCTCTAAGGACTCAGACATAGGAACTATAAACTGGCTCGGTGAAGGAACATGTGAACTGCAGGCAGGAGGTGTCGGATCCAATGCTAAGTCACTACTCATCCTACTCTCGAAATCTCCTATCATCCTAGATATCCTCTCCTCAAATCTAGACATCTGATCAAGCTCAGGAGTAGGAGTCGATCGATGTCGAGGTACGTGATAGTGCTGATGTGACCAATGCGAAATATCCTGATCTCCATATCTAAAACCCTGCAATGGTGTACTAGAAGCAAATGATGAGATATCGGGTTGTTGTTTCCATATGGCGACTCGAGTGCTCGTGCCATCCGAGGTGATAAGTGTCGGTATGGTTTACCCGGTGAGCAAAGCTCATCCCATAACACTGGAGTGGACAACAACCACACCGGCACTCGCCGGTGAATGGCCCCGAAACCACAAGTCGGCATATAGGAACAATCGAGAGTGGGCGCGATAAAGAACCGCATCGATCATGCCCGCTCTCTAACTCAACTCCCGCCTAAAGCATAGCACTCTAACTGACGAGACAATAGATTTACCTGTTCTTGAAGAGTATCATAAGTAGGAGTGCTCATCAAACCATAAGAATCATAATAGCAAGCCATAGCCTCAATAAGTAACTATATCGATCAACCTACGAGAATGGATACTAAAAGACACTAGAGAAAGAAATGACTAGGGAAAGGGTTAGGAGGGTAGCAATATATCACAGATATGGACAATGACGAAATGAAAGACAAGTAAGCTCAAACACAAAACAAGCAAAAAGAAAACAAACGACCTAGTCTATAGCCTAACACTGTCGCTCAAAGCTAATCCCCGGCAACGGCGCCAATTTCTTGATCGTGCAAAACTGCACACCCGCAAGTGAACGGGTTGCCACTGAAATAGCGACGAGTGTCGTGTTCTCCACAGGGACTAGACTATGGCTACCGGTGCTCAGCTAAAGCTAGGTCAAACGAAACTGGGGAGAAAACTAAACCTAAAACGAACTCTAACTCGTACGGACGAAACAAAGAACAAACTAAACGACGACTCACTACACAAATGACACACGAACGACAACGACTACACGAACGACGAGTGGACTTCCGACTGACGCCCTAAATAACTATCGACCGCGAGATAGCAGGAGGAAGTCGAGAAGCAATGGGAGAGTCTAGAAGCACAAAGGAAGTCGAGAGAGAAAGAGAGGGGAAGACGGCCGACAGCTAACTAAGACGACGACGGCAACAACAACACAACAGACTACGACAAACATTCGCACACTCTAACTATCGACAGACCGTGGAAAGAAGGAAAGAGGGAGGTCGAGAAGCAAGGGGAGTCGAGACAGCACGAGGAGAGGGAACGATTGCCGACTAGCTAGATCGCGCACACAAACATCACGGGAACTAACATAGACAACTGCAAAAGCACACACGATAAGAACACTGATCACGGACAAAACACACTAACCCACAAGTATTAACAGATGAATAACATAGCAAAATCAAATGAACTAAACAATTCACCAACTTAGACACAGAACTAACATATTACCAGAGAGCACTACTGCTGCATAAGGATCACAATTACTGAACAGATTGACACCTAATCACAAATAGCATCTCAGTGAGCACAAGCATTCATCACAGTGCATAATTCATCGACACGTATCACGTATCATAATCCACAATGCAATATTTAGTCACAGTAAATAACAATTAACATCCACAAACAAAGATAACAATGATACCCAAACATTCTCAGTTCACAAGGCAGTAATGAACATCAGTAACATCAACAATAATAAGAAGAGAAGACTTGGGGAAGGATTCAACCGAAGGGGGTAGAAGTAGCAGAGGGGTCTTGGCAGCGCCGTGGAGTAGCAGAGGAAGGTGTCGGTGGAGTAGATGCAGCGAAGGAAGATGGTGAAGAGGTCGTCGCCGTCGGTGTCGGTGTGGTGGTGGAGTAGATGCAGCGAAGGAAGATGGTGAAGAGGTCGTCGCCGTCGGTGTCGGTGTGGTGGTGGAGTAGATGAAGTCGCCGGCGTCGAGGTGGTGAGGACGGCGGCGCTCGGTGAGAAGGCACGGCGGCAGGAGAAGAGAAGGAGGTGGATCTGGAGGAGCGGCCCAGGAGGAGGTGCCGAGGCCGAGAAGAGGGTGGCGCACGAGAGGAGCGGAAGATGGCCGGAGATGGCGCTGGGGAAGGAGAGTAAAAGGGGAAGAAGGAAGGCGGCGTTTGATGGTGGAGATGTCTGCAGTAGGTGGTGTGCCAGAGGGAGAGCAGGCGGTGGAGTTGGGTGGCGCGCCGGCGAGCCACGGCCCGGCGCTCGCCGGTGGCCGGATTTGGAAGAGAACGGGGGGAAGAAGAAGAAAGCCAAGGGGAGATTGAGAAGAAAGAACCGGGCTCATTTCTCCCAGGCGGCGACGCAAGGTTTTGATGAATTGGGGGATTTGGCATTTTGCAGATTAGCCCTCAAAGATCTTAGGGTTTACAAGAAGGTCCTTTCCCATTTCATTTCTTCTGCTTTTGGCCCTGAAACTCGATTTCTTCGCGAAAAGATCCTATGCGTCCGTGACGATGCGCACATTTGTACAGAGCAGTCCCGGAATGCCAAATTCGTCGTTTATGCGCCTAGATCGCGCCGGCCTGCAGAAAAAATACAGAAAAATATAAAATGGTCCATTTTGAGCAATTAAATATTGAAAAATGTGTAAATGATAATAAATGGTTTCAAAATATGAAAAATATGAGGGTAAAATGATGGCTAAATATATGTAAATATGACGCATGTCATAGTTGTGCTGCTCGGTCATAGCAGTGCTGGGCTTGGGCATCGGCATGCCAGAAGCAATGGAACTATGACATTGTTAGACATTCTTCAAGTTTGTTGTTTAAAAATGAAATATATCTTGTTTTCTCTTCTTACCTCTCCTTGCAAGTTGAGTTGTAGCAGGCTGTTTGGACTTAATAGGCATCGGACTGAGCTAAGAAGCGCGTAAGGGTTCAGGGTTTAGCATAGTAAGGCCTATAGACTTGCATAGTTCATATGACAGCGTGAACTGAAAGCTTGCAAGTGGTCTACTGGCTATGTGAACGTGCATAGTTCACATGGACTGAGAGATAATGGGTTTTATATTCTTCTATGAGGACTTGACTCTATGGAGGCATGGAGTCCAGGAGGAAGAAGACTAGTTTGCTAACATTTATTAGACTTTGTGATCAGAATCCCAAGGTCAACTATAACTTTGCAACTTGCAAGCTGCAATTACACTACTACAAAAATACTATTAGTAAACGTCAAATCACAGACGGTTTGACAAAACCTCCTGTGACCGAATATATCACAGACGGTTTTAATTTAGACACCGTCTGTGTTGATGGTGTCGGGAAAAAAAGTATTACAGACGGTTCTTACCGTTGAATTGTCTGTGATACTGAAATATCACAGACGGTTTTTATTTAAAAACGTCTGTGATAATCTGAAATTATCACAGATGATTTTTTATTAAAAACCATCTGTGATATGCTAATTATCACATACGATTTTATTAAAAACCATCTGTGATAATCCTACTACGCATTTATTGCGCCGCTCAGAATCACATTTGTCTTCATTTCAATCCAGATCTAGCCGGTGCTGCACTCTGTCTTCATTTCGCTCAGGAGGTGATTTCAAGCCAGTTAATTTGGTAGGAGGAGGCAGAGATAGAGCTTTGAAGATTCATACGTTCCTAGTTGCCCTAGATATAGTTAGTAATGAAATTTATTTTTCTTTGCATTACAATTTAGATCTAAGTTTTGGTGAGTGTTATTGAAGATGGTTTGCATCTACTTGACTATACATGATTAGTTCCTGTCATGTGGGAGGCTAAATTTGTCAAAATTGTTGGTTATATACCTTCAGTGATCACTGGGAAAATAGCTGTTGTGTTTATAATATGAATTAAGTTGGCAAAACCTCAATGCATGTGGTATATATGTAGTAATAAATAATTAATTTAGTTTGTAATACTAAGTTGTTATATATATGCATAACGTAGGACCGAAGCTGGATATATGCTGCGAACTGTGTAAGTGAATAGTACATTAATGGCGTGTCTCCTTTTACAAGAGGTACCAAGGAGTATATGTTGAATAAGGGGTGGATTATATGTACTGTCCATACACTGATTGCAATAATTTAAAGATGTTTACGAACTGAGAGCAGATTGAAGCACACTTGATTCGGAGGGGTTTCAAAAAGGGTTATACGTGTTGGACCAATCATGGCGAAGTCAATGGTATACCGCCGGATGATATCGCCGGTGAAGTGAATGATATGCCGCGGGATGGCATCGCTGGTAAAGTGAATGATATGCCGCCGGATGATGTCAATTTTTGTTCGGATTCGGATAGGTTGCACGATAACAATCTGGATCAGATGCTTCGTGATGAAGAAGAGAACTATGATGAGAGAGAGTATGTTAAATTCCGAGGTTTGATAGAGGACTCGGAGAAACCTTTGTTCACGTGCTGCAGATCAAAGTACACGAGGTTGTCGGCTGTGCTTGAACTGTTGAAATTGAAGGCAAGCAACGGTTGGTCCGACAAGAGTTTCACGGCGCTGCTAGGTCGTTTAGCAGACATGCTTATGGAAATAAATGAGTTGCCTAAAACCACGTATAAAGCCAAGAAGGTTCTTTGTTCATTCGGAATGGAAGTAGAAAGAATACATGCATGTCCGAACGACTGTATCCTGTACCGTAAAGAGTATGCAAACATGCATGTATGTCCGGTGTGCAACGCATCCCGATACAAACGTAACAATCAATCAGATAATGGCGAGGGAACAGAGGTGAGGAAATGGCCTCCTGCTAAGGTGGCATGGTATTTTCCTATAATTACCCGTTTGAAATGGTTTGTTTGCAAATCCAAAGGAGGCAAAACTATTGTGTTGGCAGTCGGAGGAGCGCAAGAAGGATGAAATGCTAAGACATCTTGCTGATTCCGCCTAGTGGAGAAATATCGATAGGAGTTTTGCAAACTTCGGTGCAGAACCAAGGAATATAAGGTTTGGATTGAGTACAGATGGAATGAATCCTTTTAGTAGCATGAGTAACCGACATAGCACTTGGTCCGTGACTCTCTGCATCTATAATCTTCCTCCTTGGTTGTGTATGAAGAGAAAGTATATTTTGCTGTCGATACTTATCCAAGGGCCAAAGCAACATGGGAATGATATTAATGTGTACCTAGTACCGTTGGTGAAAGATATAAAAGTACTATGAAACTAAAGGGTACAGGTATGAGATGTATACAAATGAGAGAACTTCACTTTGCGCTCCTTATTGTTGCACCATAAATGATTATCCCGCCCTTACTAACCTGTCGGGCCAGAGTACAAAAGGTGCCAAAGTTTGTACTCACTGTTTAGATGGTACTGAGAGTGTGTGGCTGAAACACTCACGCAAAACCGTGTACATGCATCACCGCCGGTTCCTTCGGAGGGCTCACCTATACCGCAAGATGAAGAAACAATTTGACGGAGAGAAGGAGGACGGTTCAGTTCCAAGACATTTAAGCAGAAAAAGTGCTTTATAATATGGTTAAGGATTTAGATATTGTCCTTCGAAAGGGACGTAAATTGAGGGCTTATGAGAAGAACATGCTGAAGAAGAGATCAATATTTTGGGACTTACTTTATTAGGAGTACCTAGATGTTCGACACTGCATCGACGTTATGCACGTAGAAAAGAATGTATGTGACAGCTTGATTGGTCTCTTACTGAACATTCGTGATAAAACAAAGGATGGTGTCAACGCATGATTTGACTTGGCTGATATGGACATCAGACCTAAGTTAGCACCGACAAAAATAAATAATAGAAGAACGTACCTTCCCCCTGCGTGTTACACTCTGTCCAAGGCCGAGAAAACAAAACTATGACAGTGCTTGCATGGTATCAAAGTTCCGTCTGGTTACTCCGGCAACATGAAGAAAATTGTTTCGATGCAAGATTTGAAGTTAAATAGCACGAAGTCTCATGATTGTCATGTGCTGATGACACAGATGCTCCCTATTGCTCCGAGAGACAATCATGAGGCTATGTTATTTCTTTAACACAATTGCTCAGAAGGTCATCAATCCCAAAGGACTACATGCTCTGCAGGATGAGGTGGCGCCTTATGTCGACCAGCACAAGGATGTGCTTCGGCAACAGAATCCGGAGCGGCCGGATGTTTGGGTCATGAGGCAATACAACAGTCGGTTCAACCAATGGTTGAAGGAGCAAATCACTAGGAGCTCACCAAGTGATATGCTAACATGGTTGGCAAAAGGGCAAATATTTACAGTTGTGACATGGCAAGGATATGACATAAATGGGTACACATTCTATACACAGGCTCAGAATGTAACGAGCACTAACCAGAACAGTGGTGTCCACATAGACGCACTCAGTACCGATGGGTTGAGAAACTCGTACTATGGGTTCATAGAAGAGATTTGGGAGCTCGACTATGTGGTTTTAAAGATCCCCTTATTTCAGTGCCGTTGGGGGCATCTCCCACAGGTGAAGATTGACAAGTACGGTGTCACTACCGTGGACCTCCAACGTGTCGGATACAAAGACGAACCATTCATACTCGGTAACCAAGTGTTCAAGTTTTCTATGTAACCGATCCGGCAAATAAGAAGTGCCATGTAGTTCTTCATGGAAAAAGAAGAATTGTCGGAGTAGAGAATGTAATGGATGAGGACGAATACAATCAATTTAACGAGCTACCTCCTTTTGAAAATGGCATAAGGGTCGACGACGAACAACATAATGAAACTAGTTACATACGCATTGATCATCATGAAAAGCTAATTTTTAAAGGAAATAAGCAAGTGGAATGAGAAAGTGCGATATATATGTGGGCATTTGCATTATGTATATAACAATGCATGTATGTGATGTATATGTGGGCATTTGCATTTATGTATATAACAATGCATGTGTGTGATGTATTTGTAAATTTTCATTTATGTATATAACAATGCATATGTGTGATGTATTTGTGAATTTGCATTTATGTATATGTGAAAATGTGTGATATATAGGTGAATTTTGAGAATGAGTGTCATACATATGTATCTCTATGTTCATTGGGCTGTTGTAAAGAAATACTAATAATTGGTCTTATTACAGTGCCTGCTGGTTGGTGTAGAGTTATTCATTGCGCTGTTGTAAAGAAATACTAATAATTGATCTTACTACCGTGCTTGCTGGTTGGTGTAGGTAATAACTCCAGTGTGTGGCAGGAAAGGGCTGAATACAGACGGTTCTAGTTTAGAACTGTCTGTGATAATAAATATCACAGACGGTTCTAAACCGTCTGTGATATTTATTATCACAGTGATAATAAATATCACAGACGGTTCTAAACCGTCTGTGATATTTATTATCACAGACGGTTCTAAACTAGAACAGTCTATAATAAGCCTTCCTATATATACCCTCAGGCTAGGGTTTTGCGTGTATGATGTATTTATAGATCTACATACCGTCTCGCCGCTCTCACAATCTAGCCCGTCGTCGTCTCCTTCTTGGATCTCCCTCCTTCTCATGTCCACGCCATCGCCACTACCTCCTCGAACCTCCGCCCCGCCGCCGCTGCCGACCCCGCCCACGCCGCCATCGCCTCCTTGGACCTCCATCCCCAGTCGCCGTCAACCCCCGTCCACGCCATCGCCGCCGCCTCCTCGGACCTCTGTCCCCAGTAGCTGTCGAGCCCCGTCCACGCCGTTGCCATCGCCTCCTCGGACCTCCATCCCCAGTCACCGTCAACCTGAGTCGTGGTGACCGGTGAACACTCCGATCCCCTTTCTCCTCTCCTCTCCTCTCCTTGCCGTCGACCCCCGTCCCCTTTCTCGGTTCTTACTGATGAGCCGTGGTGACCCGAGCATTTTTCATGAATTAAGATTATGCTCTTGTACTTGGTTTAACATTGATTAGCTAAAAGATTTTGACCCGGGTCTTTTGTTCATAATGACTTCATTGAGGTAGAGTGTTTCTTACTAAAAAGTGTGCTTGTTTTGCATTGTAGAAAACTTATAGGTTGATATCTTTGGCTTCAATCATGTTATATGTGGTTATTGGCACTTATAGTCTTTTGTTCTTTATCAATTGGGACAAAATTATATACTGTTTGAAATGTGCTTTAATATTGCTTATTTATACTAGCTGATTATTGTGAAAAGAGATGCTTGTGGGAACTGTCATATGCTCTATGAAGTAACTGGTCTTGTACTGAGATTGGATCACATATCTTGAGCTCCAGATTAGTAGCCCTTTCGGTTTTGCTAGAGTAGTCATAATTCTGTGCAGTCTGTGATCACCTGTTTAGTGGACTAGTAGTCCTTTCGGTTTTGCTAGATTAGTAGTTCATGTTGTAGATTCAAGGTTTGGAGCTACGAATTCACATTTCTTAGATCTCAAGGTTTGGTTCACATTTGACAATTCAATCAGTGAAGAGCATAAGACCGTAGTAGTGGGACGGCCAAGATTAAAATCTTAGAGCTACTAATTCACATTTCTTAGAGCTCACGGTTTGATTAAAATCTTGTGTAACCCTACATATGAGAGCAACTAAAACCACTCTAACATGCTGATTTTAGTCTTTTATGTCTGGCTACTTTTGATGAAGCATGTTACTTCAATGATCTATGTCTCAAATCTGAATATATGCTGGTTTTAGACTATTGCATGATATGTTGTTTAGATGGCTTAATATTTCCACCTGTTTATATCTTGAAGAAGTCATCTTTATATCCAACATGTCATTCACGCATTCTTCAAAATCATCACCGGATACATCCGCTCCAAAATCAAAACGCCAAAGAAGAGGACTATCAAAAAAGCCTGAGGGCCGATTTACCATCACAGAGGTCGATGGATTTGGGACCCCTCTCCTTCCTCGCCAAGCAGCATGCGCATTCCGAAGAATGATCGGAATAGTTGCACGAGAACAAATTGAGATCACATTTGATTCGTGGAAGACCGTGATTGAGACTCAAAAATGTGAGTTGCTGACAGAAATATTTGCATCGTTAGAGATCCCAGAAGAACACCAAGACTCCATGCAACGGCATGCCTTGCTAGCGGTGTGCAAAGCATGAAAGAACTTCAAGAGCGTGCTTGTCAAGAATTTCATGGAGAAGGATCTAACGCCCTTTCAAAGTACCTATTCCTGGAACCACAATGGGAAGAGTTTAAGACAATGAAGACGATTGAGGATTTTACAAAGTGCAAGTGCACAGCTGGGTATGCGGGCAAAATACCGCAATGGAGGACGGATGACGAACATGCAATTCTGCGGGACACCGCCTCGCCATGCGCCACGATCTCGGATGAGCGCGCTCGAAATTGGATTAGAGCGAGGTCATCTACCATGTCATCCGGGGACATCTCCTTCCGAAACCCTGCAGACCAGGAAGTGTCCCACCGCCTGGTAAGATATCGATCGAACTACGTAGATTGTAATTACTCCACAACTTCGTAGGAAGTGAAATAACATGTCCGACTCTTGCAGGAAGCGTTGAGTGTAGAATCTTCCCAGAGATCATTCCAGGCATGTAGGGAGAAATATGTACTCTCTGCCGCCCTGGGAAACAAGGAGCTCCCAGTCGTACGAGAGGACTTGGGCTTTATGTTCCTTAGAAATATGGTTTCTCAGATGACTCCGAATTGTATCGGAGCAGGAAGAGAACCAAAGCTGAGCGTGAGGCACGGCTACAAGAGGAGATCAAGGCATCTCTTAGAGATGAGCTGGCTGATTACGTCAGGGATGAGATGCGAAGATATGCAGAAAATTAGCAGGCCGCCGCCGCCGCTCCTGTGCTAGCCAGCCCCCCAATCGTCCGAGTAGTTGCACGTCCAATCCTACGACGGAACGCGAGTCTAGATTGCCTGTGGACGACATCCTGGTAATAATTATTATCTCTGGAATGCTTGATCCGTTGATAGGCCTATTGGAGTAGCTAATTTTATATCGTTATGTAGGAGGCTACGAAGTGCACGCTCCAAGTGAGATGTGCCTCCGTTCCCTTGTGTGCTGCTTGTAGTCAGGCATATCCGTTTGCTCACGGGGCCATATTGCACTGTACACCTGTAGCACCAGGCTTCGAAAAAGTTCATGTGGATGGTGTGTATGCCAATTTCGAGGTCGTCCCGCTACCGAAGCCCCCAACGACGAGAACGTGACTCTAGGGCAAGCCATTGGAACATTTATCCAGTGGCCAAAAAGCGACATCTGCCTGTAGGCTTCTTCACCGGTGGCAGATCCACAAGGGCAGTCTGAACAAGAGCTACATGCACTGGTGCCATCTCCACAATACCTATCTCCACCGCTACCTACACCGGTGCTAAGTCCACTGGTGCTATTCTCGATGAAGCAACTTGCATCGATGGTACCTTTACGATCGACTACCATGAAGTCGACCTACAAGCGAGGCAGAGCCAAACCAAAGAAGACATATGATGATATCCCCTACATACCATTGGCTCGCAAATTCGTGCTAGGCAAGCCGAAGATCGTCCCGGAAGATCTCCTCCTAACCCTAGGATTTGGTTGCCAGAGATTACACTCTTGGTATATGGAATAGGCCAATAAGCCACAGGCATAATGGCGCTCAGGTATCACTGTCAAATTCAGTCGGGATCATTTGCAGCACAACATTCATGATTGTGTCTTCGCGGTGACCTTTGAGGATTTATTTGATCTTTTCAATCTCAACACTCTTGACGCCTCACTCGTTCGATGCTGGACGCTGTAAGTGTGTACATTCACAGTCTCCGTGTCGGGACCTGGAGCAGCAACTCCAGAACCCTCTTTGTTAATCGCACTATCCCAGGAAAAGCTAGTGCACACAGAGACACAGGGATACATATCATGCATGATAACCAACTTTATTATAAAACAAAGTGTACGGACCTTATGACCAAGTTTACAATAATAGCATAAGACTAAAATAAAACAGCGGAAACATAAAGATAGCAGCAGCCCATCCAGCCTTCCCACAAGGCGAATGACTGTAAGACGTGGCCTATTCGTCGCAATCCTCACCGCAGTCGTCAAAGGCTTCCTCTGAAAGAGTTAAATTGAGCAACATGAGTACAAAAAGTACTCCACAAGTTACACCAGGAGGTTTAACAGATTAGATGCATGCTTAGGGATTTACAAAGAATGGCATAATATGGTTGTTTGCATAAAATGGCAATATTTGAAGTAAACATCATCAATATAACAAAAGCTGAATTTGATACAGTAATTAAAGACAGAGTTTAACAAGATAATAACGTTAGTGAGGCTCCAACCAACACTAATCTATTTTCGGGTATCCCACCCGGACCATCTTCTCCAAAGATAACTAAATTTTCCATAAACCAGATTTTATCAAAACCAAAGTCTAATCCGTGAAAAACCATACTCAGCATGTCCTTGACCGTGGACACGGCTATCCAGGATAGTTCGATACTCTGCAGAGGTATACAACTTTACCCACAAGACATGTCCTCTCTTTTTGCCACGTGATTAACACACTGCCTTAGGTGTGCGACGGAGAGTTCATGACAAGGCTGTTACAATGTTCCATTACCAAATTAGTTACACCGCCACTAAGGTTTCACCACAATATGAATCCACATGTTTGAGCCCCCTCTTGTGCCATGTGAGACTTCTCGCGGCCTACGCCACGCCCACATTCAACCTATAGCGAAACCAAGATGGAACTTCCCAAATTACTTAGCCAGGTCTGTCCCATACCAGATTGTGGTAGTACGGTGTGACTTTGTAATAGTAGCTCATAGACCGGTCCTTAATTTGACTTAGGCCTGACCACATACCCCTTGTGCCTGGCAATCGACATTGTCACCAAACAACAATGCATGCCAGCAAGCACCCACCACCATACCAATGCCTAAGTCTAAACCAAGTTCTTATAATTTTTTTTGGAAATAACTTCACCAACATTCTTGACTCACCAAAGTCAAGAATTCATTTTCAAAGTTGATCATTTCATGTGAAAGGTTATCCCAACCCGTAATCATTCTAAGTATGGCTAAGCATTTCTACAAAATTTCTAGTTAATATTAATGTACTAACTAGGCTTTATCTAGGTTGGACAAGGTATAATGGTATTCAATGTCAAGTCTGGCTCTCCAAAGGATTTAGGCATAACTACAATTCAAACTGAATTAAAACTAGATTTGATTTAAAAGTACGCATGTATAATAATTTAAAACAACATAAATAATTTAAAATAATAGGAACAACATGATCAAATGTGTAACTTGCCTTGCTCGAAGTCTTGCTGCGCTTCGTCGAAGTAAAACCCTCTGGATTTGTCGTAATCTACACGGGAGGAACCAAAAGAAATTCAAACAAAAATAAAAAAATTCCAAAATTCAAAAATAGTCCAGAAATAGATAGTTTATGATTTTAGAAGAATTTAGAAATTTGAACGAGTCAATTCGGAGTTAAAATGAGAAATCATGGCTTCCGGAAGTTTAAATCTAAAGAAAAAGACTGATTCTCTGAATTATTTTTGTACTGAAAAATCCATTTATGATGTCAGCATCCATTTTAATTTCGTCCGAATTATTTTTATACTGAAAAAGGTGTTATTTCTCTGACAAGTGGGCCTGGGTTCACGGTGGACTGGGTTCACGGGTCGGCGTGGTCCACCGTGGGCTCGGTCCACGGCCGACGTGGCGAGTGGGAGGAGGTGGCGGTAGGGTCGACGGGCGGCCACGATGGGAGGCGCCACAAGCGGCCCAGACCCGAGGGTCACCGGTGTTCCGGCGAGCGGCGGCGACGGCCGAGACGCGCATCGGCAAGAGGAGGAGGCGGGGAGTTCACCGGTACCAGTGGCGGTGCATAGCGACGACTGAAAGGCTGTCGGCGACAGAACGAGGCGGCGGCGACATACGGTGTCGGCGACGATGGGTCTCCGGTGGCGGCGTCGCTCGGCGGAGGGGTGGAGGATGGTTGCCGACGCACGGGGAAGGTGGATCCGGCATCGGTGAGGCGCAGAAGTAACCGAGATAGCGGCGATTGGTCGCCGGAGCTGGGCACGGCGGCAACAGCGAGGAGGCACAGTGCGGCGACGACTCGGGCACGCAAAGGTGGGTTTGACAGAGGGGAAAGGACAAGCGGCGCACGGGGATCCTCGGGAAGGGTTTTATAGGGCGCGGGAAGGGGAAACGGCCGAGCACGAGCTCACCGGAGTTAAGAAAATCGAAAACGGCACGCAAGGTTAGCGGGTTTAAAGACGAGGAAACCACGGATTGATTGAAGGAGTGACGGGGGCTTTTAACGGTGCATTTACTCAGGAAGAAACGGAAGAAACTGACGCAAATAAAAGCTCGGGCGGGCGTTTATGGCGGCTGGCGCATGGGACAAGAAGGGGAGGAAGAAGACGACCTGACATGCGGGCCCCTCATGTCAGCGAGAGAGAGAGGAGAAGGGAGGGGCGGACGGCCGGATACGAGCCACGTGTCCGAAAAATTAAATCGAGGCCGTTGGATTCAAACGAGGGGCTAAGTGGATGGGGATGGCCCGGATTAGATCAGGCGATGGGCGGATTCAATCTGGGAGCGCCACGTGTCAGCTTGAGGGAGTTTTGGACTTAAATTTCGTTTTTAATTTTCAGAAAAGCCGGATAGCTTTATAAATACTTGAAAAATAGTTTTTAAAGTCTAAAAATTCTAGGAAAATTCATAAAAATTCCTAGAGACATTTTGGACTTAGGAAAAATATTTCCAACTTAAATATGGATTTTTTTAATTTTTTAAAATACTTTTTGGCTCTCAAAATTGATTTTTAAGTTCTAGAAAATTCTAAAAAATATTATAATTCAAGGAGAAAGTAAAATAAACTCTTTTTGACATAAAAAAAATATTTAAATGAATTTTTCTTATTCTGGGCTTCCAAGATAAAATCTAGAAAAATCCAAATAAATTCCAGAAAACAAATAAAGGCAAATAAAATTTTTGGGATGTTACAAACCTACCCCCCTTAAAAGAAATCTCGCCCTCAAGATTTGAACTAGCTAGCAAAGAGATGGGGATGGTTGGCTTTCAGGTCTTCTTCTCGTTCCCAGGTTGCTTCGTCTTCTGTGTGATTGCTCCACTGAACTCTGCAAAATCTGATAGTCTTTCTTCTGGTCTGACGCTCCGACGTCTCAAGAATCTTGATTGGTTGCTCCTGATAAGAGAGATCCTCCTGAAGATCAAGACTTTCCGTGTCCGCTGCTCTCTGTGTACTCGAGACATTTCTTCAGTTGAGAGACATGGAAGACGTTGTGCACACCTGTCATGCTTTGCGGCAAATCCAACTGGTATGCAACTTCTCCTTTGCGGCTTGAGATCCTGAATGGTCCCACAAATCTTGGTGCAAGCTTTCCCCTAGCTTGGAACCTTTTGACTCCTCTGAGCGGAGATACTCTGAGATACACGTAGTCTCCAACTTGGAAGGTTAAGTCTCGACGATGATTATCAGCATAACTTTTCTGTCTAGATTGGGCTATCTTCAATCTGTCTCTAATCTACCTTACTTTTTCTTTAGCATCTTGAAGTAGGGTTGGTCCTGCTTCTTGAACTTCTCCAGGATGTTCCCAAAGTAAAGGCGTTCTGCACTTTCTGCCATATAGTGCTTCAAAAGGTGCCATCTACAAGCTGGCCTGATAACTGTTGTTGTACGAGAACTCAGCATAGGGCAATGAACGATCCCAACTATTTCCAAAATCCTGAGCACAAGCTCTCAACATATCTTCTAGCACTTGATTAACTCGCTCTATTTGTGAAGGACCGAAATGGCGACAGAGGGGGGGGGGTGAATGTCGACTCTTAAAAACTTTCCCCCTCTAAGGTTTCACTTAATGAAACTCCTCAACAATAGCTACGAAGAGCTATGAAGAAGTTCAAGGAAACTCTCTGGAACCAATAGTACTTAGGAACAGAAAACAGAAAGCAACGAAAAACAAATCTACTAAAAATACCAAATAAAAAGGCTGGTCAGAGGAGGCCGATCAGACTGCTCTCTCAAAGCCGGTCTGACCGCTCTACACGGCCCGGTCGGACCGCCCTTGTCCGGCCGGTCTGACCGCCTGGGCCGGCTCGACCGCTCCGGTAGCCGGTCGACCGCCGCTCGGACGGGCCGGTCCGATCATGCCAGTTAGGCTTGGTCGACCGCTGGGCCGGTCTGACCGCTGCGGTGTAGCCGGTCTAACCGCCGGCTGTAAAACCGGTCTGACCGCCAAGGGAAGTCCGGTCTGACCGCTCCCCTGTTCCTAGGGCACCCGAGAGATGAACAGCCAAAATGAAAAATCCAAATTCCCAGAGATTCTTTGATCCTTTGGGCACAAAACTTTGCATATATGTTAGTAATATCCAAGGGACTCTACAGGCAAAGATTCAAGCCATCTCAAAGAGGGAATCAAGATTTGGAGAAGAACCCTAGAGGATGAACAAGAAAGGCTCAAAATGTGATTCTTGCAAATTGATCAAATAGCTCTTGGAATTAGATGACCACAGGGTCTAGAAGTGCAATTCCATCCTAGAGCAACCCATTTTACCACTAAAAAGCAAGAATCAACAAGAGAATGAAAATCTCAAGAATCCATCCAAGAAACCATCGTAGCAACTCAAGAATAGAGAAGAATCTCAGATTTTCATTTCTCAAGAGAGGAAAACAAAGAGTCTAGATACATATGTACAAACACATCACAAAGAAAGATTACAAGACTCTCAAAACATCCTCACCCTCTCCATCCTCAAGATCATCAAGAACCACACATGTTCTTGGGAGGAACACACTCACACACAAGTGGAAGGGCTCAAGGGCTGAATGGAGGAGAGGCCTTTGCTGCCCTCTTCTAGTCTCCACCCACTAAAGCCTAAAGCAAAAGCTCTCTCCAAAGACACTTTTGACTAAAGCAAGCCCTAACCCTAACTTGAGTTCCTGAAAGGGGTACGCAGCCCCCGACAGCTATTTATAGCCCCCGGCTAACGGGTATCCCGCCCGTTACGCCGGCTAAACCCGAACGGAGCCCGCTCCCACTTGTGCAGCCACGCGAAATGACCATTTCGCCCCTCCTGCACCTTCCGGGAAGCTTCCGCGCTCCTTGCCTCGCACGCCTCGCAACCACCTCGAGTCCACGTCGTCTTCGACACATCACGACCGCTCGACCTCGGCGCCACTGCGTGCGTCCGGTCCACCGTGTCTCGCCACGACTCCGCCCGATGTCCTCCAGCCAACACAGACAAGAAACACATCAAATAGCACCGCTCGATACATTAAAGCGTAAATAGCATTAATGAACCCTTATTAACCCCAAACCTGTCAAATCAACAGAATAAACATCCTAATCTCGTTTGACCAGGTTTGACCAAGTTCGACCGAGCCCGTTGCACCACGCAACGTGAGGGTCCGAACCAACCTACTCAAACTCGACTTATAAAAACCGATGTCAATTACTCATCACTAATATGGGATGACCCTCACAAGGTCTCTCAATTTGGCCATCTATCTGGGGATGATAAGCTGTACTGAAATTAAGCTTACTTCCCAATTCTTCATGAAGTTTCTGCTAAAACTTGGAGGTGAACTGACTTCCTCTATCTGATACTATCTTTTTGGGAACTCCATCCAAGCATACAATTCTGGACATATACAGCTCTGCTAACTTACTTCCAAAGTAAGTGGTCTTGACGGGTATGAAATGAGCTATCTTAGTCAACCTGTCAATAATCACCCAGATTGAGTCATAGCCGGATTGAGTTCTAGGGAGTCCGGTTATGAAATCCATGCCAATTTCTTCCCACTTCCAATCTGGTATTGGCAAGGGTTGCAAAAGTCCTGCAGGTTTCTGATGTTCTGCCTTGACCCTCTGGCAGGTATCACAAGCTTCAACAAATTCTGCAATTTCTCTTTTTATACTGATCCACCAGTATATTTCCCTAAGGTCCTGGTACATCTTGGTACGACCTGGGTGAATTGAGTATGGAGTTTCATGAGCTTCCTACAGAATTATTTTCTTAATCTCTTGATTATTGGGCACACAAATGCGGTTTTCAAACCAGAGGGTTCCATTCTCATCTTCACTGAATCCTGGGGCTTTGCCTTTTCTCATATTATTCCTGATTTCCTGGATATCTTCATCAACCATTTGGGCTTCCTTGATCTGTTCAGGTAAAGCAGGCTGAATCTCCAACGCTGTGAGAATACCTAGATCCACTGGATTTAAACTCAGATGGAAGACTCCTTCCTGAAGTCGGATCTGGTCTTCCTTTGACAAAGCACTGTTTGCATAGGACCTTCTGCTTAGAACATCAGCCACGACATTTGCTTTGCCTGGATGATAATGAATCCCAATGTTGTAATCCTTGATCAATTCTAACCACCTTCGCTGCCTTAGATTGAGTTCTGCTTGAGTGAAAATGTACTTCAAGCTCTTGTGGTCCGTGAATACTTCACAATGATTACCGATGAGGTAATGACGCCAGATCTTCAAGGCATGCACTATGGCTGCTAATTCCAAATCATCAGTAGGATAATTGCACTCATGTGGTCTTAGCTGGCGTGATGCATAGGCTACCACTCTGCCTTGTTGCATTAGAACACATCCCAAACCATGACGGGAAGCGTCACAAAAGACTTCAAAATCCTTATGCACATTTGGTAAAATAAGCACTGGGGCTGAGACTAGCTTATTCTTGAGGGTCTGGAAACTCTGCTCGCAGGCTTTTGTCCATTTAAACTTCTTTTCTTTCTTCAGAAGCTGAGTCAATGGCTTAGCTAACTCTGAAAATCCTGCGATGAATTGACGATAGTAACCAGCAAGTCCAAGGAAACTTCTGATTTCGGTTACCGACTTGGGTGGCTGCCATTCCATTACTGCTTGCACTTTGGACGGGTTGACTGCAATTCCTTCAACTGACACAACATGTCCAAGAAAAGCAATCTCCTTCAGCCAAAATTCACACTTATTGAATTTGGCATAAAGCTGATGCTCTCTGAGTTTTTCTAGGGTTACCCTGAGATGATTCTCATGCTCTTCTTCATTCTTGGAGTAGATAAGAATGTCATCTATGAAAATTACCATAAACTTATCTAGGTATTCCATGAATACACTATTGATCTCAGATCTATCTTGGAGAAGACACTAGCTCCTTTCAGTTGATCAAACAGATCATCAATTCTGGGTAAAGGGTACCTGTTCTTAATTGTAACCTCATTAAGACCTCGGTAATCCACACACATTCTCATACTTTCATCCTTTTCTTGACGAACAGAACGGGTGCACCCCATGGTGATGAACTCGGGCGAACATATCCTTTCGCTTCCAATTCTTGAATTTGTTTCTTCAACTCAGCTAACTCATTAGCTGGCATACGGTAGGGTCTCTTAGAGATTGGGGCAGTGCCGGGGATTAGGTCAATCACAAACTCGATTTCCCTATCCGGTGGCATTCTTGGTAAATCCTCTGGAAATACATCAGGGTATTCCCGCACTACTGGCACTTCTTCTAACACTTGAAGATGATTGAGAGCAAACTCTCCTTCACAAGGGATTTCGGGGGAGAAGTTTACTTCTATTCCTTGATCATTGGTGAGGGTTATGGATCGATTAGCACAATTGATCTGACCATTATTTTTGGCTAACCAGTTCATACCAAGAATTACATCCAATCCTTGAGATTCCAACACCATTAGGTCTGCTAGTAATGGAATTCCCTTTATGAGCAACTCTACTCTCGAACACAAGGTCCTTGATCTCATTTCTGCTCCAGGGGAGAGAACTAACATGGGTGTATTAAGAGAAATCATACCCAACCCATTCTTAACCACAAAATCCATGGAAATAAAAGAATGGTAAGCTTCGGAATCAAAGAGAGCTGAAGCTGGTACTGAGTTTACAAGGAACATACCCAGCACTACGTCTGGTGCAGTTTGAGCTTCTTCGGCGGTGATGTGGTTCACACGTCCTTTAACAAAGTTTTCTGGCTTCTTGAACGGCTGTCCTTGATTCTGACTTCCAGGTGCATTGGCATTAGCTGCGGTTGAATCTTCTTGGGGCAAGACTTGGCGTAGTGCCCTGTTTCCTTACAATAGAAACAGGTCACTGCATCAGGTGCTGCTGTACTCTTCTGCACTTGTCCACCAGTAGAAGGAACGAAAGCTGCCTGAGGTTTTGGGCGGTTGACTTGGAAAGCTGACCGGTTGACTACTGGCCTGAAACTGCTTGATTGAGGCTTGAAGTTGCTGGAGTGCGGCTTGAACTGCCCAAACTGAGGTGAGGTACTGCGAGCCTTGGGAAAACCTCCAGGGTTAACCTTCTGTGTAGCCATCCTTCTCTTACGGTTTTCCATCTCTACAAACTTGCCTTCTTGACGAATGGCCTTGCTTACCAGCTGATGAAAATCCACGTAGTCACTTGATATCAACTGAACAGAAATATTGTCATTCAGGCCCTCCAAGAACCTTTCTTGCTTGGCTTCATCGATAGCCACATCTTCTGGTGCATAGCGGGCTAGTTGGTTGAACTTCTGCAGGTATTCATTCACTGTGCGGCTTCCTTGATGCAGAGCTCTGAATTCCTTCTTCTTGAGAGTCATAGTGTCTGACAGAATGTGAGCGTTGCGAAAACTTTGCACGAACTCATTCCATGAAATAGCCTGAGGATTATCATGAGAGGCGGTTAAGGTATCCCACCACTCAGATGCGGGTCCATTCAACTAATGAGAAGCAAACAAGACTCTTTCTCGATCAGTGCATTGCAGAATATCCAACTTCTTGCCAATCGCACGGAGCCAATCATCAGCATCCATTGGCTCTGCGCTACTTGAGAAGGTCGGAGACCATATCCTCAAGAATTCTGACAACCAGTTCTAGGGAGCTTGAGCTGGCGGTGGAGGAGCATGCTGAACAGGGTTGTTGATGGTCTTAGCTAGCAGTTGAATCAGCTGATTTTGGTTTGCCATCAATTGAGTCCAGTCGGGTCCAGCTGCTGGTGGAGGCGGAGGGATAGGAGCAGACTGATTTCCTTGCGCTCTGGTGTTGTTGGCGTTGTTGCTCATATTCCTCCTTGTGTTCACCATCTGCCAGATTCTTCCAGATTTAGAGGAAATAAAGAGAGGACTAGGAGAAGGTTTTTGTAACATTGCCACCACAACAAGAAAGCAATAACACTCAAATAAAATCCAAAAGCACTTTATTGCATAATATAATCTTGAGGCTGTTGACAAAGGAATAACAACTCACAAGTATCGTTCTAAAACTTGAAACTCAACTATGGTTCTTATGGGCTAGAGGGACTACTAGTCTGCTAGCCTTTACGCATCTTTGGGGGGCGGTCCTGTAACAGAGGAACCCTCTCCTTCTATGCGGTACTTGGCCAACTCTTCTTCCGCTGCCCGAAGTCGCTGAGCCGTAACACTCAACTCATCCAAGGTGACTTGGTACACATAGTCCAAAGACTTAGCATACTGCACCTGTTGAACGAGTCGAGGGTTACTCTCAAATTCCGTAGAGGAGAAAATGCTGCTGGAGCTGACAGGAAACTTGCTGGGGTAGTATCGAAATGTGGTACGTTGTAGCCCTTGGGCGTAGATGTCCCTCAGCTGCCGGATTGCCTCACGGGCTGCATCTTGGATACCGTTGAAGAAGGTATCCCGGGGTAGAGGAGCATCAAAGGTGTGACTTGCTTCTTCATCTCCAAAGTTGGCGTAGATCAGCACTTCCACCCTCCAACGTTCATGATCTCCATAGGTTCCCAAGTATCCCTGGTACACGGGGCGTGCCGTAAAATCCAGTTCTTGAAGAAGATCCCAAAGACAGTCAGCTAGGTGTCCAACTAGGATCCCATGGGTGACTTGGGTAGGACGTTCAGCCATCTACACTTTTGAAAAAAAGGAGGTGTGAGTAAACCTATACTTATATATATTTTAAAAGTAATAGATACGGAAAGAATGAATGGGACTAGATGCAGAAGAATTTTCAAAATATTATTAGCATTTTTTATATAGATCCTTAAGGTTGTCCATTCTATTCTACCTACGGCCACGTCTTAGGGTCAATATGCTCTGATACCATCTCTGTCGGGACCCGGAGCAGCAACTCCAGAACCCTTTGTGTTAATCGCACTATCCCAGGAAAAGCTAGTGCACACAGAGTCACAGGGATACATATCATGCATGATAACCAACTTTATTATAAAGCAAAGTGTACGGGCCTTATGGCCAAGTTTACAATAATAGCATAAGACTAAAAGAAAACAGCGGAAACATAAAGATAGCAGCAGCCCATCCAGCCTTCCCACAAGGCGAATGACTGTAAGACATGGCCTATTCATCGCAATCCTCACAGCAGTCATCAAAGGCTTCATCTGAAAGAGTTAAATTGAGCAACATGAGTACAAAAAGTACTCCACAAGTTACACCATGAGGTTTAACATATTGGATGCATGCTTAGGGATTTACAAAGAATGGCATAATATGGTTGTTTGCATAAAATGGCAATATTTGAAGCAAACATCATCAGTATAACAAAAGCTGAATTTGATACAGTAATTAAAAATAGTGTTTAACAAGATAATAACGTTAGTGAGGCTCCAACCAACACTAACCTATTCTCGGGTATCCCACCCGGACCATCTTTTCCAAAGATAACCAAATTTTTCATAAACCAGATTTTATCAAAACCAAAGTCTAATCCATGAAAAAACATACTCAGCATGTCCTTGACCATGGACACGGCTATCCAGGATAGTTCGATACTCTGCAGAGGTATACAACTTTGGAGATAGTTTATGATTTTAGAAGAATTTAGAAATTTGAACGGGTCAAATCGGAGTTAAAATGAGAAAGTTATGGCTTCCGGAAGTTTAAATCTAAAGAAAAAGAAAAAGTCTGATTCTCTGAATTATTTTTATACTGAAAAATCCATTTATGATGTCAGCATCCATTTTAATTTCGCCCGAATTATTTTTATACTGAAAAAGGTGTTATTTCTCTAACAAGTGGGCCTGGGTTCACGGTGGACTGGGTTCACGGGTCGGCGTGGTCCACCGTGGACTCAGTCCACGGCCGACGTGGCGAGTGGGAGTAGGTGGCGGCCGGTGCTGACGGGGCGGCCACGCAGTGCCACGCGGGCCAAGACGTTGACGGGCGGCGCCGGCCGAAGGAGGCGCTCGGGACCCGAGGGTCACCGGCGTTCCGGCGGCGGCGGCGGCGACCGAGACGCCAAGATCGGCAAGAGGAGGAGGCGGGAGTTCACCCAGACGGGCGGTGGTGCACAAGCAAGCCGCTGTCGGCGGCGAGGGGTCTCCGATGGTGGCGTCGCTCGGCGGAGGGGCGAAGGATGGTCGCCGGCGCACGGGGAAGGCGGATGCAGCGTCGGCAAGGCGCGAAAGTAACCGAGGCAGCGGCAAGAGCGAGGAGGCACGGTGAGCCGATGACTCGGGGACGGAGAGGTGGGTTTGACAGAGGGGAAAGGAAGGGCGGTGCACGGGGATCCTCGGGAAGGGTTTTATAGGGCGCGGGAAGGGGAAACGGCCGAGCACGAGCTCGCCGGAGTTAAGAAAAGCGGAAACGGGCGCGGCGGCGGTTAGCGGGGTTTAAAGACGGGGGAAACGACCGGATTGATTGAAGGAGTGATGGGGGCTTTTAATGGTGCATTTACTCAGGCGTTAATGGCGGCTGGCGCATGGGAGAAGAAGGGGAGGAAGAAGACAGCCTGACATGCGGACCCCGCATGTCATCCAGAGAAAGAGGAGAAGGGAGGGGCGGACGGCCGGATACGAGCCACGTGTCCGAAAAATTAAATCGAGGCCGTTGGATTCAAATGAATGGACGGATTCAATCTGGGAGCACCACGTGTCACCTTGAGGGAGTTTTGGACTTAAATTTCGTTTTTAATTTTCAGAAAAGCCGGATAGCTTTAAAAATACTTGAAAAATAGTATTTAAAGTCTAAAAATTCTGGGAAAATTCATAAAAATTCCTAGAGACATTTTGGACTTAGGAAAAATATTTCTAACTTAAATTTAGATTTTTTTTAATTTTTAAAAAATACGTTTTGCACTCAAAATTGATTTTTAAATTCTAGAAAATTCTAAAAAATATTATAATTCAAGGAGAAAGCAAAATAAACACTTTTTGACATAAAAATATTTAAATGAATTTTTCTTATTCTGGGCTTCCAAGATAAATTTTAGATAATCCAAATAAATTCTAGAAAAACAAATAAAGGCAAATAAAATTTTTGGGATGTTACACTCCGTTCATGTAATACCGATATATGTCATATATAATTTGTTGCTTTTCTGTGTATATATATAGATACATGATGACTGAAGCTATATCATCCAAATCACTAATTGGTTTCCTGGACTCACACTTGGTCGCCATGGATACCATCAGCGAGGATGCATCCTTCGTCGAGACGCATATTACAACAACACTGCTTGCTCACCGCGTTAAGGAATTTGTTCTTATGCCATAAAATGAGCGGTTCCATTGGATTATAATTGTAATTATCCCAAAATAGAACAAGGTAATATACCTTGATTCCTTAAGTAAGAACAAATTCGAGTACACAGTCATCGGCCAAGTACTCGATAGGTAAGTACATTTTCTCCATATATAACTATATTGTACTCTTTTTTCCTTTCGAATGACTAAGCTAACTTTTTTGAATCATGAAGGTCGTTCGCCACGTACGTTGCACAGACACGTAGCTCGACGGAAGGGGCCAAGCCCTTGAAACATGTTCGAAATTTTCAGGTATTCACTAGTACACATTAATTAATCCTATACAACACTTGGTAGTAATGCCTCTTGAATTAACACATTTTATTCTTTTACAGTACCACCAGCAGTTGCCGGGCAACACATGTGGATTCTACGTTTGCCACCATATGAGACTACTCCTCGATTACTCGAAGATCACCAATTCTAAGATTTGTCTATCTTCCCATATTTATTTCATACTTACCAGGTTATATATGTACGCACATTGATATTCCTATCGACAGGCTGCGCCCATCTCTACAACTGCATTGTAACAGTCGGACCTTGCACAAATTCGAGGAGAATGCGCACACTTTTTGATGTCTAAAATCATAAATTCAAATGGAGAGTTCCACAACGTACAATAATTTTTTGTTTGGGATAAGATATTGACGTTGATTGTAATTTTGTATTTGTTAATGGATATTTTATTTTATTTCAATTAATTGATTTGCGAAATGGATGTTTTATGTTTGTGAAATGAATTGAGATGTATATATGTACATGTTGATCTGCTTGTTTCAGAGGGCATGACTAGCATTTCCTGAGACTAGCCAATAAACAGAAATAGGTTTAGAAGTAGAAGGGAATATCACATTCGGTTTTTTATCTAAAAATCGCTTGTGATAGTTGATAATCACAGACGGTTTTTAGTTAAAAATCGTCTGTGATTTATAAATATCACAGACGGACAGACGGTTCTTAACTAAAACCGTCTGTGATATTTATAAATAACAGACGGTTTTTAACTAAAAATCGTCTGTGATTATAACTATCACAGACGGTTTTTAGTTAAAAACCGTTTGTGATATGTGCACCACAGACGGTTCGAAAGCCGTCTGTGATGACCTCGTATCATTACTGACTCATAAATTTAGATGGCTCACAAAACCGTCTGTGATGACATTTCTGAACCGTCTGTAATACGGTTTTCTGTAGTAGTGTTACTCGCACCAGCTACTAGATGTTATTTCCACCCCCCACAGAATGTAAGGTTGCTCCTAAAATTCTTTTGATACTATTGATTTAGCTGCCTTGTCCGAGTCCCAGTACAATGTCTCATGCCAACGTGCAAGTACGACATTCAGGAGCGGTTGGAGTGTATGCAGGCTATTCTTTGAAGTGAGACACCCCTGGTGGAGATTGCCCAGATGCTGGTTAATTTGTGATCGATGACATGCCCAATGATACTGCATTTCCTAGCTTTTGATGAAGCGGCAAGCTGCCAATCCCATGTCTTCATATCAGCTGTTAATGGTGGGTTGTGCGTGGATGCGGTTCTGTTAAACGTAGATTGTTCCTCATTTTGTAGTAACGTGACTATGAGAATTGCTGCCGAAATTTAGTAGTGGTGTAATTTAGAGGAATATAGAGTAGAAGAAGCATTCTAGGCTCGGATATTGCGCCGGAGTGTCATAGGTTTGACATGGATGCAAACTAAATGCTCCAGGTGCGTGTCCAGTTGCCTTTTGTCACTACGCCTGCGATGAATTTGCATGAACATGTACATGCATTTTGAATGTTAAGAGTATAAGGTTGACAAAAATCAAATCCACCAAACTATTTTTGGTATTTCAAAATGTACTAATCCCAGTCTATAGGACTACTTAATAAGAAGTTGAAACTTGAAAAACGTCTAAGGGCGAATTTTTGTGTGTACAGTGTAGTCATAAAATTAGTAAAGGAGCAGATACAGGATAAAATTAGTAAAGGAGCAGATACAAGATAAAATTAGTAAGGAGCAGATACAGGATAAAATTAGTAAGGAGCAGATACAGGATAAAATTAGTAAAGGAGCAGATACAGGACAGATGAACAGTGCAATTATTTTGGGATAGATGTTTGTCTTAGAATTGGTAATTATCTGAAGTCTTAGCCTTGACTATCAAAACTGAGTGCAATCTCAAGGTAATAAAATGAAGTTATCAGAAGCTACTCAACACATGATCTCATCATGGTAGATTCCCTTTTTTTTTTTTGAGTCTTATCATAGAAGATTCATAAGTTCTTCATGAGTATATAATAAAATCCAGTTTTTCTTTTCTTTTTTTAGAGTCTCATCATGCTATTTGGATAAGCTCCTCTTCCCTAATACTAGAGGAAAAGCTCTGTACATGTTTCCTTGGGAGCAACATTGTCCTTTCTTTTCCTTTAGAAGATTAGCTTAGATCAAATAGGATAGAGTTGAAAGTAGGAAGGACAAAAAGGAAAATTGTCAATTTTTTTTGAAACTGTGGTGTTCATATTGAGTATGGTGACATTCATATCGGCTTTTCTGATGGTTTTTGTCAGTGGTTTATAGCTTTTGACTAAAAATAAATAGTAATGCCAAAAGAAATGGTTTTTAGAAGGAGGAGGCGAGTGGTGGAAAAAGTGAGGGAGATATGCGTGTGCGTGATGGGAGCTAGAGGAGTAGGGTGGGTGTCGGACCCAGATTTTTCAACCCGGAATCCTCTATGATTCGCTGTACTATTCCTTGGATCAGTAGATAGTGCTCACAGATACAGTTCTGAGCATCAGAATACATATCATGAGGAAGCGTAAATATAATAGTAGACTTACTCATGGGTCGATTAGGCCGAAATCAATAAAATGCAGCAGCGGAAACGAAGCATGCAGGTGGGACCCTCAGGATGTGCCCACAGGCAGCCAACTGGGGGTTCGCGACCTAGTCCTTGACATCTTTATCTTATTTGCCATCATGATCAAGAGTATTGCTAAAGCGTAGTGATCTGATTCCTAATTATGGATTTGTTGTGAGAGCGTGTGTGAGCATAAACCACCATGCTCCGCGAGCCAATACATAGGATGCAAATAAATAGTATAGATGGCTTATCAAAGTAGAGGCTCGGGTTATTTTATTTGCCATAAATTACTTTTAGTAGCATTATTATTATTTAATCATAGTGTTATTGTTGCTGCCTAAAACTCCACACAGCGATTGCCATAATTGACTTAATCCACCGATGATACACTTTCTTTATTGATTGCTGTCTAAGACTCCCAACAATGAGTGTCATCATTTACTTAATCCACCGAATACACACTTTCTCTATTGAGTGTTGTTTAAAACTCCAAACAGCGAGTGCCATCATTTACTGAATCCACCGAACATACACTTTCTATGTTGAGTGCTGTCTAAAACTCCAAACAGCAAGTGTCATCATTTATTTAATCCACCGATCATACTTTTTCTATATTGATTGTGTCTACGACTCCAAACAGTGAATGCCATCATTTATATTGAATCCACTAATACCTTTTGTGTTCCGAATTCCTAATAATCCAATCTTGTAATTGTTATTCATCAACTCTTCACTTCTGAACGCTAATGATTCTCTAACATAATTACTTTTTAATCCACCGAAATCATTCGTATCAGGACTCTCTAACAATTCAATCCTTTCTGTTACTGATCTAAAACCATAATTTGTTCTTCCAATAATCAACCTTATTTTCCATTATCTATCTCTAACTAAGTCACTAGTATACCTCCACCAAGAGAATCATTGATCAAGTTTATACTCCAATTATCATATCTCCAAATTTCCAAAAATTCAATTCATCCATCTAGTATTTAATCAAATCATATTAATCCTATCATCGCCAATATCTCCCAAGAATTTATATTAGTTATCAGTGTCGTAATCCACTAATTACCTTTGCACTCCCTAATTCTCCAAAAATCATATAAAGCATCTATCTAGCCTATCTATTCATTTAGGCTCCACCAAATTATTTCTCCCAGAATCCACGCTATTGTTTACTTTTTATGATCGACATTAATCCACCAGCATCTTTATGTGTTTACCACAAACAGCTATATTCTTCTCTTACGACTCTATTTTTTTTTCTTCCTGATATTTTATTTTGTGAGAAGTATTATCATTATTTGCTTTTGAAATATAATATATAGAAATTTCCGGAGACCTAGCAGTTTTGAACAAAAACATAATGTGTAAGAGAATGCAATAATAATAGCGATCCAGATTCCATCCATCGTTACATGATCTCTGCACCATATGCTAGACCATCAACATTATAGCCGCTTACATTATCACTGGGACGACACCCAGGGCAACTCAAAACAGGACTTTCCACTACCCTCCACTTTTTCAATTCCACCCATAAAGTTTTTGAAATACAACTATATCTGGATAAGTTCCCATGTCTACCCTTGACCGTGGGCACGGCTATTCGAATAGTTTTGACTCTGCAGAGCTTGCACACTTTACCCATAAGATATAGTTCACCCATTGCCCCCACACGATTCCTTAGTCATGTGGTTGAGCAAAACATCACAGTAACCATTCAAAGTACATCACCCCTTCCAACATTTCACCCCTATGAGCTTGGCCCGCTTGCGGCGGGTCTCATAGGTTGTACGGGATGTTTCTCCTCTGAACGACTAGCAGCTGGCTACCCACACTACTAGCCGCCACAGAAAACTTCACCCTCTGCGAGTGTCCTATTCAAGTCGTCATCCAGACAACCGCTTGCACTACCTCACCTCCTCCATGGTCGAGGTCGACCCCATGGTCGGGAGTTCAACCGCATGGTCGTACTCGGCTGTGAGTGGTCGTAGACGAGTTTGGGCAGTCGTAAACGACGCAGAGCGGTCGTAAACGGCATGAAGCGGTCATAAATGACACAGAGTGGTTGTAAATGACTATGAGCGGTCGTAATCAACTTTGAGTTGTCGGGACGTGGTCAGAATGTATTTTGACCGTGTTGTGAAGTAGTGTATGTGGTCGGAAGGAGTTACGACCGCGTGGTGAAGAAGTGACTCGCGGTCAAAAGTGCTTCGACCACGGTGTGAATGGTAGGAGGGTGCTGCGACCACGGTGTGAGTGGTCGAAGAGGGCTTACGACCACGGTGAACGGTGATCGGTAGATTCCCTGCGTGGTCGAAGGGGGCTACGACTATGAAGATTAAACGTGGTCGAGTGTCCGACCGTATGGTCGTAAATGACGACGTGGCCGTGAGTTCGATCACGTGGTCAGAAGCGACTGCGTGGTCGATAGTCCGACCATGTGGTCGTAACGATCGCGTGGTCGTAAATGGCTGTTTCACGACCGTGTCTCATAAAAATTAGATTTAAAACAATTAATCAAGGCACATTAGCTACTAATATATGATGATTTATCCAATACTGAATCTTAAATAATCTCATTTATATTCTAATCAAATTTATTAGCTTCCGTGGATTAATTTCTAATTTTTTGTAATTTTTCTTGCTTGATATGAATTATAAAAATTAAAATAAAAATGGGGTGGAAAAGGTGCGGCCGGCGGATTCGAACCGGGGACCTTGGGCCGGAATGTTTAACGTGCACGCTACTAGCCAAATGGGCGGGATGCCTAGGCTGACAGAGAAGGCGCATCAATTATGTTATGCTAGGTGGCGAGTGGGCTCAAAACAGAGCAAAGCAACGTCGGCGGAGAGCTGTCTTACCGGTGGTGAGCGGCGGCCGGAGGAGCATTGGCAACTACCAAAATGGGTTGCGCAAGGGGTGAGGAACCTAGGGGTGGCGGCGCGTTGGCCGGAGCGGTGGCGAGGCGGGTGGGTGGCAGCTCGAAGCGGCCGGCGGAGAGGTGGGCTCGGGGCGGCGGTGCCGACGTGGAGGAAGGGAGAAATTGGGGTGCGCATGAGCAGGAGGGAGTGGAGGGGAAGCCTACCGATGAGTTAGCGGAGCCGGAGGGAGACCGAGGCTTGCCGGTGGCGATGTCCTACGGCGGCGCAGGCGGGCTCACGGTGCCGGCAAGCTGGGGTGAAGGAGAGCCGCAGCCGATGCTTGGGGAAGACTCGTGGCGCCTTGATGATGCTCACGAAGGAAGAAATCGAGCCGGGGTTCACCAAGGAGGGAGCGGCGTTAACAGCGGCGGCTTCGGCCGGAGTTGGGGTAGATGGTCATCCCGGCGAGCTTGGTGCATGAAAATCCGATTAACTCAGAGGTGGAGTAGCTGGGGAGCGGAGACACTCCATGACGCACTCAATTTGGAGAAAGATCCGTTGTGGTGGTCGGAATGTTGTGAAGGTGCCGGTGGCCATTACTGGAGCTCGACCGAACACAAGAAAAAGAAAGAAAGAGAAGAAGGGGAAGCTTTGGGGAAGCAGGGCAAAACTGGGGGAGGGGGGCTATTTATAGCCAGCAGTGGCGCGGTGAAGATGCTGTAGCTGGCGACCTAGGAGCAATGCGCGGCAAGGTGAGGCGATGGCGAGGCGACTGCCGACTTGCCTCGACTGATGGTGATGGGAGCAGGCAGTGACGTGCGGGCTGCAGGGGCTTGGTGATGCCGGAACAGGGAGGAGACGGGAGCAGTTGATGCTAGGGACGGACGGTGGAGACGACGTGATAGCGACGCGGGAGCGCAGGCGGGGACGGAGGCAGGCACGGTGGGGGAGCTGTGCGATCGGGAGCGTCTAGGGGGAGTTGGATCCTTTCGCTCTATCGGCTATGTTTCGTGGGAGTTCATCTCATGTGCATTCTTTTGTTCAATAGTGCGTCACATTCACATGAATGCCTGTATGCCTTGGAGCCCCGAATATTATCTTTATGTGACATGATATCATGATTTATATCTTGCCATGTCTTGTGATAGCTTGATTTATCATGCCCTTCTATGTGTTGCTTAGCTCTTGCCATACTAGCTTAATTAAATGTGAACAACTTGAATCAAATCATGTCTTGTTCAATCTTGTGAATAGTCTGGCTTTAGTGATCCTCTTTGATTCGTGCCATGTCGAATAGGCTAAGTTGAGTCTTGAATCTGCTTTTTGAGATTTAGATTGAGCTAAGTTAGTTCATTAGTGATGCATGAGTTAAGTCTTAACTCTTTGTTCATGAACTAATTCAAGTAAATGCAAAATATCTCTTTGTGCGAAAAACCGATCTCACCAATTCTTTCTCATGAGACGGCTTGCCATTGCATTCGGCATGAACTCGGGGAGTTTTGATGACCAAGATCACCTCCTTAAGCTTATTGCTTGGAGTGATCGCATAAGGCTTGAGATCTAGCACATGGCTATGAAAACAAAAATTCTTGTGAAAAATGGTTGGAACCAACCATGAATTTCTGATAAAGGCCAATTGTGCTAATTTTGCTCAAATATTCTACAAGTGGTATCCAAGTACTACAAGTAATGAATTACTTGTGATATCTAGTGCTTGAACAAAATGTCTCATTTTGAACTTATAGCACTCTAAATTGACTCAACTATAGCTTCTTGGTTCCACTTAGAATATTGACATGGCTTGACTCACTTTTGGATACCTTCTTCTAGACTATAATCTTGAGTGACTCGACATGCTAATCAAACCATTTAATTTAAAGATCATGACTTATTTGGCTTGAGCTTGGCAATAGATAGTTTGTTATGATCTAAATAGCATTGTCACCTTTTATGGCTTGGTATAATTTTCTGTGAAGTCACTTTAGATAATCTTCATGACTCCCATAGCTCCCTTTGCTTAAAATGAATTAATTGTAGTCACCCCATTTCATTCATGCTCTATGTTTCTTCCTTGCATCTTGATGACTTTATTGCCAAAAGGGGGAGAAGGATAGAGAAAAGGCATTAAGGGTGCAAAGGCATTAAAATGGGAGAATGCATCAAGGGATGGGAGAAGGATAAAATGCATTAAGGGGGAGAATGCTTGGTCATCTTGCTATGACAATGGTCATGTGATCATCTCGCTTCTTGGACCATGAGCAAGATTGGACTTTCGTGTGATTTGGAGTTTCAGAGAAATTTTGATCTTTCTCTGTCTGCCCATTTCATTCTCGTGTCAACATGGTCTTGAGTCCTTCTTCATTCTTTTAGACCATGTGTGGCTTTTGCTTCTCTTTCTTTTTCTTCTTTTCAAAAACAAACTCATCTTCATGCCTTTTTCAGTGTTTGTCAATATACTCATCAAGGGGGAGATTGTGAGACCATGTGGAGGTCACCCATGGTTGTGATGAGTAATTGACTCTTGATCTAGAAAGATTGAGTTTGGTTTTGAGTTTTGAGTCGACTCGCAAAGTCGTAAGCCTTAACAATTGTCGCCAGACCGCCACGACCACGTTGTCCTTAGTTGAAACCGAGTGAGGCATTGAACGAGTGGTCGGAAGGCTATACGACCACGCCGTGGAGATCTACGATCACGCCAGGCCTTCTCGACAAGTTTAGCCGTGGTCGAAAGTCTCTCGGGTGGAGTACGACCACGCTGCGGAGCCCTCAAATATTTGGCCATGATCAAGGTCACCCGGCCATTTACGACCACGCTTGGTCGTGGTCGAAACTCTTCGAGTGTCAGACGACCACGCTGGTCGTGATCGGAAGGGTATACGACCACGCTGAGCGAAATCAAGAACCGCCGAGTAGCGTGCGACCACGCCAGTGGAGTCTCGACCACGCTGGTCGTGGTCGGAGGCCACCAGGCGATTCGACCACGCTGCAGCATCCTCGGTGAATTTGGACGTGATCGAAGTCGGTCGGACCGCGTGGGACCACGCGGTATCTTACTCAACGAAAATAACCGTGGTCGGAGGTCTCTAGGGCCATCTACCACCACGCCAGAAGTTTCGACCGCGTTGGTCGTGATCGGTGGTCGGCGCCGTGGTTTACGACCACGCTGAGCGCTTGGGAGCGTCGACCACGCTGGGCGCTGGCGTTTCGACCACGTTGTGGCGCGTGGGTCTTCGACCACGTTGGGAGATCGGGCGTTCGATCACTTTGGGCTCTCATTGCTTCGACCACGTTAGCGGATGTCTGACCGTGGTCGATGGAGCTCATTAAAACCGGTCGTGTGGGCACATATGGAGTCCGATTATGGTGGGAATCGGTCGGTTGGGTTCCTGGTGATGTTGTGGACCTTGTGGACTTATTGGTTCATCATTTTGACAGGTCTTGTTGCAATCTATTTTCTGTTGGGCTCGAGTGTCTCGGTTGGTGCAACAGAGTGCTCGATGAGGTCTAGACTTTGTGCGATAAAGTCATAGCGGCTAGTGATGGTCGAAGCTTGTGTCCGCATGGTCGTAACGAGCTTTGAGATGGTCGTGACGGCATGCTGTGTGGTCGAAGGTTGTTGAGAAGTCTTCTAGGACTTCGACCACTTCATGAATTGAGTGTTCGAGTGGTCGTATGGGGTGTACGACTAGAAGGTTGCGGTGATTGTGCACTGAGATCTTGTTGAACGTGACCATTGATGGTCTGTGTGTTTTCGAGCGGTGCTATGTGATGGTTTGCTTGTCTTGTGGCTGCAGGACTTCGGAGCTATTTCATGGTGAGGCGTGGGAGGACCGGGACTAGGCACAGGAGGTGTTGAGGTCCAGACGGTCGGAGACGCCGAAGATGATCGAGGCTGGTGAGGTGGTTGCGGCCGGGAGATGAGGAACCGAGTCAGAGCTACCATGATGGACACGACAGGCAACAACGAGGAGGACCGGACTAGGCTCGTGGAGGAGCCGAGGTCCGCACGGTCGAGGTTGGGTGCGGTCGTGTGCGCGAATAGACCGAGACTAGACTCGGAGGAGCCTGAGGTCCGACGGTCGGTTGCATGATCTTGGAGACAAGTCTTAGTGAGGCTTGGAGTGGTCGGGACTAGACAAGGGAGTTGTTGAGGTCCAGAACGACGTGGAAAAGCCAAGAGGACGTGTCGTGCGGGTGGGTCGACAAAGATGGACAAGCAGAGCGGTGGAGGAAGCTTCACGGAAGGCGTGAGGGGCATTTTGGAGAAATATCAAAGTCTGGGGAAGCTGTCCCTCCGTAAAGCACCGAGAAAAGAAGTGGATTCTGGCGCTAACGAGCAAAGTGCGGGTCTGTTGGGATAGCAGCAAAGCATTTGAGTTAGCGGGCAAGTTGAGTGTTAAAACCCGGTGTTAGATGGGGTTTTCGGGTTATCCCAAGATGGACTAATGGATGGATCCATTAGGGTTAGTCTCAGGTGTGAGGCTATAAAAGGGAGAGGGAGGCAAGTGTTACGAGTGAGTTGGTCGGCTAGGCCTTGGAGGCGCCCGCCTCCCTCCCTTGGGAGTATATCTGTGTGTGTGCTCTAGGGCTAGAGCTTGTCCTCCTGTGGGGAGTGGTTGCGAAACCTCCGTGTTATGATTTGAGAGGACTCATCTCTCCGTACTTGTTAGAGTTTATCTATGAGATGGGTCCGTGTTTGTGATCCGGGTTGAGAGGTCGTTCTTGAGATGTTTTCATTGATTTATTTGCCATCTCTTCATTTTCGCCTCATACATATTTCCTTTGAGAGTTGGCTTATATTTGATTTGCTCGTAACGTAGAATCGGCTCAAGGCAATTTGGCCGCTTCATTCCCGAGAGCAAGGTCGAATCGAGAAATTTCGTGTCTCTCGGTCATGCGCCTCCAGCTCTCGCTTTCGCTTTTGACCGTGTCGTTCTAGCCGATCATTGCAAAGACTTTAGTTTTACTAGGTGATTTCTCTTCGGAGGATGTCAATCTTTGTGGTTAAAATATCTCCTCATTTCGCTTTGAAGATTTGCAAGTTATCCGGTTTTGGTCTTTGCGATCGTGCGCATGGAACGGCTCTGCTCGAGCTTCGACCACGTGATCTTGGCCGTGCGCATATCCGACCATCGGGTTATCTCGCTTCTCGTTTCGACATCACAAGATTCATCGCTTATTTTCATTTGTCGGTTCGGGTAATCATTTCGACCACGCCGGCCGCTCATCATCAATTGACTTACTACCACGCGAGTTCGACCTCTCCGCCGAACATGCACCACTTCTCGCCATCGACTACGAGTTGCCGTTCGACCACGTCCATATTCTTTGCTACGACCACGCGCACCGTGTGGCTACTCTCATTTCGAAGCGGTCGTCCGTGCGACTTCACCGCTCAGTATTCGACTACCTTGAGTTGGTCTTACGACTACGCTTCTCGGTTGTCTCGGTCATGAGTTCTTCTCACCGCCTTCGATCACGATAAAGACCTTCCGCACCGATTCGACCGTGGTAATTCTCGATTTCGACCGATGGTCCGATCTTCTCGGTTTAGACTGCTGACTGTTTTCTTCGTCCATTTTCGGTCCGACGACCATCGTAATCTATTGTCGGACTCAATCTGCCTCTCTTTTTCCTTGATTTACGACCGTGATCGATCTTCATGAGATATCTTTTGACCACGGCAATTCTTTGGTGTTCTATGTTGTTTTTCTTCCAGCGGCTGATTCTTCTCTGTTCTCTCTGAGTTTTCCAAAGAACAATCAATCCTCTTCTTCACGACTCTTTAGCTATTGGAGAAAAGATAGGATTGAATATTTGAGAATATTTTTAAGGCACCATTCACCCCCCCTCTGTTGCCATTTTGGTCCTACAATTGGTATCAGAGCAAGGTTGTCTCTGTATCTGATCTTAACCGATCTGGAGCTTGGCAACTAGTAGGGAATCTTGTGAACCAGCACCACATCATCTGTGAAAAACATACAATAAGGGATATCTCCTTGTATATCCCGTGTGACCTCGTCCATCACTAGGAAAAAAATGTATGGGCTCAACGCTGACCCTTGGTGTAGTTCTATCTTAATAGAAAAGTCATTAGTAACACTACCACATGTTCTGACATTAGTCATAATATTTTTGTATATGTCTTAATTACGATAATATATTTTGTTGGGACTTTTCTTTTGGAACGCCCACCACATGACCTTTATTGGCATTTTATCATAGGCTTTCTTCAAGTCAATAAACATCATGTGAAGGTCCTTTTTTTGCTCCCTATCCCTCTCCATCAACTGTCTAGCAAGAAAATCGCCTCCATGGTCAACCTCCCAAGCATAAAACCAAATTGGTTTGTTGTCACGCTAGTCACTTTTCTTAAACGGCGCTCAATCACTCGTTCCCAAAGCTTCATTTTGTTGTTCATGAGCTTAATTCCTCTATAATTAGTACAATTTTAAATGTCTCCTTTATTTTTGAAAATTGGTACTAATGTGCTCCTCCGCCACTAGTTTGGCATCTTGTTCAACCTAAAAAAGCTATTGAGCAAATTATTAGCCAAACAATCATTACTTCTCCTAGGCATTTCCACACCTCAATAGGGATGTTATCAGGCCCTAACGCCTTACCCACTTTCAGCCTTTTTAAGGCCTCTCTTATTTCTGACTCTTGGATTCTTCGAATAAACCACCTATCGATGTCGTCAAAAGCATCATCCAGTTTAATTATACTATCATCATTATCGTGATTGAATAACTTGTCGAAGTAATCTCTCTACCTATCCTTGATATCCTCGTCTTTCACCAAAAGTCTATTAGTGTCGTCTTTGATGCATTTAACTTGGTTCAAATCTCTGATCTTCCTTTCTCGAAGTTTAGCCATCTTGTAGGTATCCTTCTCTCCCTCCTTTGTACTTAGTTTCTAATAAATTTCCTCATATGCCTTGCCTCGTGCCTCACTCACCGCTTTCTTCGCATTCTTTTTTGTTGTTTTGTATTTCTATATGTTGTCATCACTCCTATCATGATGCATGTGTTTGTAGCCTATCTTCTTCTCATCAATAGCCTTTTGCACTTCCTCGTTCCACCACCATATGTCTTTGGGTTCTCCTCTTGTCCCTTGGGTCACACCAAGCACCTTCATAGCCACTTTCCTAATGTGAGTTGCCATCTCTGTCCACATACTATCCACAGACTCAATGATACTATTAAACAGAAAAGACCACTTAGTTGGCCCTTGAGGTTTATTTTTCTCTAAAGCAACCCTAATGATTTTGAAATCACCACCTACTACCATGGGATACTAACTCGGTTGACAAACTTGAGATAATTCAGTAAGGAACTTCTCTTTATTTTCAACATGAGTAGTCCCATACAGAGATCAAATTTAAAGTAAACCCAGAATCTTTGTTTCTAACTAAAATGCTAACACAAAAGTATCCTTCAAGAGTTTCAAGCACATCATAAGGATCAGATTTTACACCTACTAAAATTCCACCAGACCTACCCTTGGCAGGGGCCCAATTCCAATGGAATTCCTTACTAGCACAAATGTTTCTAAGGAAATTAGTAGTACAATTTTGTTTCATGGTTTCTTGCAAACAATGAAATCTATCTGTTGTTCCACAATAATCTCTCTAAGAAATCTTTTTCTCAGGGGGACCGAGCCACCTGCAATTCCAAAATAAGCATTTCATGTTATGAGACTTTCTACGGTGCTTGGAAGGTACCATAGCCATTTATTAGTTGCAATATGATGATCCACAATTAAAGGTAAATATACAAAGGTACTTAAACTAGTGGGCCAGGTATTAACTTAAGGATTAGATGTAAGGTTAGATATCCTTATCAAATCAGAAGTAGAAGGGCAACATGGTAAAAGCACATCTCCATATAATTGTGCAAACCATGGTTCTTATCATTTGCAATTTTCAACTTTCCTTTGCATTAGCGGCGGCTGGACTGGGAGAGGGAGGCGTTGTAGACAATGTAACTGAACAAAACTACATAATTTAACATGATTTACATAATTTCCTAGGACTACTAACCAATTATTATACTAAGTAACTCAATACGAATTGCATAATTTGTCCATGGCTTGCCGATTGCTACGGAGGTAGATGGAAATTGACAAGACGATGACTTCCCCTCTTATATGGATGAGACAAGAGTACTAGGTCTAACTCGGCATGAGTGGAGGGGAGGGGGTGGCTGTAGAGGAGAGAAAGGGGGGAGGTCTAGTGGAGAAGGAGGAAAGTACGGTTGTTATGGAGGAGAGCTGGCGCAGCAGATCAAAGGTGGTGACACGAGAGCAGAGATGAGAGCTAGGGCGGACACTAGACGAGAAAGAGGGTTAAATATAAGAATAATTACTGAATTACCCATGTTTACAAGATTTCCTCTTCCATGTTTACAAGTACCTTAGGTACCTTCTAAGCACCGTAGAAAGCTTCTCGTGTCATTTCTGTTTTATATTTCTTTCCCCTTCGGATCTGCCCTCTCTTTTTAGTTTTCGCACTGAAAAAATCAGGTGAAAAACCTTTCTTCTTTTTACTCCCCTGGAGAGCTTGTTTGACTTGATGCATACAAGCTTCTTCCAGATCAGAGGGGCAGTCCTCTTCAGCCATCAAAAGAACCTGGAGCACATCAGAATCAAGAACCACTTGATCTGATTTATTACCCCTATCAGGACTCTTTTGAGCTGAAATAGTGGCTAAATATAAACTAACCCTAGCTTGTTCCAATGTTTTAATCACTTCAAGTTGTTTTTTCTGTTCACCAACATTTGAACCCAAAACTATATCTAATTTATGAGCTATGAGCAAGAGTATCATCTTTAGTATTTAGTATTTAGTATTGATGAATAATTGACAACATTGCTTAGTATTATTATTTGAGGTCCGTGGCGTGTGTGCGTGGGCTAATATTAGTCAAGTTGGAGAAAACTTGTACGGTGATTATATCAATTTGGGCCGCCGACTAACTTTTTAAGCTAAGGGTGAAATCCACCACTGTTGCCCCATGTATTCACGTTTCTTGCTTGCCTACTATGGGCGCCTAGGGGCACTATGAATGCTCAGCGCTGGTCGAATCAGCATAAAGGGCCTAGTGCCCAGATGTCGCCTAGGTCAGGGCTGCCAACGGTGTTTTTTGGGCCAGCGGCCACGGGACGTTGCTACCTCCGCGGGAGCATCAGACCAACCTGGTGTCAGTGCGAGAGGCTATGAGCGTGATTTCGGCTTTCGCAGAAGTGATTCATGGGATGATGATGATTCTACTGATTTGGGTCGCCGACTTAATTTCTAAGCTAGGGGTGAAAGCCGCAGCCGTGGCCTAGCATATGCACCTTTGGCATCGTGCATGGCTACTTTGGGCGCCTAGGCGGCACCAAGGACGCTCGGCGCCGGTTGATCCCCGCGAAAATGCATCATTTTATTATTAGGCTCCCCTGTAGCTCTAATCCACACCGCATGTAGCTTTGACTTGTCCATTGGCTCGGCAGTCCACCAGATAAAAGACTTGAACTTCCTGAACTCATCAATTCTAACCACACTTGGGAATTTCATGAGATTTGTCTTGTAACCATGAACGTCAGCTGACCAGGACCACCCCCAGTCAAACATTTCGGTAAAATCAGCTAATAGTTGATCTACAAATACCGATCCATCAGTCACTGTAATCAGAGCTGTAACATTCTTTGAGCCATTGGAAGATGCAGGTTTTGCATTCTGAGCAAGAATGAAGATACAGCATTGTTACTCTGATATTATGTCCATACTCCCAGCATTTGAAACACACAACCTTCTTAGCACAGGAACAGTATTAACATTTTGAGGAGCTACAGCATTTACCTTTGGAGTTTCAGATGATGCTCCACCTTCTGCCCCCTGCTGAGTCTGGTTGCGGACTTGATACCTTTGGACTGGTTTCTGTATCTTCTCAGGACCTCTGCTCCCACCAGAATTTTGTGGCAGAGTGGTGTTCTTAAACCCTCCAGATCTCTCAGGCAAATTTGCTCCCTACGAAGACGACGCGTTACCGTGATTCTGTGGGGGATTCGTGTTGGGATACTGGTAGGCTATATTAGCGCAGATTAAAACTTTTCTACCATGTAAACTAGGAACTCATACGAGCAAGAGATCATGGATCGTTACCACTAGACGCGCAGTGCAGCGAAAGTAGGATTGAAGCAGCCGATTCAACGAAGAGCGCGTCGGTGTTGCGGTAGTAGTCGAACGTCCTCCGTCCAACCGTCTCCTCCTCGTGATCGTTTCGATCAGCGCCGCAGTCGCAGCGGCGCCTCTACCGAAATCCACACGTTCAGGGATGGATCACCGTACGTCGATGTGCTAGCACTAGTGCGCACGGCAGGGGATACGAGAGGTGACGGCTAGGGTTTCGATGGATGTGTTTTGGGATACCTCCCTCAGCCTCCCGCACCTCTCCTTATATAGTTTCCAATCGGATCCATATCCGATACGAGTAGAGATCGAATCCTACTCGGAAACTATCATCCGACCCCTTATCGTTCCAGCCTATTAAGTATGTGACCCTATAGATTCATGTGTATTTGGCCATAGGCCGAAAACTTCTTTCCGACCCAAAAGTCAGTAGCGGTCCTTAGTAGGACATAATGACTCCCAAACACACACAAAGATCATATCGGACGAACCTATATAGTGCTTATGTACCAATCCCTTTGCCTGATGATACCAGATCGAACTCAAGGCGAGAAACGTGCCATCCTATGATAGCTCGATCTTTCACTCGAACTTGTAGTGGATTACTCAGTTGTGATTGACTCATCAACTATATTTGACATGGCCATGCACTTTCTTAATCCAACCACATCGAGGGGCCCAGAGATATCTCTCATGTTATATAAGATGAGCAAATTTCATCTTGATCGCTCATATTCCTCCGTATGTTTCATAGCAAACCCGAAAGCTACCTTTATTATCACCTAGTTACGGAGTAGTGTTTGGTAACCCCTAAGCAAACTATTACACATGTAGAAAACAATGACGACTTCAGGTCTAAAGATCCTACATACACTATATATGAGATCAACTTATGACACTTAAGAATATAACAATTCTCGCAGTGTCTCATGATGGGTCAATCCAACATCATGTTTTCTAACATGAGTTCACATTATTGATTTGATATCTCATATCCATGATCCGTGAAGTATGATCATCAATCAATACATGTACTGATCTATAAATTATAATCGTCCTACATAATGATATAAGATCAAGGATAATTTAGAATAACATCAAAACATGAATAAAGAGTTTCACGAACAAGTCACATACTTGTTGATCAATATAAAAGATATTTATTCAAGGGACAAAATAACATTTTTTGTAAATATTCATAAACATAGAAATGATATAATCATCTCTATGATTGGCTCTAAGACATATCACTAACAATACTAACCATGAGCCGTCGTGTTGAACCACCGGGATGGTGCAGACGTCGGTTGCCCTGCTTGGCCGCGACTGCCTGAGTTGTTGAAGCCTGCTCCAGAGGAGCCATGCAAGGTAGAACCCCAGCCCGGTTGTCCCCCTGGCCATCGCCACGGCCGCCCATCCGACCAGAACTATGGTTTTCTTTAACATTCAAAGCTCACTCACTTTCTAATGGTCCATGGATATCGGTGCTAGCAAGGTACCAATGCTCGCCCCTGCATCTGACCTCGGTTAAGGTCAGGTAGCGCCGACGCGGCGTCGGCTCGCCTTCGTCCCCGGCGACGGTCGCTGTGGACGGGCTCACACGTTGCACCCCCACGGCTCACTGATGGCACCATTAGCACCTCCCCAGTTGGAGGTAATATGAAAAATGGTAGCTCTACGCGTCTATGGCCATGCATAAATGATGCGGTAGGCACGCACGTTCGTCTTCTCGGTCTGCCTGTTCTCTGCGGCTTATAAAAATGATTTTTTATTTTTACTATAGTATCTACTTTTTAAATAGAGTATTTTTAGATAAAATCTATTAGTTAATTATAGTATACGTTAAAAACCTAACATCTGTATCAATCAAAATCGCAAGCGAGTATCTCTCCGTAATCTCTATCGCAAGCAGCTAAAATTTAAAAATTTCAGTCAAAAATCATAAATCGCAGCTAAAAGGAACATGTTTTTTCAGCTTGCATCTCAACCACTGCATGTAATGTAATCTCTTCCTCCACGCAGCTTGGGGTCGAACAATTGTTTCGATGATACTGGTTTTCGTTGGCGCCGTCTGAGACCACGGAAACATCTATTTTGAAGGAAAAAAAAGATGTTTTCTTTTTCGTTCTTTGGAAAGAAGAGAAGACCACCGCAACATGCATCTCGCGGCGCTGACGAGCGTCTCGTGCAGGGAGGTGATCGGTGGACTGAAGGCCTCTGCCGCACGGTGGTGCTTGGGACGAAGCGCGCGGCCGGTGCTCGGCGGAATTAAACGCGCCTGGCGAGGAGAACTGCTCGGTGGGTGTTCGACGAAATGCCCCGGCAAGGCTGCCCGGTAGATGTTCGACGTAATGCACGCGAAGAATGGGCCGGGCGTCCTGCGAATGGCGATCCCGTTGCCTTCCAGCCCAGCTCGAGAGGCACGGCCACTGGGCCGTGCACGCCAGCGGCTCACTGCGGTACCGGGGGCGCATGCTTAGCTCCAAGTTGGACACTACAGTCTGCTACTGTACCAGGTGTGTGCCCACATTAGGCCTATCTTCTTTTGCTACAACTTATGATTTTTAGCTGTGGTGTATGATTTTTGGCTATGCGTGTGAGAGATTACAGAGTAACAGAAACTCACGTGTGGTTTTTGCTGATATAAATAAAGTCGGTACAGTATATACTATAATTAACTAGTAGACCATATCTTAAAAAAATACTTCGTTTAAAAACTAGTTACTGTAAAAAAAGACGAAAAATAGTTTTTAGAAACCAAAAAGAACAGGACAGATCTTGTTTCATTGTGCTTGCGTTGTGATGGTGCTGCCTGGACATGGACATTGTTGTTATCGTATGAAAAAGATGGGGGGATCTCTCTCTTTTTCTTTTTTGCGTGGTTGCAAATAAGTGAGAAATGGAAGTCCAAAAAAAATTAAGCAGTCGGTGCTTGCTTTCGTGTTAACCTAGGGGCAGAAAGGAAGACTTGGTAGTTGGAAAGTCTTCGACGCAAGGCTGCATGTGGTGGCGACTTTGGTTGGCCATCAATAAAACAAACCGGCCTTTGTCCGTCTGGGAGTAGTCAGGTACTTCAATTGGTATTAGCTTATTATGCAATAATGTAACTTGGGTTTCTTTGGATAAAGGGAAGAGGGCAACTAGCGCAGTGTGTGGCAGGACTCACACAGCACTCCCAACAACCTATGTGCAGTACTAAAAAAACTAGATGATTAGCAAACTGGGCAGAGGCACATGTTTGTTTTATATTTCTGTCAGAGTTGTTAATTGACTGCTTATCCAACTAATATGGTTAAGTATTGTTTGTAGTGGTAAGCTGACACCAATTTCAGGCACAGGTTGGATAGGTCTTCAAACTTTTTGCTACCATTTGTAGGCTTGTAACATATGTATTCCTTACGACCATACCTGGGGATTTCATGGTAGATGGCAAATTAGCCTTCAAAGTATGCCATGATTATTGCGTATGACAATACCAAAAGGCTGTTAAAAAAAGTATCATTCATGGGTTGAAGACAAGGGCCAACGGCATATAAGATCAACGCCAAGTCCCGCAAGTCAAGTCAACTGAAAAGACGAAGACAAGTCTGCATGTTCACATACCTGTTGTAGCATTGAAATTCTGAAGTACTGATCAACTTTCACACATCACAATAAGATTTTCAAATTACGAAGAACACCTTTTAGTATATTCTTGAAGTTCAGTTAAAGGTGAAAAGATAAATAGAAAGGCTTGCAGAAAGAGGACCAGAAAGGAAACGGACTAGGAATCCTGCAAAGCAACACAGATGCTGCATCCTAAATGAAACATATAGCTGCATCCTATGGTGGTGATCATCTGGGCTTATTTTTTGTGGCTTATAGCTGAAAAGCACTGTAGCTGGCTAAAAAACACTGTAACTGACAGAGGCTTATTTAACGTAATATTTGTTCATTTCTTTGGAAAACTATCTTGGATGTTTGTGCAAGTCGTGTCATAATTTGACAATACAAAGAATTCTCTGGCAATTAGGTGGAAATGTAGAAAATATGATCTGATTGTAATGCCAGTAGAAAGAAAAAAAAGAGAAGGAAAGAAACAATCCAGGGGAGAATAAAAGGTTTTACCGTCAAAACCCTTCGGCTTTAGAATGTCGAATAGAATATCGCTCATCAAGGTTCCCAGACCGTCCGGAGCCGGTCAGCACCTCTCGCATACGTGGACATCATCATTCGGCAATAGAAAAATCCAACGCCCATATTGTTACCGACTTACCTTCCGCAGTAGAAAACACAAAGAATAGTGCCGAACTCACCCTATGGACCACTGATCCAAGAGCAAAAGCAAGCCAAGAGAGCCAGGAGGATAAGGTAAGGGCAAACTTGGTAGTGCACATGTTAGGAAAGAGAAGGCGACCGGAGTATCCTCCTTCAAAAGCAAACAAGCACCAACATCCATCCCTCACTTCATTGCACAATCGAGAGGATACCCAAGGCCAAAGAGAGCAAGAACCATCTCACACATTGCCTTGCTCGGCCACCAACAAAGAGCCAGACGCCACCTCAGTCCACCGACCACACAAAGAGGAAGGGAGGAGGGGGGACGAAAGAGAGGAGCTTGGAGAGTTGGGGAAGACTGATGACATGTGGACAGGGTCCACAGCGACCACAAGCTGCCTAGGACCACCGGAACCACACCGAACCAGACAGGGACAAGGAGGAGGCGAGAAGGGCCAACAGAAATACGTGGAGAGCGCCATTGCAACCATGGCCATCGTCATCACCTTCTCATCCCCACCCAACCCAACCCAATTAAGGTTTTCTTTCTCCAACCCTTTTTCCTTTGTCCATAGCATGACAGAACCGCACGGCACACACCAATGCCATTAGTGACGAGCCCGTAGGAGCTGCCGTGCGCCCTTGGAAGGGAGAATATGCTCCCAGTGCATGTCTCCCTACCAAGTATTGTCGTGACAGCCACCGTGGGCATCCCCAAGACCATGCGTGCATAAGAATAAAGCAAGACAAAAATAGAGGCTAAAGTAAAATGTGTAAAGTAAAGGAGAAGAAAGAGAGGACCATCTGGGTAGGAGGGGGAAGGAGTGAACCGGTGGAGCCATAGCCCATGGTAGGGACCGCCGGGGACCGAGGTCATGGCGGATCGAGCCGGCATCAACGGCGGCGAGGAGCCCCAACCCAAGGCGAGCCCAAGGGGGAAACCTGGGGAGTAGCCACAAGCAGGAGGCAGGAGTGAACCATTGGTGCTGTAGCCGAGTAGACCAGGAGGAGGCACAACAGTGAGCCGTGCACCGTAGAGGGAGGAAGGAACAAAGTCCAGGCATCGCGAATATGTCGAATACTCCTGACAATGTCCTTCCACCCATGCGACCTTGTGGGAACAGACACAACCAGCTTCGTGCGCATCGCCTCCAGAGCCTCCATGGATTCCCAGGCTAAAACAACTGACTGGTCGTGGAGGCGATGACCCTCCGCAACCTCGGACACCAGGCGGGCCTTCTCCTACTCGAGGACCGCAATTGCTGGGGGAAGTTATTCCTCTCCTCTCACCCTGGCACTGGCTTGGAGTTTGATGGCCTTCACGTCGGAGATAGCCTTTGACCCCTTTGTCTCGAGGAAGCAAATGCGCTCTGCCTACTCGGTGGCAAGAGCCGAGGCATCCTCCTCGGCCTTTCATGTTGGAAATATGCCCTAGAGACAATTCTAAAGATGATTATATTTTATTATGTTCATGATTTATTGAATAATATGTTATCTTGTTCCTTGAATAATATCGTCAATATTTATTAGCAAGTATGTGACTTGATTATGAAACTCTATATTTGTGCGATGATTATTCTTAAACGATCCCTAGTCGAAAATATATGAGAACACATATGAATAGACTAGCATATGTATTGGTTGATGACCATATTTCATGGGTCATAGATATGAAGATATCAAACCAATAATATGGACACATGCTAGTGAATATGGGATTGGATCGGCCGACCATGAGACACTGTGAGAACGTTGCATTCTTAGAAGTCATCAATTGGTCCCATTTACAATGTATATGCTATGTCCTTAGAATTGAGGTCGTCACACGTACTCAAGATGCAAATGGCTTACTTAGGGGTTGCTAAACTCTACTCTGTAACTGGGTAATTGTAAAGGTAGCTTTTTGGTTGTCATGATGCATGCATCAAGGCATGGTCGATCAAGATAGGATTTACCCCTCCCTGCAACGGGAGAAATACCTCTAGGCATTTCGAGTGATTGGATTCCAGAAATGCATGGTCATGCTACTCGCAGTTAAAGAGTTAACCATACCCGGCGAATTCAAGTCACATGATCAAGAAAGAGTGGTCAAGCTAACTAATAAGGATGGCACATACTCACCTTGAGCTTGACTGATATCATGAGGCAAAGAGAAATGCATATAAGTTTTGTTGAGGTTCGTCTGATATGATCTTTATGTATACTTGTGAGTTGACATATCTTGCTATAGGCCGCTACCTATTAGTGGATGAGTAGGAGCACTCGGGCCATATTCAAGTGTATGTGAACCTATAGGGTCGCACACTTAAAAGGCTGAATTATAATATGGTTGGTGATTTGAATTCATGTGGGCCACGAGTTCCTAATGGGTCTCAAGTTCAAGACCCATCATGGATGCCTATAAATAAAGGGACGGTGGCATAGGGTTTTTACTTTTTAGAGACAATTAAGAATTCTCGAAACCCTAGTTTCCACACCTTCCTCATCTAATACCACACAGCCGGTGTTAGCACTCCAGCGAGTGGTGTTCCTACCCCGTACGTGTGGAGACTTGGAGGTGTTGATGCGAAGCTTCAGCACTAGGACGATCCATAGCCTATGACGATCACAAGGAGCTGGAGGAGGAAACGTGCAGCTAGTACGACTACCACCGCATCAACACTGTAGGATCGGAAATGGCAATAGAGGGGGGTGAATGGTGCCTTTAAAAATTCGCACTCAAGTATTCATAAAGATCTCAACTTCTCCGATAGCTATAAAAGCTACAAAGAAAATGACTCTCTGGAAATTGGAAGCTACACAAATTGATTTGGCCGAAGGCAGCACAATTCAGAAACGAGAAGCAAAGGGACTAATCAGAGTAGAATAGAGACTGCAGGATAGACAACCAGATTTTTTGGAAAATAGCAGCAGAACGCACACTAAGTAAACTTGAACCGAGCTGTACTGGAATGACCCAAAACCGCAGAAACGAAGGAAAAGCAGTATGCAACCGCACCAAAATCAGGAGAAAACTTTCGGCAAGCAAAAGAGCACAGGCTGAAAAGCAGAACAATCCCTCACCAACACCAACTAAAAAGAAAAAGAAATCAGGAAAGGAGGATAGAGCTTAGCTGCCAAGAAGCAAAGCTGCACTGCCTAAAGAAGCTTTGTTGCCGATAAAAATGAAAAGAATCGACTGCTAGCTGAACCGACTTGATCTGCTTGCTGGCCAGAAACTAAAAAGAGATGTGTGTACTGCCGTAAATAGGTAGTGGCAAAAACTTTGATTGCACCAGCAGTAAACAAAACAATACTGTCCAAATGCTCAGTAATCAATGAAAACTGAAGAAAAGATTGAGTACTGCTATCTGACAGAAACGACAAATAGGAATCTGAAGAGAAAAGCATTGTCGATACAGAAGGAGTCCAAGCCAAGAAAAAGACTGTGATTAATGTTCATTGTCAGCCGCTCTTTCTCAAGAAAGAAAATTGGAACTAAAACCCAAACAACACGATGAACCGAAGAAGTGGATTGTAGACAAAAACATGCAGCTACCCGAGAGAAATCTGAATAACCTTGAACCCACAGACTCAAAAGGATTTCGGCTGAAATGAAAACAGATCAAAAACCTGCAAGTACTTAGACAAAAGCTGAGATTTCCTGCTGGCCGTGAGCTACTGTGTTTCTCAAGACAAGATTTGAACTTTAATCCAAACAGCATAATAGATTCAGGAACAAAACACAGACTACTCGGCAAGAAGTAATATATCATAGCAGGGAATTGACTTCAGGAAGAGAATGCATACTGTTGAAACTATTTCTTCAAAGATCAAACAGTGAGACCTCAACTCATGAGGACAACAGAGAACAATGAAAAGGAACTCAAGTAATCAACAACCAAAAGAAAGGCTCAAGGAGAAGAAAAGAAATCAGATCATCTCAAACATAAAATTTCTTCGATTGATACGGAAAGATACACGATTACAAGGAGGGATTTCTGAGCTCATCTCTCTCTCAATCTCACACTATCTAAATCCCCATACATGCTTGAAAAATCAAGAACTCTACATATTCTCCTCACAACTCACATGGAGAGAAACTCAAAACATAGAACACTCAAAACCTACTCTCTCAATCCTCAAGAACACCAAGAGCCTCACATGCTTCTTGGGAGGAACACAACCCACACAAAGGGATGAATGAACTCAAAACCCTAAGGGGGTATGCGGCCCCCAACACCTATTTATAGCCCTTGGCTAACGGGTCTCCAACCCGTTACGCCGGCTAAACCCGAACGGAACCCGCTCCCGCTTGTGCAGCCTTGCGAAATTACCATTTCGCCCCTCGTGCACCTTCCGAGAAGCTTCCGCGCTCCTTGCTGTCCACGACTCACAACCACCTCGAGTTCACGTCGTCTTCGACACACCTCGACCGTTCTGACCTCAACGCCACCTGCGTCTAGTCCGATCGCCACATGTCTCGCCACGACTCCGCCTCGACGTCCTGCAACCAACACAGACAAGAAACACATCAAATAGCACCGCTCGACATATGTAAGCATAAGAGAATCCAAACCTGTCGAATCATCAGAATATACATCCTAAACCCATACGACCAGGTTCGACCAAGTCCGACCGAGCCTGTCACACCACGCAACGTCAAGGTCCGAACCAACCCACTCAAACTCGACTTTCCTAAAACGATGTCAATTACTCATCACACACAACAGGATAACCTCCACATGGTCTCTCAATCTCCCCTTGATGAGTATATTGATAAACCCAGAAAAAGCATAAAGTTGAGTTTGAAGAATCCAACATGGTCCAAAGAAAGAAATGAAACTCATGACCATGTCGACAGAAGAAATACTAGAGCAAGAAAGAAAGAGCAAATTGTTCTCCAAAGCTCTAGACAGATCCAAAAATACTTTTTCTCCAATATTCTCCCCCTTTTGGCAATAAACACATCAAGATGCAAAAGAGAGAATATGACATTAAATTAGATGAAATGTCTGAAGTTTGTTTATTCTAAGCATTTAGAGCCATGAGAATTATCAAAAATGACCATAATGTATTACACCAAGCCATAACTCAATAGAAAGTTAGCTAAATCATGACAAGATATGTATATGCCAACTACACCAAATAGATGACGATCTGAAATGTAGTGCATTTTATGAGCATGTCAAGTCATCAATAAGCAAAATCTAGCTAGAGATATCCAAGGATGATGCAGGCCATGTCAATTAAGCTAAGCAGAACCAAGAATCTAATATTGAGTCCAAATAGAGTGCTATATGCTCAAGAGTGAAACATTGGTTTAAGTACTTGGTTCTTTTAGTAGCTTAAGCAAATTAAGCACAAATGACATATTTTCTTTTGAAATTTATGGTCGTTTTCAACCAATATTTTTTATCATGTGCTAGATCTCAAGCCTTATGCGACTACTCCAAGCAAGAAGCTTAAGAAGATAGTCTAGGTCATCCAAAACTCCCCCTGAGTTCATGCCTAGTGCAATGGCAAGCCGTCTCATGAGAAAGAATTGGTGAGATCAGTTTTTTCGCACAAAAGAGATCTTTTTGCTTTTTAACATATTGTACTAACTTATGCATCATCAAGATACTAAAACAACTCAATCTAAGGCTCAATAGAGATTCAACGCTCAACTCAGCCTATTTGACATGGCATGAATCATAAAAGGATAGCTCAAGAAAGACTAATCTCAAGTGCTAATATGACAAGTTTTAGTTCAAGTTGAGCAAGTTTAATTAACTTATCATGGCAAAAACTACTCTACACATATGAGATCATGATCAATCTAGCAACTAAGCACAAATTATGGCAAGGTGTAAAGCAGTGTAAGTATGTCATAACTGGATAATAATCAAGGCACAATGTAGTTATATTACAATGCAAACTGCTAAGATGCAAGAAAATCCAGCTTCCCCTCAACATGCGATGCATCTTTTAGTTCAAGTTGAGTTATGTCAATATTAAGCTCCAGAAGTTCCCAAATGAACTCCCCCTGAACCAAAACAATAAACAAGAGAAGCTAGCAAAGAAAATCTAACGGGTCAGTCTTTAAAGCATAGATAAGATAGAGAATACTTACGGCTCAGACTGACTCTCATCTACCCCATATGACTCCAGGACTATCAGCTGACGGGAAAACACACACTAGAGAGCAAACACGTACCATGTCTATCTGAGGGTGGCCCAACCCTCGCTAGAGCCTACAAGAAGTGAGTGAGCTCAACCTAGTGAGATAAGAAACAGCTAATATACATCATCCTGAAAGCACAAGATAAGAGTAAGAAGTCGAAGCATCTAGATGTGAAACACTCTAATCTATGCTAGGAGGACTAACCTAATGCACCCATATGCAATGCAATCAGAAAGGAGTAAGAGCATAAATAATAAGATAAAGCAGTAAAGCACAAACTCCCCCTCATAGCAGTCCATATGGACAAACCACCCCAAGCTCTCCCCGCAGAGCTGAAAACCTAGAGCTATCCAAGGGCTTGGTGAAGATGTCAACCAACTGGTGGTCACTCTCCACAAACTGGAGCACGATGTCACCCTTCTCTACATGGTCTCGAAGAAAGTGATATCTGATATCAATGTGCTTGGTCCGAGAATGCTGCACTGGGTTCTTAGCAATGCTAATCACAGAAGTGTTATCGCAAAAGAGCGGAACACTATCGATAGCTAACCCAAAGTTCCGCAGAGTCGAGACCATCCAGCACACACAGCTACAAAGAATCGGCCGCGACAACGTACTCGGCCTCTGTAGTGGACTATGCAACACCGGACTGCTTCCTCGAGGACCAGGAAACGAGAGAAGTGCCAACGAATTGGCGGTGCTCAAGTGCTCTTCCTGCTCATCCTCACCAAGAAAGTCTCGCATCCGAGTAGGCTCTAAGGAAAGACAAGAAGAGGAAGAGTACCGATACCGAGTCAATGGTAGCTCAAGGTACCGGCGATGCGCTTCACCGCCGGCGGAGATACGCGAGAAGAAGCCTGAAACTGAGCACATAAACACACGAAAAAGTGTATGTCCGGTCTCGAGGCTGTGAGGTACAAGAGGGAACCGATCATACTTCGATACTCCTTCTAATCAACTGGCTCGCCGTCTTCATCTGGGTCGAGTGGAACTGATGTAGCCATAGGAGTGGACTCCGGCTTCCCATTACTCATATCAAAGCGCTTCAGGAGGTCTCGAGTGTACTTTCCCTAATGCAAGAAAGTACCCTCCCGAGTCTGCTTAATTTGGAAGCCAAGGAAGAAACTCAACTCGCCCATCATGCTCATCTCAAACTCCGAGCTCATGACATCGGAAAACTGCGAAACAAGAGCATGCGAGGAGCTGCCAAAGATGATGTCATCCACATAAATCTGGACGAGCAGAAGATCAGTGCCAAGCCAGCGGATGAACAAGGTCTTGTCTACTTTACCCATTTTGAAACTATGACTCAACAGATAGGACTTAAGCCTTTCATACCAAGCTCTAGGGGCCTGCTTAAGTCCATACAATGCTTTGGAAAGCTTGTAGACATGGTTTGGGTATTTGGGGTTTTCGAAACCTGGAGGCTATCTCACATAGACTTCTTCCTCAATAACACCATTGAGGAAGACACTCTTGATGTCCATCTGGTAAAACTTGAAACCCTTAGAAGCTGCGAATGCAAGCAGAATTCTAATGGCTTCAAGTCTAGCTACAGGGGGAAAGTCTCCTCGAAATCTAGCCCTCGACCTGGGAGTACCCCTGAGCTACCAGTCTAGCCTTGTTTCGAATAACCACACCATCCTCGCTCTGCTTGTTCTTGAACACCCACTTAGTCCCAATGATATTGTGACCTCGTGGGGGCTCAACAAGCTACCAGACCTTGTTTCTCTTGAAATTCTCTAACTTCTCATGCATGGCATTGACCCAGGACTCGTCAGATAGAGCATGACAAATGTCCTTGGGCTCAAATGAGGAAACAAAGGCAGAATAGAGACAGAAAAGAGACATGCTAGATTTTGAACGAGTGACTCGCTCAAAAAGGTCTCCAATAATTTGCTTAGAAGGATGAGCTTTCTGGATATATCTAGGAGGTCCAGGATGAGATGAAGAAGTGGCCTCACCGTGAGTCGACGAGGTAGGAAGAGAGCCACTAGCTCCGTGAGGAAGCGTAAGGCATAGGTCGATCGCCTCGAGGTGCGGTGGAAGACGCCACCTCAAGGGGTGGATGAGGGACAGACGGTAGACAACCCTCATCTCCATCGTCCTCATCATCCACAAAGATGGTCTCGGACCGCTCTATAGAACTCGAGATATCGGCCTAGTCCCTGACCGGCCTCGTCGAAGGTCACCTCACAGGTCTCTACCATTTTACTAGACTCGCAATTCCAGACTCCATAAGCCCGCGAAGAAGTTGAGTAGCCTAGAAAGATCCCATCACAAGAACGTGACTCAAACTTATCTAGGTTTTCGGACTTCAAGATAAAGCACTTGCAACCAAACACACGAAAATGAGATACACTAGGCTTTCACCCATATCTCAACTCGTAAGAAGTGCGGTGCAAGTGTGCCCTGAGAAAAACTCGATTTGAGACATGGCACGTTGTGGCTATAGCCTCAGCCCAAAACTTTCGCGGTGTAGAGTACTCATCAAGCATTGTCCTGGCCATCTCGACCAAGGTACGGTTCTTCCTCTCCACAACGCCATTCTGCTGAGGGACGTATGGAGAAGAGAACTGGTGCTCTACACCTGTCTCATCACAGAAACTCTCGAAGTAGGAATTCTTGAACTCCGTGCCATTGTCACTGCGAATCGCTCGTAAGGCACCCGGAAGTTCAACAGAAAGCCTACTCAAAAGACCTCGGAAATGTGTAAACGTCTCATCCTTCGAGGCTAAGAAAAACACCCAAGAATACCTCGAGAAGTCATCGACCACAACAAGAACATACCACTTCCTCCCATCGATCGCACTCGAGCCGTCCAACAAAGGTCCATATGAGCAGCTGTCCTAGTGCATCGGTCATAGTCACTGTGACCGGAGGATGAGAAGCGGCAACCATCTTGCCGTGCCGACATGGAGCACAAACCAGATCTTTGACCATCTTGAGTTTCGGCAGACCACGAATGAGATCGTGGCTGCTAACTCGGGTCAAATGGTCAAATCCAATATGACCAAGTCTCCTACGCCAGAATGAAAGATCGCGGGACTCAGAAGCAACTAAACACCTGAGAGGATCACCAGAAGACTCAGAAAAATCAGCACGAAAGATCCTCCCAAAACGAGAAATCCATAAACCGGACTACCAAGAATCAAGAATTTTGCAATTATTTTCTTAAAACTCACCTCAAAGCCGTCATCGGTAAGCTGAGAAACGGAAAGCAAATTATACTGCAGCTTACTAACCAAGGCAACATCTTTTAAAATAAAAGAATCATTAACACGTATTGTACCTTTGGCGATGACGCGCCCAGACGAAGCATCTCCGAAGGTGATCGTCTCATCACCTGGAGCTCGGGCTAGGGAAGAAAACCAACCGGAGTCTCCGGTCATGTGTCGTGAACACCCGGAGTCTACGAGCCAAACCTTTCGCTTCCCTGCCCGGCGAACCTGAGTCAAACAGAGAGTAAAGTCTCAGTACGGGGGTAAATCAAGAGTGATTTTGGCACCCAATACTGAGAAACACGTCGAGCATATGAAGTAGTCAAGCACGACTGACCTCTATCTACCCTACGCTCTCTGTCACTCAACAAGCCAGAAGGTCTGTGTGCAGACCCGAAGCTGTTGCTGGGCTTGACTGCTATAGAGGAGCGAGTCAAGATACCAGCAACATGCTGATCACACCGCGGGTAGCTATCTCGACGGGGGAAACGAGATCTACCCTCAGAACGGCGGAAGTCATGACCAAAGAAAGCATGAGGACGAAAACCAGAAAACTCGGAAAAACCAAGTCCTCGATGCTGCCCAAACCCATCAGATATAGCAACTCTAGACATCGTGTTGGTCTTAGGTGCACTCAAAGTCCGGGGCTGACCCTGAATACGCCGAAAAGACTCAACATGGTCTCTACGCGCGATCTTGGCGCGCGTAAAGCATCGATCGATCAAGTGTCCATCCTTCTGGCAGAAGGTGCAATGATACTTCGCCTTCTGAGAGGTAGAAGTAGCATGAGATGGCTTCGCCTTCTGAGGGGCCGAAGCTGCAGGTGGACTCACCTTGCTGTCAGAAATCCCTTGGACAAAGCCCGTCGACTTAAATTGAACTTTCTTAGTCCTGGGCTTGACCTCGATCACACCTGCGGCTATGGGTCAGAGCACGGCAGGTGGATGCTTCCTCACATCCTCTAAAAAATCATACCCTAGACCTTGATTGAATTTGTAAATCTTCGATTGGTCTAGAATAAGATTAAGCTTCTTCTTCCCTCCTACAAATCTCTTGAGAGTGTTCATAAGGTACTGACATTTCCGAAAGAGAGGTGCAAGAAGAGCAGGAAGGAGAAGAGACAGCAGAAGGTAAGGGAGCAGAAGAAGAACCAGCAGTAGAGGAAAGAATGGCTTGTGCGCGCACAGCCAACTCCGATGGGACAGTCCTACTACTAGCAGTTTGGTTCACGCTCCTAAACGTCTCAACCTTACCCTTGGGCTTCTCTCCCACACCAGCAATCACATCACATGCAGTTGATGGCTTCACTAGTTGATCCTTAGTTAGCTTCACACATTTTTTATTTAAAGCAACGAGTTCAAGTTTTAGTTTATCACAACTAATGCATGGTGAGCTAACAGGGTCCTTAGTTGTAAACTGAGTCATTTTCTTATTAGTGTCAATCATTTCTTGAAACTGTTTTGATACAGATTCAAGTTCAGTAGTTAACTTAGGACAGTTTAAACAAGAATCAATGGGCTCAAGTATTGAAGCTTGCAGTTCAGCAATTTTATGGTCTGCCCATTTTAGATTCATCTTTAGCTTATTGCAATTTTCACAAGACTCAGGCAGATCCAGAAGCATGGTATAAAGACCTCTAAAAGCATTGTCCTTATCCTCACATGAGGTGCAAGAAGTAGTCTCAACAGTAGTAGATGAAATAGAAGCAACCCTACTCATCTCTAGTTCAACCAAAAGACTAATGTTCTCCACCTTAACAATATCAAGCTTAGAGGACAGACTATCATACGAGGTCCTTAATTTCTCCATGTCACCCAACAGAGCACAGCATGTATCACAATCATCACGGGAGGGAGCAGATATAAGTGAAGTAAGCTCCCATGATAGTCTATCTACTTCCTTCTCTAACTCGGTACACCTAGCCCTAGACTTGGCATGAAAACCACCTAGCTTAAGAAAAGCATGATTAAGCTGGTCGTAGGAAGGGAATACCTCGTCGGAGTCGGAGTACAGCTCGTTGTCGCTCAGTTCGCCCTCAAGGGCCATGAAGCACATGCCGGAGAAGTCGCCGTCGTCTTTGGGGTCTTGGTCACCCGTCCCATCATCGTCGTTCCATCCCTCCACCTCGCTGAGGTCGAGGTTGTCGAAGGCTGTGAGGATGCGATGGAAAAGCTTCTTAGCCTTCCCAAAGTTGCGGAACTTCTTCTTGCCTTGGACAGATGCTGAGGGCTTCGTATTGCGGTTCTTGTCGGTGTAGTTATTCTTGCCCGAACCGCCGTAGTCACATTTGCCCTTCCCTAGCTTGGGGCAGTTTGCTCAGATGTGGTTGGGGCCACCACACTCGAAGCAAATCACGGGTCCTCCTCTTTTTTCGTCCCTCCTCCTTTTGTAAGCATGAGAGAATCTCTGGGCTAGGAGGGCTAACTGCTCATCTGCAAGCTGCTCTAACTGATCATCAGTTATGTCACAGAGAGCAGCAAGGGAGAATCCGCACATCGGCTCAGCAGAAGAAGATCCAGAAGTGGGATCGGTGACTAACGCCATCGACTGTGACTTCGACCTACGAGAGACTATGTCAATCTCGTGAGTCTTAAGGTGCGAGTAAAGCGCGTCAAGAGTCAGGGTCGAGAGGTCTGTGGTATCCTTGATGGTAGTCACTTTCATGTCCCAAATACAAAGGTCGAGTGTAGCAAGCATCTGTCGAGCGTTATCCGAGTCGGGGTATGTGAGACCGACCGCTCGGAGGTTGCTCAAGATCTTGTGAAAATGCGAAAAGCACTCGTCGAGGGACTCACCAGCAAGCATCTCGAATTTGTTGTATTCACGCTTGAACTGGTTCTGTCGAACCGTCTTGATCTGGGTGGTGCCCTCATGGTATGTATTGAGGGTCACCCAGATATCATAAGCGGACGACAGGTGAGAGATGCGATCAAATTCGCTTCTGCTCAAGCCCTAAATGATGATGTTCCTTACCTTTGCATTGGCCTCAACATCGGGCGTGTTCGCCACATTGATATTTTCATCGGGAGGAACAGCGAATCTGACCTTTACCTTCCGCCAGATGGCATACCCCTGAGCCTAGATGTATGTTTTCATTCGGCTCTTTCAGAAGGGGTAATCTAGGCCATCAAAGACGGAAGGCTTGGTGGAATACTTATCCGTTGCCATGGCTCACAGACCGGTTAAAGATCTATCAAAAAGAGCTAACCAGTCTGATACCAATTGTAGGATCGGAAATAGCAACAGAGAGGGGGTGAATTTTGCCTTCAAAAATTCCCCTCAAGTATTCATAAAGATCTCAACTTCTCCGATAGCTATAAAAGCTACAAAGAAAATGACTCTCTGGAAATTGGAAGCTACACTAATTGATTTGGCCGAAGGCAGCACAGTTCAGAAACGAGAAGCAAAGGGACTTATCAGAGTAGAATAGAGACTGCAGGATAGACAACCAGATTTTTCGAAAAATAGCAGCAGAACACACACTAAGTAAACTTGAACCGAGCTGTACTGGAATGACCCAAAAACTGCAGAAACTGAAGGGAAAACAGAGTATGCAGATGCAGCCAAAATCAGGAGAAAACTTTCGGCAAGCAAAAGAGCACAGGCTGAAAAGCAGAACAATCCCTCACCAACACCAACTAAAAAGAAAAAGAAATCAGGAAAGGAGGATAGAGCTTAGCTGCCAAGAAGCAAAGTCAGATCGCCTAAAGAAGCTTTCTTTAGATAAAATGAAAAGAATCGACTGCTAGCTAAACCGACTTGATCTGCTTGCTGGCCAGAAACTAAAAAGAGATGTGTGTACTGCCGTAAACAGGTAGTGGCAAAAACTTTGATTGCACCAGCAGTAAACAAAACAATACTATCCAAATGCTCACTAATCAGTGAAAACTGAAGAAAAGATTGAGTACTGCTATCTGACAGAAACGGCAAATAGGAATCTGAAGAGAACAACATTGTCGGTACAGAAGGAGTCCAAGCCAAGAAAAAGACTGTGATTAATGTTCATTGTCAGCAGCTCTTTCTCAGGAAAGAAAATTGGAACTAAAACCCAAACAACACGATGAACCGAAGAAGTGGATTGTAGACAAAAACATGCAGCTACCCGAGAGAGAGATCTGAATAACCTTGAACCCACAGACTCAAAAGGATTTCGGCTGAAATGAAAACAGATCAAAAACCTGCAAGTACTTAGACAAAAGCTGAGATTTCCTGCTAGTCGTGAGCTACTGTGTTTCTCAAGACAAGATTTGAACTTTAATCCAAACAGCAGAATAGATTCAGGAACAAAACACAGACTACTCGGCAAGAAGTAATATATCATAGCAGGGAATTGACTTCAGGAAGAGAATGCATACTGTTGAAACTATTTCTTCAAAGATCAAACAGTGAGACCTCAACTCATGAGGACAACAGAGAACAATGAAAAAGGAACTGAAGCAATCAACAACCAAAAGAAAGGCTCAAGGAGAAGAAAAGAAATCAGATCATCTCAAACATAAAATTTCTTCGATTGATACGGAAAGATACACGATTACAAGGAGGGATTTCTGAGCTCATCTCTCTCTCAATCTCACACTATCTAAATCCCCATACATGCTTGAAAAATCAAGAACTCTACATATTCTCCTCACAACTCACATGGAGAGAAACTCAAAACATAGAACACTCAAAACCTACTCTCTCAATCCTCAAGAACACCAAGAGCCTCACATGCTTCTTGGGAGGAACACAACCCACACAAAGGGATGAATGAACTCAAAACCCTAAGGGGGTATGCGGCCCCCAACACCTATTTATAGCCCTTGGCTAACGGGTCTCCAACCCGTTACGCCGGCTAAACCCGAACGGAACCCGCTCCCGCTTGTGCAGCCTTGCGAAATTACCATTTCGCCCCTCGTGTACCTTCCGAGAAGCTTCCGCGCTCCTTGCTGTCCACGACTCACAACCACCTCGAGTTCACGTCGTCTTCGACACACCTCGACCGTTCTGACCTCAACGCCACCTGCAAGCAGCACAGACAAGAAACACATCAAATAGCACCGCTCGACACATGTAAGCATAAGAGAATCCAAACCTGTCGAATCATCAGAATATACATCCTAAACACATACGACCAAGTTCGACCAAGTCCGACCGAGCCCGTCACACCACGCAACGTCAAGGTCCGAACCAACCCACTCAAACTCGACTTTCCTAAAACGATATCAATTACTCATCATACACAACGGGATGACCTCCACATGGTCTCTCAAACACACTACATCGACCGTACTTCTGCTAGAGTCTACGCATTTAGTGTTAATCCCTTGATCTATTACTAGCGAAGATTCCTTATTTACGCGGTAGAATTTTTGAAATTGTACTTGCATAGCCTACCCGTGGCCCTTCATTTCAAGCAGCCACAACCTCCACCTGGGCAACCTTAAGTTGTTCCTGGGCGTTAGCGACCTCACAATAGGTGGTTGCATGCAACGCCCGTGATAGAGCCACCGTCTACACAATAAAGAGAGTATATATACACATAAATACATACACACACATATATATACATATATGTATGTATGTATGTATGTATGTATGTATGTGTGTATGTATGTATGTATATGTATATGTATATTATTTCATGCATACAGACTATACAAGGACAACAACACATTACGGCGCAGCGTACCTTCGCCTAAGGCATCGAGAGCATCGAAGAGCAGCTCCGTACTACATGACTGCAGTACCCTTCGGTCCAGCAAAGCGTCAGTGCAATCCACCGCAGCTCGCATGGCGAAGTGCCTCTGGGTGGGGAATGAAGTCCCCAAGTGATAGTCGGCATGCCTCCATGCCCGCCACCTCTATCAGAGCAGACCATGAGGTGTCCTCCGTGGCAACTGTGGTTTCGCCTCTCTGAGGTGCCCCATCGCGGGGCGCCTGCGATCCCACCGCTGGAGAAGGAGGGGCCACTATCGAGGGCGATAGCGTACGAGAGTATATTGGGGACAGCTTCGCAAAGTCCCAAAAACTGAAGGAAGGGCTCAAACCTGCATTGGGGCTACCTAGAACGCGGACATGAATGCTATCGTTGGCACGTGCAAAGCTTCGCACTAGAGACAACGTCGGCATGGAGTCCACGACACTACCTTAGGGTCTTCTGGGTGCTCCAGCTTCGGAGCTCGAGCCTTCCTCCAGGACATCTAAAGCAACGTGATACCCCATCGCGGGGTCGGCCAGAGAAGAATTCAAGTGGGCTCCACGAGTGCCCCTGAAGGCCTCATCGGAGGCAGGTCGGGGTCCACACCGTCGACCTCTGCATCACCTTCCATGCAGGCCTCACAGTCGTCCGGATGGCAGCCCTCATCAGCATCTTTGCCTTGCTGAGTTCCTCCGGGCTTACCTCAAAGCCAATGGGAGCAAAGGACTGACAATGGAGGGATTGCGGCAATGGGCGGAGGCGAGTCTTCGCGCCCATCAGGGTCATGACGAATGCTGCCATCCTCGCCATCGCTTCCCCGTGAACTACGCGACCTACAGCCACTAGCGGCAAGAACAGTCTGCTTGGTAACAAGGAGTTTGATGGCCTCAAAAACGCGGTTGATGCGTGGCCCATTCAATGTCATAGCGGCCCGAAGGTTGTGCTCCTTTAGGATGTATGGGCCCAAGAACACAACCGCGGCCCTCTCGGCCTCCAATGACAGCACTACACCGCGTCTGGACGATAGGTGTTAGCACCCTGCGAAACCGAAGGACTGAAAAACAAAGATACAAAAAGTGAAGCCCAAGCAACCTACCCAGAGTGGAAGGCCTCGCTAGCTGCATCAAGGGGTGTGGATCCTGTCCTCCCGAGTGGACCTAGTCTTTACCTCCCAGCAAAGGGCCAAAGAGGACACACGAAGCATGCAGAACTCCTTTGCGAAGTCACAGCTGTTCATGCGCCGTGCAAGCGCGGGAAGCCTCCTCACGCGCATCTTTTCATCCCAGTTGAGCTTCACGCGTGAGGAATGAACAAAGTCCAGGCTACGCTTAGTCTAGTGGAGGCTGCTCCCTGGCTCGACAGTGTGGTAGAACCACCTCTGGAGCCAATTTGACTCCTACTTTATCCGCATCAAGTTGGAAGGGAACTCCTTGAGTAGCTGGAGCGAATTGGAAGTTGACACTCGCCAGGTTTGAATATTATTCGTCACCCACCCGCTTCGAATGGCACCGAGCGTCGTGCAGGGAAATGAAGACCGCCACACTAGGAATGGTGACCTCCAACCGGGCCACCCACAAGAAAACCGCAAGCTGTGCAATGGCATTCGCCATAAGCTATGGGAGCTCCAAGTCGTACACACGGAGCACTTTACCCACAAAGCATGCGGTAGGGATGTGGAGCCTGTTGGAATTAATCTTGATGAGTGGTCGAAGCCACACTCAAAGCGTGTTCGAAGCCCCAGACGAAGCAGCAGTCGAAGTCAAAGACACCGAGTATGAAGGCAGTCGAAGGCATCGATCACGAAGGCAGTCGAAGACTCCAAGTACGCAGGTAGTAGTGGTCAAAGCAGTTCTGGTCGTAAGGCATCTATGGTCGTAAGGCTCTATGGTTAGAAGGCAGTCGTGGTCGTAAGGCAACATGGTCGTAAGGCAACCGTGGTCGTAAGTCATGGAAGCTACAGTGGTCGTAGAAGCTGCAGTGGTCGTGGAAGCTACAGTGGTCGTAGAAGCTGCAGTGGTCGTAGAAGCTGAAGTGGTCGTAGCCGTGTGAAGTGATCGTAGTCGTGAGAAGCGGCCCACCGAGAGAATCCGTCCTAACCATGAGAAGTTTTCTTGTGTAGATCGTGGAGAGATTCCAGGAGGCATGAGAATAGGCTCAAGTTAGTGGGTGCGTGGGTGGCCATGTGTGTATGCTTGAGGCTTATTTAAGCCGTGTAAATCCTGTTAAGTGAAGAGTTGAGAAAAAGAGAAAAGATTGAGTGATTCAATCCCAAAACTTCTATTAGTCTCCCTCTATGTGTTTATTGGAGTGACAAGAGAGAGGATTGAGTGATTCAGTCCCAACAATTGGTATCAGAGCTTGAGTTCCTGATCTAGTGTATGCACAAGTATCTCCGCTTCAACGAGATGTCCACCACCGAGAAAACGGCGGTGCAGTCAACGAGGGAGGGAGGCGTCTCTCTCCAGTACCCCATGCTTACCTCCTCCAACTACTCCACTTGGGCGATCAAGATGGAGGCATGTATGGAGGCGCAAGACATTTGGGAGGCAATCGAACCTACAGCTGGACTGGTCATGGAGAGGAGGAAGGACAAGTGGCACTTGCATGCATATTTCAGGCCATTCCAAGGAAGTGCTCCACCAGGTTGCCAAGAAGAGGACATCCAAGGAGGAGTGGGAGAGCTTGAAGACGAGGTATCTCGGTGTCGATCGAGTAAAGAAGGCACAGCTGTAGACCTTGAAAAGCGAATTTGAGACCCTGCGCATGAAGCAAAGCGAATCCATCGACGAGTTCGCTGGCAAGATCAGTGGGCTTGCGAGAAAGTTCACTGGCCTTGGTGCCACCCTGGAAGACACCGCACTCATCAAGAAGTTGCTCGATTCGGTTCCTGACAAGTTTTTGCTGGTTGTTCCTACAATTGAACAATTCTCCGGTGTGGATACCATGCCATGTGAGGAGGCGATTGACTGCCTCAAAGTGTACGAGGAGCGGATACGCAAGCACGAGAAGGTGGACGAAGAGCATCTGCTTCTCACCAAGGCCGAGTGGGAGACTCGGTCGTCAAAGCCAAATGGCAAGGGGTCCTCCGGCAGCACTAGCAGTGGTGGTGGTCGAAGAAAGTTCGACAAAACCAAGGTGATGTGCAATACCTGCCAATAGTTTGGACACTTCGCTTATGAGTGCCCTGAGAAAGGAGAGGAGGTGAAAGGAAAAGGTAAGGAGGAGAAAGCGCTACTCTCTGACTTTTAGAGTGATGATGAGCCAACTCTTCTGTGAAGAGTCGTGAAGTATGGTCTGTCAAGATTAGGGGAGAATAAATTTAGATACTAATCTTGACAAAATTTGTATCTGCATGTTTAACTTAGTCTTTTGCATGTAGTAATCGTGGTGTATAGGTCTTTGCATGTTTAGTAGAGTTTGGCACCAGTCGAAGTGTGTATATGACAAAGAAGGTGGCGGTGTGAGACTGCTGCGAGGAGAAGTCGGTGTGATGCTGGCGCTAATGGCAGTGTGATGCTGCTATGGGGAGAAGTCGGTGTGTGGCGGTGTGAGACCGCTGCGAGGAAGAGTCAGTGTGATGCTAGCCCCCAATAGCAATGTGATGCTGCTACGAGGAGAAGTCTGCGTGAGACCAACAACGACAGCGGTGCGAAGCTGCTGTGTGAAGTTTTGACGTGAAGTCGAAGACGGTGGTGTGAAGCCATCATTGCTGCAAGATGAAGCTGCTGCGCTACAAGAAGATGCGGGTGATCCGTATCAGTGTGTCAACACATCAAAATTAAGGGGGAGAATGTTTGACTTAATCTTGATGAGTGGTCGAAGCCACACTCAAAGCGTGGTCGAAGCCCTAGACAAAGCAGCAGTCGAAGTCGAAGACACCGAGTACGAAGGCAGTCGAAGACTCCGAGTGGTCGAAGCAGCCATGGTCGTAAGGCATCTGTGGTCGGAAAGCTCTATGGTCGGAAGGCAGCAGTGGTCATAAGGCACCATGGTCGTAAGGCAGCCATGGTCGTAAGACACGATGGTCGTAAGTCGTGAAAACTGCAGTTTGGTCGTGGAAGCTGCAATGGTCGTAGAAGCTACATTGGTCGTGGAAGCTGCAGTGGTCGTAGAAGTTGAAGCGGTTGTAGCCGTGTGAAGCGATCATACCCGTGAGAAGCAGTCCACCGAGAGAATCGGTCCTAACAGTGAGAAGTGGTCTCGTGCAGATCGTGGAGAGATTCCAGGAAGCATGAGAATGGGCCCAAGTAAGTGGGTGCGTGGGTGGTCGTGTGTGTATGCTTGAGGCTTATTTAAGTCGTGTAAATCCTGCTAAGTGAAGAGTTGAGAAAAAGAGAAAAGATTGAGCGATCCAATCCCAAAACTTCTATTAGTCTCCCTCTGTGTGTTTATCGTAGTGACAAGAGAGAGTAGTGAGCGATTCAATCCCAACAGAGCCCAGCATTGCAGTAGGCCGCGAAGACAAGCGTCTCACCCTCCTGTGGTGTGGGATGACTTCGTTAACTGCCGGTCGGCAGACATGCTGCTGGTAGGAAGCCTTCCCGTCACGCATGAGCGCGTCAAGGATCTTGTCGGTGACTATCGACTGGCCAAAAGCGTTGACAAAGGAGCCGACCACTTTCCTCGATGCTTTCCACCGCTTACTGTGGCAGGCTCGGATTGTGCGTCCTCACTGCCACAACTTGTCAATGCCGCCGATGTACCATCACATCTGGTGCGCTCATTTCCTCGAGTCATCACGTAGGACAAACACGTAAGAGGTTGAGCGCTTGGCGGTGAGCAACATGAGTAGCAATGGTGACGCGCAAGACGAAACAAAGAGCAAATGGCTCCAACCCAAGCGCCTTAGGCCTTAAATACTGATGAGACAAAGGCTTTAATTACGACGAGACTAATCGCATCTTTTTAGGGGCCATGCGCGCCCCTGTAACCGGCACAACCGCCCATGAAGCACATCCCACGGGTGGATCGCAACCATGTGTACGGCGCCAGCTGCTCCTAATCAAGGGCAGGATATGGGGCGAGCACGGGCGCCGAAAAGACAAGACGGTAGTGACGAGCCGAAGAACAAAACCAAGGGCACAAGGTCTCCGACAGGACGCCGAAGCCCAACCATACTGCCTGCACGCACCCTCATGGAAGTCATCATCGGCAACAATCAAAATAAAACAAGAAATTTACCAGCCAACAAACCGGTGGGCCAAAGGGACGGAGGGGATCAAGAAGCAAGCAACATGATTTCGGCTTGCCAGTCACGAAGCCCTCGACTATAAGAGACTACTGTTAGGGTAGTGGCCCTCACTTGGCTCAATTGGCCCAATAAGCCAAATGCCCATTATGTATGTGATTATATGGCAAACCCAATATGGCTATACCAAGGAAATAGCATGTTTACCTCACTATTATAGACCTTAAAGGGGTATTATGTAAACAATATCTCCTATGGCTATAAATATAATTCTTAGGGCACCATGAAGAGAGGGATAGTATTTCTATAATAAAATCCAAGTAATAACTAAGTGTGGTACATACACTCTACACTTCTTCCTACATTGAGTCTTAGGCTTCGAGTAGCACATTACGGTTTTTTTATAGCCGTGTTATCTACTATTTGACACACAACCACAACAGTAAACTTATGGCATAGGCTTGTGGCATACGTACTCCTTACGACCAAATATACCTGAGGAGTTCATGGTAGATGGCAAATTAGCCTTCAAAGTATGCCTTGATTATTGCGTATGACAATACCAAAAGGCTGTCAAAAAGAATCATATTGGGTTTAAGACAAGGGCCAACGACATAATAAGATCGGCCAAGTCTCCCAAGTCAAGTCAACTGAAAAGGTAAAGACAAGTCCACATACCTGTTGTAGCATTGAAAACTAAAATACCGATTAACTTCCACACGTCAGAATAAGATTTGCAAATTACGAAGAACGCCTTTTAGTATATTCTTGAAGTTCAGTTAAAGATGAAAAGATAAATAGAAAGGCTTGCAGAAAGAGGACCAGAAAGGAAACGGACTAGGAATCCTGCAAAGCAACACAAATGCTGCTTCTTAAATGAAACATATAGATAGGCTTAGGGCCTGTTTTTTGTCATGGCATGTGAACTTTTACATGGTTTGTGGTTTAAAATTTGTTTGTACGAGAGATTACAGAGTAATAGAAACTCACATGTAGTTTTTGCCAATATAAATGAAGTCAATAAAGTATGTACTACAATTAACTAGTAGGCTCTATCTTAAAAAAATACTCTGTTTAAAAACTAGTTACTGTAGAAAAGCTAAAAAACAGCTTTTAGAAGCTGAAAAGAACATGACGTTAATTGATTCATAGATATTTCTTCATTTCTTTGGACAACTGTCTTGGATGTTTGTGCGAGTCGTGTCATAATTTGACAATACAAAGAATTCTCTTGCAATTACGTGGAAATGTAGAAAATATGCTCTGATGTGAACCGAAACACACATTTGGTCCACACCTGTTTGTGGCGGTCCACTAAAATTATTAGATGAAGCTGGGCGTACACTGCATAAACTACCATGTTTTTATGGCGGCTAAGAACAAAGCTTCTGCAAGTCTGAAAAGGTCCATGGCGTGGACTTTGATGTCATTATCTGACTGCGAATTCGCCGTTGGCTTTGAAATCTTCGTTTGTCTCTCGCACTTCCCCCTTCTATCTTGTGGAGGCAGGAGGTGTATATGAAGACCAAGACCTGCGCCATATAGCTCATCCCCATCTTGCAAACCTCCAAATTTTACATTCTTCAGAGAAAAAAGTAGAGATCTGCAAGGAATCTTTGAGCTCGACTCCATGGAATCTGAAGAGCAACCTGGCAATGGCCATGTGCCTCGCAACACTCCCGATGAGCAACAAGTCAAAGGTGACCAAAATCCCGGCGCCGATGAGGCTGAGCTCCTATGGAAGCTAAGGAAGTACCTGATGCTTCTGGCAATCCTAGCCGCGGCCATCACCTATCAGGCAGGGCTGGCCCCTCCAGGCGGCTTCTGGCAAGACAACCAGAACGGCCACATCGCCGGCGATATCGTGATGAGAGTTAGCTACCCCAAGCGGTACCATGTGTTCTTCTACTGCAACACAACAGCATTCATGGCTTCACTCATCGTCCTGATACTGCTTCTGGTCAGGGAGCTGAGCCGCAGTGCGGTTTGGCTCCGCTCGCTTCAGTTCGCGATGGTTCTGGGCCTGCTTGGGCTCATGGGCGCGTATGCCGCCGGGAGCTGCAGGGAGGTGAGGACCTCTGTTTACATTTGGGTATTACTAGTTGGCATCTTCGCGTATATCACACTCCATGTCATATTCTTCCGGCATTTGGCACCTCAATGGCTGCGAGATCTATTCTTGCATATTCGTAAGCGTTGGAAGGAAATTCTGGGGAGCATTTTCAAGAAAGAAGAGAGCAAAACAGATGTGCAAGAGGCTCCAGACCAGACGGAAGAACTGAAACGAACAGACCAGACGGAAGAACTGGAACGAAATCGCAGTTTCTTGCTGGTTCTTGCCACATTGGCAGCAACAGTGACATATGTCGCAGGGCTAAGCCCACCAGGTGGCTTCTGGCCTGATGACAACAAGCCTAGCCACCTTGCTGGTGACCCAGTGCTGCGAGATCACTACCCCCGCCGGTTCAAGGCGTTCTTGGTCTGCAATGCCACTGCCTTTGCTGGATCCTTGGTGATAATCATCATGCTTCTCAGCGACACAGCAGTGAATCATGTTGTCAAGTCAAATGCTCTGCGATTGTGTGTGCTGGTGAGCCTCTTTGGACTTATGGGGGCTTATGCTGCTGGGAGTTGCAGGGAGGTCCATACATCTATCTATGTCTTTGCACTTGTTGGTGCAGTCTTGTTCTACCTCATCATTCAGTGGATTGAACCTGTTGTGCCCAAGCCAGAGTGTGTAGAAAATTCCATTAAATGGATGAGAAGGAAGAAGAATAAAGTACTTCAGAAGCTGAGCTCTTTTATTATGAAGGGGGGTGAGAATCCAAACATGAACAAGCCAGAGACACTGTCAGGGCCTGGCACACAACATCCATCGAACAACAGCATGTTAAGAACTGCCAGTGATGCTAAGGATGATCTACAGAAGTTGCGCACATATCTTCTATTGCTTGGCATCCTTGCCGCTACTGTCACATACCAGGCTGGGTTGAATCCACCAGGTGGCTTTTGGACAGATAGTGAGGATGGGCATCTTGCCGGCGACCCAATTTTGGAGGCCGTCAATCCCAAGCGCTACAAGGCATTCTTCTATTGCAATGCCACAGCATTTGTGGCATCTTTGGTGATTATCACCTTACTTCAGAGCCAACTGATTACCGTTGGTGCAATGAAGCGTCACATATTGCAAACAGCCATGGCATTGGACCTCTTTGGTCTTATGGGGGCCTATGCCGCTGGAAGCAGCAGAAAGTTCTCAACATCCGTGTATGTATTCATCTTGGCCCTTCTTGTTTTCACATATGTTGTGCTCCATGTTCTGCTATCTGTGGCTCTCAAGACTCGACTGAAGACAAAAATAGACTCCATGTCAAAATTGTTCCATGATTTCACAAATTTCATAAGAACTGGAGTGATTGATAATGATTGTGAAGGAAAAGATATGGAGAAGCGGCGCAAGTTTCTGATGTTGCTTGCAATTCTAGCAGCTTCCATCACATATCAAGCTGGCATAAGCCCACCGGGCGGCTTCTGGTCTGACAACAAAGATGGCCACAGAGCAGGTGACCCAGTGTTCCGTGATGAGTTCCGACGCCGTTACAGGGTTTTCTTCTACTTCAATGCCACTGCTTTCATGGCGTCCCTGGCTGTAATTATGTTGCTTGTTAGCAAGAGGCTATGTCAGAAGGGTCTGGAGTGCTACGCTTTGCGTGCTTGTGTTCTGGTTGATCTGATCAGCCTCATGGGTGCTTTTGCTGCTGGAAGCTGCAGAAAAGTGTCGACATCTGTTTACGTCATTCTTGTCGTTGTTGCAGTGTTTGTTTATGTCATGATTCAAGTCCTGGTTCTGAGATTTGCAAAAGACAAGGTGCATAGCTTCCTGGAGTGGATGTCTAGGCCTTTCGAGCGCCAACATCCATCCATGAATCACGAGAGAAGCATCCGGGGGAAGAGAACGGAGCACAAATGGCGGAAAGATTTGATGCTGATTGGAACTCTTGCAGTCACTGTCACATACCAAGCCGGGCTGCTCCCACCAGGTGGGCTTTGGCCTGATGACAAGGATGGCCATTTTGCAGGTGACCCAATCCTCCATGATACCCACCCAACACGGTACAAGGTATTCTTCTATTGCAATGCCACGGCCTTCATGGCGTCGATGGTCATGGTCATCCTCTTGCTGAACAACACAATAAGCAAGTACAAGAGATCTCTCCTTGCCATGAAGACTGCAATGGTATTGGACTTTCTTGGTCTGCTTGGGGCATATGCCGCAGGCAGCTGTAGGAAGTTCAAGACTTCTGCATACATTTTTGCACTCGTCATTGCTGTGTTCATCTACATTCTCATTCATGTCTTGTTGTCATTCGATAAGGTGGCAATGTTAGTGAAAAGGAAGGGAGAAAAGTGGATGCCATGTCCGAAAATGTGGGCTCTGATTGAAACGGAAGCTTCAGACAATCAATCATCTGCTGTGCAACCAGGAGAAGTGCCTCCGCCTGTGTAATAATAGTCTCATTGTGGCATCTGTTCAATGGATAGTAAGATATACACAACCTGCAAAGTTTTGATAGGTGTTTGACGCTTGATTAAAGTCACCATGTATATGTAGCATTGTTTTCTCAGGTGCATTCTTTGCACCTGAGCAAAAATTAATACAAATGAGAACTGTGAGGTGTGAAGTAGTTCTTTCTCAGTTATCAATTTGTAGACTACCTTTTAAGTGAAAATTGTTTGCCTGGGTAGCTATACATGGAAGTACAGGTCATAGGGGAATGTAATATTTGTTAGTGGTGGAGAATGCTAATTGACAATGGCCTATCTAAATTTTCCCAAAGAAAAAATAAATATGAAAAAATAAAAATAAAAATACCCCACCTAGTGGAAAGGGGCAAAACAGCCTGCATAGATACTCATTTCTTGGAACATATAGAAAGAGAGAAATAGGATAATATTCCAAATCAAGGAAGTAATTGTAGCTAATCTGAAAAATCTCTTTGAAAATGAAGCAATTCAGTGGACCACTAGTGGGCGGTGGCACCATCTTGCTGCAGCATTTCATCAACACTGGTGAGGGGGCTCTTGAGGTGCCCTGTTCTTGTGTGTAGATGATGTTTAAGCGTTAGGATCATTTGGGGCCTTCCCTCCTACTGGTTTTGCTTTCTTTTACTGCATGTAATATTTCTACACTCTGTACTTTCTCTGCTTCTTTAACTAGAATTTCAGAGGGGGATGGAAAGCAACTGGCAGGAATAGATCTTTTGGCCGGACTACGTGCATGGACATTGTTCATTCATAACATGATTCTAAGAACTCGTCAGTATTTATTTCACTGCCTTGTCTGAGGTCAGAGCAAGGACACAATGCTGATGTACAGTATTATTCAGGAGCTGGCCAGTGGCTGTCTGGACCCCAGCGGATGCTTGAGGTGGAATGCCTACCGCCACTGGGGACAGCCTGGTTGGTTTCTCTGAGGAAAGGCCCTCAAGGGAGTGTCCTGTTGGTGTTTGATGAAATGCCCATGTGGCACGGCACAGGTATTGTTCGGTGAAGTGCCCCTAGGAGATTGCACACATGATGCTTGATGAAATGCCTGAAAGAGGGATATCTTGTGAGTGGCAGCCCCATGGCATTGCATTCTAGCTTGCCAAACTTGTCGACATGGTCCATCTATGGTTGGAATTCAGTGGAATGACTGCGATAAGTACCTGATTTTGGGAGGTGCAGAATGCCAGGTTTGTCAGTGCATCTGCTGTGCTGCTCTTGATGATTTTGCTTGAACATGAATGTCTTCAAAAGATACTCAAATAGAAACAAGTGAAAACTAGATAAGTTAGAAGCAAAAGCTAGCCATAAATGACATTGAGTGTAGGATTAAGCATATATCCTTTTGGTCAGCTGAAATCTACAGCCTTTGTGCAGGTTAAGTGGTAAACTGGATAGCTATTGATTCATTTATTCATTGTAAAGTAGACTAGGATAACAGCATAACACAACCCGTATGTATTGGTAGTTTATCCATCACAGCAATGAAAGAAACTAGTTTCATTTTGTCTTATTTCACAGTCCTCGAATACTACTAGTTGCAGCTTGTATTTCTCATGAAGAAGGCAAGTGATCCAAATGTTTGCTAAGAGTTTGCAGAAAGTCAGTATTGACATCTCCCAGTGGTATGGGGCACTTCTTTTATTTTTGTGCTTATATTTGTACAGTTCTAACCTATATTAATATATTTTTCTAACATCAGGTCTTTGCCCTGCTGTATTCCCTCAAAAAAGATAAAAGGCAAAGTGATCTAAATGTTTGTATGAATATATCAGTGCCACTCTGCGATCACTCAACCTATGTACAGCATGTCCCTAAACAAAGCAGAGAAACGAACAGGACATAGTAATTATTGACTAGCAGTGATAAGACAAATTATAAAGTTAAGCTAATACATTTGGTCTTGTTCCAGGGGTTCGTTTGATATACCTGCAGAATTTATTACCATTTAATTCATACGTTTTTTCTTTGTTAATTTGATAAATGTACTTCCAGATTACTTCATCTTGGTAGTTGGCAAATGAGACTGAACAATTATGCCATATGAAATTTGGAAGCAGATTCTCTGACTTCAAGATTAGGCACCGCTACCAATGAATAAGCTCAAGGCCAACCAGCTCAACTAAAAAGATGAACAATTGGAACATATCTACTTTATCAAATGCATGTTGTGTAGGATTGAGACAATAATTAATAGACAAATTGCAAATTTCACAGTCAGAGTATTGCAAAATAAACAACAACATTTGGGTAAACCCAAGATTATTTCATCAAATGATAAAAGAAGCAAAGGGGAGAGGATGATAAAAGAGAAGAACTAAGTCATCTTAATTATTAACAATGACAAGGAACACTAATATTGACAATGACAAGGAACACACTTTTTTTTGCGGGACAAGGAAGTGAGGAACACACTTTAGGTAATAGTGTACAAACATCATATTATAATATGATCCTAAGACACACACACACACACAGTATTTAAACCTGTTTTACTGTTTATGCTAGTCCACTGTGAGAGATACTTCAAATGTTCGACAAAGCTGGGAACTGATTGGGAAGAGCCGAATAGAAAGTTAGAAACTACTGTTCATTCCTTTCTATTTCTTTTCCTTTTTTGACAAAAGCATATTCGTTTCTAGGTGGCTAAAGCCAAAGCTATTGTCATTTTAAAAAGATCCATGATGTGGACTTTATAATATCCTTTGACCTTTTGTGACTGCAAATTTGTCATTGATGTCATTGTTTGTTTTCTCCACATCCTCTTAACTTTGAGATAAATACAAGGACAATAATCTGGGCATATTCTGAATCTGAAGCATGTTTCCATACTACAAAAGAACAAATGTAAAACCAATGCTATTGTCATTTTAAAAAGGTCCATGATGTGGGCTTATAATATCCTTTGACCTTTTGTGACTGCAAATTTGCCGTTGGATTTGATGTCATTGTTTGTTTTCTCCACATCCTCCTAACTTTCAGAGATAAATGCAAGGACAGTAATCTGGGCATATTCTGAATCTGAAGTGTGTTTCCATACTATAAAAGAACAAATGTTGCAATCTTCATAGTTCAGACGCTTAGCAGGGATTTGCTTTCGTTCTATCAGCTCATGGTCATGGAGTCCAAACCGCAGCCTGGCAATGGTCCTGCACCTCAAAATACCACCAGTCAGCAACAACCACAGCAGCAAGGTGACCAAAAGCCAAGCAGTTCTGACGAAGCAGACCTCCTATGGAAGCTGAGAAAGTACTTGATCCTGCTGGCAATTCTATCTGCGACTATCACCTACCAGGCGGGTCTGGCCCCACCAGGTGGCTTCTGGCCAGACAACCAGCACGGCCACCTCGCCAGTGACATTGTCCTGCAATTTAGCTACCCCAAGCGGTACAAGGTGTTCTTCTACTGCAACACAACGGCATTCATGTCGTCACTTATTGTTCTGATCTTGCTCCTGGTCAGGGAGGTGAGCCGCAATGCAATTTGGCTCTGCTCGCTGCAGTTTGCAATGTTGCTCGACCTGCTCGGGTTAATGGGAGCCTATGCTGCTGGGAGCTGCAGGGAGGTCAGAACATCCGTGTACACTTGGGTATTACTCGTTGGCATCTTCACATACATCACACTTCATGTAGTATTCTTTCGGCATCTAGCACCTGAATGGCTTAGAGAAACATTCAGGGATGTTCAGAGATTCTGGAAGGATTCTCTAACATACATTTTCAACAAAAGGCACAACACAACAGATGAGACAGGTGCTTCTATCCAAGACAAAAAGGAAGCACTGGAACAGAATCGCAGTTTCTTGCTGGTTCTTGCCACACTTGCAGCAGCAGTGACATATGCTGCTGGGCTAAGCCCACCAGGTGGCTTCTGGCCAGACAACAAGGGAAACCACATTGCTGGTGACCCGGTGCTCCGAGACCACTACCCCCGCCGCTTCAAGGCATTCATGGCCTGCAATGCCACTGCTTTTGCTGGATCCCTTGTCATCATCATTATGCTCCTCAGCAACACAGCGGTGGATCACGTTGTCAAGTCAAATGCACTTCGATTATGTGTTCTGATCAGCATGTTTGGCCTTATGGCCGCTTATGCTGCAGGGAGTTGCAGGGAAGTCCGTACGTCTATCTATGTGTTCACGCTTGTCGGTGCAGTCCTGCTCTACCTCGTCATTCAGTGGGTTGCTCCTATCGTGCCCAAGCCAGAGCTTGTCAAGAAGTCCATCAAGTGGATGGAAGGAGAGAAGAATAAGCTGATTCTTAAGCTAAACTCCTTTATGGAGAGTTGCAGCACAACCAATGGGCAGGTGACACCACTAGGGTTCGATGGACAACATTCGTACAACAATGACACATCAAACACTGTTAGTGATGTTAAGGATGATTTGGGGAAGTTGCGCACGTACCTTTTATTGCTTGGCATCCTTGCTGCCACTATTACATACCAAGCTGGGTTGAATCCACCAGGTGGGTTTTGGCCAGACAATGAGGATGGACATCTTGCAGGAGATCCAATCCTGGAGGCTATCAATCCCAAGCGTTACAACACATTCTTCTATTGCAATGCCACCGCATTTGTGTCTTCTTTGGTCATCATCACCCTACTCCAAAGCCAGCTGATCACCATTGGTGCCATGAAACGATATGTGCTGCAGACAGCCATGATTTTTGACCTCTTTGGTATAATGGGGGCATACGCTGCTGGCAGCAGCCGGACTCTCTCCACATCTGTGTATGTGGTAATCTTAGTCATCCTTGTTTTCTCTTATGTTATGCTTCATATTGTGCTATTTGTGTGCACAAGAATCCCTGACGGATCAGCTCAGCAAATAGAGGATAATCCTGAGCTGAAAGATTTGGAGAAGCGACGCAAGTTTCTAATGTTGCTTGCAGTTCTGGCAGCATCCAGCACATATCAAGCCGGCATAAGCCCACCAGGTGGCTTCTGGACTGACAACATAGATGGCCACCGGGCAGGTCACCCGTTGTTCCACGATGAGTTCCCACACCGATACACAGTTTTCTTCTACTTTAATTCCTCTGCTTTCATGGCGTCCTTGGCTATAATCATGTTGCTTGTTAGCAAAAGGCTGTGTCACACGGGGCTGAAGGGCTACATGCTGCACGCATGCGTGCTACTTGATCTGATCAGTCTCATGGGTGCTTTTGCCGCTGGAAGCTGCAGGAAAGTGTCAACTTCAGTGTATGCCATGGTAGTCGTTGCTGTTGTTTTTGCCTATGTCATGATTCAAGTTCTGGTGCTGACCTTTGCAAAAGATAAAGTGAGTGACTTTTTTGAGTGGATGTTCCATGCTACTGCTTTCAAGCGTCCACATCCACCCGAGAATTACGAGAGAACCATCACGGTTAGCCGAAAAACTGGGCACAAATGGCGCAAAGATTTGATGCTGATTGGAACTCTTGCAGTGACCGTCACATACCAAGCTGGGCTCCTTCCGCCTGGTGGACTTTGGCCTGATGACCGGGATGGCCATTTCACCGGGGATCCAATCCTCCATGATACCTATCCAACACGGTATAAGGTATTTTTCTACTGCAATGCCACTGCATTCATGGCATCGATGGTCATAGTCATCTTGCTGCTGAACAGCACAATAAGCAAGTACAAGAGATCTCTCCTTGCCATGAAAACAGCAATGGTGCTGGACTTGCTTGGTCTGCTTGGGGCGTATGCTGCAGGCAGCTGCAGGAAATTAAAGACGTCTGCATACATTTTCGCAATTGTCATTGCCGTGTTCATCTACATTGTCATTCACATTTTGCTATCATTCGATAAGATGTCACGATTGGCGAGGAAGATGAGGGAACAGTGGATGCCATGTCTTACGAAGATGTGAGCACTCATTGAAACGAAACCTTCAAACCATCAGCCATCTACTGAGCAACCATGAGAGGTGTTTCAGGCTGTGCACTTCATTCTTCATGTGGAATTTATTCAATTGATCTGTGAGTGTACTAAGGATCTGTTTTCCGCACTTGTTTAAGTCTGAGGTGTTTCAATCTTTTCATGGGCATGCTTTTACATTAAGTGTTATGGTGTGACGCCATGGCTAGGACATGGTGCATGGCAGCAGGTCGTTAATTAGGATTTGAATAATTAGTTTTCTTATTATTTAAATTCATTTCCTTTCAGATTTATTCTATGTATTAAAGATGATTTTCCTATTATTAAGATTAATTTCCTTAATATAAGGGCAGATTTAGGGATCAAGTCTAGCTATCCCTATAAAAAGGATGGCATTATATAAAAGGAACAACATTGTGCCGTTATCATTAAGCAATGAATAAACAAAGTTCCTAGTATCTTCTTCATCTTCTTCAACTAAGCCTCCGAGCTCTAGTGGCGGCATGGTCGGCCGTTCAAAAACGAGTGCTCTATTCTCGATCCTCGGACCCATACCCAACCAACACCGATCATAACATTAAGTAAATTTTAATATGGAGGTGACATTCAAAGCAGTTCCTTCCCAGTTTTAAACTTCCCATGTTTAGTGTACTATTCTTGTAATCTTATGAATCTTCTTTACTTCCAATCATTGTTGAAGGCATTATAACAAACACTTGAATGGCTTCTTTTATTTTTGTCAACAAGGGCGTGATCATTTTTGGTGAAAGGGATTGATGCAACATTATGTAGATTGTTTGGAGTCTGGACAGCTACATGAAACTCAAAAGCCCAAAATGATGTGGAAGCATAATCTGCAAACAAATCCCAAACAAAACGATGTGAACTTCAGTTTCAGTAATGTGTATATATTTGAAAAGCTATTCTGCTTGTTGTATTCTGGATTTGCATAAATCCCCGATATGGATTTTTGTTGTGCATCAGAAAATATTTATGTCCTGAAAATATTCCTTTTTCGTTCAAATTTGTATTCAAAACTGGTATTGTTTATTTGTTCAGATCATGGCGAGATTACTATGCATCTTTGTTTTAGTTGTCTTTCAGAACTTGTATTATTTATTTGATCATATCATGGCCAGCAGGCCAGTATATTGGTTCTGCCAACACTATGCTACCTATTTTAGTTCTTTGTTCTTCCTGTTCACAGAAGAAAGGATGCCGTGAGCTGGTTTTCTGGAGCCATATTGTTGTGAGATGCTCCCAGTTTTTGAAGCCAAATTGTTCTTGTGGATGTTCAGTTTCAGATTCTACAAGGAAATGATGCTGAAATATCTCATAATTGCTGAATGGTGCTATTCAAGTGCTCAGGTTTTGTGCAAACTGAAATTCTTCAGATTTTGTTGTTCTGGTTCAAAATTAAAATCTGAAAAGTTTTATTTACTCTGTTTTTGTTTTTATCAGGTTTCTTATCAGATATGCTCCTGCTGAACCATTTTTGTTTTATTTCTTATTCTCATTTGATTTGTTTCAAATTTGTTCAGATCTTGAGACCGAAGAGTAGGGGCTAGGGGAGCTGAGGGTTTTTTTTTTTGCCTAGCTTCATGTTTTGAACAAACTTTAAGATGAAATGTTCAGGTTTTTGCGCGAATATTGGACTTAGATGTGCATGTTTCAAACATGGAAATCGGAAAGCTTTCTGCTGCTGCATGAGCGTGTATGTTCTGGTGATGCTAGAGATTTGTTTCGAATGGGGGATGAATTGATCCAACTTTGTGTGTGCCGTATCTCTCCTAGCAGGAAAGAACACATCAGGTAGGTACATTTTTTGTCACATGTAATATACATGTTTTCCAGTAGAACTTCCAATTTTTCCCTGAAGAATAATGCTGTGAGTACGAGCATGAGACTACTGTGGGTACCAACAATTTAGTGTACAAACTACGTACAAGATGAAATTCAATCAGGGCCTACCGTCAGCCGCAGATTGTCCATTTTCTGATATCAAAACGATCAACAAGACAAGTGGCATAACAAACACCGAGATTGCAACAATTGACCAAAGTTGCCTTACACTAGAAACCAATATCTGTTTCTATGTACAATGGATATGGCCAATGACAAACAGCAGTTCTGGCAATAACAAAATAAAAAGACTCAGAGGAATGCTACTTTAGTATTGATTGTCCGTCTTTCTGCAACACCTTAAGCTTTCGGATAAGTTGGTTGGTGCATGAAACCTAGCACATGCATTCAGAATGGCAATTCTTCAACTTAGACAGAATCCATAGGCCTTGTTTCTGGCTTTTCTCCGTCTATAATAACCTTGGACTTGAGCATATGAGAATTTTGCCTGGATGTTGAAGGAGTTCTCTTACCACCAGTGGCGGACTCTTTCAGCCCTAGGTAAGCGTAGATTGACATGCCTCCGAGGGCAATGACAGCTCCGCAAAGACTAGTGAGTCCAGGATCAGAATTAAATACCAGATACCCGGAGATCATTATGACAATAGTCTTGAATTGGCCTAGCACAACATGAGATAGAGCCGAGGTTGCACTGCATCATGCAAAAGCGTTATGTTCACTTACACAGGTTTTGCAAATTGGGATGATGAGAAGACAGAAACAAATGCATGAATGACAATTATTTTTCCCCGACCAATTTCATCCTTTTAAATACACAAAACATATGAATGTTATGCTTTTGAGAGGACCAAAGGATTGGATAGTCTAAGGTTTTCGCAAATCTGACGGTGTCTACCTGATGGACAGGCTTTCTGCTGTCAGTTGAAACTTTATAGGTCTTGTAAGCACAACAATGAAAAAGAGAATTTATTGTCAAGGTAAAGGTAGTGCATACCACCTATAGTCAATCATAGTGTGGTTGTCATTTGGAACATGGAAGTACGAATAAAACAATTAATAACAGATTGCAAATCCTGTTTAAGTCATTTCATGAGTCTATTTTGAGGAGCAAAGAGGCGCTTTCTGTATGCTCATATCTAATGGTATAAGCACACAAGTACACATGGTGTGCATAACCAACATTGTTTCTTTTCAAATATGAGGTATTGTTAAATTTTTGCAAAAGGTCACAGCATGGAAGTTAAAAAGCTAAAATATGTAAGAGCATAAAGCCATAAACTAGTAACAAACTTGGACAGATAAATATGTCCCACCATTTCATTTCAGGAAAAAAAATGTCTCAATAGAATGGGAGGAAGGACAATCATGTAATAGAAAATTAGAAATACTATGCCTCACCCAAGTGCCAAAGCACCAGACAACTGAAGAAGAAAACCAAACAAAGCAGAAATCATAATTGCACTACTGTTCTTGAAATTCCAGCTGAAAGACAACAAGCCCGGAGGATCCAGCAAAGGCATCAAAACAAGAAAGAAAAATATCGTAATTGGGGTTGTCTTCCACATCAACCTGATCAAATAACCTGAATGTTAGGAGAAAACTTATGGAATATGAGCTATCTGAGAAGAGATATAAATCACAACTTACGCAAGAGCAGTCCAGTTTCCACTCTGCTGTAAATTTGACCACAGGATTTTGTTTACAGCACTAGGAACAATCCAAGCTACTGCTACACAAGCACCAAAAAAATTGAACTCCAAATCAGTAACAGTTGCTACAGCCACACCAAATGACACAACAGCCAGCATGATAACCTGAAATCGAAAAGATAAATCCTTGAATTATGTGAGACCGGAGATTAACTTAAAATATTCTAATACCAATTAGATCAACTAACGAATTGAACAACATATGAAGCTTAAATTTTCTAACAAATCTACCTTTCGAAGGGAAACTTTTTTCTGGAAAAGAATAAATTCTGCTACAACAATGGTTGGAGTTACAGCTATCTTAGCCATTTGATAAAACCCTACACTGAAGACAGAGAACAGTGAGCACATTATGAGACAAACTCATAGAGCATAACTTGAAGTTAGAACGATCTGCATTTATTAAACCGAGAGACATCATTATTGATCGCACCTGTTATGCTTTAAGCTGATATTAGCAAGACCAGTGGAAAAAGACATGACAGCACCCAAAGCGAACAACGAGGAGAAAGGAGTAGATTTCGAAGGAGGAGCAATGGGAAGCAAGTATAATGCCCTGAGGACGGCCATTAGGGCCCAAGCAGCTATGTAATGAATTAACGATAGTGCAACTGGGAAGTTAAACCCAACAGTACCCATCACCTGCAAAAAAACAGATGCCATGTGAAAAAGAAGTCCAAACAGGTACAGTGAGAAGTGTAAAATAATTGAAAAGGCAACACAGACCATTTTGTTTGCCATGATGATCACAACAGCAACCACAAAGTTAAATGTCAGTGCAACACTTGGGCCACAAAACCTCTGCTGCTGGCGTTTGGCCCCTTCCGAAGTATGAATCTCATTGTAGAGGGAACCCCTCAGCTCCTCCAATGCCCGACCTGCTAGGTCAAAGACTAAGTCGAGAGTAAAAACCCCAGCTTTGGTTGATCACAAAGTGGTACAGATAACCATTTAGTATCACTGAAAGCGTCATTAGAAGTGGAATCTTGTTACTCAAAATTGAATTGCAACAACTAGAGCAATGGGGAAAGAACAAACTTGTTTGGCCTGCAGTCAAGCCTTACGAGCACTTAATATTAAACATGGCCAATGGCATCATGATTACTATTTTACTCCACTAAGAATGACTTCCTTCTGTAGCCAATGTACCTGTTGTGGGATGCCCCTCACCTAAATCCATTCAGCCTGTTGAGCCAGAAGACCTAGTAAGGACATATAAATATACATGTATATCCCTGGTATAGTACTCAACTATAGGGGGCATTATTGTAATCAGGTCATGTGGCCATATATACATATGCGTAGCCCGTCCTAAAGGGAGGACAAGGCTAGTCCATTTCTTACACTCGATATACCAGTTCCCTCGTATATTGTTTGATCGATAGCTACAACAGTTGGCGCCATCCGTAGGGAACGACGATGAGCAAGGCGCGGGCTTGAAAGAAGCAATGGCGTCCAAGAAGGCATCGACAACAACGAAGAGAAAGCGTAGCACGACGACGACAGTTGCCAAGGCTAGGGCCATGGGTGGTGGACAGTCCGTGCCGACACGAGGGGTTGACTCCGGTGGTAGCATCGCCGCGACTGTCGACCCCAGCAACGGCGCCCGCACCGATGCGACCATCAACCACGACGACCCATCGGCACAACGGTTGACCCCGACACCGTCACCAACCGCGAGGCCTATTGCACCAACATGCTTAGTGGTTCCGGCAACTAGGCCATCATCGCCAGCAGCCTCGCAGCGCATACCTCCACACCAACAGGTACGGCGTGCTGGCGGTGGAGGGCACTCTGGCGGCGACCCTCGGAACGCTGCAGCGTGAGCTAGCAGACCTCCGAGGGGCTATGCGAGAAATGCAAGAGGCTCGGAGTCATCGACGCTAACCACCAAATGGCACAAACACGAGCCTCGTCAGCACACCAGCGATCGAAAGCATCAATGGCATACTGAAAAGCCTCATCAGCAGCGTCAGCAGCAGCCTTTGCCTCCTTCTTAGCAGCCTCATCTGCTCCAGGAGGTATAAAAGTAGATTGCCTAGGAGGCTGAACCGGCGGTGGCGGAGAAAGGCGTGCACCGGTGACATGTCCCCAAAGGCGAAGACCATCAAGTGTGATCTCCATGAGAGAAGATCATAACATGTAGTTCGTTCCATGGAGCATTGTTCCCGAGAATGGGATGGCACCAAATGTAATGGAAGCCATCGGTAGGCGGCACTGGATGGCGCGGCGACCAAGGCAACGAAGTCTAACAGGCGGCACTAGACCACGCGGCGGTTAGAACGTTATATATTTTTTCTCTTTTTTTCTTTTCCTTTTTTTTACAAAACTACAAAAATGAATCGCTCGGGTCGCTCACTCACTCACTTCTTCGCGTCGGTCGAAACAGGCAGAGGGCGGCTGATGGAGCGGCGGCCAGTGGAGTGGTGGCCCGGCGGCGGCAACGGCGATGATGGATCGGCGATTGGAAGCACCTGATCTGGCCGGATCTAGCGGCGGCTCGGGCGGCAGCGGCGACGACTGGAGCGGAGGTGGCCCAGAAGCGCCGATCCGCGGATCCGGCGGCGGCTCGGGCATCGGCGGCGCACGCGTAGAGGTTGCCCAGAAGCGCGGATCCGGCGACGGACAAGATGGCGACGACCGGATCTAGCGACGGCTCGGGGACGGCGGCGGCGGCGGTGGTGGCTCGGCGGAGACGGCCGGCGGCGGCGGCAAGACGCAGGCGGAGGTGTCTGGCGGCGGCTCGGGCGGAGGTGGCGGGCGGCGGCGGCGGCTCGGGCGGAGACGAGGCGGCGAAGAACAAGGTCAGAGCTTTTGCTCTGATACCATGTTATAAATATTGTGTGTATATTCATGAGGCCCAAATGGCAATATATATAAGAAGTACAAAAGGATATACAGAGGAATATGCCATATACAAATAAGGAAACCAAGGCATATAAGGAAACAAATAACAATCCTATTCTATCCTTAACAGACACGTCCACGGCGGCAGCGCCAGCCGGGCCACGAACAGTCCCTTCGCTAGAGAGCCCTTTGCGCGCCCCAGAGATCGGGTGCCCGCTGACGCCGAGGACAGTGTCAAGGAACAGAGTGGAAAGCCTCGCGAAATCGCGGGAGGAGTTGTTCGTACCTGTAACCCGACTGGGATATACCGGTCGGGAGCCGGCAGCGCCAGCGGGCTCCATATTTGGCCTTACTGAAGCACCAACAGCACCACCGGCTCCGGAACCCACTTCGGTGTCGGCGACGTCCGTGTCAAACCCTGAATCCTCCATAAGCGCTTCTAGCGGCACTCGGAAGCCCGCGCCTACGTCCACTGGAGGAGACATCCGAGCACGCTTCGCTGCTCGGGTCTCCGGTGGTGCCTCCTAGCCTGGCGGACTCGATAGGAGATTCTCGACCGCACTTCACCAATTCAGTCCCCACAGATAACTCGTGGACGGGTGACGGGGGTACCACACCCTCGGGGCCACCTGTGGCTTCGCCTCCCACACCAACCTCGAGCCCGCCAGCATCATCCGCCTCGTCACCCAGTCCCTCTGTGGGATTCGGGATACCGGGGACCTCCGCGATGCCCATGTGATGGCCCTACTCAACCTCGAGGTCCGAGTTCACGTAATCTATGGACCCCAACTCAGTTGATACGGCAGCTTCCTCGGCTCCACCTCATTCGTGCGCACGAGGGGGCATCTAGCGCAGCGGCTGCGCCATGAGGGGAGACTGAAGCCCTACGCGCGGAGAGGCCTCCGTTTCGTCCCCCTTGCGAGCACGTGACCGACCGCTACTGGGCGCGGCACGCTCCGACACAGGGATGCTGAGGGATTCACACTCAGTTCACCCGGCCAAGGTTTGCCGTCACAGACTCCCAAAGGCTATGCTCCTTCACTATATATGGCCCAAGGAAAACGGCGGCGGCACACTCAGCGTTCTCGAGGGTGAGTTCTGCAATAAACGTAAAACGACGTCACCACCGAGCTATCACATAACAAAGGTAACGGCAGTAGTTACTTCGACGTGCTTATTAGGATCGCTCGGTCTCGGCAACGAGGCAATGGTCAGGCAGACGCCATCATCGCGGGCAGGGCTAGACTGAACATGCCACTGGCGCGTCATCGGAGACACACCGAACATCAGAAACTCCCCCGCAAGATCCCGCATGTTGAGTCGAAGGCCAACCCCCACTAGTCTTCGCGCGCGCTGCTCATCGTCGCGATCCAGGGTTACTGATGGAGACATGTTAAAGTCCATCAAGCGCCCTGTCCACTTCAAACTTCTGCCGACCTCCCCCCAGTGGTAGAACCGCCGCCGCATCCAGCTCGACTCCTGCTTCGTCCGCGTCGCATTCGCCAGAAATAGCTTCGTACACGCAGATCGTAGCACGAAGTTGACGCTTCCAAAGATAGAGTATTCGCCCTCTACGAGCTTCTTCGGCTGGCATCGAGCGTCGTGCAAGAAGGCGAAGAGCGCCGGGCTCGGCCACACCGTCTCCGCCTGCGAAGCCCAGCAATACACCGCCAATCGGACGATAGCGTTGGGGGTCAATTGCGCCAGCTCCAATCCATACAGCCTTAGGACCTCGCCAATGAACATCGCCATTGGAAATCGGAGACTCGCGTCGAAGTAGGCGGCAAATACGACCGTCTCCGACTCTGCCGGGTGGGGCTCTCTCTCGCCGGCAGAAGGTAGACGGACAGCATCACGGTCCGAGATCTTCCCATCGTGCACCATAGCCCGAATCAATTCTTCAGTCGCCAAACTCCGCCCCAGCACGTTCGTGCGCACGTTGTTCACCTTCTTCACCGCATTCCATCGCTTGTTAGCCGTCGACGAATCGCGCTCAACTAGCTCGTATTCCGCCTTGGTCGCCGATGATCCCGCGGCTTGAGGAAGCGCCTGCGGCATTGCGACGAGGACGGTGATCGCCGCCACGAGCCATTCACAAAGAACAGAGGTAACGATGGTTGGCGCGCCTAAAGCTGGGCCATGGGCGACACGATGGAAGGAGCGGCGGCAACAAGGGCGGGCGCTACAGTAAAATGTGCAGGCAATGGCACCAACTAGAGTATGCAAGAGGAAGAAGAACAACAGTGGGGTGGCGTTTCACCAGGGCTGCCGCGTTTTAAAGCCATACGTCTTTTCCGCGTGTCTCTTGGGAACCCGCACCATAACACTTTCGGGTGCCCCTTGGAAACTCGCGCCACACGACGCACCAACCACAAATGGACGTGTGCCCCCAGTTACAACAGCCGCGCATGTCCACAGTCAGCAAGACTAAACGCCATATCCAATTCGTTACCAAGCCAAAGGGACGAAGGAAAGGCCTAGGTAACATGGTTTCGGTCTGTGCAAGATGAAGCCATTTACCATAAGAGACTCCTATTATGGGATGGCCCCCACCTAAATCCATTTGGTCTGTTGGACTAGAAGGCCCAGTAGGGGCATGCAAAAATACATGTATACCCCTGATATAGTACTCAATTATAAGGGGCATCATTGTAATCAGGTCCTGTGGCCATATGTACATATATGTAGCCCGTCCCAAAGGGAGGACAAGGCTAGTCCATTTCTTACACTCGATATTGAGTTTCATGCACCAGCCAGTTCACCCAAAAGCTTAAGCTGATGAGGAAAGATGAGCAATTCACTTATACTTCAACACTCCCCTCACGTGTAGGCTCTCTTAGACCTAATACGTGGAATACAAGTGGACTGCAATTAATTTTTTAATTGCGTCAGACAGGTCTTGAACTCGGGACCTCTTGGCTCTGATACCATATTGAGTTTTATGCACCACCCAGTTCACCCAAAAGCTTAAACTGATGAGGAAAGATGGACAATTCACTTATACTTCAACACTCGATATACTAGCCCCCTTATATATTGTTTGGTCAGTAGCCACAACAGAACCCTAGCCTTTAACATTAGTTTTCAGATTCAACACCGTCCATGCCATTAAAGAGCTCAACTTTTTCTTGGGTTGGCCAATGAAGAGCTGAACTAACTCATTTACCATGTACATTATGCATAACCAGCAATACCATAAAAAAAAAGGAAAGCTAAACACCATGCAATCATACCAAACGAACTTGCCATGGAGTCTACGCCAATGTGTGACCAAAGCGCCATTTATTGGATAAGCCAGCATTCACATGTCAAGGCTGCCATTGTCTTGCAGTCGCTGGAAACTAATCTCATCACCTTATGAGAGAGGGGGTACAGCACTGTACTCTCTAATTTGGGGACCAGGGAGCAGCAACAGATATTGCAATTTATCGCACATGACTACATAAGCAAGACGCAGGACAGAAGATAGCAAGTGGGCCTAAGCATACCAGTTGCTTGTCCTATGCACATCAAATCCACACAAATTGAAGAGCTGGTTACACTCTATGTCTGATGGAATCTTCAGGAGTTGTTTTTTCTGGTACATTTCCATATTGTCTAGTGTCTACTAAAAAATAAACATCAAATGTGGAACAGAAAACCAGAAAAGATGAGCCTGTTGTCTGCCCAAAGGAAAAATTAACCAACTGGATAAGGCACCTTTCTTAATTTTGTTTGTAGGATTTGCTTGTACAAACATAGCAAAATAAATTTTCAAGGCAATGCAGAGGAAACAAAATCAAGAAAGCATTTTGCCACAGATAGAAGTAACATAATGTGTGGGGAAAAAAAGAGATGCAAATTTTCTAGCCATTTATACCAACAAAGAAACTTCAAAAAAAATCGACTGGCCAGTCATAGATGCAAAACTGCAAGGACAATGAGGGAGCAATTTTAGCTAATCTCCGCACCATAATCCCCAGAAAGCAGGGGGGTGGGGGTGGGGGACTGGGAACAATGAACAATCCAATACACAATGCCGCCCACACCATCAAGCAACGGCTAAAAAGAAGCAGTTTTTTACTCTCGCGCACCATTCATCATCGAAGACTCAAACCCAAATCTTTACAACTAAAAGGAAAGAGGAGTAAAGTGAACCATGAAACCACATTGGTGCGGTAGCAGCACCAAGAACCATCCATCCTTGATCTCTCCGCACCGACAAATCCCTAGAAGGCGCACAGCGACAAAAGAACTAGAGCAGAAGAGGAGGAGTCCTGACCAGCCTCGCCGGCGTCGCTGTCCTTGCGCTTGATGAAGCGCCGGCCGCCGCCGCGCAGGATGGACTCCCACACACCCATTGCCGCCGCTGCATCAGTCGGCCGGCCCTCACCACCGGTGGCTCAAATCGGCCAACAGCTCGCTTCCTCCGCCTCGGGGGGAGCACGCGGCAGTTCTTGGGCCGGGCTATTTCAAGCTGGAGCTCGTTTTAAGGCCCCCATGGAGATCTACAAGGTAACAGCATGACGAGAGACGGTAGTGGCGAGCCGGGGGAAGTTGGGGAAGTAGATGGTAATATCGCGGTTTTGCGAGATTTTTTTTATTTTTATTGTTTTTCACATTGGTCCTCGTTTTAATACGGACTGTGCTGTGTTTATATTTTACGGTTTACCTCCTTTACGGCAGTACCTTGTTTTAGATGTTTATATTTTACGGTTTACCCCCTTTACGGCAGTACCTTGTTTTAGAGAGGATTTAAGCCCCGCTGTTTCGTCTTTAGTCTTTAGATTCTGGTTTATTTTTTATTATTTATAAATTTCATTTTTTTAAATTTTTTATTTTTTTGAGCATTTTTTCTGGTTCTTTTTTTCTCATATTTGTTTGCGTTGTTCGTGATGAGCTAGTATATTTTTCTATTTTTGATTTTTTAAAATTTAATTATATCAAATAAGCCACATTTAGCTATAGTAAAATTTCAGTCACTACAGTTCGATTTTAGCTATAAGCTATAGCTTTTTAGCCCAATTGAGCGGGCCAGCTGTTACCAATGTACATGGAATTGCAAAGCAGGGATATTTAGGGGACTAAAAATAGAAGTTTGTTCATGAATTTGGATTTTTCAAGTTGCCCATTGACGCTAGATCCCAAGGCCACCGGTGGGCCGGCGATGGACAGAGAGGTCGTAGTGAACCATGGAAAGGAGGACCGGCACGGCACGGTCGTGACAGCTGGCGGCGGAAGCTTGGCAGGAGGCAAAGCTGCAAGCCAGAAAGGGGTGGGTCACCGCTAGAATACTTCCATACGGATAAAACAAATATATAATTACTATTTTTTAAGTTTTAATGTATTAAATATGAATTAAATAGTTTGTATATGTATATCAGATAAAACGAATAATTCGGATATGATAGACGTCCCTAGTCATCACGGTGAGACAAGTTTATAGGATGAGGTAGAGGAAGGTGGGGCCATAAGCCAGGAGGAGGGCAAGGCTTCAATGGCTTTGGTTAGCTGCAATAATTTGTATAATAGATTCCCCTGTAAACAAACTCTGCGCGTCAAAAATAAGTTTCCCCTACTAAAACAAATAATGGTATAAAATCCATTTTTTTATAAAAACAATGGAGCTCGCAAACATTTTTTTGTTTTCAATACTCCAAATATTATCTTAAAGACTTACGTAGGCCTGATAGAAGGCAGATTGAGAGAAGAGCACAAGACAAATATCAAGAACAGAAGCCACTACAGCTCAATTGAGTTCCAACTTGTAGGCTCGAACTTGTGCCCCAAAATATGCTCAGAGTTCACCTGATCCACTGTTGATTATCGGTGCTCCTCGAACTTGTGCCCCAAAATATGCTCAGAGTTCACCTTGACTCTTATCCGTTAAAATCATTGTGCTCCTCGAAGAACTCACTCCAAATCGGTTCCATATTTTTTTTGTTTTTTGTTTTTTCCTCCCATCTTTAGGAGTGCCCCTACCACAAGGCTCATACACATCACCGTAATATGCATATTAGTGTCAAGGTTAGCCTGCCTAGACCCTTCACTTGAGAGCTCCTTTGTTTTGTATTTTGATTAACCACACCTTATGTTCCTACAATCTTCCATGTTATAAGTTTGTATTGCCTTCGAGCTCCATCTGCACACTGGTACCGTATAGTTGGTCCCATCATGTCTTTCTTCTTCCAACAGCTCTCACCTTTATCCTTGCGTCTACTAGATTTTGCAACCGTCTTTGCAGTTTCACACATAACTGCATATAATATCTGAATACCTACCATTGACAATATGGTTTCCTTCTCCTGGCCAAGATTTTTATCGGACCTCCTATTGGTTGCCCATCCTTTAGGTGTACCCATCAAACAGTATCATCCACTGCATCAGATACTTTCTATGATCAATTGCTCTTTGCAAGTAACTGCATAACTTCACCTTAATATGATACCTCACTATCTTTGAGTCAAACGAGCTTACAAATATTAGATTCTTCTTTAGGAATATACCAAACTCCCGTCAATGTGCGATGTACTCCATCATACATCTCAAATGTAAATTGTTTTCACCTCAGTAATACATACTTTTGCAATCCTCTAAGTAAACAGTTCCATACGCTGGACGTAGAGATCCTTCGTCAAACATCTCCCTTGCCGAACATATATGGAAGCAACAACCTAAATCTAGTATCCATTCAAGAGAAATACCTGATTAACTAACGACTAGTATATCTAAATCATCCTTTGTTGTCGCCACTTAGCATGAACCATTTATTTGCTTCAAACGCGGATAGTCTTTTATCATACGACCTTTCTTGTTACAAAGAAAGAATACGCATGTGCCCTTGCTTGTGCCATTCTTCTTTCTGTGATTTTTGCTTGTCTATAATACCTACTGCAGCTAATGCTTGATCACCTGAAGGTGACGATTTCAATGGATTTTTCAAGAACTCCGCCCCCAATAGATATGTAAATGTCTCATCCTGCTTATGACGACCTTGTCATTCTGCTTAATTTTCTCATCCATGCTAGTCAGTTGTATGATAAACTTGTTGAAGATATTGAAATGGTCAACGAACCGTGTACCTTCCTCTATGCACAACTTGTACAATTGTCGTTGTTTGACGAGTTTTTATGCAAATATGTTAAGCCAAAGCAAATACAGATATGTATGTTTGAGAAGAAAAAACCCTGTTCTATTGTCCAGTTCAACAGGTCGTTGTACCGCGCCTCATACGACCACACGTCGCCAGCCAATAACAGAGCGTATGCGCCAAGATGGAAGGAAGATTTTTACTTGCACAATATCACTCTGCCATGGAAAGTTTCCTCCAACGTATCTCTATTTCATGGAAAGAATTCTTGTCAAATCCCTTGAGAATAGAAGACAAAGACTTAAGAGAAAACTATTAGCAATCAAGTCACGCTCCTACAGATCAAGAAGATATTGTAGCAATTTGGTACTGTGTTTGGAGCCAAACGCCCCTATTTGCTGGCTCTTAACTGTACCTATAAAAGGCCCTTAAATGATAGCATTAGGAGGAACACACACAGACGGGGAGCCATCGGGAAGAAACACACACACCCATTAGCGCGCACACAGAGACAAACACATAGATAACCAACTAGAAACGCTGGAGAAGGAGAAACACACGAAGAGGGGTTACCAGGAGAGGGACACCATGGCTTTCTCCATTGTCGACAGCTGTAGGTTGCTAGTCTATCTCTCTTTCTCTCTCTCATTTTTTTGGCACAGAACTGTACTGCAGGGATGGTGCCCGGTTGCCCACCCGTCTAGTCCAGGGTGCCACTGAAAGATGAGGAGGTCGCCATCGTACGTGAACTGGCCGTTGGAGTCCGACACCAGTTCTCCCTCAAACTATAGAGGATGGATGCGCTGCACCACCTACATGCATGCCGACGACGCCATCGACCCTTGCTCTCTGTTGGCCCCAAATCCCTGCAACACACACTCACAAATGTTGCCCAGACAAAAACTCACACAATAACAGTAGATAATGACCAAATGTTGGAACTAAGATGGACTCAACACTCTGTGTGGACTGAACTGAATGTTAGAAGCAACACAAGCTCTGTTATTGCCTCTCTGATACACGCATACATGGAGAAGAGTACTGCTACTACCTGTATTCCCTTTCTCAAATAAGACAATGATTACACGGTTCAAATAGCTAATGCGCAGTTGAGAATAACCACCACGATCCACTTTCTATGCCATGCCTCCATGAGACTCGGCCACTAACGGAACCATGCATGCAGCTCTATGACTTGGTAAACAAACATGACATGCAACATGCAATGGTCAGTGTAACTTGCATAGTACCATGCATGGATACAGCTCAACTAAACATACTACTAAAAAAACTAAGAAAATAAGATTAACATAACATTCACCCCCTTAATCTTGTTGTCGTTATTTGAATATCTTCTCGCCAAGCCTCAAAGTAGCGCCGGTTCGTCATCAGCATCAGCCATAACGAGATGCGCCTCCTCCTTTTTCTTGTGGCATTCGGAAGCAAAATGCCCATAATCATTACAATTATAGCATCTTACTTTAGCCTTGTCAAATTGCGATACCTGCGGTTTCGGCCACCATTACCATCGGAACCGTCGCCTTCACATTTTGACGATCGGGCCTCCCACTCTGCCCGTGTGAGGAGAAGATGTTAGTTGCTGTTGCCGTCGCCTGGAATGCGTAGACGCTCCTCATACGCCTTAAGGCGGCCGATCGCTTCTTCCACCGTCATTGTCTTCAAGTCTCCAAATTGCTCAATGGTTGAGACAATCTGTAGATACTTGTTCGGGACAGCGCGGAGAAGCTTCTTCACGACGTAGCTTTCCTCCATCTTGTCGCCAAGACTGCGAATCTGATTGACGAGAGTCATCAATTTCACGGCGATGTCGTCCACCGACTCCGTTTCCTTCATGCGCAAACCCTCAAATTCACTCTTAAGGGTCTGCACGTGTGCCTCCTTGACGCGGTCGGCGCCGACATACATTATCTTGAGCGTGTCCCACGCAGCTTTCGCCGTCTCCTTTTCGGCGAGTAGGAGGAGGGTCTCCTCCGGGACTCCTTGGAAGATGGCCGCAAGGGCCATCTGATCTTTGCGCTCATCAACGTCGTTGGCCACCACAGCTTCCCAAACGCCTTGGGCATTCATGAACACCTTCATCTTGATTGCCCACGCTGCGTAGTTGCTCTTGTTCAGCATAGGGTATTGAAGAGAGACGCTGCTTTCTCTTCCCGGTACCCTCGACGGACCACCGCCGGTGACGTTGGCGTAACCCGACAGCGACACCGATCTTGTCCTCGGCATGGCTCTGATACCAAATGTTGGACTAGGGGCTACTCACACTGCACGCGAGCACTGATGGATACACAACACAAGCGAGCACTGATGGATACACAATGCACGCGAGCTCTGATGGATACGTAACGCAAGCGAGCACTGATGGATACACCTGAGGAAGAAGCAACACAAGCTCTATTATTGCCTCTTTGATACACGCATACATGGAGAAAGTACTGCTACTACCTGTATTCCCTTTCTCAAATAAGACAATGATTACACGGTTCAAATAGCTAATGCGCAACTGAGAATAACCACCACGATCCACTTTCTATGCCATGCCTCCATGAGACTCGGCCACTAACGGAACCATACATGCAGCTCTGTGACTTAGTAAACAAATATGACATGCAACATGCAATGGTCAATGTAACGTGCATAGTACCATGCATAGATACAGCTTAACTAAACATACTACTAAAACAAACTAAGAAAATAAGATTAACATAACACTCTCACCGTCCGAGGACACCATCAACTCGCCGTTCTGGAATTCGCCATTGCGCTGTCTATGGCCATATTGTGAACCACTGCACAGTGTTCATCACGAGCACCTAAACCACACCCTCAATACCGATGGCCTCGATGTCGAAGTCTTCGTGCTCGTGCGCCGTCAGAGATCCCGCGAGACGCTAGAGCCAGAGATGTCGCTGAGGTACTGGGTGAGGATGTCGCCAGGGCAGCCGTGACCATCATCAACCATCTGCTAGCTCAATGTGAAGACTACTCAATAACAATATACATGCGTGCCATGCAGAGTTTTTAGTGAATTTAGCGTTATTTATAATGATATTTAGTAGTATACGCAGCGTATTTACAGAAATAATGTTTTGGCCATCCGGTAGACGGCGGCAACACAGGGAGACGACGCGTGGCACCTGCCAACCCGTGAGTAGACGGCAGGCGCCTCACAGCACGGCCTAAATTCATAATTTTATATCATATTTGTTTAAATTTTTAAATATAGTAAATGAGATTGAAAAATTATGCAATTTTATACACAGACTCCTAACACAACGTACTTCATTGTATAATTTTTTTTACAATTTTATCCCCTCTGAATATTGCTCAAAAATTCATAAAATTTTGATAATTGTAGGAATTGTTACATATAGCAAACAAGCTCCAAAAATTATAAAATTTTATGTGAAGCCTCCTAATACAGTCAACCTAATTGTGTTTTTTTATAATTTTATGTGCTCCGAATTTGTCATATTAATTCATGATAATTTAATCGTAATTAGAGATATATGAGGAGGGATGTCCCCCCTTGGTGCTACCCCTTTACCCGTAGAAATATCAGTCTGTCCATACTGTACCCTCTTGCCCGCTCCGTCCTTCAGGCATGTGTTAGCTTGATATACCTAGCATTAACCGCACAGTGAAATACAAATTAAATATGAATTAATGTGATACACTAAAAGATACATAAGATTATGAAATCCTTCAATGAGTGCTCGAAGGTCTTACATATTCTGCATGTCATTGTGCAGTTAATGCTGGGTATGTTAAGCCAACACATGTCCGAAGGAGGGAGCGGGCAAGGGGGTACAGTATGGACAGACTAGCATTTCTGTGGGCAAAGGAGCAACACCAATGGGGGATATCACTCATCGCATATCGCTAATTACGATTAAATTATCACAAATTAACATGAAAAATTCGAAGCACATAAAATTACCAAAAAAATATACAATTAGGTCGATTATGTTAGGAGACTTCACATAAAATTTTATAATTTTTGAAACTCGTTTGCTATATGTAACAATTCCTACAAATATCAAAATCGTATGAATTTTCGAGTAATATTCAGAGGGGATAAAATTGTAAAAAAAATTACACAATAAAATAAGTTATGTCAGGAGTCTGTGCATAAAATTTCATAATTTTTTGACTTTATTTTTTATATTTAAAAATTCAAATAAATATGATATAAAATTACGAAGTTAGGCATGGTTAAACCGGCTAATTAGCCAGCTTAATTACATGTCGTCCTGTGGGCGGGCGGCAGGCTCCTGTCGTCTACTCATCAGGCGGCAGGTATCAAGCGTCGTCTCTCCCATGCTGCCGCTCACCCACCGGACGATAAAAACGTTATTTCTGTAAATACATTGTATATACGACTAATTTTGTAAATATCATCATAAACAACACCAAATTCACTAAAAACTCTGCCATGCAAGCATGTAAAATACTAGTACACAATATTGAAGCCTTCCTGCTCGCGCACCGTCGGAGACGTCCGCTGACCTACACAGATCCGCTGACCTACACAATTCCTACAATGTCGAACTTTGATCTAACCCGGTGCAGACATCCAGTTGCCAAGGTCGCGATTACTTCGACAAGGCTGCCTCGCCGCTAGGCAATGCCTGTGCATCTCACGAGTGCAACCTCTACGCCGCTGAGGCTGCCACATCTTCGAGCGGTTGCATCACACCTTACGAGTACGACATCTGTGCCGTCGAGTCCTACATGTGCACTACTAAGTTTATTCGCATGCGCCTCCACTGCATTGGATTAATCCCACCCGTTGTTGCTAACTCTCCGTCAAAACCCCGGCGTTCATCCACACCGACCTTACTCCTTTTCAAGTTGTACCCTCTACCTCGTAACGCCAAAGTCCACTCGTGTGCGCTTTAATAGCACTAGAGTCGGCTCCTACAACCCACATACCCACACTGAAATGAGGATGGTTTACCCTCGTGACAATGGAGTTCACCACCACTAATTATCACGTGTGATGTCATGTTGCTAAGGTCGTCGTCAACCCCGTAGTTGCCGCCAACCAGCTAACACATTGATGCCTATCTTCATCACTCTTACTCTTGCTCGTATCCTGCATTACCGCCATGCCATCGAATCGACAAGCTTGGCGTGAACCATGCACGTTTTTAATCACTTTAACTCTATGTGTCATTCGATACCGACAACGTCAAACGACATTGGCAGGCACGCCTAATACAAAGGCCACGCCATTGTAAGTTCAAGCTCTATTAGTTTGGTTTTTATGATGATAACAAATGCAATTGTGAGAATAATTTGTTTATTGATTATGATATTGATTAGTCAGTCTCATTTGGATAAAAACAGGTAAAAATTATAGTGTTATGCATTCGATATCATATTCTTATATCTTATTGCATTTCTTAGATCTAAAATATAGGTTGAACTCCATAAATAGTCTAACTTGAATATGTGCATATATTTTTATTATACATTCTTGTATGCATACATTTATGGGGAGTTCACTCTATGTTTTGCAGTTTCATTAGTATTTATCCATGTTTCATTTTCAACACATATTAGGATGTATACTTTAAAACGTACCATTTGAGTATATGAAACTTGTGTAGTTCAATCATCAAAGGGAAGGATTCAAAAATCTAGTTCCTCCATTATGTGTTAATGGTTAGATGATTAATAACAATTGGATGAGTAAGCTATGCTAACAATTAATCTCAAAGATAAACACTCACATTCAAATGAGTTGATTGCTTTGAAAGCTTATTCTAGAGTATACAATTCTTATGTACATGTTGTATACATACAAATCATTTTCTATCTTATGATTTGTAGAGATTGTCATGAATTACCAAAAATGAAAGATTAAGAATCTCGTACATCTATTATGAGGTAATGGTGAAGTTTTAGTAATTAATGGTAATTGATTTGTGGGCTAACATTTTTCATGTGTTGGATAAATAGGTTAGGTTCTATAAATGAGGATGACTTGGAATGACTTTATGTGTTGAAGATCATCAAGTTAAGATACGGGATGTAAGATGGTTTTATGAGTTGAAGGCCATCAAGAAGAGGAGATGGTCATGAGTTAATCAAGATCCCAAAGAGAAGTTGATCAAGATTCCCAAGAAGAGATGATCATATGTTGATCATCAAGTCAAGAGAAGACACATTATGTGTTGATGGAGGTCAAGTGAAGGATGCATCATGGGTTGATGCATATCAAGACGATGGCTCGGACTTGAAGTGAAGATGTGCGTCATCAAGCTTCAAAAGGATGCTCAAGTCAAAGGTATGACTAGCTAGGGCTAAGTATGTGTTCCTAATCTTTTACCGGTCTTGGTGCTTGGTTGGAAGACCAGATTGCTAGTTAGGTTGCCATACTATTAAGATGAGTCTTGTCTTGTAGCTGGATTCTCATCATGTGTTGATAGTTCAATCTACTTGTTCTAGCTCTCCATGGCATGATGCTATTATTTGCGAATGTGTTTTGCACATAGTTGAGACTCATGCGTTGAATCCTTGTAACATAGGACTATACATTGCAAATGTGTTTTGCAAGTGTTTGAAGTCCATGTTTTGTACTACTTGTGGTATAAGGTTTATATTTGCAAATGTATTTTGCAAATAGTTGAAACTTATACATAATCCTTGTAGCATGAGACTTAGGTTTGCAAATGTGTTTTGCAAACATGTTGAGTCCATGTACCTATACCCACTACTACAAAAGAGGCTATACTGAACGACTACATCACAGACGGTTCCGTATGAACCGTCTATGCTTAAACTATCACAGACGGTTTATAGTAGCAACCGTTTGTGATATTTTTATAGACGGTTATTAACCCGTCTGTGAAAATTGAGATATCACAGACGGTGTGTGTTAATAACCGTCTGTTAACTTTCACAGACAGTTCTTATCACGAACTGTCTATGATAATTGAGACATCACATACAGTTTGTGTTAATAACCTTCTGTGAACTTTCACAGATGGTTTTTAATACGAGCCGTCTAGGATTTATAGGTATCACAGACCGTTTGTAGTTAGAACCGTCTGTGATAATCTGCCCTATTAAATACTGGGCATACGTGGTCGATCTCGACACTTATCTGTCTTCATTACTCAATTTGATCGGAATGGGTAAGTACTCGTAGTTCACTTCAATATATTCTTGCTTCACATTATTATGTCATGAATACGTGGCTAGCTAGCTACCTACGTAATATATATAGATCGATGTCATCTGTAAGTATAACTAGTCTGATTTGCTATATAGTAGCTCTAATAATCATTTTTGATATTCATTTATTACATGTGTAGCGTAGATGGACCGAAGTTGGATGTACATTGAGAATCGTGTGAGTGAAGAGTACATTAATAGCGTGTCTGCTTTTAGAAGAGCGGCCGAGCTAGATATGTTGAAGAAGGGGATGGAATATATGTATTGTCCATGCATTGATGGTAATAATCTAAAGATATTTAGCAACTCAACGTAGATCGAAGCTCATTTGATTCGAAGGGGTTTCAGAAGGGTACAAATATTGGACCACTCACGGTGAAGAGAAGTGTACACAACAAGGTAGTTACGACATCATCGAGGGACCTTGTGTCATGATTCCAAAAATGTAAAAATGTGTTTAGCAACTTATTGAAAATCATGGTTGATCCTTGTGTGCATGATACTATAATTTGCAAATGTATTTTACAAAATTTGTTTAAGTATGTGCACTTTTTAGAAAAATCAGAACTACAATGTATTGCAGAACTACCTCTGGATGGAACTACCGACATTAAGATCACGGTACTACCGCGTCTGTGTGGTCGAAGACCAGCGTGGTTGAACAAGACCTGTGTGGTCGAAGACTAGTGTGGTCGAAGACTGCTAGTACTAGCTCTATGTGACCGGTCGACCGACTGCGTTCTGGCGACACGACCTGTGGTGTGATGCGACCGAGTTACGATATGACTAATATATCCGTGGTACATTTTTTTTCCAAAGAGACATATTTTGGAATTTTTCTCTCCTAAGGAATTTGGTAGTTCCGCATGTGTAGAGCGGTACTACCGCTGTGTGGTAACACCAAGTCTGAGTAAGCGGTAACACCGATAGCAAGCTGTAACATCTAGTTTTCTAACTGTTATGAGAGGAGTGATAGTAACGGCCTAACAACGGTGGTACTAACAGTTTTCCTATTTTTTGTGTGTAACAGCTAGTTTCTTTGTGTGGGGTATAAATACCCCCTTGTGGCGGTTGGAGAAAAGGTTGCTTAACTACATTTCATTATTTTGAGCTAGTGTGAGGTTCTCCTATCAATTGCACATGTGTTGCACCTTGTGTGCAAGGAGAAAGGCTCTAGATTGCATGTGTTGCATCTAGAGTCGGATTTCATATCTACTTGGGCTTGTGCATTCATTGCACGTGGTAAGAGTCAAGCAAGAGGCTTGATTTGTCACTCTTAAAAGTTACCGACTCCTAGATGGCGTTAGAGGCGTCATGTCTGGTGATCTTCTCAAAGAAGGTTGTGAGATGACCCGGCGTATTCTGAAGGTTGGAGCTCACCTACCCGGAGCGGAAAAGAGCTACCACTAGTGGAATTGTGATGTTTAGCTTATTTCATGGAGTCGGTCCAATTCATTTGGGCTTACCTCAACGTGGACTAGGAGAGGCCGATAAGTCTCCGAACACCACAATAAAAAGAAATCGTGTCAATTGTGGTTTGTTCTCTTGTGCTCAATTTACATTAATAGAATTAAATTAATTGCTTATCACCTAGGATTGTAAACTTTTGACATAGACTTAGCTTGTTGGTTCACTTAGGTTAACCTAGTTAATTTAGGCCTTACTTGTACTAAACCAAATTGATTTACGCTTCCGTATATAAACCTTAGTTGTGACCAAAGAAAATTTAAAACCACATATTCACTCCCACTAATTGATCTCTTTGATCTTACAAGTGGTATCAGAGTTTGGTATCTTATTTTATTAGGCTTCACTACCTATAGAGTATAAAGAATGGCGACTAGTAATATAGTACACCTAGATGAAACACCTCTATTTGATGGCATGAATTATGATAATTGAAAAATTCGCATGATAGGTTATTTTAGGGCCATGAGCCCTAAAATTTGGTAGATTGTAGATGTGGACTTTTCTCCTCTATTAAATCCTCTTGCTCCAATAATTGAGAAAGAGAAATGCTTACATCTCAACGCTCAAGTAACTAACGCTCTATTTAGTGATTTGAGCGTAGAGATATTCAATACTATATGCAACCTCAAGAGTGCTCATGAGATGTAGACTAAAATTCAATATGTTTATGAAATGTCCACCTCAACCGATGAGGATTGCATATACAAATGGAAGTCAGGAGAAGAATGCTCAATCTCTAGCTCTGACGCTGAAGGATCCACAAGTCCCTCCACATCAACTCATTGCTTCATGGCTAAAGGTAATAGAAAGGCAAATAATGACAATGATGAGCCTATATATGATGAGGTGATGAATATGCTAGACGAGATTAATGAATATCTTGGAAAGGAAAAAAGCAAGTATAAGATTTTTAAGAAAAAACATGTTGTAACACCCAGCCAAACAATAACCTGGAATGGTACCAAACCAGTAACGTAATAAGGATAAACTAAAAACATCTCACAAAATTTTGGCAGAACCTTCCCTGTATAGTTATCTATGCCAGAGAGTTCAACAAGCAGAATTAATAAGAATAGATATCTAACAGGTATCTCGACCACGACTAAACAAAATTGACTATAGGTTACTAGGACATTCATAGAACTAGCATCTAGGTAAAGAACGGGAACACCATGAATACTCTAGTAATTTATTACATTTTAATTTTTAGCAAGTAATGATCATAAAGATAATTAAAGTAATTCAATTCTTCTACTATCTAATTTCTTCCTTTCTTTCCATTATGAGTTGATCGTGCAAAGTGCAACAAGACTAATCCTTCCTTATCCCCATGCATGCCGATCTAATAAGGGTAGCTAAAACACAACAAACAAAAAGGGTGAGTCCAACGACTTAGTAAATATAATAAATGGTAGTAACATCATACATGTACATCATTCCATAAGAACATCCAACAGTTACTTATAAACACATGCTATGCATACATGTACCTCATTCCATAAGAACATCTAACAGTTACTTGTCAACACTTGATATGCATACATGTGCACCATTCTATAAGAACATCCAACTGTCACTTCAAAACACATGCTATACAATATGATCAACAATATCTTTATCTCTTTCTCTTTTGCATTTTACCGGTAATGCAAAGTGCGCATCCGTCGATGCACACCCATGCCTGTACCATCTGGTACAGGGACCAATTGACCATACTCCGCAAGTATGGGGACCTTTAGCCCGTCATCAATATGACGGAGACCTCAGCAAATGTTGGTCACCACATGACCAAGCCTTCAATAAGCCAACATGAATGCATATGTGTGAATGTCTCAATTTAGTAAAACTTGCATCCACAACAACTATGCACAAGGATTACTCATGAAAATCATAACTTGCAAACAACCATGAACCTCACTGGTACACCTTCGCCACATCCATGAACACAATTAGTCACAATATAAATCAAACATTGATATTCCACAATATCAATTTAAACCATCATTATACTTGCCTTTACCGAAGAAGCGAAGGGATCAAGCACGATCAGGAGCGAAGCCACCTATTCACAAGGCACCACTCAGTATAAACCATAATACAATATTCACAACTGAGAAGTAAACGCCTCTACGCCCAAAACCCGCAACTCCCTCTCCGCTTAACGGTTCTACACTTTGCCCGTTGCAGCAACGCTGCTTAATTTTTTTGTATATTTAAGATTATTAAACCATTTATAAAGACATATATATTTATGTATTACTCACTTAAATACCTTCATTTTTTATGTAGATCACTTATTTTTATTTTGTTACCATCAAGGTGTAACTTAGCACGCAAAACAGAGTATGTTCTCTGTTCTAGCAATCTGGACAGTCAGATTCTAACGCATCCCAACCACAGCGTAAGGCTCTAACAATTATGATTTTTATATAGTAGTTAGATTACTGAATTTCCTACATTTTTCTCTATTGTGACCAAAAACATAAAAATCATCTACTACTCCTAAATCACATCTGAACAGCAATCTGCCCAAGTCCGCACCCCTGACAGACAGCGAGGTTCCTGACCCTGCAACTCCCAAATCCCGTGGCCACATATTCTTAAAAAATACAGTAGGTAGGTCTCGTCGTCCTCTACAATTTTCCTTTTGGGCAGACCCGCAGGAAAAATAGTTTCGTGGGTCTAAACTGGGCAACCAGTCGGGCTGCGCGGATTGATCTACAAATAGACAGCAGGAATTCCTAATCGGAGAATCTAATTGCTAATCCCCACCAATTCTTAGGCTAAGAACCCTAATTACAGCAAAATCAGAGGGATTTAGGTTAAGAGAGAGTTACCTAGAGGATCCCCTTGGGATCACCCATCTTCTTCCCCTTCTTCCTCCTCCTTCCTTTCTTCTCCTTCCCTCCCTTCTTCTTCCTTCCTTCTCGCTTTCACGTAGCACCAAGGGACAACAATGGGGGAGAGGTGGAGGCGTAGGGAGGAGATGGGGTGGCGCTGTGGGGAGAGGAGGGGGAATAGGGGGTGACGGCTAGGTTTCGGGGGGAGGGGCGTCTCCCTCCTTTTGGCCGGCCTCCACTTGGGCCAAGGCCCAGGCCCAGGTTGCCAGGATTTTTCAGAAATTCCCCTCTAAAAATCATTGTTTAATTCTTTTCTATAAGGTCCCTCCCTCCAATTAATCGATTAATTCTTGAATCGCTTTTGGGGTATTACACATGTCTCTCTTCAAAATGATTAAATGTGCTAAAAGATGAGCATGAGATTATCCTTTTTAAGGAATACTATAAGCCTGAGGTGGATATAGTAATTACATGCAATTTACTAGATGATATACCATGTATAGTTCCTATCCCTTGCATTTCATTTAAAGTTAGCACATCCACCTCTTGTGATGATTTACTTGATATGTCTTATTGCTCGAAACTATATGTTCCTACTTCCTCTATACTTGTTGAGATAAATATTGTAGATAAAAATAATTAACTCAATGCCTAAGTCACAAAATTGAAAAATGACTTAGAGAAATGCTACTATCGGAAGGCTCTCTTGATAAACTTTCGAGCAATCAAAGAAAGTCAAATGACAAGAGAGGTATCGACTTCATCTCCAAGAAGAAGGAGAATAGCAAGACAAGACACAATGCAAGACACACGAAGAATGTCAAGTGCTTTGGTTGCAAAAAGAAGGGTCAGCTTGCCTCGGTGTGCCCAAACAAGTTGGATGACAAGACGAAGTAATCAAAAATAGACAAGCCGACAATAAGAAAGAAAAAAATACAAAGAATGGAACAAAATGTCAAACTTGATACAATTGCTAGGAATAGGGACATTTAGTAAAGATTGTCTCAAAGATATCATTCCTAAGCCATCTCTTTATAATAAAAATTATTTTCTTAGGAAGGATAGAAATGATAGTGTGTTTGTTAGTAATGTTAGTTCAAAAAAATTTATTGTTAGGGCCATTTGGGTGCTCAAATTCATTGTGACTAACATTCATGGACCCAACCAAGTTTTGGGTACCAAAATACGCATAAATGCTTAATAGGTACTTAGAGAGGTATTGGAGGTTTGGCTCATTCATGAAGATGTGAATTCCACCATGTGTAAAATAGGATCTTGAGAATGATCTTGCCACATCATAAACCAATGTCATGTCAGTAACAAGTACTTACATTGAAACATTTAGCCCCTAGTCTTGTGTACATTGAATTACATGAAATTATTTAAAAAATGAGGGTGCTCTTGCTCTTGTCCTAAAAGTTCTTTATTGTAATTATGAGCAAAATGATGGTGGCACATTAAGAGCGAGTGCTAAATCATAATAATATATATCACATCCCTAAGCGTGCTCAAATTGATTAAGTGCGAGTATTGATTTTCAAAATTGAGTCATTTAGCCAAAAGTGGAAACTTTGAAATTATTAGTATATGTTTGAAAAAATACTTGGAAAATGTATATAAATGCATTTCAAAGGTTTTCCAAAAGTTTTGGCTTTACAAAAACTTATTTTAAGTAAAATGATATATAATTTTCCCTCTTGCCGAGTAAAATCTTTTCTTAACTAAGCTCTCTCTCGTATGATATCTCTCATATAAGGTATCTTCTCAAATGATATCGTCCTCTTCCTATAAGTAGTATCCCTTTCAAACAGTATCAAGTGGCAATCTTTGAATATCTCTCATAGTTATTTCAAGAGGTTTACAAGCGATCTACAAGTGGTACCTCAATTATTCAAGAAGAATTTAAAAGTGGTATTCACAAGTGGATTTCAGTCCTTCAAGAGAAGATCAAGTGCCCAAATGGACCTTGTAGGATACTAGTTGATCAAACAAAGTGATATCAAGTTTTTACAAATGGAATCAATTACACTTGGTGTCATGTATGCTCACAATGATATCAAGTTTTTTTACAAATGGACTTGATATCATTTAAGCACATAAGTGGTACCAAGTTTATACAATTAGAATTAATTATACTTGTATCATTTATTTTCACAAGTAGTATCTAATATCATCATAAGTGGTATAAATATCAAAGTGGTGTATGCTTTTCATGAAAAAACAAAAGAACCACAAAAGGTTAGAAGCACCTATTATGGAGAAAAGAAGAAATCTTTGATTTGGTGCTAGAAGACATAAAGAGAGAAAGTTTACATAAAAAAGGAAGAGATGTGAAAAGAGAAGAAAAATTAGATAGAGAAGAATCATTTATGTGTCCAAGGAGAAAAAAATGCCAAGAGGAACCATTGTGTAAGGGAGAGTTTTTCTTTATGAAAAACTTATGTAGTACTTTAGGCTTACTTAAACAAAAGGGGTAAAGTATTAATATTATGAAAAACTATTTTACCTATTTGCCCAAAAAATGCTTTATTGATCTTGAGAGTGTATGTATTTCATTCTCATTTGCTTCATTTGATATTCTTGAAGTAAAACAACTAATGATATGCAATATTAGTTTTTCAAAAGAAGCATTTTAGTCAAAAATAAAACATCTTGTTTAAAATGCTAAACTTTGTGAAAAATTATATGAAAGTACTTAAATATGCATTTCAAATGTTTTCAAAGCTTTTTGAGTAAAATTTTCTACTTTAGAAACCAAAAGGATAATTTGGCCTCAAAAGGATCTCATATGATCTTCTTTTTTTAATAAAAAAACACATCTCCATAATCAAAATCTATTGAGTATTTGAAAAGTGGTCAATACAAAACTCAAATGGTTGGTCATTTCAAACATTTCTCTAGTTCAAGGTTTTTACAAAAGACCAACCGTTGATAAGCTATACTCATTTGAATCTCATCCAAAAACTAGTATTGACCTAAAATGACCTATTCTTACATATAGTGAGTTTGGCTATTTGAGCCGGATTTCTTTGTGTATCTTTTCTTGAAATAGTATTTCCAACTCACATAAATCTAAGAAAGTGACAAACTCCAAAAAAATTCAAATTCAATTGCAAATATGGCCTTGTTTCAAGATGTTTTGCTCCTTTCGGCCGTAAAAGTGAAGTTTAAGGAATTCTTAGTTTTTATTGAAAATTTATTGGTCTTTGTTAAAGTCAAACTCTCCAAATTGGTCATATGTATCTGTTTCATATTCTTTGTGACCGAGTAAGTTGGATTAATTGTTAATCTCATTATTTTATCAAGGCTGTATTTTGGCTTAATGTTTGTCCTTACTTTTTAGTGAGTAATTCCAAGAGGAAGAGAATAGTGTATAATAACCTTATTAAATTTTCCATAAGAAGGAGAATCTTTCTGAGCTTTGCTAAATTTATCAAAGGGGAAGAATATGTATTCTCTCATACATTTGTTTTGTGACATGCATGAATAGTTTAATTTTCTAACACATGTTTATTTTCGTCCAATGCTATTATTGTTAATGGATTTTTCATCAATCACCAAAAAGGGGGAGATTGTAAGTTCAACTCCATAAAATTGGTTTTGGTGATAATGACAAATGCAATTATGAGACTAACTTGTTTACTGATTATGATTTTATTAGCTTCATTTGGATGAAAAGATGAAAATCATAGAGGTATGCATTTGACATACGTTCTTATATCTTATTGTATTCCTCGGATCCAAAGTGTACGTTGAACTCTATAAATAGTCTAACTTGAATATGTGCATATGTTTTTATTATATATTCTTGTATGCATACATTTTGGGGGAGTTCACTCTATGTTTTACGGTTTTATTAGCATTGATCTATGCTTCTTTTTCAACACATATTAGGATTTATACTTTGAAATATATCCTTTGAGTATATAAAACTTGTGTAGTTCATATATACTCATGATTCATTTGAATTAAATTAATTGTAATCAGGTTGTCATCAATCATCAAAGGAAACGATTGAAAAATCTAATTCCTCCGTTATGTGTTAATGGTTGGATGATTAATAACAACCGGATGAGTAATCTGTGGTGGCAATTAATCTCAAAGATAAACACTCACATTCAAATGAGTTAGTTGCCTTGAAAGCTTATCCTAGAGTATACAATTCTAATGTACATGTTCTATACATGTAAATCATTTTCTATCTCATGATTTATTGTTATTGTCATGAATTACAAAAAAGAAAAGATTGTAGATGAATAGGTTAATGGTAAAGTTTTGGTAATTAATGTGAATTGATTTGTGTACTAATATTTTTTATGAGTTTGATGAATAGGTTAGGTTCCACAAATAAGGATGACTTCATGTGTTGAAGATCATGAAGTCAAGATACGGGATGGAAGATAGCTTCATGAGTTGGAAGCCATAAAGAAAAGGAGATAATCATGAGTTGATCAAGATACCGAAGAGAAATTGATCTAGATTCCCAAGAGGAGATGATCATGAGTTGATCATCAAGTCAAGAGAAGACCCATCATATATTAATGGAGCTCAAGTGAATGATGCATCATGGGTTGATGCATATCAAGACAATGACTCAGGCTTGAAGTGAAGATACACGTCATCAAGTTTTAGGTGGATGCTCAAGGCAAATATACGACTTTCTAGGGCTAAGAATGTATTTCTAGTGTTTTACCTATCTTGGTGCTTGGTTGAAAGACCGGATTGATAATATAGATTGTCATACTATTAAGAGAGGTCTTGTCTAGTAGTTTTAGTCTCATCATATGTTGATATTTAAATCTCACTTGCTCTGGCTTTCTGTGTGATGATGCTATTATTTGCGAATGTGTTTTATAAATAGATGAGGCACATGCATTGAATTCCTATAACATGGGAGTCTACATTGCGAATATGTTTTGCAAGTGTTTCAAGTCCACGTTTTCTACTCCTTGTGGTATGAGACTTATATTTACAAATGTATTTTTGCAAATGATTGAAGCTCATATATAATCCTTATAGCATGAGACTTCGGTTTGCGAATATGTTAAGTCCATGTACTACCGCTGTACGATAGTACCGGGTTCTAAGTGAGCGACACTACCGGCAGCAAGCTGTAACTGCTAGTTTTCTAACCGTTACGAGAGGAGTGGTAGTACCGGCCCGATAACGGCGGTACTACCAGTTTTCCTTATTTTTTATCCCCAACGGCTAGTTTCTTCGTGTGGGGTATAAATGCCCCCATTTGTGGCCGGTTGGAGAAAATGTTTTTTTAACTCTATTTCATTATTTTGAGCTAGTGTGAGTTTCTGCTCTCAATTGTGTATGTATTGCACCTTATGAGCAAGGAGAAAAGCTCTAGATTGCATGTGTTGCATCTAGAAGTGGATTTCGTATCCACTTGAGCTTGTGCATTCATTGCACATGGTGAGAGTCAAGCAAGGAGCTTGACTTGTTACTCTTGGAGGTTACTGACTCCTTGACGGCGTTGGAGGCGTCATGTCCGGTGATCTTCTCAAAGAAGTTTGTAAGGAGGCCCGACGGATTATGAAGATTGGAGCTCACCTACCCGGAGCGGGAAAGAGCTACCAATAGCGGAATTGAGGTGTTTGACTTAATTCATAGAGTCGGTCCAATTCGTTTGGGGTTACCTCAACATGGATTAGGGGATACCGGCAACTCTCTGAACACCACGGTAAAAAGAAAACGTGTCAACTGTGGTTTGTTCTCTTATGGTCAATTTACACTCACAATCAAATGAGTTAGTTGCTTTGAAAGTTTATCCTAGAGTATACAATTCTTGTGTACATGTTGTATACTTGTAAATCATTTTCTATCTTATGATTTGCTGTGATTGTCATGAATTACCAAAAAGAAAAGATTGTAGAATCTAGTCTCTCCATTATGAGTTAATGGTAAAGTTTTGGTAATTAATGTGAATTGATTTGTGTACTAATATTTTTCATGAGTTTGATGAATAGGTTAAGTTCCACAAATAAGGATGACTTCATGTGTTGAAGATCATAAAGTCAAGATACGGGATGGAAGATAGCTTCATGAGTTGGAAGCCATAAAGAAAAGGAGATAATCATGAGTTGATCAAGATACCGAAGTGAAGTTGATCAAGATTTCCAAGAGGAGATGATCATGAGTTGATCATCAAGTCAAGAGAAGACCCATCATATATTGATGGAGCTCAAGTGAATGATGCATCATGGGTTGATGCATACCAAGACAATGACTCAGGTTTGAAGTGAAGATATGCGTCGTCAACTTTTAGGTGGATGCTCAAGGCAAATATACGACTTTCTAGGGCTAAGAATGTATTTCTAGTGTTTTATCTATCTTGGTGCTTGGTTGAAAGACCGGATTGATAATATAGATTGTCATACTATTAAGAGAGGTCTTGTCTAGTAGTTTTAGTCTCATCATATGTTGATAGTTCAATCTCACTTGCTCTAGCTTGCTGTGTGATGATGCTATTATTTGCGAATGTGTTTTATAAATAGATGAGGCCCATGCGTTGAATTCCTATAACATGAGACTATACATTGCGAATATATTTTGCAAGTGTTTCAAGTCCATGTTTTCTACTCCTTGTGGTATGAGACTTATATTTGCAAATGTATTTTTGCAAATGATTGACGCTCATATAATCCTTATAGCATGAGACTTATGTTTGCAAATATGTTAAGTCCATGTACTACCGATGTACGATAGTACCTGGTTCTAAGTGAGCGACACTAACTGCTAGTTTTGTAACCGTTACGAGAGGAGTGGTAGTACCGGCCCGATAACGGCGGTACTTCCAGTTTTCCTATTTTTTATCCCCAACGGCTAGTTTCTTTGTGTGGGGTATAAATGCCCCTATTTGTGGCCGGTTGGAGAAAATGTTGTTTAACTCTATTTCATTACTTTGAGTTAGTGGGAGTTTCTCATCTCAATTGTGTATGTATTGCACCTTATGAGCAAGGAGAAAAGCTCTAGATTGCATGTGTTGCATCTAAAGGTGGATTTTGTATCCACTTGAGCTTGTGCATTCATTGCACATGGTGAGAGTCAAGCAAGGACTTGACTTGTTACTCTTGGAGGTGGCTGACTCCTAGACGGTGTTGGAGGCCTTATGTCCGGTGATCTTTTCAAAGAAGTTTGTAAGAAGGCCCGACGCATTATGAAGATTGGAGCTCACCTACCCGGAGCGGAAAAGAGCTATTAAGAGCGGAATTGAGGTGTTTGACTTAATTCATGGAGCCGGTCCAATTCGTTTAGGGTTACCTCAACATGGATTAGGGGATACCGGCAACTCTCTGAACACCACGGTAAAAAGAAAACGTGTCAACTGTGGTTTGTTCTCTTGTACTCAATTTACATTCAAGCAATTTATACTCATAGAATTAAATTGATGGCTTATCACCCTAGGATTCCAAACATTTGACATAGACTTAGGTTGTTGGTGTAATTTGGTGAACCTAGTTGATTTAGGTCTTACTTGTGCTAAACCGAATTGATTTACGCTTCTGCATATAAACCTCGGTTTTGGCCAAAGAAAATTTAAAACTGCTTATTCACCCCTGTCTAGTCAGCTGCTCGATCTTATAGCCATCAATGGCCCCATAGACTGATGAGGCTATGGATTTTTCCAACACCCACATATACATCAACCATTCATCACGAGCATAGAGAACGTGAAGTGAAGACCGATGACAACAACCAATGTGTAGCTTAATCGGAGATGTTCCGTGGGTTTACCCCATGGATTTATTTAACTGATAGCTTTTCGAGACCCCTGGGAACCAGAAGACCGTGTCGCCAATGTCAAATCTGCTATGCAAAGCAGGCTATGGAGCGCAATCATTTAAAGGGAAACTGTAATTTTGTTATTATCAAATGAATCCATAAAATACATGTTTTTCTCCCTTTTCTTGTGTTTATTTATTTTTGTGTACTTTAGTACACTAGCACGCACACACCCTCTAATCCCCACACTAAGAAATATGAGAGCGATTCCCTATGTCAAACAGTCGTTTCAGCACTCATCGGTTTATCAACAACTTTGTCATATACAACTCTTCTCAGTCCTCCCATAATTTCTCTCATGAATTCTCCTTGATCACCGAGTACTTTATCTCATCAAAGAAATATAGATGAATTATACTGACAGCCTTCTACTTCATCACCTTTTAGTCTTCATCAGATGTTTTTTCTGATTTATCCTCTTCAAGAGCATCGATTAGCTCCTCCTGGACAAAGACATCCTTCACCACACATTGCCACACGCTAAAATTTTCTCTGCCATTGAATTTCTCTACTTAATTCCACATCATTGACATCAATCTTGATTTTGCACCCTGACGCTTTACCGACCTCCTCACAAATCAAATTAATCCGCCCTTGGCTCTAAAACCATCTATTACACTTTAATACCCCTTTTTATACACAGTAGCCCCCAGATCGGATTAGAGTTTGTGAGACACAGCACAGCATGCACGTATCAAGAATGAAAAAGATAAATCTCATAGAGAGAATAAAAATAATGACGTTAAAGAAACCACGACAAGAGAGAAAAGATTTGGTGAAACTGACCACAAATTCTTTAAACACAACCTCAAAAAAGTACAAATGATTATCGCTCTCTTACAATTTTTTTGGACTCTCGGATCCTTGCCCTATACAAGAATCTAGTGCTAAATAATAACCTAGCCTCTAATCTTCTCGTGCACCTCATCCTTTGGATGAGTGACTTTTTCGCTTTGTTACTTGGGTTCTCTATAGTCACCCCCGATAGGTTTATATAGTTCCCTAGTCCTCCACTAAAGGAAAATAGGAATCCTACGAGAAAAAAGGTAGGAATCCTAATCCTATTAGGTTCATCTAAGACTTCGTATTGCACTAATTTCTAAATTCTAAAAGAATAAGATATGACTCACCATACTCAACACAATATCATGATGGATCTAGTGATACCAATTTCATGTTATCAATCTTGGTAATTTTTTATATATTGATTATCAAATCTAGAAATATTTGACTGACATAAATTCTAGAACGACCTATATTTAGAAGAGGAGGTAGTATCTATCAATTAGTAGCAGTACCTTTTCTCATAGCGTGTCCACGCATTAGGAGCGTGTTTTCAACAAAGTTCGCTAGGGGCTAGCTTTCCTAACAAAGCTCCCAAACAAACTAGTACAACACATATAAATTATGCAGGAAAGGTGGATCATGTTGGTATACTGCCTGAGGAAAAGATTATGCGCATCCAAGTATCTTCAACTTTTATTGAGAATGTGCATCCAAGCATCTGGCAATCATGTTATGCCGCTTCCAATGAACTGGAACATGCAAAAAGGGAAATTAATTTATTCTCTTTCATAGAAAATTAATATTTTCTGGACTAGCTGATTGTTGATCTACTCTAAAAAAGTTTTAGAAAACTACATCAAAACTATGTACATGTACTTTTCAAAGACAGCAATTTCCTACTGCACTTCTAATTTCCAAACTGCTAAGAATTAAAAGCACCAACTTTTACTTTAAGCAACTAGCCAAATTTCTTGTGCGGCTAGATACTACGGTGCATATGTTTATATAAACATAGAGTTGTACTTGTTATATAACTTTAATACTTACGGTGGGAATACAGTTATATTCCTTGTACAATTTATATACAAGTTTAATCGGTACCGTTATAATTTAGATCTACTACAATCGATGGTTTAAATTTTTCTCTTTTTTCCTTTGATTAACGTAGTGATTTCTAGCCCTTGAGAACGAACATGTCGTTTTAATAACTAGTGAAATTTCCCACCCAATTGTGCGGCTATATATTACAACATATCATATTTCTTATATAGCTTTTCGAAAATATAGTCAGCTATATTTGTCATACAATTGTAATAGTTATAATATCTATACAGGATTTTTATTTAGGATTATTGTGAAAATTTTATGACCATCAAAATGAAGAAGTACCTTGAATATCATCAATCGATATGTGTGTGTGTGTGTGTGTGTATATACCATTTAAACGAATTTTTTATACCTCTTTATCACTTTCGGTATACTTAAATACTAATTCTAAGATACTCCAATATGACTTGGTTGAAAATTTTTCATCCAAACCCTTTATTTTTTTCTAAAAGTGGATTTTTACGAAATTTTTTATGGAATTCACTTTGGAGTATATTATAATCATTATCAGAGTATTCTCAAATAGATAAAGAGATATAACAACACCACTAAAGCAGTATATAAGAAGTAGGAGTATGTACTCCTAGGAGTATGGAACCATTTTCCTACACACACTTCTAAATCAGTTAAGGCTTCAAGGGCATACCATCAATTATATTGATTCTAAAAATCTGAAAATAACACATGAAAAAATTGAGCCCATGTGAGGTACTCCCGAATACCATTCGCCGTTGTCGGATAGCTGGCGAAGAAATATGTGCGCGACAATGATGTAGTGTTGATGTTTTAATATCGATCTTACGTATAATTTGTTTGAATTCGGGGGAACTCTTAGAAGACCCAGTATATGCGTATGCACAGTAGACACACGGGAAACTTTATCCTAGTTCAGGCCTTCTCCTCAGAGAATAACAACCCTATGTCCAGTGTGATTGCTAGTTGCTAGAAAGTGGATTACAACAGAGAATTACACGAATGGCTAGTGCTATCTTGCATGAATGATTCACCAATCCTCCTCTCTCCCTTCTATGTTAACCTTTATATAGCCGGTGAAGTGATGACAGTTGTTCCACGCTGGAAGACGTCTTTACGCTTCAGATGATTACCGCCTAATGGAAGTTACTATCAGAGAAACATAAGAGGCCGTTCATTGTGTAGATGTTGTTGTCAGAGATAGACTCATCGTACGAATTGCCATGACCACGGAGTGGTCATAGTAGGACTTAGGACTATGCGGTCGTAGAAGAACTTATGACTATATGGTCGTAGAAGTGCATACGACCATCCTGCCATATTTACCTCTTATCGAAAGGGGTATATTCAAAGAACCACTCTCCATGGTGAAAGGTATGCAAATCACAAACTGATCTATTACGCATTGCAATTTATATTCCAATCTAGATTGATACTAGATTTGTTTACAATGCCATAATTAGATCAGATGTGTTCTAGTTGTTTCTAGTCTTAGATTGATCTACAATTTGTGTGCAAAATTATCCAACTCTTCATAATCCAGTACATTGAACAATATAGTCTCTAGATCGGATTGCATCTCATATTAGAATTGGATAAAACCATATGAATAAGGGGTAGACTCGGTGCTATTAGTCGTCGAACGGCCGCTGCCTGGCCTCGGCAGGCCCAAAATTGCTGGCTGCCAGAAATCACCGCCGCCCGAAGCCCGATGCCTCCACCAGATCCTAGCGTCGTCGCACGGTGTTGCCCGAGGTTGTACCAGCCCAGCTGTTTATTTCAAATTTTCAGTAAAAAAATAATTTAATTTAATTTAAAATAAAATCAAGTGTTCTTTGGTTGCCTAAATGTTGGTGATTTTATTCGCCTATTTTTAGCTTTTAAAATGTTTTTTCTTAAAAGTAATTTAACCAAAAACATAAAAATATTATTAAATAAAAGATATTTTGAATTTCTATAAAAGATATTTTGAATTTATATAAAAAAATACTATTCCAAACTAATAATTTAAAGCATTTGGGTTTATCTGGATTTTCTGTATTTTTCTGGTTTTAAAAAATCAATTTCAAATCTAAGATGTATTTTTGTAAAAATTAAAATAAGTATTTTCAAAGCTTCCTAGTATTTCTGAAAATAAAAAAAACAAAATTTTAATCCTTTCTCTCCTGGGTTGACACGTGTCAAGCCCTGGTTCAATCTGCCCTCAGCTGATCTAATGCCAGCCGCTCAATCTCACTTACCCCTTCGTTTCGTTGTCGACGGTCTAGATTTAATCTAACATCGCTCGATTTAATCTCATCCGTCCATTGTCACTTAACCCCCTCCCTCACCATCCGACGGCCCCGGTCATTTCCTTGCACCACGTGGCAACCATCTGTTTGCCCGCTCTTCCCCTTTCTCTTCTCTCTAGCCGACAGCCCGACCCCACCCGTCAGTCTTCTTCTTCCTCCCTCCTTCTTCTTCCTTCGGCCAAGCCGCCATTGCCGCCTGCACCGAGATCTTTAAAGCTTCCATTACTATGCATTTGCTCAGGAAATTGCCACCATTATTAGCCCAAATCACTCGCATATTCATTCCGTACCCGCTAACTGTCGCACCACGCCATTGCCTTACCTTCAACTCCAGCGAGCTAACCGTCGGGCATTACCACTCCCCGCCCCTATAAAAACCCCTCCCCGAGGATCTCCTAGCCTTTCCGCCCCTTTCCCCTCAGCCAATTTCTCGCCTTGAGTGCTCGAGAGCCTTGGCACAGTGCTTCTCCGTCCTCGCCGCCACACCGAACTCCGACGAGCAATCACCGCCTCTTCGGTATGCCTCGTGCCTTGTCGATGCCGTCTACGCCTTACTTGTCACCGCGCACACGTCCTCCGCCCCTCCGCCGAACGCCGCCCGAACCCCATCGCCGCCGCTGCCCGAACGCCGCCGCTGCCTCGTCTCGTCACCGGCTGCCTCCGTTGATCCCTCGGTTTCGCAAGAGGTATCATCGAGATCCCCTCGCTCCCCTCTCTCTTTTGCGCTATTCGTTGGACGCCGCCGTGCCCCTGTTCGCCGGCGACCATCGGCAACCGAGCGCCGCCTCTGTCTGACATGGCCACATTAGCGGCCGAGCCAACGTGGCAGGCGACGTGGCCGCCACCATGTGCCACGTGTGCGCCACCTCAGCAACCAGTCGCCCAATCAGTAGCCACGCCGGCCACGTGCCACCTTAGCCTTCTAGCTAGTCCATGAACCCAGTTCACCATAAACCCGGTCCCACCTGTCAGTGAAATAAAGCCCTTTTCTTTAGAAATATAATTTGGCCAGAAATCAAAAATTGATGCTGACGTCATAAATAGAATTTGCAGTGCAAAAATAATTCCAAAAAATCAGCTTTTTTTCTTTACAATTCAAAATTCCAGAAGCCCATTCTCTTCCGTTTTAACTCCGATTGGACCCGTTCAAATTTCTAAATTCTTCAAAAATTCCAATCTATCTATTTCTGTAATCCTTTTAAATATTTGAAGTTTATTTGGCATTCCAAAATTTTAAGTTTCAAATTCTAAAACCTAGTTCATTTTCAGAGCCTCAGTTCCATTCAAAAGTTTATGTGCACTTCCAAAATTCAAATTCAAATCTTGCAAAATCTCCATAAAATACATTCTATTTTTCTGATCCAAATATTTTCTTGGCACCTCTCTTTTTCTTAAAATTACTCCTCTCCCTCGCTTAACTTCCAAAATTCCATTAATTCAATTACCATCTCGCCACTTTCTTTCTTAGGTATAGACAACACTTCCCTTTCTCTTTATTCCTTCTTTTTTCTTGCTTATTCTCCAACTGAAGAACATGCTACCCTCTCTCCTGTTTCTTCATCAGAATAGGCACCTCCTCTTTTTGTTTTTTAAACAAATCACCAAATGCCTCGGCCATGCATGCAAAAATTAATTCCCACCCACTAATGAAATTACAGGCTGTAAGTAACACCTTCCATCACTACTAGTAATCAATCCTATTCAGTTTCAAACCCATTTAAATTTCAGTTTTTAGTTTCTAGTCTTGCGAAACTGAAAAAAGACATTGGATTAAATGCAACCGAATTAATCCCACTTCCCACCTTCTTGCCATATAAATAGAAGCACCACCTTGTGTTCCATTCCCATGCCAACCCCCAGCACCTCCTATACCTTTACACAAAACACTAGAAAAACTATAGCCCGCCTGTGCTCTCTCCTCCCTCCACCATGCCACCTTTTCTTTGGTGATCTTTTTCAACCTTTGTTCATGTCACATCATGCTCCAGCATCTTAGCAACCTACCCATCAATTTAATTTGGTTTTGGTGCAGCCATTTGGCGGGAATCAAGTTTTTTCCAAATTCTCCTGTTTTCGCTTCTCGTCATCGATTCATTGCCTCTGATGAATTTTAGCTCAAGCCATCCGACCAAAATTAAATGGTATGCAATAGAAACATATTCAGTCAATTTCATCTCAGTTTCTTGGCCATTAGACTCATCAGTTTTGAGTTTCTACCCATTAAAATTTGAAACCGATATTTCTTTTATTCCGGCCATTACTTCGTCATTCAATTCTGGCTATTCCTTTGCTCCTCTGCACCTATAAATTGAACCACGGCCTCGTATCCTCACTTCCCACTTGTATTTCACACTAGCAAACCAGAAAACCAGCCAAAAAGAAGATTTCGAGAACTATTCCTTCGTTTGATATTTTTTCAGCAATTTCCTTTCCAACCGATTTTCCGATGACTCGTTCTCCGTGTCCGAACTCCGAATCCATTGATTCTTTCACCTAAATTCATATAAAATCATAATATATATCCTAGTATATATTTTATAATTTTTGGATTTTATTTGAATTTATTCGCTCTGGTTCTTCGTGTGTAGATTACAACGATTCGCAGCACCAAGTCTTCGAGCAAGGCAAGTTACACCTTTGATCATGTTGCTCCTAGTAATTTAAATCATTTATGTTATTTTTAAAATTATTATGCATGTGTAATTTTATTCAAATTAGTTCAAATCTAATTTAAAGTTTAGTTACACCAAATTCCTTTGTATATGGCGAAATTTGATATTGAACAATCATGCCTTGTCACCCTAGATGAAAACCTAGTTAGTATATTAGTATTAACTGGAAATTTATAGAATTACTTAGCCATGCTTAGAATGATTTAGGTGGGAGCAATTGTTTTACATAAAATGATAAAGTTTTCAAATGTATTTTTGATTTTGGTGAGTCAGGAAGGATTATAAAATATTTCTAAACAAAATATAAAAACTTGGTTTAGACTTGGTGAGTCAGGAAGGTTAGGTGGTGGGTGCTTGCTGGTAGGCATTGTTGTTTGGTGACACAATGTTGATTGCCATGCACAAGGGGTATGTGGTTGGTGCCTAAGTCAAGTTAAGGACTGGTCTGTGAGCTACTGTTACAAGGCCCTTTTCGTACTACCACAAGGTTGGTATGGAACAGTCATGGCTGATTAATTTGTAGGTCCAACCTGAGTCTCGCTGTAGGTTGAAAGCGAGCATGGCGTAGGCCATTAGAAGTCTCACTCGGCTCAAGAGGGGGTCTCGGTCTGGTGGATTCTTTACTGGGGTGAAACCTCAGTGTTAGCTTGGCCAGGTTGAAGGCATTACATTGTAAAGGCCTTTTATGATTTTCTCGGTCGCACGCCTACGGAAGCGTGTAATGGGCGACATTATGAGACTATCATATCTTGTGGGTAAAGCTGTACAACCTCTGCAGAGTGTATAATCTATCCTGGATAGTCGTGCCCACGGTCTTGGGCAAGCTGAGTAAAGTTTTTCACAAATTAGAATTTGTTTTTCAAAATGGTTTATGAAAACCTTATGATGGATGGAATCCATAAGAGATAAAAAACATATGGATGGATGGAATCCATCTGAGATCTTTTTGGAAAAGATGGTCCAGGTGGGATCCCCGTGGTAAGGTTAGTGTTTGATTGAAGCCTGCACTAACGATATTATTTATTAAAATCTTGTTTTTATCTATGGTACCAAATTCAACTATTGAATCTACTTACAATATTTACTTCAATTCTGCTTTTCGCTCAATTAACCTTATTATGCATTCCTTTGTCAATCCTTACGCATATATTAACTCTGTTAAACCTCCTGGTGTAACTTGTGGAGTACTTTATGTGCTCATGTTGCTCAATTCATTATTTTTCAGAGGATAGCTTCGACTTCGGTGAGAATCAGAACGTATAGGTCGCGTCTTACTATCGTTTGCTTGTGGGCAGGCTTAGTAGACTTCTTCCGCTTCGGTTTTTCTTCCGCTGCTTACATTTAATTTTGGACTTTGGAAATCAGGCCCATATTCAATTAAATAAAATTTGTCTTTGTTATTCACTGTGTGCACTAGCTGATCCTGGACTAGTGCGATTGACACAGAGGGTTCTGGAGTTGTTGCTCTGGGATCCGACAGACACCGCTGTCGTGCTCCTGAAGCCGCCCGAGGCTGCCGACGTAGTACACCCGAGGCCGCCTCTCCACCGCCGCCTTCGGTTGAGGCCGCCTGACCGACCCACCGCCAACCGGTTGCCACCACCGCCGCCTTGCTCGACGGCGTTGCTCGCACCTAAGTCTACTATTGCCGCCTCCGCACTGGCCGTCTACTATCGCCGAGCGCCGAGCGCCCGACCGCCTAGAGCCACTGCCACTCCTGAGGCCACCCGCAGCCTCCGCGCCCGTCACCTCCTGCAAATGGTTATCGTTGCCCAGTCATGTGCCCAAGATGGCAACCGCCGCCAAAGGGCCGGATGACCTAGTGGCTACGGTTAAAAACCCTAGCCACCAGCGAATGGGCCTTCGAAGAAATTGGGCCAAACCGCCAATTTTGGCCCAATAGCAAAAAAGGGAGAAAAGAAATATTGAGCCGACAGGAATTTTGTAGTTAAGCCCTTGGTTTTTTGGCAAATTAAGTAACCTTGCTAAGAATTGAAAATAATCATGAATTTGATGCCGAAGTTTGTCAAAATAACAAATAAGTCTAGTAGACTGAATTTCTCTCCAAAGAAATTAATTTTAGATTATACGAGCTTCATTATAATCTTATTAGCACCTTTGTCATTATTATGTTTTCTGGATTTATTTTCCTTAGTATTTGTTTCTGCTTATTAATAATTCCAAAAATTGCTCTTTAATTAGCAGAAACTCATTAAAGATTACAAGAAAATTCTAGAAAATCATAAAAACATGGTTTTTAGGTGTATGAGCTTCCGAAAATTTGTGAAACCTTAGACTTATTACACCTTGGATACATCGTATTTATTTTATAGTTTATTTCATGGCACTGTGTGTTTGGGGATTTATTTAATGGGTTAGTAATTTTGAAAATTGCTTAAATGCCCTAGTAATTATCAAACAATCCCAAAGATTGCTAGGAATAATCTGGGAAATAATAAATTGTCTACTAAATAGATAAAAGAAAATGTTTACTATTGGACTCATTTCATACACTTGAAATTACTTACCAGCAGTAAGCATGTAGGAAATTGCATGAATATTGTAGGATTTTGGGCATCTCTAAGTAGATATTCACTCGCCCCGAATGGCTACAATTGTATCATGCCATTGTCAAGCCTGACGTTGACGTAGCTGTACCCTTTTGCCATAGAAAGGTAAAAACTTTGTAGTTCATGAGGTATTGCCTCTACTCTATCATGAAGAATGACTATATGAAAGGGCCTTCTCTGAAAGAATGGCAAAATCTATAAAAGGTTACTAGTGTACCTGTAAGCACTTTGCCAGGATCTACTTTTGTTTCTAGGACTAGAAGTCCACACACGAGTATTACTCCACCTTGCACCATATTGTCTCTAGACTAAGTTTAGGTAACCCGTATGTTACCAATAAATAGATGCATTCATAAGCAAGAATATGCCAATGGTGAACAATATGGAGACTAGTAGCATTATCCTAGTTATCCCTTAGATGTATTTAGATGTCATTTTCCTACATGATTAGCATCAATAGTATAGATGCAACTCCTATCGAGATTGATCTTGCTCATGAAGAACACTTCTTATCTTTTGCTTTGGGTTGAAATTGTGCATTAGATAATTATTTTCCCAGATGCCATAAATATATTTAGTATAAGTTGCTATGTTAAAATAAGTAATCATGCATGGAATAAAATTTGTAAACATTATGCCTAACATTTTAAAAGAATTATATGCCTCGGTATACTAGTATTTTGTGCATTATTGCCTAGATGGCAATAGAAAAACACTATGAACCTCAAATAAGTACGGAATAACTTATACCCAAAGACCTGAAGTCTATATGAACCCCCATCTTCCATATTACGAAGTATATGTCAGTTTCATGCCAATAAAATCTTACTCTTGAAGTAGTATAATAACAATTTATTGCTAAAACTCTGGGATAATTCAAAGCAAATGCTAGAAGTAGACACTCTCACTTAGAATTTTAGGTTGGCGTGAAAAGGGGGAGGAATTTGGGCATATAAGGAATAGTGAAACCATCGAGGCATAAGAGTCATAACAAGCATAGTGGTATATCCTAGGTCAAATCCAGAAGCAAATAAGCTTGAAGCTATAAATAATCTAGTTTATTTGAGAGATAATTGAAACTGTTATCCACACTATTAGCAAACGAAAATCATTGCAACCTTCGAAAGGTAATTGATTTGTCCTTAGTAATACGTTAGTCGCCGACATGCGACCACATACATGGGAATTACACGATAACAAAAAGCTGCAGCACATATGCCATTGGAAGCTATAGCCATTCGCCTGAAAAAATATAACTCTCAAAATACTAGATGACCTATTAGATTTTAATGATCCCAAATGATCTAAATCTGTCATACTTATCTGTCATCATATATTATAACAGGCATATAAATTACCTCCAATTAATCACATATATTTCTGGCGAATAAGTGTTCCATCTAGGAGGTTAAACTAGAATTATATTCTAGTAGAATATATCATATTCCATGCAGATTAATTGATGGTCATATCTTATGTGGCAGTATAATATTTATGCTCTTGAGAGCAACCTGTAGATGTATATTATGCTGTCAAAATATAATGCTCTTGACCAAGTCAAAATATATTGCATTAACACAAAACTTGAAGTTTTGAGTGATTCAAATTTTAAATCAGAAGTATGAGTAACTGGATCATAATATTGGACAATATATAAGAAGCTATAATATTTCTACTATCGCAGATTAATAACCCACCAGATGTTGGGATAATCTAGCAGTAGTATAGATGTACAGTTTTCATGCCACTGCATTAATAAATGTCTAGCTCATTGCATTAAGAAAAAACCCCCAATCAAGGACTAGTGAGTATTAGAAGAATCAATCATTTCTTATATAATACCACCACTGTAGCATACACCATTTTGGTACACCACTAGTAGCTAGGATCAGGTTGGATATGAAATTCCATCTGTCATGTGTCCATACTAAAGGGATTTTGAAGTATGCTATTAAACAAGTTCAAATCTCGGCATCAAGGTGAGAGAAATACCCAAAATCTTTAATGTCGTGATATTTTCTTGAAGAAAGATCTTTGGTATAAGGTTTACGTACTAACCAAGCTAAATTTAAGTTTAGTTGATACTCATCTACGCTAGAAGCGGAGAGACTAGCAGATTTCTTTTTCCATTGCATGGAGGAGTTATATAGTATTTACTTGAAGTAAATATGTTGCTAAGTTTGGAATACCCCGGTTTGAATAGTATATCCATCCTTGTGAAGTTGACTAATCCTAGATGGGATCCCTGAAGGGACTCAAAGCTCGATCCTTGAAGGACTCGTTGTTTCAACAAGAAAAAAATTACAAACATGTATATATGTATATAAAACTCATACCTAATAAACTCTTACTCGAAGAAAGAGTATCTCTTAGAAGAGAAAGTATCTCCTAGAAGAGAAAATATCTCCTAGAAGAGAGAACATCTCCCTGAAGAGAAATTAACCCACCAGTTGATCAAAAATACACCAACAATTATGCAATCCCTAGAAGTGGATAAGGACCCATCCAAGACCCGAGGGGATGGAATGAGGAAACTAAAAAACCAGAAGTATGCCACATAAGCACAATGAAGTGCATCTCCTACCAGAAGCTGATGGAGTGGCAAATTTATTAATCCCCTAAGTACCAAAATTAAGACTGGTTATATTGATTCTATGGTGGTATGACCATGCTTTTAGTTCTGTAGAACAGACTTTTGGCTGTATAGCACCTGCATTGAAGTTGATTACCCTCATATCTTGATTAGGATAATTTTTGCTTGTATTGCACATATAGATAAGTGGTATTTTGGAAAGTTGAGTATATTGCTCCCAAATTGTCTTATCGTCTCGTTATCTAGATGAATAGTGTAACATCTTGGAAAAATCAAAGGGATTGTGAAATAAAAAATTGTGAATTATCTTACGATACCTTGTATTGAGTTGGGCTTTTAAGTATTTTTGGAAAATTTGGATAAGGTTCCAAAAATTAAAATATTAAGAAGGAAATGCACCCGTTTAAAAAAAATAGAAGATTCAAATTTTAAATACGAATCTGAAAAGATGATCCATAAAAATGCACAAGTTGAAATGAATCTTTTTGTAAAGTGCAAAATTAGATTTAAATTTAGAAATAAATACTACATAAATGCTTGGCATAAAATTTTAAGAATATCTATATTTTACACAAAATAGATATACATTAAACTAATAAAAAGAATAGAAAAGAAAAAGAAAAAGAATGAAAAGTAAAAGAAAACGGAGAGCCGGCCAGCCGACCGGCCAACCTGCACCCCCTCCCCCTGCGCCTCCTCGCCTCGCCCCATCCCTCCGACCGCGCCCCCCGCCTGACCCCCTCTCTCCTCCTCCGCCACGGACCCTCCAGACGGCGACCACATCGCGAAAAATCCGCGGAGGGGCAAGAAACCGTCTTGGACACGCTGGCGCCGCCTTGAACCCCGCCGCACCCCAACCACCCGCGGCCGACGCTGCCACCCCCACATGACATCGTCCTCGCCATCCGGGTTCGCTGTGGTCCACGCCATCCGTGTGGCCACTTCCAAAGTGTTCGCCATGTCCCCTCTTCATTCCACCGCTTTTAATCGTCTCCAAACCACCCGAACGCCGGCGATCCCCTTTCTTCCCCAACTCCAGCCGTCGGCCCCTCCGCGAATTCCGCCGCTACTCGCCGTGGGAGCTCAATTCTTTGCTCCCACTCCATCTCCAGAGCGTCGCCGACGTTTAGCCGGCCTCGCCCGAGCTTCTCGGCGGCCATAGCTCATTGTCGCCGGAAGCCTCCCGAGCCGCCACTGCCGCGCGACACCGACACATCTCCGGTGATCCCGGCCCTCCCGTCAGCGCCATCGCCTTCGCCAAAGACCAACAACCCATTTCAAGACCCCGCGGACCTCCCGGACCTTCCTCGCCGGCGACGCCACCGCCTCTCCGACCTCGGACCGCCTCGCTCGGCCTCCCGTGCGCCCCTTAAGAGGTAATATTATCCCTTAAGGGTTGAGATGAGTCATGAGCCCACCCGGCTAGCGCCGCCCCTCCCCCCGCTCCCTCGGCGCGCTCGAGCCCCGCTCACGTAGCGCTGAGGTCGAGCATTTTTTTAAATTCCACGACAGGTGGGCCCCACCGCTGCCGATCACAAGATACACTCCGACCGGCCGACACCGGACCCGCTTTGTCGGGCGGTCGGGCGGGCGTGAGCCATCGCGCCAGCCCCCACGTCGGCGCACAAGAAGCGCGGTCACTGACAGTGGGTCCCACATGTCAGACTTTATTATTTTTTGGATTTAATTGAACCGAAAGTATTCAAATGGGCATAACTTATTCATTTTAACTCCAATTTAAGTCAAAACCAATTTCTAAGTTCATCTAAATTCAAGAGCTATCTAATGGAACCAGAACCAATATTTTTGTAACTTGTTTGAATTTTGTTGTGTTATTTTGAATGTTATACAGATTTTTATCCAAATTTTCGCGCACGTAAAAATTAGCATTCGAAGCCCAAGAAGAGGAAGCTGCAGCTGTAGGCTCCAACACACAGAACCCCGACATCTATAATCAAGGCGAGTCAATACTTTGATCATTTTGAACCTACATTTTCAATAAATTACTTTGATTTCAGTTATTACAAATTGCATGCTTATATTTATATTGCAATACATGTTAATTTCAGATTATAGTTATATGTCCCTGCTTTCTTTGATTATTATTATTATACTTCCTTTCTGATGTACCTGGTTATGTGATCCTTGTCACCCTAGTAAAAGTAATAATAATAATACTACTCTTTTTGAAAATAAGTCCATAAGTAAAAGTGCCATGCCTAGAGTTGTTTAGGTAATTAGGGGTGTGAGAGCACCCTAGCATCTCTTATAAACTTGAGAAAGTATTCTTAGGCAGTCATTGTGATGATGACTGGTGTATGTTGGTATAAGTATTTTGTTCTAAAAGAACCCCACATGCTTAACTATCTGGGCGGATGGTTCGAGGGTGTGTGTGTGTATGTATGAATGGTGCCGTGATAGCACAAAGGGGATTGTGGTAGAACCGCCCAGATAACCATTAAGAATTGAATCTTGTGATGACCTCCCAAGGTACAAACAGTACAACCACATGCTGGCAAAGTGTAGGCAGGGCTAAATAATTTGTGTAGCTCTAGTGTGGTTACGTGAAGGTATGAACACGAGCAAAGGGATGGATGGTCTCATCCCCGCCTTTGCCCGTGATGGCTCACGAGGGACCCTTCTCGAGGGATGGTTGCATCCTACAGAAGATAGACCTTAGTGGGCGTAACCACAAGTAGGATTATGCATTGTAACAGTCATGTGATAGTCTACTCAACTGCATGGCTAACGAATCATGTGGGGCAACGAGCAGATCTATCTCTTGTGGGTAAAGTGTACAAACTCTGCAGAGTCAAAAACTATTCGAATAGCCGTGCCAATAGTCATGGGTGGACATGGGGATCTGACTAGATATAGTTCTATTTCAAAATTTTGATGGATGGAATGGGATAAAAGTGGAGGGCAGAGAAAGACCCTTATTTGAGTTGTCCTAGGTGTCGTCCCAGCGGTAATGTAAGCGGCTATAACGCTGAAGGCATGGTATTAAGAGCAGAGACCATGTAATGGTGGATGGCCTCTGACTCGTTGAAAGTAAATGTATATGTTATGAACAGCATGTTTAAAGTCCAAAAAGGCTAGGTCTTAGGGAACTTTTAAGTATTGTAATTCTAAAAGCACATTTCAGCAAACAAAATATCATGAGCCTCCCTTGTTAAAGCCTTGCATACTACCTACTGCATTCTGTGTATTGACTCGCTGAGCACGGTGGTTAGTGTGCTCACACTCGCATTACCAAAATCCAGATTCAGGAGCTCAAGATCACTATGCCTACGAGGAAGCACCTGCTGCGGATGGAGGAGATAACGCCGAGACTTAGGACGAATATTTCACGCTTAGAACCTTAGGCAATCAGACTAAGGTGTGGTTTGCATACAAATATTGCTGGAACTTTAGTAGTATTTGTATGACCACTTTTGCCCTCAGTCTTTGCCTATGGTTAATAGGCCTACTTTGTTCTGCTTCCGCTGTTGTACTTTTGAAATGTAAACATTTGGCCTGAGCGGCCCTACTGTAAGAACTCCTCCCTTTTGAAGGCCTAACTTCGACTATATTATGTAATGATATTAGGGCACAATGTGAATTTCAGCGATGTATGAAATGATTCAGCAATGTATCTGTGTGCATTATCTACTGATCCAGGGAATAATGCGGTAAGACACAGCAGATTCTGGATTGAAAAATCCGGGTCTGACAGAGCTGGTATCAAAGCATACGACTGCAGGGTGAAAACCTTATGTGGTCGTTAGCACTTAGGACTGCGAATGTTATAAAATATATAAAAAGGGATTTCGTAAAAATGTAGCATAATATTTCTTCTCGCATCCTTCCTAGTTCTACTCTGATCTACATTTCAGTTGATATTTTGAAAATTACTAACGCTATTATGTACTTTCAAATGGCAGGAGCTGCAGACGCAGAACACTGGGACTTTTTCGCTCACGGAGTGCGTGAGGGAGAGAGTTTGCGAATATACTTCACAAATTACTTCACTACATGGGCTACGAGGACGCGCCCATCTACCGCGGTCGGAGGACCAGGACAGGAGGAGACGAGTCCTGGTTAGTGGAGATCTTCATCTACCCCCGGCGCGAGGGAGACACGTCTCACGTTTTCCAAACTACCCACCGGAGGAGCTTGGTGGCGGCACTCTGACGAGCCCGCTTGACCGGCGGCCGACTCGTGACATCCACTCGACCCTGGTGTTAGAGTCTCCTTTCAGCTACCACCCACTACGGACAGAGCACGCCAGGTACGACGGGACCCGGGTGACTGAGTTGGAGGACAACCCGATGCTTACGCATCAGGTGGACCTCACCCGGGCCATGGGTACAGCCCACGTGGTGGCGCAGGAGGAGATCACCGGACTTCGGGAGCGCCTGCTCGCACGCCACATCGAGGTGGAGTCCTTGCGTGAGCAGCTCACCCAGTGCGAGCGGGCCTTGGTAGAGGCAAGGCGCCGCGCACCTGCACTCATCGACGCGCCACACCACCACAGCTCCGGCACCTCCACCAGGTTCCGGGGGACTTCGCACTAGGCTCACGGCACGCAAAAGCATGCGGCCCCCGGGGCCTCAGTCCGCTCTACGCCGGGGAGAGGCTCGACGCAGCCGTTCGTGCTCTCACTCCGACACCGACCCGTCTGAGTTTAGTGGTAGCAGGTCCCGTTCTCAGTGTACGGACTAAAGCCCCTCCAGTCCCAGTGTTGGTGACATGGAGGAGTAGGCAGCACGAGGTTCAGTTAGTACAGTGCTTGGTAGAGTTTGCCTAGTGTTTGCAAGCACAGATCCCCGTCTTATTAGTAGCAGCTCGAACCAGTGTCTTAGTCTCGTGTATGTATAATTATGAGTGCTAAGTATGTGTATGTTTGTAAAGTCCAACATGGCTTTCGAAGCCATACAAAACTGGCTATGTGATGTGTTATCTATGCGTAATGAAAACAGCCTTGTGTTTAAAAATTTTCCTACTGTCTGGCATTTGGATTTGATTCTGTTGTGTGGTGATCTTGGGTTACTAGTCTTATTGGGATTAGAGTAAAAATTTGAAAGAATGCTAAAATCCCTACAGATGGCCAGCCATAGAGTTAACCGCGCGCAAGCTGGTGCGAACCCGGACATGCAGGCGAAAGTGGAAGCCAACCAAGAAGCGCGCAGCCCGCGATAAGGGGAAGAGGCCCAAGTCAAGGGGTAAACCTCCCACCCCCGCCGGCCAACCCGTCCATGGCGCAAGTAATGGCGCAGCAAACGCAAATACTTCAGGCTATCTACGCAGGATAGCAGACCAACACCAATGTCCATGCTCCCGACCTGGGCGATTTCATCAGGACCCGGCCCCTTACCTTTGCCGGGGCAGATGAGCCTCTTGAGGCGGAAGATTGGCTACGGGACACCGAGAGGAAACTCCGTATAGTTAAGACCGCAGAGAATGACCAAGTAATCTTTGCAACCCACCAACTCCAGGGAGCCGCAGCTGCCTGGTGGGAGAATTACCTGGCCACAAAAGGATATGAGAACACCCCTACTGGAGCTAGCACGGCAGTTGTACCATGGGCAGAGTTCAGGGCGGCCTTCAAGGCCAACTTTGTTCCAGCTGGTGTAATGCGAATGAAAAAGAATAAATTCCGCAACCTAAAGCAAGGCAGCATGCCAGTCAGTGAATACCTCACTAAGTTTAACCAACTGGCTCGCTACGCCCCAAAGGATGTAGCAGATGAAGAAGAAAAGATTGACAGGTTCTTCGTAGGGATGAATGAAGAACTGCGAGTGCAGCTTATCATTCAAGATTTCACAAGCTTCCACCAACTTGTGAATAAGGCACTAGTTCTGGAAAATGAGAAGAAAAACCTGGAGGCTAGCCGCAAGCTCAAACAAGTGGCTCAGCGACCTCAGGGGAGATTCATCCAGAAGTTCTTCAACAACCCCTCCTTTTGAGGATCAGCCCCGCCCTAGAATCCCAGTCCGGTACTCCGTCCAAGCGGCAACACTTTCCAGACTCCCCGTCCTTCGGGCCAGTTCACTGGAACCAATCCTGCGGCCTCCTTCAACTGCTACAGCTGTGGAGAAAAGGGGCATTTTGCCTATCGCTGCCCGCAGCGGCAAACCACTCCCGTGAAGTTCAATTTGGGGATCACTCCCAACCGAGGCCAAGCTTCAGCACCTAGCAAGGGAAATCAGACTCCTCAATCCAGCATGGCGACATCAACTCCAACCGAGGGAGGGTTAATCATGTCACCGCAGAAGAAGCTGTGGAGGTTGCTGGAGTCCTGCTGGGTACGTTCTCTGTTAAGGCCTTACCAGCACGTGTTCTTTTTGATTCTGGGGCATCACATTCATTTATAGTCAAAAGATTTGCCGATAAACTTAGGCTGCCCGCTTACTCACTGAAGAAACCAATGGTGCTTAGCTCACCCGCAGGGGTTATTAATGCCACCTTAGTATGCCCTGGGGTAGAAATTGTCATGGAAAGGTTTTGGTTCCTAGCAGATTTAATAGTTCTGGCCTCCCAGACCCTGGATATTATACTGGGGATGGACTGGTTAGCCAGACACCAAGGAATACTGGATTGTGCCACGAGGAGAGTGAAACTAACCAAGTGTCCGGGGCTAACCATTGAGGTAAAGGTGGACCGGCCGTATCGATGGGGCCGCGCCATATATTATTGCGAAGATGTGCCTTTGGAAGGGATGATGGTGGTGCAAGACTACCCTGAAGTCTTCCCCGAAGAACTGCCCGGCATGCCACCAGATAGAGATCTAGAATTTGTTATCAATTTAAAGCCTGGTGATGCCCCTATCTCCAAGAGACCATACAGAATGACCGTAGATGAGCTAAAGGAGTTGAAGAAGCAACTTCATGAGCTACAAGACCAGGATTTTATCAGGCCGAGTTCCTCACCTTGGGAATCCCCGGTAATCTTTGTGAAGAAAAAAGATGGCACCGCTAGGATGTGTGTAGACTATCGGGCCTTAAACGAAGTGACCATCAAGAATAAGTATCCGCTGCCTCGGATCGATGACCTATTTGATCAGCTTGGGGGAGCCACTGTATTCTCCAAGATTGATTTGAGGTCGGGTTATCATCTACTGAAAATTAGGCCGGAGGACATTCAAAAAAGTGCTTTCATCACTAGATATAGACTGTATGAGTTTACAGTTATGTCTTTTGGTTTAACCAATGCCCCCGCCTATTTCATGAACCTTATGAATAAGGTCTTCATGGAATACTTGGATAAGTTTGTTGTAGTATTCATTGATGATATTCTCATCTACTCCAAGACCGCGGAAGAACATGCTGAGCATCTGCGACTGGTACTAGAAAAGCTGAAGGAACACCAACTCTACGCCAAATTCAGCAAGTGTGAATTTTGGTTGTCTGACATCAGCTTCCTAGGACATATAGTGTCTGCGGGAGGAGTGTCGGTCGACCCCGCCAAAATTGCTGCCAGATGTAATGGCGGACCCACCTCCGCCAATCGAGGTAAGGAGCTTTTTGGATTAGCAGAATATTATAGACGGTTCATAGAGGGATTCTCCCGGATTGCCAGGCCAATGACCCAACTACACAAGAAAGAATAGGCATTTGGGTGGACCAAGGCTTGTGAAGAGAGCTTTCAAGAACTAAAGAAGAGGTTGACTATCACCCCAGTACTGGTTCTACCCGATGTACGCCGAGATTTTGAGGTGTACTGTGATACTTCACATCAAGGGCTTGGGTGTGTGCTGATGCAAGGAGGAAAGGTTGTGGCTTATACATCCAGGCAGCTTCACCCTCATGAAGCAAACTACCCAACCCACGACCTGGAACTAGCTTCGGTGGTGCACACCCTAAAAATCTGGAGACACTATCTCATTGGTAACCACTGTGATATATACACAGATCACAAAAGCCTCAAATACTTTTTCACCCAGTCACACCTTAACCTGAGACAGAGGAGATGGCTGAAACTGATCAAGGATTACGACCTAGGTGTCCACTACCACCCCGGAAAAGCTAATGTGGTAGCGAATGCTCTAAGTCGTAAGGCCTATTGTAATAGCCTTATGGTTCAGGAACACCAGCCTGAACTATATAAAGAATTGATGGCCTTAAACTTAGAAATTGTGGAAAAAGGAACCTTAGCGGCAATGGAAATGCAGACAAGTATAGAAGAGAGAATTATGGCCGCACAAAAAGAAGACCCAGCTACCCTAAGATTGAGAAGGTTAATGGAAGAAGGGAAAGCTCCCAAGGTGACTATGGATCAGCAAGGAGTTTTAAGGTACGGGACGCGTATCTTCGTACCCCACCAGAAGGACCTCAAGGACCTGGTACTCAGGGAAGCCCATAGCTCTACTTATTCTCTTCACCCTGGAAGTACCAAAATGTATCAAGACATGAAGCAATGGTACTGGTGGCCATGCATGAAGAGGGACATCGCTGAGCATGTCGCCTGTTGTAATGTATGCCAGCGAGTGAAGGCCGAACACCAGAGGTCGGCAGGACTACTGCAGCCCTTGCAAATACCTAAGTGGAAATGGGAGGAAGTTGGTATGGACTTCATTACGGGATTTCCGCAAACAAAGTCAGGGTACGACTCGGTATGGGTCATAATTGATAGATTCATCAAGGTGGCACATTTTATTCCTGTCAGGACAACCTATAAAGGAGATAAATTGGCAGAGTTGTACATGTCCCGCATCGTATGCCTGCACGGCGTACCTAAGCGAATTGTTTCAGATCGAGGTTCCCAATTTACCTCGCATTTTTGGGCAAGCCTGCATGAAGCTCTAGGCACCCACTTGGACTTCAGCACTGCCTACCACCCCCAGACGGACGGTCAAACAGAGAGGGTAAACCAGATATTGGAAGATATGCTCCGGGCCTGTGTTCTGAACTTCTCAAAAGATTGGGATAAATGTCTGCCCTACGCTGAGTTCGCATATAACAATAGCTATCAAGCTAGCCTGCAGATGTCCCCCTTTGAAGCCCTGTATGGGAGGAAATGCCGTACCCCGCTACACTGGTCAGAAGTGGGAGAAGATTATGTGTTTGGACCTGAAACTCTAAGGCAAGTAGAAGAAAAGGTTCGCATGATTAGGGATCGATTGTTAGCAGCTCACTCCAGGCAGAAGAGTTATGCGGACAAGAGGCGAAGGCCACTAAGTTTTGAAGTTGGGGATCACGTATATTTGAAGGTATCACCCTTGCGTGGGGTTAAGCGATTTAAGGTCAAAGGCAAACTCACCCCGCGCTATGTTGGGCCATTTCCGATTGTGGCCAAGAAAGGAGAGGTTGCCTATCAACTAACACTACCACCAAACCTGTCGGATGTACACGATGTCTTCCATGTGTTCCAGCTGAAAAAATGCTTACGAGTGCCGGAAGACAAAGCTCCGTTAGAAGCAATCGAGCTCGAGAAGAACCTAACTTACAAAGAGCGTCCAGTCAAAATTTTGGACAACGTGGAAAAGAGAACTAGAACCCAATCCATTCGCATATGCAGAGTACAATGGAGCCATCATTCGAAGAAAGAAGCTACCTGGGAGCCCGAAGATCAGCTACGTAGAGATGACCTTGCTTTGTTTTCTAGCTAAGCTGAATCTCGGGGTCGAGATTCTTTTTTAGGGGGTAGATTTATAACATCCTGGAAAAATCAAAGGGATTGTGAAATAAAAATTTGTGAATTATCTTACGATACCTTGTATTGAGTTTGGCTTTTAAGTATTTCTGGAAAATTTGGATAAGGTTCCAAAAATTAAGATATTAAGAAGGAAATGCACCTGTTTAAAAAAAATAGAAGATTCAAATTTTAAATACGAATCTGAAAAGATGATCCATAAAAATGCACAAGTTGAAATGAATATTTTTGTAAAGTGCAAAATTAGATTTAAATTTAGAAATAAATACTACATAAATGCTTGGCATAAAATTTTAAGAATATCTATATTTTATACAAAATAGATATACCCTAAACCAATAAAAAGAATAGAAAAGAAAAGGAAAAAGCAAGAAAAGAAAAGAAAAATGGGGGCCGGCCAGCCGACCGCCCCGACCACCCCTTTCCCCAGCCCCTCCCGCCTCTCCCTCGACCAGGCGGGCCCCACCGCCCACCCCCCTCTCTCCTCTCCTCTCGCGCGCGGACCCCTCCTCCGCCTCGGCCAGACGGCGACCACGTCGCGAAAAACCGCGGAGGGGCAAGAACCGCTGACACGCGGCGCCGCCTTGAACCCATCGCTGCACCCCAGTAGCCATGGTTGCCGCCGCCGCCTCCACCAGCAATAGCCGCCCCACTGCACCGGGTCCACTGTGGACCGCCTCGCCGGCCTCCCCGTCGCCCCTTAAGAGGTATATACCCTTAAGGGTTGAGATGCGTGCGAGCCCGCCTGCTAGCAGCGCGCCCTCCCCTCGGCTCCCTCGGCGCTCGAGCCCCGCTCCACGCAAAGTCGAGCCTTTTTTCACCATGTCCCCTCTGTCGGCAAGATTCACTGACCGCTTTTAACCCCGCTGTCGGGGCAATAAGGCGGGCGTGAGCCACTGCCGCCGGGCCCCGTGTCGGCGCCCAAGCAGCGCGATCACTGACAGTGGGTCCCACATGTCAGACTTTATTATTTTCCGGATTTAATTGAACCGAAAGTATTCAAATGGGCATAACTTATTCATTTTAACTCCAAATTAAGTGAAACCAATTTCTAAGTTCATCTAAATTCAAGAGCTATCTAATGGAACTAGAACCAATATTTTTGTAACTTGTTTGAATTTTGTTGTGTTATTTTGAATGTTGTACTGATTTTTATCCAAATTTTCGCGCACGTAAAAATTAGCATTCGAAGCCCAGGAAGAGGAAGCTGCAGCTGTAGGCCCCAACACACAGAACCCGACATCTATAACTAAGGCGAGTCAATACTTTGATCATTTTGAACCTACATTTTCAATAAATTACTTTGATTTTAGTTATTACAAATTGCATGCTTATATTTATATTGCAATACATGTTAATTTCAGATTCTAGTTATATGTCCCTGCTTTCTTTAATTATTATTATTATACTTCCTTTCTGATGTACCTGGTTATGTGATCCTTGTCACCCTAGTAAAAGTAATAATAATAATACTACTCTTTTTGAAAATAAGTCCATAAGTAAAAGTGTCATGCCTAGAGTTGTTTAGGTAATTAGGGGTGTGAGAGCACCCTAGCATCTCCTATAAACTTGAGAAAGCATTCTTGGGCAGTCATTGTGATGATGACTGGTGTATATTGGTATAAGTATTTTTTGTTCTAAAAGAACCCCACATGCTTAACTATCTGGGCGGATGGTTCGAGGGTGTGTGTGTATGTATGAATGGTGCCGTGATAGCACAAAGGGGATTGTGGTAGAACCGCCCAGATAACCATTAAGAACTGAATCTTGTGATGACCTCTCAAGGTACAAACAGTACAACCACATGCTGGCAAAGTGTAGGCAGGGCTAAATAATTTGTGTAGCTCTAGTGTGGTTACGTGAAGGTGTGAACACGAGCAAAGGGATGGATGGTCTCATCCCCGCCTTTGCCCGTGATGGCTCACGAGGGACCCTTCTCGAGGGATGGTTGCATCCTACAGAAGATAGACCTTAGCGGGCGTAACCACAAGTAGGATTATGCATTGTAACAGTCCTGTGATAGTCTACTCAACTGCATGGCTAAGGAATCATGTGGGGGGCAACGAGCAGATCTATCTCTTGTGGGTAAAGTGTATAAACTCTGCAGAGTCAAAAACTATTCGAATAGCCGTGCCAACGGTCATGGGTGGACATGGGGATCTGACTAGATATAGTTCTATTTCAAAATTTTGATGGATGGAATGGGATAAAAGTGGAGGGCAGAGAAAGGCCCTTATTTGAGTTGTCCTGTGTGTCGTCCCAGTGGTAATGTAAGCGGCTATAACGCTGAAGGCATGGTATTAAGAGTAGAGACCATGTAATGGTGGATGGCCTCTGACTCGTTGAAAGTAAATGTATATGTTATGAACAACATGTTTAAAGTCCAAAAAGGCTAGGTCTTAGGGAACTTTTAAGTATTGTAATTCTAAAAGCATATTTCAGCAAACAAAATATCCTGAGCCTCCCTTGTTAAAGCCTTGCATACTACCTACTGCATTCTTTGTATTGACTCACTGAGCACGGTGGTTAGTGTGCTCACACTCGCATTACCAAAACCCAGATTCAGGAGCTCAAGATCACTATGCCTACGAGGAAGCACCTGCTGCGGATGGAGGAGACAACGCCGAGACTTAGGACGAATATTTCACACTTAGAACCTTAGGCAATCAGACTAAGGTGTGGTTTGCATACAAATATTGCTGGAACTTTAGTAGTATTTGTATGACCACTTTTACCCTCAGTCTTTGCCTGTGGTTAATAGGCCTACTTTGTTCTGCTTCCGCTGTTGTACTTTTGAAATGTAAACATTTGGCCTGAGCGGCCCTACTGTAAGAACTCCGCCCTTTTGAAGGCCTAACTTCGACTATATTATGTATGATATTAGGGCACAATGTGAATTTCAGCGATGCATGAAATGATTTAGCAATGTATCTGTGTGCATTATCTACTGATCCAGGGAATAATGCGGTAAGACACAGCAGATTCTGGATTGAAAAATCCGAGTCTGACAAATAGTGAGACAAATGTCTAAAAGACCATACATTGTGGTAATCCAGTAGATATACTCACAATATGCTGGCCTATATTCATTTCTTAAAATGTATTAAAGGCATCGAAATAATAAGATTTCACCGGAAGTGGTTTTCAGGGGGGGCATATGCTAAACCTTTAGAGTTATACACGAGATTCAGAAAATCTCAACTTAGTCTAACCTAGAAGATATTGACTTGATGATCACTACTTTGAAGGATTTACCACCTATCGGTATAGGTCCAATCGATGGACATGATAAAGGTCTTGAAGGTCATAATAAATCCTGAAGACAGTTTGTAAATTCTGAAGATAAACATTGTACTCTTTTTCTCTTGGTGAGTTTTCCTGTTTGGTTTCTTAAAGGGTTTTAATAAGGTAACAAATGCAATACAATTTAACATGTGTTATGTACTCTTTTCTCCATTCCTTTTCCCATTGGGATTTTGGAAGGAGTTTTTAGTGAGGCATATGCATATCGTGGTATGAAGCCTTATCAGAATGTACTTGGCTCAGACGAATAATTAGCCACATCAAGAAGTCATGTGGCATAAACATCGTTGATAACCCCACTATTATCTCTGAAGATAATACAGTTTGTGTGGCACAGATGCAAATGAGCTATTTTAAAAGTAATATCACAAAGCATACTGGTCCTAAATTCTTTTATCCTCGCGAGCTCCAGAAGGACAGAAAGGTAAAGATTTGAAAGATAGGTCTTGTGATAATCTGATAGATATATTCACAAAATCTCTCCCAGCCTCTACCTTCTAGAAGCATGTACGAGGCATTGGGATGAGGCGACTTAGAGAGTTACAGGATTCAGGGGGATTAAATCCCTGAACTATAGTCCTTATGTAAGATTGGAAGACTTACATGATCCTGAAGATTTAATGTTGTACTCTTTTTTTCTTTATGAGTTTTTCCTGAAGTTTTCTCACATGAAGCTTATTAATGAGGCAAGTGCTACACAAGGAACGGATGTGATGTACTATTTTCTCCATTCCTTTTTTTCTACTGGATTTTTAGGGGAGTTTTTAATGAGGCATGTGTATGCTGTGGTATTAGCCCAAGGGGTATTACGAAACCTAGAAGGTTATATTGTGAACAAATACCAAAACTACCCTGAGGGGTTTAAACTATAAATAGAGAGGCTTATGTAGCATGAAAATAGATCTAAAATCAATAAATACTACATTCTGGTGTTCTCTCTCAATTATGCCTCCTGGTGATTGATCTATTGTGTTCTTATTGATTGTTTACGTGGATTGCATTGTCGTCCGTCTATTCCGCAATGATTTCTTAACAGAAACAACGCTGCTCTTCTCTACGCTCTATCGTTGTAATTCAGCTGTCATCGAAATTAATTCTGCACTTACTTGGCGAAGTCACTCAAAAAACATCTCCTCCATATTCTCATTTGAGTGTCATGTAAACCCCCAGATTTAAGTGAAAATGAATGCTTCCTTAGTTGGGAATTTCCGCGTTCCAGCCGCAGCGTTCAATCCTTTCCTTCCCAAGCTCAGAGAGATGCATAGCAATTAAAAATTAATTTTTTTTGTCACATAGAATAGATAAAACTTTTATTTTAAAGTATCTGGGTGCTTAGCAGATGCTTATATGTATAACTATATCTAATTAAAAGATAATATAACATCTAAACACCTATGGAAGAGATGCTTGTATTGGAGAAAGTAACTTTTACGTGTGTGCTTGATGATGTGGCTATATTATCTCTTTAAACATTTACATATAAGCAGCTTGTATTGTATATGTCCTAATAGGAGACTAAACATGGCGTAGCTGTTAGACCGGTTCTTTTTTGTTATGGTTGCTGATTTTTTATTTTGATAACGAATCAAATACCGATAAATTATTTTAAAAAGATTATTTAACTAAATTATTTAAAAACAATAAATAAATAAATAATTTTATTTATTTGTTTGGAGAAGTGATAATATGAGATGAAAAGAGGGCAAGAGGTCGAAATGGTAAACCCATAAATTGCCACGTGTCACCGCCCTCGCGGACCCCACATGACAGCCGCCGAGCGCGTCCCCCCAATTGGCATTGAGCACCGGTTAATCCATCTCCTTCCGGAACGCGACGACATCTTAATCCCCCAATTAATTAGTCGCCATTATGATTACCCCCCAAATCCATCCCTCCTTCCTCTCCTTCGCAATTCCACCACCTCCCCCGACACGGAGGGGAGCAGCCGACGAGGGCGGAGCCGCAGTTCGCCAGCGCCGCGGCATTCCGTCCAACACATGGCGCTCGTGCCCAACGGCGACCCAGCCGCGTGCAAGGACGGGGCGCCGACCCTCCCCTGGTCGGAGATGTTCCGCTCCGCGTCTCTCCGGCGTCCCAAGCAGGAGGAGGACGCGCCGCCCAAGCCGCCGCCGCAGCCGACGACTGGGAAGAAGGCGGCGGCGGACATCGCGGGGCTGTCGCTGGAGCCGGACGCGCAGCTGGCGCTGTACATCGCGATGGCGCACGCGGGGCTGGCGACGGCGCTTCTCGTGCTGTACGGGCTGTACCGGCTGCTCGCCGACTTCCTCCGGCCGCTGCAGTGGGCGCTGCTCTGCTCCATCCCGCTCCGCGAGACGCAGCGCGCGCTCGTCGCGTTCTGGGAGCCGCCGCTCCGCGCGGGGCTCAGCGCCACCGTGCTCGCGCTCCCGCTCGCCGCGCTGCGGTCCTCTACGGCCACGCTCGCCGATGCGCGCGCCGCTCTCCTGCGCCGCCCGCTGCCGCCGTCTCCGTCCTTCCCGCGGCTCCTGCGCTGGCTCACATCCTCCTTCTTCTTCCTCCTCCTCTTGGAGCGCCTCGGCACCGCCGCCGCGCTTCTCCTCCTCGCCCTCTCCCTCGCCTTCTTCACCGCCTCCTCCAAGCCCTCCTCCTTCCTCTCCCTCGCCGCTTCGTCCCGCATCTCCCGCCGAGCCCCCTCTTCCCGCGGGCTCCTTCTCACCGGCGGCATCTCCCGCAACCTCAAGACCCTCGTCGCCCTCGGCCTCATGCTTGGCATGATAGCCGGGTTCCTAGCCGGCAGCGTCTTCTTCTCCTACAAGATCGGGCTCGAGGGCAAGGACGCGGTCATGTCCCTGAAGTCCCACGTCGAGAAGGGCAACTACTCTGAAAAGATTGGCCTCAAGAAGTGGCTTGACGACAATGACATCCCCAGCTTGGTCGATCAGTACTCTGCGAAGCTCTATGACACCGTCTGGGAGCAGATAGACCAATTGGCAGTGCAGTACAACCTCACTGATTTCACCAGCGGATTCCGGCATTTCTTGATCAGCCAATCAGTTGGCCCATCTGGCGCGAAGAACAAGGCACTCATAACTTCAGGACCACACCCATACTCGATGAAGCTACAGGCGATAGCAGTGCGCATGAAGAACAGGGAGTGGGTGGAGATTTACAGGGAGCTGGACTCATTCTTTAGGGAGCTGTTGATTACAAGGGAGGATTTAGTGGTGAAGGCCAAGGAGCTGGCTTTGCAGGGCACGGAGATCACAAAGAGGCTGCTGTCTAGCAGCACATCAGTGCTCGGTGGTAGTGCCAATTTGATGTTATCCGTTGCTCTCCACATTGTCTCCGGTGCAGCTGAGGTGCTCAATTTCGTGTCGCAATTGATGGTCTTCTTGTGGGTTCTGTACTACCTCATCACCGTAGAGGGAGGCGGGGCTACAGAGCAGGTCGTTGACCTTTTACCAGTGTCAAAACAAGTAAAGGACCGTTGTGTTGAGGTCATCGACCATGCCATTAGCAGTGTCTTGTTAGCCACTGCCAAGATTGCCATATTCCAGGGATGCCTGACATGGCTGTTGTTCAAGTTCTTCAAGGTGCATTTTGTGTACACATCAACTGTGCTCGCAATCATCAGCGCACTTTTGCCAATACTCCCACCATGGCTGTCCTCAGTATTTGCCACGGCGCAGCTGCTCATGGAAGGGAGATATGTGCTCGCAATTGTGGTAACAGTGATTCACCTCATGCTCATGGATTATGGAACCACAGTCATTCAGGTGGATATACCTGGGTACAATGGATATCTCACCGGCCTCAGCATAATTGGTGGCATGACATTGTTCCCCAATGCTCTGGAGGTACTGATTTTATACCAGATTTCTCACTTCTTTGTGCTATTAGCTGCATTTCACAATTTTCATGTAGATAAAAGATGTTGAAGTGCTTCTTTGAAAATGAACTTCTATTGTTCAGTTGTATGATTCTACACAGTGTATATTCAGCAAGTAATCATAAGCCACAATATTTGTCTAGACTTTAGAGCCAAAGGCCTCGTTCTTTTCGCGGCTTCTGGTTTATGCTACAATAACTAGCTTTTAAACAGTGTCTTTTTAAGACAGAGTCTACTAGTCGATTGTAGTAGACACTGTACAGAATAAAGCTATACCGGCTAAAATCGTACGCGACTGTCTCTTTGTCCTCACAGTCAAAATTCAAAAGCCATAGGCCACAGCCATAATCCGCAGCCGAAAAGAACGTACGTAAAGCTTTGCTTTTTGCAAGGTGCAACTATAAGAGCTTGTTTACTGTGGTTCCAAGAACATATATATTTGCATTGTCTCTCTTCTCTATACACGCTACAAATTCTTTTTCTGCTCCAGAAAGCTGTACATTTTCTCCCTTCTTTGTGTATGTAACTCCATTCTGCTTCACAAAGTCACTACTTGATCCAGCCTTTATGCCTATATTATTATACATTTTTAGCTGTATTCGACTATAAGTATTCTTCTAGGTTGCTAAGAAATAGATACTAATGTGTTGTGTTGATTAATTTTCCATCTAGAGCATGAGTGATGTACTTTGTACACAATCTGTTTTTCCAGTAAATTCATACAGAATCATTCTAGTGGTTGGAACCTGGAAGTTGGAACATATCAACATACCATACCGCTATTCTACCATGCATCTAAGAATTGAGCTTTTCTTTTCTCACATTGGGCTGACCATTTGATGTTGTTATTCTGCAGGGTGCAATATTAGGTCCCCTTATAATGACGGTTGTGATAGCATTGAAGAACTTGTACACAGAGTTTGTGCTTGCAGACACAGAGGGGGCCAGCAGCTAGCATCAGATGAAAGGCAACATGTTTGAAGAGAATACATGCGTAGGATTTTTACATTATATTTTCATGATGGCTTTTCTCTTGTACCATACCTGAGTATGCACAGCTATTGCATCAGTTGTGACTCTTTCCATCTTGTTGTAATTGGCCCTCTCTGTAGTGCTATTTAATCTTATCAGATCTTTCCATAGGTTTGGTTTTGCTATCTGTGAAATAAGTTTGAAACCAAAATTTTACAGTATTTTTAGTAATAGTGATGCTATGTTCAATCAAAACTAAATTGAAATAGTGATTTGTTGATGTTGTTATGTTCATATGCACCTTGTTAGCTGCATCCAACTTCTGTAATTTGTAATGCAAGTAATACTAATTGTCTGTTAGGCATTTTTCTTTTGCTATTGCTCACAAGTCGTGCTATGCTTCCTGAAGCTAAAATGATCCAGTAGCAAACAGTTCGGAAGAGATCACCGGAATCAGATCTGGTCATCTGCACAAGGAACCCAGGTGCCTTGCGCTTGTACTGCAATGAGGTAGCCTCCAGGCTTCAGACAACTAAATCATCCCAGAAAGAATTCTTGTTTCTACACATCAGGTTTGTGCTTGTGCAGTGCTTCAGTTCTTAGTGTGGCACATTAATTTTGCTCTGAACAATATACCCTGAATAGTTCGTTGGAACTAATATCGTTAATATATTATATTTTTGGGACAATTAATATACTATCTGTTGTGTTAGCTTGTGAACAAAAAAAGCTTTGCAGCTTTACTTTTGATCTAAACTTGGACTTGAGTAATCTGGAGTAACTTCCTTTCTAGTTATGCTCAACTTATAGAAGTTCTTGTTCCTTTGAAACAAGAAGTTGGGAGATTACTTCATAATTCTACACTTTTCATTATGGGGATATTACTTCATAATTCTAAGCTTTTTTTTTAGGTTTATTATCTAATCAGTTTCTAGACCCTATCCGCATCTGAAAAGCTAAGTATTATCTGTTGCAAAGCCATAACCTTGTGACAAGCACATGTGAGGTCTTCTGCTCTCTTGAGGCCATAATGGTCCCAAGAAAAATATATTTAGCACAGTTTATTTTGCCTCGACCAGTCACGGTCCCCATTTCTTCTTGATGTTATGGGTGGTCTAGACTCTAGAGAAGCTGTTAACAAAGTATAATTTCTTGTTTGTTAGACTGTTCATTTATCTTGTCCATCGACGTTGACACTCATGCCCCTGTCAAACCTTACCAGCTGAAATTTTTTTGTTGTCAAACTGCCTCTTCTTTACCCAATCCAGTCATGGCAATAGCTGCAAGCAGCCAGGTAATTTCTTATTGGCAGAAGTTTTAGTTGGTGTGTAACATTAAAGTACTGCGTCTTGTGCTGCCAATTTGAAGTTAGTTTTGACCTATGCAATCATGGTTTACCTCTAGCAGGGATAATCATCGTGTCACGAAGATTCTTGGTGCCGGGTTACACTTTTTTGTGACCGCTCCCAGCTTTCCCGTGTGTTTAATCCTGATGGCAGCGCTACGCTCATAAATACGTGATGAGCTATTTTTTAAGAACCATTATTTTGAGCCTGCTTGGTTCATAGGAACTTTGGAGGGAAGAAAATATAGCGATTCCTCCTAAAGAAACATACGGTGATTTTGGGCAACAATCCTGTTGAAGCCGTTTAATTAGGAGTTGTTGTTAGCACCCATATCTTGTCATGAACACAAAGTAGTCAACTTATGAGATGGCAAATATTTTTTTAACATGGCAAGAGTCTTCTTTTTTTCAAAAGTCAAAGAATTAGCAACTCCAAAAAAAAACATGTCACCCCAATCCTGCCATTCCTAAAAAGAAATGGAAAATGGTCAAGACTCAAGTGCACGTCTCCCTGTATAACATTAGATGTAAGCTCAACAATCAAACAATCATTTTCGCTCACTGACTCGAAATTTTTCTCTGGTCACACATGAACTTACAACCCTTTTCACCTCTAGTTCACGTCCTACGTTCCCCTCTCTGATGACGTGTATACCTGACGTGGCATGGAAAACACATCACGCACGCACTTCTAGACGAATTACTGCACTTGTGGACGTGTAGCCACTTTTTTCCTTCAAATTTAGCTTTGTACTTTCGTTTTTACAAATCTAGTTTTTCTCTAAACTCGACAATTATAACAGACGGCACGTGTCGTCTACCACGCTATAGCAGCTCAGAAGCACCTGCCGAGCCATCACAGCTCAACAGCACCTGCCGAACAACCACAACTCGATAGGTCACTTGCTGAGCAACCATGGCTCCTATCGAGCCCTCACAAATTGCAGACGATTTAAATTAATCACAATTAGCGCTAATTAAGCATCATATTGCATGAAAAAGCACTAACTAAACATAATTAACGTTAATTAATCAATGTGCATCCGACCTGCATCCTGCTAAGCCAGAGGATCTTGGTCGGTGTCCTACCGAGCTAGGCTCCCCTAGTTCCATAGGTATCTGCTAGGTTTAAGAAGAGGCTAGATTTATAAAAACGGATATCGGAGGACTAATTTTTTAAAAAAAAATAGCTACAATATTAGATACATCAACAATTCCCTTTTTGCAGGCTTCTAAAATAACTGGCGAGGGAAGCGCGCTGCGCCACGCCGTGCTATATAGGCTCGTTGATATGGTCTTTCAAGTCTTCCATCTTCGACGATACATTGAACCCCGATGTGGGGCTCTCCTCTATAAGCACCATATATAGTAGCGCGGTAACTCCACCGTGAACAACGAAAGCTTTGATACCAAATGATATGGATCGAACCTCGAGATAAGATTGAATCCAAGGGTTGCCCGATCTTTCACGGTGGTAGAACGGTTAGATATAAGTGGAGCATGAATTACAGGATGCAACTCGCACTAAGATAGATGATTTTACTCCCGTACATACCACAACACACGATTGATAAATAGAGATCAAAGATCAGCAGGTAAATACCTACACCACAGTAGGAACTAATATGCTAAGATGAAATCCTAGATTGAAATTCACAAGAACACAGTCGAACAAGATGAACCCTAACACTCGAAGGTCAACACGTACACGCATTTTAATTCATAATCTAAAACTCCGATTAAACCATGTGGCCATAGGCCAAACACAACGCACACACCTAATGTCACAACCGCTCGGATTGTTCATGCTCAAGAACAAGAGTCAACTTTATTACATTATAAAGGCTTAAAGCCAAGATTCACAGTAGGGCCAAAGGCCTAATTTACATCACAGCCAAAAAGAATACCACAGGCATACTCGAGTGCAGGATAACCCTATTCCCAAGCTTCTTCCACTTCATAGAATTCCATCTCATCATCTTCACATGGCTCCTCAAGACTGGCAGTTTCTGTTTATGATTTTAGCAAGTATGAGTACAACTACCGTACTCAGCAAGTCACGCGGAGCTTATCATTAACTATATGCATGGCATATCAAGATAGAGGGACACAGGTTTATATTTTGAGTGGATGCAGATTTAGTTGGGAAATCAATTAGAGATATGAAAGTAACTTCATTAAAGTAAACAGGGGTTTTCAAGCGTGATTATTAGCCTTCAACATTACCAAACCATTCTCAAATCTACTTATGCTTTGTTACCGAATCACCCATCAAACATAGCTTCATTTACCTAAGCACGGCAGATTCGAATACCATCATTTTATGACTCTGAAGAGTTGCCCTGCTTTACCCACAAGATCTCTCAACTCCCGCGACAGAGTTAAGAAAACAAAGTCGTTCACTGCTCAATTCTTTATATAGTCTCTACCCAGTAGGTTCTTGATCCCCATGAGCTCGGATGACCCCACGGATCTCCTCCGACTCATAGCGGTCCTACTGTTGTATGGTTAACCACCCCCCATACAACTCACCCTCCGACTCCCCCAACCAGTTGCAGAGGTTCAATCGAACTTGAGCAGTTACTAAACCAGGTTTGACCAAGTCAACACTTGTGGTTGGGCGAGTACTATGTTCTTTACTCAAGATAAGGGTCTAGTCCTTATATTTTCATCGAGGCCATAAACATGCACAAACCCATATTCGGCGCCACCAGACCCACCATTCCTCAACCAAGCCTCCACCCTAGGGTAAGGTCTTCGGATTCACCTCTGTGATCCTCGCTTACCCCAGTTCCAACTTTTCAAAATTCTAAATAAATAATAAAATCCTTAACAGTGAAAATATTTTGGTGTGTTTCTAGACTACCATGTTTATTTAACTAATATAATTATTTTTCTATGTCTTCCAAGGCAAATATGTCCATCAAATTAATCGGGCTTTTCTGGTGGTAGGGCATAACTAATATCATGACATTCTAATATAAATTTTACCCAAAATATTGACTTGAACAAAATAACATAATGAAATTACAAATTAAATAAATAAATAAGGCAAGTACGGGTTCAACATGATCAAGGATGCGTAACTTGCCTTGCGGATCTATGATCTCGACTAACTCGTACTCTCTAGAAAATTGAGATTGAGCTTGATCTTCTTCTTCTAATTCTTGAGAACCTCCGGCGTCCGAGGCTAACAGAAACAAATTAAAATATATTAATTCCATGCCCAAAGAACTAGGCTAGGAATAAAGAAATGAAATAAAGAAAGAAAATTTGAAGAAAAATTAAATAAATGAGATTTTGGGCTTTTAGGAGGGTCAAATAGGAAAATGGGCCTGAGAAATGGGTTGGTGGGCTCAAAACGGTCAAAATGGGTATAAACATATTTTTTTGAATTTTTCTGGATTTTTCTGAATTTTTCTAGGGTTTACTATTCATCGGGCTCAAGATCGCTCCTCGCCTCGAGCCGGTTGGAATGGGCGCGGCGGCGGCTCGGTGGAACCGCGTCCACTGGCTCGGGTCGGGCGGAGCGGACTCGGCGCGGGCGGTGCGGCTCACCGAGTCACATGGCGGGCGACAAACTCGGTCGGCACGCGCCGGACGCAATGGCGGCGGCGGTCGGATCGTCGGGCGCAGCGGCGCGGCAGGCGTGGCTCACCACCACCGAGCGGCTCGGTCGGTCGACGCCTGCGGCGGGCGACGCGGTCGGGTGGCGCGGTCGGGCGGTGGCTCGGGCGGAGTCGGTGCGGCCGGGCTGGTTGGCGCGGCGATGCGGGCTCGGCTCACCGGCTTGGAACAGCGCGGTCGGACGGGCGGGCGTGGCACTGTTCATCTTCCCGCGCTCATGAGAAGAAGAAGCAGAGAGAGCGGGCGGCACCCGGCGGCGCTAGAGTGAGGTGCGACGATTTTGAGGGCATGAATGGATTCGGGTGACGTGGGATTCCATTTCGGGGTTTAGGGTTCGGTGGGCGGCAATCGCCGCGGCGAGGTCTTCTTCCCGCGGCCGATTTTGCAATCGGGGAGAGCGAGGGCTTCCTAGGGCAAATTGGCGGGAGTTTGAGCATTAGGGGAATAGGGAAGCTAGAGGCGGTTTGGTGAAGAGGTTCTAGCGGGTCACCACGTTTCGGCTTCAGTGACATGGCTTCCCAGGGGAGGTAGGGGCCTGGGAGGCTAGGGGGCGGTTAGGTTTGGGGAACCTAAGGTGCTACCGAGAGAGGTTCGGAGAACAAAAGGCCGGAGATTGGACATTGCTCTAGGGCTCGAGTTGAGGATTCTTGCAATTACCTACAATTGTGGCGGCTAGGGTTCAATAGGGTGTGTCGGTGGGCTTTGGGAGGTGTTGCGTCCACCGGGAAAACTCAAGGGCCTAAGTAGCCGAAGTAAGGCGGTTCGGATGAAGTTGGCCGGAAAAAGAAGGGAATAGGTGGCGGCATTGGTGGCTGGCGGTGTGCCATGACTTGGGGGCCGGCTAGGGCTGCCAGGGCGGTGGGGAGAAGGCTGCAAAGGGCTTGCCCGCTCGGAAGAGGTGGCGCATTCGGGAAACTTCGGAGAGGCGCGGCGGCGGATTGGACCGACGGTGGCAAAAGCAGGGACACGGTGGCCTAGGGCAGGTTGGCGCGGCCGGACAAAGGTCTGGGGAGGGCTATCCACCGCGGTGAGCTGGCGAAAAAGGAGCAGGGGAGAGGGTCACGCGAGAGAGGTCGGCGGCAAAAAAAGCAGTGGCGGTGGGTTTTGGACGACAAGTGTCACCTCCTTCCCCCTCCCAATCCGGTCGAGCTAGCAATGATCTGGAGCGATTTTGCTTTGAGATTTGTGGAGAATAGGTTGGGGAAGCAAGAAATCAAAGCAAAAATGAAAATTCTCCTCAAAATCAGATTTTGACAAAAATCGGTTTCATTTCAACCTACCCTCCTTAAAAAGGATCTCGACCTCGAGATCAACTCAGGTCAAGAATTAGGTTGGGAAATTCTCGCTGCAAATCTGATTCTTTTTCCCAGGTTGCCTCATCTGCGGTGTGATTTCGCCACTGAACTTTATGATATCTGATATTCTTGCTTCTCAACTGCCTCTCTGTAGTTTCCAAGATCTGAATTGGTTCTTCTTCATATGACAAATCATCTTGTAGATCTATATCATCAACTGGTATCTGCTCTGATGGATGGCGCAGACACTTTCGTAACTGAGATACATGAAATACATTATGCACTCTGGCCAGATTTGTTGTCAGTTGTAATTTGTAAGCTACTTCTCCTACTCTTCCAAGAATCTCGAATGGGCCGATATACCTTGGGGCTAGCTTTCCTTTAACTTGAAATCTTTTTACTGACTTGAAAGGTGTGACTTTGAGATATACCCAATCTCCGATTTCAAAGCTTAAATCTTTTCGACGATTATCGGATAACTCTTTGTCGACTCGGGCTATTTTCATCTTTTCTCTGACAATCCTGATGTGGGCTTCTGTATCTTGAACGATTTGTGGTCCTAAGAACTGTCGTTCTCCGGTCTCAGTCCAATTTAACGGAGTTCTGCATTCTCTTCCATATAAAGCTTCAAACGGTGCCATCTTAATCGGCCGATAGCTATTATTATAAGAGAATTCGCAAAAGGTAAGCACGTATCCCAAGCTGCTCCATAAACCAATGCACATGCTCGAAGCATGTCTTCTAAGATTTGGTTCACTCATTCTATTTGTCCTCCGGCCTGCGGTGGTATCTTCAGATCAAGGCTAAGTCTGCTCCCATGGCTTCGTGCAGTTTTTCCCAAAATGTAGACGTGAACTGTGCTCCTCTATCAGATATTATTCTCTTTGGGATTCCATGTAATACCACTATTTTTGTTAAATACAGCTCTGCCAGTTTATTCTTGCCATAGGTTTGCTTGATCGGTATGAAATGTGCCACTTTGGTTAGTCGATCTACAATTACCCGTATAGCATCATAACCATCTCGGCTTTTTGGGAATCCAGTAATAAAGTCCATACCAATGTCATCCCATTTCCATTCTGGGACTGGTAAAGGTTTTAGCAGTCCTGATGGTTTCCGATGATCTATTTTTATTTTCGGCGGTATCACAAGGTGCAATATACTCGCTATTTCTTTCTTCATTTTATTCCACCAAGATCTCTTTTCAAGTATTGGTACATCTTTGTGCCTCCGGGATGTATAGAGAGTTGAGACGAATGAGCTTCTCGCAATATCAAATCTTTTAACTCCTTGTCATCAGGTATACAGTAACGATTTCTGAATCTTAATATTCCCTGATCATCTTTAACAAATTCAGTTGAATTTGCTTCTTGACTTCTCTTCATGAGTTGTTGTATTCCTTCATCTCTTTCTTGTGCTGATTTGATTTGATCCGTTAAAGTCTGCTGTATTTCTAATGCTGCTATTTGACCTTGTTCAACGACACATAGGTTCAACCCTTGAATTTCTTCTTGCAATGGACTGGGGCACTCCAGAATAGAAGCTATAGTATGATACTTCTTTCGGCTTAGTGCATCTGCGACAACGTTTGCTTTTCCAGGGTGATACTGGAGATCCAGATCATAATCTTTAATTAACTCTAACCATCTCCGTTGGCGAAGATTTAAATCTGGCTGAGTGAAGATATATTTCAGACTCTTGTGGTCGGAAAATATCTCACAATGATTTCCCAATAGGTAGTGCCTCCAAATTTTCAACGCATGTACTACAGCTGCTAATTCCAAATCATGTGTTGGATAATTTATCTCATGTGGTCGCAACTGTCTTGAAGCATATGCTACCACTTTCCCTTCTTGCATTAGCACACAACCTAATCCTTGCTTGAGGCATCACAAAGATTTGAAAATCTTTCTCGGGGTTGGGAAGTATAAGTCTTGGGGCTGAAGTTAATCTTGTTTTCAATTCTTGAAAACTTTCTTCACACTTATCTGTCCACTTATATGGGTTGTCTTTCTTAAGAAGCTGGGTAAGAGGTCTTGTTATTTTCGAGAATCCTTCAATAAAGCGACGATAATATCCAGCCAAACCAAGGAAACTTCTGATTTCTGTTACAGTGGTTGGCTGTTTCCATTCCATCACTGCTTTCACTTTCTCTGTATCTACTTTTACTCCTTCTTTTGTGATAATGTGTCCGAGAAAAGCTACTTCTTTCATCCAGAACTCACATTTAGAGAACTTAGCATATAACTGATGTTCTCTAAGCTTGCTCAAGGCAATATGCAGATGTTGACGATGTTCTTCTTCTGTTTTGGAATATATTAATATGTCATCGATGAATACTATCACAAAACAATCTAACTGCTCCATGAATACCATATTCATCAGGTTCATAAAATAGGCTGGTGCATTTGTCAAACCAAATGGTACTACTGCGAACTCAAATAATCCGTATCTTGTGGTGAATGCAGTTTTCTCACGGTCCTGCTCTCGGATCTTAAGCTGATGATATCCGGATCTCAGATCAATTTTTGAGAATACCTTGGCTCCTTTGAGCTGATCAAACAAATCATCTATTCTTGGCAAAAGATATTTATTTTTAATAGTCACTGCGTTCAATCCTCGATAATCCACACACATCCTCTGACTTCCATCCTTTTTCTTAACAAACAGCACTGGGGCTGACCAAGGGGATACACTAGGCTGTATAAACTCTTTTTCCATCAGTTCATCCATTTGTTTCTTAAGTTCCTTGAGTTCTTGGGCTGACATCCGATATTGACGCTTTGTGATGGGTTTAGTCCCTGGTATCAATTCAATAGCAAGCTCTATGGGTCTATCCGGTGGTTTTCCTGGTAGCTCTTTTGGAAAAACATCCGGATATTCCTGAATTATAGGTATTTTGGACACTCCTTCTTCTACCACCATATTCTGAATACTAGTTTTCATTCTCTCTACTAGTACTGGATCTGTCTTCACTATTATCTCTTGTCCTTCTGGACTTACCAAAATTACCAGCTTATTTTCACAATCCACTTTGGCTTTATATTTAGTTAACCAATTCATTCCTAGTATAACATCCAATCCCTTCATCTCTAATAATAGTAAGTCTGTCTTGAATCTGATTCCTTGGATTTCTAGGTCTAGGTCTTTGCATCCATAGCGAGATTCCACTTTATTCCCAGCAGTTTGAAAGGAATAAGACTTTTGCAATGGAGAGAATGATAATTGATTTTTCACAACAAAAGCCAAGGAGACAAACGAATGTGTTGCTCCGGGATCAAACAAAACCACAGAAGGCTTTGAGTTAACTAGGTACGTACCAACGATGACGTCGTTGGCTCCTGCTGCTTCTTCTGCGGAAATATGATTTACCCTTCCCTGCACTGGCTTCAGTATCCCTTTTCCTTTTTCTGCTGCTGACATCATAGTCATTGTCCGAGTTCCCGCCGGTTTGACCGTGAAGTGTCGAGTCTGTCCTCCTTCTGTTTGGCACCGCAATGAATTGGCGGGGTGAAGATGTTTGTGCTCTAACCTGGGCTTTAGCTACTTCTGAAGGTAACCCTCCTCGTGGGCACTGGTTCTTGTAATGGCCTGCTTGTCCACAATGATAGCATTCAATCTGTAACTGCGGGCATTGCCTCTGCAAGTGATTTCCTCCACAATGATAGCACTTCAGATTGGAGACTGGCCTGACATTCTGCTGAAATGTAACAGGGCTTTGGTTAGTTTTGAACTGCGGTCTGGGCATGAATACAAATTTCTTTCCTTGCTGTCCTCTAAATTGGGGTGCTAGCATCATTTGCTTTCTAGGTCTGTCTGATGATGAAGTTCTTTGCATTACCTTTCTTTTCCTAGTATCTTCCAATTCATTCCTTGCTTCTTCAGATATGATGAGTTTATTCACTATTGAAGACAAGTCTTTATAATCCACCATGGAAATGTGATACTTCAAAGACTTTTGTAATCCCTCCTTGAATCGCTCCATCTTCTTCTCCTCAGTTTTTGCTTCTTCAGGGGCGTATCTGGCCAATGTATTAAACTGGTGAAGATATTCTGTGACTGTCCGTCCTCCTTGTTTTAATGCTAGAAATTCTCGGCGCTTGGCCTCAATGACTCCTGCAGGTACATGGGCTTGGCGGAATGAATCTTCAAATTCTTTCCAGGTGATCTCCCTGTCTTCAGTCATAATCTGATAATTTACCCACCATGCTGCAGCTGGGCCTTGTAACTGATGAGAGGCATATAAGACCTTTTCCCTGTCATTGCACTGAATAGTGTTTAGCTTCCTTTCCACATCTCTGAACCAGTCTTCAGCTACCATAGGATCAGGTGAAGAAGAAAAGACTGGAGGTCTCGTCTTCTGAAAATCTGCCCATTTTGACTGCACAGGCATTCCTGGTTGATTATTACCTCCATTTCTTACAGCAAATTGTTCTAACAGCCTGGCATGTTGCTCCATCATACGGATTTGATTTAATTCTGCTTGGTATCTATTTTCCTCCATCTTTGCTAAAATATCTGCTAAGCTCGGCTGCGATCCTTCTCTCTGGCGAGAACTGTCCTGTTCCTGAGGTCCTTCTCCACCTCCTGCCATCTTGTTTGCTTTGATGGGATTTAGAGGTTCAGATCTGTAGCGAGTTTTTAACAAGTCAGATAGATAAGTAAGGATTCAGACTTAAGGTAAGATTAGAATGAAATAGATGAAGATGCCAGAGTGAAATAGAAAGATTGAGAGTTGAAGGGGTAGACTTAAAGATACTGATAGCAAACAAATTATTATTTAAAACAAAGTACTCTTTATTTATTCACACATAAGTTGGGTACATACTATCTTACAAAGTCCATACCACAACTCATTACATCACATCAAAATTGACTACTACAAAAAGGTTCTGACTACTCTAACGTAACTCAACTCTAAACTCTATGATCTGTCGTGGAGTCACCAGAGGAACACCACTCCAATTCCTCAGGGTCTTCTTCCTCCTCATTGATCACGGTCTCCTTGCCCTTGGACTGCTCTGATGCGTGTGATGACGATCCTCTGTACGGCCTTGGGCTGTGTACGGCCTTGGGACCTTGCCTTCGGTAATCCCGTTCGAAGCTTCATCTCGTTCCTTGCGAACCTTCGATGGACCTTCGGTACTTCATCTCGTCTCCTTTCCTCGGTCATCCGGGCGTACATGTCGCCAAAGACGATCTGACCCATCCCGATAGCTCCTTCTTCATCTTCTTGTGGTACGGAAAAATGTGATCATCAAACTCCTCCTCGCGGATATCCACGTTCTTTCTTGCATCCCGTATGGCGTCGACTCCTCCCGCGGTGGCGCCCAATTTTGAGGTTAGAAAAGGCCATGGACCATGGACATAAATATTTTGGAAAAACAAAATTTAATCAATATAAGACCAGCATAGATAAGAAAAAGATATATTTAGAAATATTACTAAAATTTTAGACAAATCATTTTTATATCCAAAATAATTTTTGGAAATATTTCCTAGTGCACTTAGGGTCTCCTACAGTCGAGCAAGTAGGCTCTGATACCACTCTGTAACACCCCCATTTCTGGGAGCGTTATGAAACCCTCGCAACTGCCCAGGATTGTTCAGCTGCGAGGACATCCATCGAGTGTATAACATTGCCAGCACATACTCAAGAACAATAGTCAACTTTATTACATTATAAAGGCATAAAGCCAAGATTCACAGTAGGGCCAAAGGCCTAATTTACATCACAGCCAAAAAGAATACCACAGGCATACTCGAGTGCAGGATAACCCTATTCCCAAGCTTCTTCCACTTCATAGAATTCCATCTCATCATCTTCACATGGCTCCTCAAGACTGGCAGTTTCTGTTTATGATTTTAGCAAGTATGAGTACAACTACCGTATTCAGCAAGTCACGCGGAGCTTATCATTAACTATATGCATGGCATATCAAGATAGAGGGACACAGGTTTATATTTTGAGTGGATGCAGATTTAGTTGGGAAATCAATTAGAGATATGAAAGTAACTTCATTAAAGTAAACATGGGTTTTCAAGCGTGATTATTAGCCTTCAACATTACCAAACCATTCTCAAATCTACTTATGCTTTGTTACTGAATCACCCATCAAACATAGCTTCATTTACCTAAGCACGGCAGATTCGAATACCATCATTTTATGACTCTGCAGAGTTGCCCTGCTTTACCCACAAGATCTCTCAACTCCCGCGACAGAGTTAAGAAAACAAAGTCGTTCACTGCTCAATTCTTTATATAGTCTCTACCCAGTAGGTTCTTGATCCCCATGAGCTCGGATGACCCCACAGATCTCCTCCGACTCATAGCGGTCCTACTGTTGTATGGTTAACCATCTCCCATACAACTCACCCTCCGACTCCCCCAACCAGTTGCAGAGGTTCAATCGAACTTGAGCAGTTACTAAACCAGTTTGACCAAGTCAACACTTGTGGTTGGGCGAGTACTATGTTCTTTACTCAAGATAAGGGTCTAGTCCTTATATTTTCATCGAGGCCATAAACATGCACAAACCCATATTCGGCCACCAGCCTTGCCACCATTCCTCAACCAAGCCTCCACCCTAGGGTAAAGTCTTCGGATTCACCTCTGTGATCCTCGTTTACCCCAGTTCCAACTTTTCAAAATTCTAAATAAATAATAAAATCCTTAACAGTGAAAATATTTTGGTGTGTTTCTAGACTACCATGTTTATTTAACTAATATAATTATTTTTCTATGTCTTCCAAGGCAAATATGTCCATCAAATTAATCGGGCTTTTCTGGTGGTAGGGCATAACTAATATCATGACATTCTAATATAAATTTTTCCCAAAATATTGACTTGAACAAAATAACATAATGAAATTACAAATTAAATAAATAAATAAGGCAAGTACGGGTTCAACATGATCAAGGATGCGTAACTTGCCTTGCGGATCTATGATCTCGACTAACTCGTACTCTCTAGAAAATTGAGCTTGAGCTTGATCTTCTTCTTCTAATTCTTGAGAACCTCCGGCGTCCGAGGCTAACAGAACTAGGCTAGGAATAAAGAAATGAAATAAAGAAAGAAAATTTGAAGAAAAATTAAATAAATGAGATTTTAGGCTTTTAGGAGGGCCAAATAGGAAAATGGGCCTGAGAAATGGGTTGGTGGGCTCAAAACGGTCAAAATGGGTATAAACATATTTTTTTGAATTTTTCTGGATTTTTCCGAATTTTCTAGGGTTTACTATTCATCGGACTCAAGATCGCTCGTGCTCGAGCCGGTTGGAACGGGCGCGGGCGAAGCGGCTCGGTGGAACCGCGTCCACTGGCTCGGTCGGGCGGAACGGACTCGGCGCGGGCGGTGCGGCTCACCCGAGTCGCATGGGCGGGCGATTGACTTCGTCGGGCGGCGGCGCGGGCGGCGCGGCGGATCGCGTCGGCGCAGCGGCGCGGCAGCTCCTCCACGACCGAGCGGCTCGGTCGAGCGCCTGTGGCGGGCCGGTGCGGTCGGGTGGCGCGGTCGGCGGCGGCTCGGGCGGAGTCGGGTGCGGTCGGGCCGGTTGGGCGCGGGCGATGCGGGCTCGGCTCACCGGCTTGGAACAGCGCGGTCGGACGGGCGGGCGTGGGCACTGTTCATCTTCCCCGCCCGGCTCGCGCGAGAAGAAGAAACAGAGAGAGTGGGCGGCAACCGGCGACGGCGCTAGAGTGAGGTGCGACGATTTTTGAGGGCATGAATGGATTCAGGGTGACGTGGGGATTCCATTTCAGGGGTTTAGGGTTCAGGTGGAGGCGGCAATCGCCGGCGGCGAGGTCTTCTTCCCCGCGGCCGATTTTGCAATCGGGGGAGAGCGAGGGCTTCCTAGGGCAAATTGGCCGGAGTTTGAGCATTAGGGGGAATAGGGGAAGCTAGAGGGAGTGGCGGTTTGGGCTGAAGAGGTTCTAGCGGGGCTGGCCACGGTGGTCGGCTTCGGCCGTGACATGGCTTCCGGTGCCGGGGAGGTAGGAGGCCGGGGAGGCTAGGGCGGCAGTTGGGGCAAGGTTTGGGGAACCTAAGGGTGCTACCAGAGAGAGGAATCGGAGAACAAAAGGCCGGAGATTGGACATTGCTCTAGGGCTCCGAGTTGGGGATTCTTGCAATTACCTACAATGGTGGCGGCTAGGGTTCAATAGGGTGTGTCGGTGGGCTTTGGGGAGGTGTTGCGTCCACCGGGGAAAACTCAAGGGCCTAAGTAGCCGAGGTAAGGCGGTTCGGATGAAGTTGGCCGGAAAAAGAAGGGAATAGGTGGCGGCATTGGTGGCTGGCGGTGTGCCACGACTTGGGGCCGGCTAGGGCTGCCAGGGCGGTGGGGAGAAGGCTGCAAAGGGCTTGCCCGCTCGGAAGAGGTGGCGCATTCGGGAAACTTCGGAGAGGCGTTGGCGGCGGCGGATTGGACCGACGGTGGCAAAAGCAGGGACACGGTGGCTCAGGGGCGGTTGGCGGCGGCACGGACAAAGGTCCGGGAGGGCTATCCACGCGGTGGTGGCGAAAAGGAGCAGGGAGAGGTCACGAGAGGTCGGCGGCGGCAAAACAGGCGTGAGCGGCGGCGGGTTTTCGGACAGCACAGTGTCACCTCCTTCCCCCTCCCAATCCGGTCGAGCTAGCAATGATCTGGAGCGATTTTGCTTTGAGATTTGTGGAGAATAGGTTGGGGAAGCAAGAAATCAAAGCAAAAACGAAAATTCTCCTCAAAATCAGATTTTGACAAAACCCTCGGTTTCATTCGAGGATATTCTTGCTTCTCAACTGCCTCTCTACGATGCTGCTATGCATAGATAAATATGCTCTCGTTTGTTGTTGCTGTATCCGGTTTTCTTCAGATAACAATAACATACTGCTGTCATATTATTTAGTTGATGTGTCATTTCAATTGCCTATTGTTGACGCAAACATATTTGTTTCATCAGTCATCACGTCCTTGCTTGATTCCAAAGTTCAGTAAATTCTACGGGGCTTGTCTTTCATGGAAGGTGTTGCAAATGTCCGTCCATATGTGTGCCTGAAGCTAAAAGATTGGCTGAAAGGTCAAATTTCCAAATTACAATCGCAAAGCATGCCAACCATGCCTAATGCGATCAAACTACTCATGTTATCATATTAGCAAATATCTGGGAGATGCTAAGTTGCTATTGTTAACGTAGCTAGATAGCACACCAAATAACTTAAGAAGTTGTGCGAGGCACCAAGCTGACATGCCCGTCATGCCTGATGACAGAATTTTCTCATTAAGGCTTTCTATTAACATAGCTAGATGAACACCCCAAATAACTAAAGAAGTTATGTGAGGCACTAAGCTGACATGTCTGATGACAAAATGATCTGATTAAGGCTTTTGGTAAGGTCATTACAGCTTAGAACCTTGCTATAGGATTGCCATACCCCCATGCAATTGTTCTTGTAATAATATTTCAGGAATATAAACAAAGAAAATTGAAGTTGCAATATAAATACCCATAAGTATGAATAACGCCATATAGTCTGCACAAAGTAAATTATTTCAAGTTACACTGAATCGAGCATATATAAATTCAAACTGTCTTAGCTCAGTAAGATTCTGTACCAAAATGAAAGGTAACATTTTTTTGAGCTAGTATAACGACATTACTTATTATGAAATGTGAAAGAAAACTAAAATATCTGAAGTTTGTAAAAAAAAACGCATATTCGAGTACATTCTGTGTACAAATAATAGCATTTGAGTCAGTTTGTAGGTCAAGAGTATTTGGGTAGAGCACAGAAAGTTGGTGTCCAGTTACAAGGGTACCATCACCAACACTTACGAGAACAAACTTTACAACCACCAGTTTATTTCTGACCTGGTATCTACACATGCATAATAGCAGAACAAACTCCGCATTACGGAATATTTCACATAATAAATACAACAGCAGGAGATTTCACATCTACAGCCATCTTTGCCTAAAGAGTCCAATCTGGAAGCATGCCGCCAAAAACTCCACAGAAAGGGTTGGTGGACGCCACAGTCAGTAGGAAGGAGATGAAAATGCAAGAAGAGTCTGCTTAGTTGTATTGGATTAATGCACAAAAGGTGGAGAGTGACTCAAATCGCTCCTCCGAAAGCAACAGAAGATGCAAATTCCATCCACTGTACAGAAGGAAAAGGAGGAACAACATCCAAAAACTTCTCAAACAGTCAAATCTTTTTGACTTTTTTTGTCTCACTGATTGCTTTCTGCTTTCTGCTTTTTAAAGGCAGCTCTGCCACAATTGCTTGGAGTCTCGGTGCTTTTGTGCCAGCCGCAATAAGCATTGGTTTAAGTTCACTAATCTAACACGGGATAGTGGTTTTTTGCATTCAGTAGCTCCTTGTTTGGCAGAGTGGGTCATAGTCATATGCTTCACCGGCCTTAATAAACCGTCCTTTGACCCTCTTTCTCACATCTGCCCTAGCCTTGCGAGAAGCATACCTGATCTTCTTGTCAAATCTGTCAAAAGGGCCAATATATGAAAGATAATCAGCTAGCTAACAAGGAAAATAGGAGATAAAGACCCCTAAAGCCAGCAAATGTGAGCTATAGGCCAGTAGCATGTCAGAAAAAAATATGTTAGAATCCGAAGTCTGACGAATCATAAGAAATGGTTAGAAACAATAATTTATTAGTGGGTATATCATTATGGTATCTTTTAGCAGAAAATCTTCAAAACAAGTAGAAGTGACTGCATTTTGCCTACCAAAAGACATGTTTCACATTTGGGGGTTGTTTGGACCATGGGTAGCAAAGCCAGATTTGGTTAAACTAGTTTTAGATCCTAACCACCTAAGACCCTGTTTAGTTAGATTAGGATAAAACCATGATAACAAAAGCTAGTTTTTCCAAAACTCAAAATGATGAGTTTTATGGAAACCAGGTTCTAACTTTTTCCGCGAAATGCAAAAGAAAATTAGTACAATAGCTAAATAACGCTTCTAACCAAACAATGTTTCACTAAATGCTATCCTAACTGAATAACAACATAAAATTCGTATTGCTAAACTTACCCAAAACACGTCTTCACCAAATCAATTAAGAAAACATGTGATCCAAAGACCCACTAAGGATGCTATAAAATGAGTAACCTATTGAACATGTGCTGAAAAATTTGTACAAGCTACTGTTTCTTGTTGAGTTCGTCTATGGTTACAAGTCATTACATTTGTACAAGCAAACGTGCAACAAGATTAGTAAGAAATCACTTACTTTCTTCTCTTCTTCTTCTCCTTGTACCGTGTGATAGCACTGTCTCTGCTAGCTCCAGCAAATGAACCCTCAGGACCAGGAGGATGCCAAGGAGGCTCACCCGTAAGGAGCATTGATGATACCCCACAATCCTGGTAGTCTCCAGCACTGCTCTCTCCAGTCAAACCGGAAAAGGAAAGAGAGATACTGGACCCAGCTTGCCACACAGGAATACAAAGACTGGAATCACCTTTTGCTCTTGGGTCTGACATCCCAGAGTCACCAGATCGAGCATTGCTAGCTGCTGGCTGCATTCGTTTGGGCTGCTGAAAAGCATGAGACATGATACCTATAATAACCATATAATGAAATACAAATGCTGAAAGTTTAATCAACTACAAGCAAAACTAAGTATGATATAACTTCCCAGTGGATGGATTTCAGAACTGACCACATTCAGACGTTTATTGATTACAATTTACAATCCTAGTTGTGATTATTTAATATTTATTGAACATAAAAACCACATACACTAGTTAGGAACTCCCTGGCCTCCAAAATTAACATGGGAACACTCTGGAATGAGGAAAGGTTTTATACAATTAAATTGACACAGGCTTGCCACTCAAGGACTCAAAAGTCTCAAACAGCAAGAGGACAAAAGTATTCCTACTTTTTTTCACTTCAGAAGGCATGCTTGTTCTCAACAGTTTATCAACCATACACTAGTTAGGCACATGAATGTGAAAAACTATAACAGATTTAAAAAAAAACAAATGACAGCAAACTACAAACCTCATCAGAGTTCCCAGCAGGCACTTCCTTCATTTCAAAGTAACTGTCGATCCCAGCATCATCAAAGAGTTGCTCTGTTTGAATACGAGAGGTACCAAATAGTTCTTCATAATTTTCAAAAGCCAGGTCAACATCATCCACACAGAAATCTTCATATATGCTGTCCTTGCTGAACATATCTTTGTCTGGTGTATAGGGCACCTGCACAAGGAAACCCTAAGCACACATTAGTGATTAGTGACAGATTAATATTTGAAGAAGCATGATGCAGTGTGAGTCTGAAGAAAAAGGGCCTACAGATTTTGCACATGATGTACACAGAAAGAAACATATGCGAGAAGATCAAATTAAGTCCTTTGTCAGCACATCTGTGATGTTCCCTCTTAATTCTTGCTGCCAAGAATAAGGCAGAATGGGGATAGCATAGGAACCCACCAAGAAGTGCTAAGGTAAGATAAATTAGCATCCAAGCTTGATTCCAATGTGGATGCTACATCATCAAAATAATACAAATATAGAAAAGAAATGGTGCCAAATTTTACTTGATGTAAGGATAGGCATATGTGATTTATTTAAATCTGCATGAAGTTACACAAGCAAGCCTAACCTTCTCATCCTATAGCTTGACAAATTTGTGTGATATGCACAGTTTTCCCATCCTATGGCTTGTGTTATTATTCATTTTTCATCTATTAATCTCTGATCGAAGTGCACCCAGATTTCAACAAGGTTCATTTAATAAAAAAATCCATTGACACACAATAAGCGTGCAGAAAACAGATCGCACAAAAAGAAATAATCGCACAAAAAGAAATAAACTTAATAATATATGGTAGTGTAAGCAAATGATAATTGTCAACTGTAGGGAGGAAAGCTGTTGGTTATCTTACATCCATGGCACATGGGGAATAGCATATGCAGCAGCAGAGGTGAATTACTAATTCTACATATGGAGGGATATGTGAAAGCCTTATAGCACCTTAGCTGTTGTCGAATCCACGGATCCAGCTGTCTGATCAGTAACAAGTGGAAGGAGATTCACACCAGCTTCAGAAGATAAGCCTATCAAAGACTTATGCTTGTCACCAGTATCAAGAACACTCATAAGTGTTGCGCTGGCTATATCTAGCAAACTGTTGTCCCCTGCTGCATTGTCTTGATTACTGGCACCACTGTCACTGATGCTCATCATGCTTATTCCTTGCTCGCAATTTGGCTCAGGAGCTACATTAGGGATATCCAAAATGAACGACCAGATTCTTGAAAGTTCTGCAGATGATGGGCACCCTGAGTAGCAGTTTACGGTTTGCCTTTTGTGTCCAGCAGCTGAGGATCCAGCACTATGCCCATTCCATTCACAATTTTGGCAAAGTGAGGTGTTCTCTACTAGGCAGCGGACCATGGCAGGCTGTGAAGCACACCGATCACACAGTAGGGTCCTTGTATGGCGCCGTGAAAGAGCATTAGCTGAATGCACATTGCGATCGCATGACAAGCACAAGGATGCTGCATCTGATCGGCAGTAAACCATGGACCTCTGCTCCCCACAGAAATCACAGAGAGCACCCATGATTTATGTTGTTGGCAAAATTTAAGCCAGCTTTAGGAGCTTTTATGTGGCCAACAAACCCTTCTTCACAATATTGCTGGATCAATCAAATTTACAAGAAACCTGAGCAGCATTGACAAGCAGTTATTAAAAAAAATTGCTAATACAACTCTTTAGGATCGAAATAAGAATAACATCATAAACTACTTCCTGGACATTTAATGGTGTGTACATGACACCGACAACACGACAGAAATTTTGCTGCTTGCAGTTACTATGATCAAGGCACCCACCCACACAGGAGCCACTTTTTTTCTATTCAAACCAATTTGCTCAAAACATGTAGAAACAAGCATATTCCACCCACCAACACCTTGCATCAGCTAGTAATAATATAAAATCAGGGATAATATAGATTTATTTCCTAATTGAGACAAATTGCCGCCATCTACATTAAGACAATTTTAGGTTTCCATGGACTCATCAATCCGTGGACTCCGCCCCAATTTGCCGACCAGGGTATAAGGAACTAGAAATCCCACTAAAAAATTACAGGCAACTAGTCTTGGAATCTTCTGCTCTCGGTACATATTATAATTCCATCTTGCCAATCATTGCTTGCAAGTATATATTCCCCGAGGTCACTAGGTACTGCGATTCCTAGAAGAGATAATGTGCGCGAAATGGGAGCCAGCCATCACAAGACACCAAAATCACTCCATTTCGAGTCAACCATAACATTGGTTTTATTAGAAAAATATATTATATCTCAAAACTTTTCCAACCAACGAAGGACAACATGCAGTGCGCAGCACCATAATGGGGGCAATAATATCAAACAGGAGTGATTGGACTAATGATATAAGCAAACAAAGACCGCACAATGCTAATTTTTATTGGGGTGAAACTATTCTCAAACACTAGGAAGTTTTTTTCTGGCAAAACCATAAAAGGGTCGATTTGTATTATCAAATCCTAACATCGTTGAGAGCCCAAAAGGGAAAGGAAATGGAAAAGAAAAAAAAATCGTGGACTTATTTGTGCACCTTCCAAAAAAATTGGAGTTATTTGTGCAAACAAAGTGGTAAAGAAGCTTTATTTATATTCCTCGCAAAAAAAACTGTTTTTATATAAAAGTTCTATTTTTAATGAAAATCAAATATTTTCAGGAAGCGTGAACACATGGATCCATGACAACAACAAAAAGTTATTAACTATCGACCTTTTTTAAAAGCGGCAAATCACCTCTTTTGCACCTAAGCACGCTATGCCTGAATAAAGGTAGAGAGACAAAGATTTTGACAACTCATACAAGCAAGAAAGAAATTATTTTATTAAAACCCTGAAAATTAAGGTGCAGATAAGATCTTCCTTCAAACACTGAAGAATTAGTCGCAGCTGTAAAAAGTTATGTTACAGCATTCAAGTTTTCCGTCTGCAGATACAAAAACATGATGCTCGCATGTATTCAAAAGAAACCATTTTACGCATGTGTTACTAAAAATAAAGGGAAGATTTGGGGGGAAATCGAAATTACACGAGAGGAACAAGGCTATTGTAGTGTGTAGAACAGTCAATTTTTACACCCTTGAACCGCACATATGAAGTCACAGACTCAACCAAATCCCACTTCAAAACCCAAACCAAATCAGAACCAAAAACAGAAACTAAGCTCAAATCGAAGCCAGGCGCATAGGTAGCAACGCAAGAGACAGCAAACGTTCAATAAAAATCAAAGACAACCAATTTTTTTAAAAAAAAAGAATCCCAAATTCTCCGTAAAAAATCGAGGCAGAGCCCAAATCGAACAATCGGAGCCACCAAATCCCAACCAAATCAAACCTCCAAGTCCAAACCCGATGCAAATCCAACCCGAGGCAACCACCAAACGCAAACCCAAGGAACCCATCAGATGTGCCGCTCGTGGTGTCACCTAATCCAAACAGAAAACATCCTAGAGAGGAGAGGAGAGGTATCACGCACCGGAACGAATGATCGCAGCCCCTCAGATCCACCCGTGCCGAGCAGCCGGCTCGAGAAGCCCCCGCCCCGAGCCCTAGTGGGGAGCAGCCAGCCGGAGAGATCAATCCAGTAGCCTATAGTAGAAAGGAGCCAGCCCCGAACCCCAATAAAAAACTTTTCTAGAGAGAGAGAGAAAGCGCCGAGGAGAGAGAGGGAGAGGAAGCTAGAACAAGAGAGAGATGCAGCACAGAGAGAGGAAGGGGAGAGCGGCTCGCTTTTACGCCTTTAAGAGGGAGCAGGGACGAGGCGGTGGGGCCCACCGGCCTGCGTGGCACAAGGATAAAGGCGAAAGGCGGAAAAGGGTATCTCCTCCCCCCGCTCGCTTTTACGCTTTTGCGGGGGCAGGACGGTCATTCGCGCAGAGGATAAGGGAACCGCACCCGCCTCGGTTCTGGAAAGCGCGGCGCTCGCTACGCCTTCGCGACTTGTTCCGCTCACTGACAGGTGGGTCTGATCTGAGGTAGGACCGGGCTTTCAGCGAGGCGCGATGGGCTCGCTGGTGTGTGGCGGGCTGGGGCGGCGGCGCTGTTGCGCGAAAAGTTGCGCTGCGCCTGCCGATTTGACTTGTCCGCGCAGCAGCCCACGCTACGCACGGGTTGGGGCGCTGGCGGGTGGGCCCGGGGTGTACCAAGAACAGTGGCGTCCTGCGGCCCTACCCGTTTCGGGTGGCTTTATCATGGGACTCCGGTTTGCGCGCGTACGAGGCTGGAAATGGGATATTCCGTCAGCAGCAGCAGACTGATCTCGCGTGAGTTGGGACGTGGATGTTTAAATATTGAAGCCCTGCTTGTATTTTACGGAATTTTTATGTACGGTAGTCACATGCCTCTTCTTTGCTATAGATAAAAAATTATATTATATCAATAGAATTTTTTCTTGTTACAGAATTTTTATGACGATGAAATTTGTATTTTTTAGTAGATTATTTTTTTCTATTTTTGTTAGAGATTTTATAAAGACGTGCAAGGAGGAGATAGGGAAGACAGTAAAGATTTGCTATTTTGTTCGTATGGAATCTTTAGTTGTAAATGGGTCTGGTATATAGGAAGTTTGTTATCTAAACATCTTTATTACAAAATGGATAAAATATGACTCAGTGTTTGCTTCAGTGAACTTATCTATTTAAACTATAGCTAGGAATCGTAAATTGCATATATGCGACCTACATGTGGTTAACAGTTCTTGCGAACAAATTAAGCATATATATACTATTTGATCCTCTTTGTATACTTGTACGCATTTATTCTAGAGCTTCTCGCCCCTAGCATATTCGGTACTCGGCAATGAGAGAGGAAAACAAAATTGATTTTTGTGCAGCCTAGATACTCCAACATATTAGGTGTGTTTTTTTTGTTGTTGTGATGGATAGTTTTTAATTTTAATGTAAGTGTTTGTGTGAATAAATTAAACGTTGTAAACCGCTTCGAAAATATTGTTTCGATAAGCCATTTTGAAATGACGATGAAGAAGCTGTCTCTTTTATTTATTCAAAAAAGCTATAAACTAAAAAGAATAGGGTTATCATCTATTTCGAATTTGCTACTCGTATTTGATCACATGATCTGGCAATTTTTTTCAATAATTCATCCACTGTATTATTGCGATGGTAATAATTCAATCGCAAGGAGTAAAAGATAATTTTAGGCGCAATTGCTCTCAAAACTCAAAAAATTATTATGTGTGCAATTTTGCCACCATGCATGTTTATCCATCCAAAGGAAACCGACATATCATTTTGCCCTGCTAGGCAGCCAGCTTGAGGAGATAAGGAGTACGTGGCATCGATGATCGATCGTGGCTTGAGCTGTACGGGACCGAGACCCTTTCCAGGAGTAAAAGGCTCCATCATTGCAGATGTAGACATCAGAATAGAGGTACCGCTCCTCCCTTCTTGTGAGTGATGCTTTAAGGTCTTATTTATGTTGTTTTCTGTTTTTAACTTCTATTTAGAATAATAATAAAAATACTAAAAATCAATACAAATACTTGGTTTCTCGAAGCGGTTTCTTCACTACTCTTATTACCGTCTCGCTCCGAGAATGAAACAAGGGTCATAGGTGTATCGCACACCCTACTCCTCTCACTCATGTGCACGCATCTCTCCCTTACTTTTTTACTGTTCGCGCCCTCTTTCTAAAAGCCATTTTTTAGCTATTACTATTTATTTTCAACAACTTTTAAAAATTACATCCAAAAGTTTTTAGCAAAAACCAATATGAACGCACCCTCCCGCTCCAAGTGGCTTCTGTTTGTGGTTTTCATCTTCTAGAAGCCACTTAGAACACATCAGCTTCTTACTTTTATTTTTTTAGGGTTTTCTAGTTTTTTTTCTTTTTTTCTGTTTTCCTTTGCCATGTCTATAGAGATATAACGATGTTTTCATTCTTTTCTTATTTTTTTTTATTTTTTTAATTCAATGATTTAGAAAAAAATTAACAACCGTTACAGTGCAATTTCAATCAAAAGTTCGAAATTGCAGCCACAAGCTGACTAGAGCGGCCCATAAGCTAAGTAAGTTTTAATTATGTTATCTTGCAAAAGAATTAGCGCATGATTTCAAATGATTTTGGAAACCCTTTTGCACGGACTGAATCGTACTTGCCACACATACCTTTTGTTGACAAAATTTGACGGACAAGTGATTCAACAGGATCAGTGGACTGTACATGTACCGAACAGCTAAATCGTTGGAACGATATTTATTGTATAGATTTAACCAAATTACCAACAAAAACCTTTCGTTTCGAATATACTTCCTCGATTTTAAAATTTTGTCGCTGGAATCAAAATCAGAAAAGTTCGTCTTATCCTTTTTTCTGTCGAGGAAAGGTTCACTTGATTTGAGTGCTGGACTGCTGGATATCTAGGAGGACAGATGTCGTTGCAGAACCCTAATCCAGCTGGGGTATACTCGACACTATACGGCCTTTTTTGAATTTATTTTCACAAATGGATCTAACCCAAAACTATTTTCACAAATAGATTTTTTTTAGCGCCGTTGAGCGTAAACTGGTCATCGCTAATGGGCATGTTCTTTTTGATTGGAGCTTATAACTTTTGGCTGCGTCTTGTAGTTTTTGGATTATTCGTGCGAGAGATCATAGAGTAATAAAAACTCACGTGCGGTTTTTGCCGATATAAATAAAGTCGGTACAGTATATACTATAATTAACTAGTAGACTATATCTTAAAAAAATACTCTGTTTAAAAACTAATTACTGTAGAAAAGTTAAAAAGCAACTTTTAAAAACCGAAAAGAACATACCTAATATTACTAGCCAGCTAGGGGCCACGTCAGCCCATGATCCAGAGTGGGAGCTGCACTGCCTCCGCGCCGTTGCATTTGGCGCAAAGTTTGTTGCGAGCCGTCCGGTTAATGCCACGGCGTCTGTTCTTTTGGTTGCGCTGCACAGGTTGCTTTCCAACTTCTCCTTGCTTGACACATGCCGAACTCAACTGATAGCTTGGCCTTTACCCATTTCATCGATTGCGTTTGCTACCACTGGGGGTGACATGTGGGCCAGCCATGCGTGAGCTTTTAGGCCATGCATCCTCGATTCCTCATGCGGCATCCACGCAACGATCTAATATCCTGGCCAGCATGTCACCAACTAAATTCCCATTCAATCTTGGTTTTAAGAAAACATTATTTTCTCTTGTTTCGTTTGCAGTTTCAGAAATCTACGCCTATATGGATTATGGAGTACGGATCATGTATGTTGTGGCCGCTACATCATGATGGCTTACTTGTGGTTACTAGATAATATAGATTCATGGGAGATGTTGGCAATAAAAATTCAGTATCCTTTATTTTAGATCCACCAATATCTTTTGTGTTCTAAATTTCTAACAATTCAATCTTGTGGTTGCTATCCGTCAACTCTTCACTTATGAACTCTAACAATTATCCAATATAATTATTTTTAAATCCCATGATATCATTTGTATCAGGACTTTCTAACAATTCAATCCTCTCTATTTTTGATCCAACACCACAATTTGCTCTTCCAGTAATCCGCCTTATTTTTCATTATCTATTTCTAACTAATTCACTAGTATGCATCCACCAGGAATATTATTGATCAAGTTTATACTCCAATAATTGTTATTATAATTCCCAAAATCCAATTGACTCATCTAGTTACCGATCAAATTCTATTAATCCCAACATTGCCAACATCTCCCATGAATCTACATTATTTTAAATTTTATCCAGGATTTTCAATTTACAATTTGAATTTCTAGAGGTATTGCACACAAAAATTTTAGGAAAAATCCATCAACACCTAATTAACTTTTTGAAATTTAAAATTACGTATTTGGGCAAGTATTTTATATTAAAATTCTTAAACTCAAGCAAGGTTTGGGAAAATTTTGAAAATGCACCAAAATATTTTAAAATCCATGAAAATTATGCACATTTTATTTTGAAGCAAATTTGGGCTATTATAAAACCTACTCCCCTTAAAAGGAATCTCGTTCCTGGGATTCGGGCTGGTCAGTAAAGAGGTAGGGAGACTCTGCCTTCTTTGGGCTCCTAGCTAGCTTCTCTTTTGGTATGGTTGCTCCATAGAACCTTACAGAAATGAATGACTCACCTCCTAATCCAACATTCTGCCACATCCACACTGTGTATCCTTATAGGTGAGATATGTCTCGAGATCTATGGTCTCTAGTGGTGTTAACTCCTCAGGGGCTTGAAGACACTTCTTTAGCTGAGACACATGGAAAGTGTTGTGGATTTCAGCCATCTCTGACGATAGTCCTAGCTGATAAGTGACTTCTCCTTGATTAGCGGTGATATGAAAGAGTGATGTATAGCAGAGTTAACTTCCCATGAACTTTGAATCACTTCATGCTTTTGAAAGGCAAAACCTTGATGTAGACAAAATCTCTAATTTTGAAACTTAGTTCCCATCAATGATGATCTGCATAGCTCTTTTGCTTAGATTGGACTACCTTAAGCTTCTCTCAAACTAGTTGAACTTGTCCCTCTGCCTCCTTCATCATGGCTGATCTAATTATGGATGATTCTCCTATCTTTGATCATAGGAGAGGTGTCCTACACTTTTTGCCATATAGTGCCTCAAATGGTGACATTTGCAAACTGGCTTGGTAACTATTGTTATAGAAAAATTCTGCGTAAGGCAAACTCTTTTCCCAATTGGTGTTGACTGTGAGCGCACAAGCACATAGCATGCCCTCTAGAATCTGCTTGGTTTATTCTATTTGTTCATCTGCCTGAGGGTGATACGCGATGCTGAAAGCTAGGTATGTTCCTAGAGCTTCATGAAGACTGGCCCAAATCGTGAGGTGAACTGGGTTCCTCGATCTAACACATTTCTTTGTGGGACTCTATGTAGACAAACTATGTGAAGCATGTATAACTCAGCCAATTTGTCTCCTTTATATGTGGTCTCAATTGGAATGAAGTGGGCTACTTTGGTCAGCCTATCCACTATAACCCATATGAAATCATATCCTATTTGTGTCTTGAGCAAATCAGTGATAAAATCCATACATAATTCCTCCCATTTCCATTTTGGGACTCTTAATGGTTGAAGTAGTCCTTTCGGTCTTTCATGCTTGGCCTTAACTTGATGGCATACGTCGCATAAGGCTATGTATTCGGCTATCTCCCTCTCATTCCGGACCACCAATATTTTTCCTTTAGACCCTAGTACATCTTGGTACCTCTAAGCTGAATCGAATTGGCGGACTCATGTGCTTCTTTGAGAACCAGGGTCTTGATATCCTGGTTGTTGGGCACACATATACGTTTCCCAAATCATAGGGTGCCTTTCTCATCTATGGTGAATCCTAGGGCTTGGCGTCTCTACATGTCCTCTTTGGTTTTTATGACATCTCTGTCAGTTTCCTGGGCTGCCCTAATCTAGGCTTCTAATGAAGGTTAAACTTCAATCATGGTGATATGACCTTGGTCTACGATTTCTAGGTTGAGTCGTCTAAACTCCTTATGAAGCTCTGGCTGGCATTCTCTAACTGTGGTGGTATTACAATAAGCTTTCCTACTTAAGGCGTCTGCTACCACCTCTAATGTGACGATGGCCCGATCTTCCGAAAGGTACTGACAAATCGATTGTGGAGATCTCGACGTTGATGATCCAAAGGCTCCGACCAAAACAGATCGAACCCCTCACAATCACTACACCACTGCTCCGTTGGTTATCAAGCGTGCCGAACACGGTTGACCTCGCCAAGAAGGCTATCTCTGCAAGCGAATCGAGAACACAAGCAAGAGAGTTTAAGATGCAATACGAAATTGTATTGCAAATAAAGTTTGAGTTCACAAGTTGGGGTTTCTCAACCGAACAAGCGGTGAAACTGCTAAGCAGAATAATTTCTTAAGAAAAACCCAAGGAAAACTAGAGGGGTGTGACCTCCTTAAGTAGGGAAGTGGGAAGCAACACTTATCTAATGAAAAGGGAGGTGGTACTATTCGAAATTACTATTCATGCGGCCATACTACTGTTCACATGAACAGTACAGCCCAAATAGTCTAAGTTACAAGGCCATCGGCCCACTTTGACTCGGACTGAAAAAGTGACGTGACTTGTTTTGCAGTTTCTGATATGCTCGGATGGAGTTTGGAGGTGAGAACAGATCCATCTGAAAGTAGACTTCAAGAGCTTTCCAACGAGTACTCACGGTCCCCAAGAAGCCTTCTGGATTAAAAGTTATGGCCGTTTGAAGTAGACGCTATTACAAAGGCCGAATCTGAATCGAACTCGCGAATAGGACTTGGATTGCGCTTGACGGTTCCACTTCTACACTTGAGCTTGCGTGGTTCTTCCCCATGGTTCCTAAGGACAATTAAATCATCACAAATATTAAGTAGTATGCCATTCTTTGAAATATTTGTATGCAAACTTAGAAACGCATTCACCTGATGGTTAAGTTGACGTGCTCGCGCTCGAGTCATTGGTCCTTGCATCATAGTTTCAGTTTGTTGAGTTTGCTGTGGAGTTGGCATAATTGTATCTATAGAAAGGATGTCCTCATCATCCTCCCCTTCTTGAATTGGAGTCGTCCTCGACTCAAACTCATCTTCCACGCCCAAGCAAGGTCGCAAATCTGCAATGCTAAAGGTGGGGCTAACCCCAAACTCTGCAGGCAAATCTAACTTATATGCATTATCATTAATACGTTCAAATACTCTAAAAGGACCATCTGCACGAGGCATGAGTTTAGACTTTCTCAATTCAGGGAATCGTTCTTTACGCAAGTGTAACCACACAAGATCACCAGGTTCAAAAGTAACATGCTTACGTCCTCGACTACCAGCAACTTTATATTTAGCATTCATGATCTCAATGTTCTCTTTAGTTGTCTCATGCATCTTACGTATCAAATCAGCACGTTGTTGCGCATCGAAATTTACCTTCTTAGAAGCTGGAAGAGGCAACAAGTCGATAGGTGCACGATGTATGAAACCATAAACAATCTCAAAAGGGCATTTCTTTGTGGTAGAATGCAGCGAACGATTATAAGCAAATTCCACATGAGGCAAACATTCCTCCCACATTTTTAAGTTCTTTTTAAGTACAGCCCTAAGCATAGTAGACAATGTTCTATTGACTACCTCAGTTTGTCCATCAGTTTGGGGATGACAAGTAGTGAAAAATAACAGTTTAGTTCCCAACTTACCCCACAAGGTTCTCCAAAAATGACTAAGAAACTTAGCATCACGATCTGAAACTATCGTATTCTAACACCATGCAAGCGAACAATTTCCTTAAAGAACAAATCAACAACATTTGTAGCATCATCACTTTTATGACATGGTATAAAATGAGCCATCTTAGAGAATCTATCCACGACAACAAAATACTATCCTCCCTTCTTTGTTCTAGGAAGCCCTAAAGAAAGTCCATAGAAATATCTTCCGGGTATGCTTGGAGCAGGAAGAGGCATGTATAAACCATGAGGATTAAGTCGTGACTTAGCTTTTGGCAAGTGGTGCGGCGGGCAATGAAGCGTTCGACGTCACGCCTCATCTTTGGCCAATAAAAGTGGTGGAACAGAATGTCCTCAGTCTTCTTCACGCCGAAGTGTCCCATCAATCCTCCTCCATGCGTCTCTGTAACAACAAAAGACTAACGAGCCACCGGAATGCATAGCTTGCTAGCACGGTATCTGAACCCATCATGCACAACAAATTTATTCCAACCTTCCCTCTTGACAATTTAGCAACACATCTTTAAAATCAGCATCATGCACATATTGCTCCTTTATTGTCCTAACCCAAGATTTTGAAGTCAAGTTGTGAAAGCATGGTATATCTCCTAGACAATGCATCAGCTATCACATTTTCTTTGCCCTTTTATATTTAATGACATAGGAAAGGATTCAATAAACTCAATCCACTTAGCATGTCTACGGTTCGAGTTGGTTTGACTTGAATATGTTTCAAGGATTCATGATCAGAATGTATTACAAACTCTTTGGGCCATAAATAATGTTGTCATGTTTCCAAAGTTCGAACTAGAGCATATAATTCTTTATCATAGGTAGAATAGTTCAAACTAGGACCACTTAACTTTTCACTAAAGTATGCAACAGGTTTTCCTTCTTGAATTAACACACCCCCAAGACCTATGCCACTAGCATCACATTCTAACTCAAAAGTCTTGTTGAAATCAGGAAGTTGAAGCAAAGGGGCGTGTGTTAGCTTATCTTTGAGAGCGTCGAAAGCTTCTTGTTGTTTGGTGGCCCAAGTAAAAGGAACACCCTTCTTTGTAAGCTCATTCATGGGTGCAGTGAGAGTGCTGAAATCCCGAACAAAACGCCGATAGAAACCAGCGAGCCCAAGAAAACTCCGCACTTGTGTGACCGTTTTAGGAGGCGGCCAACTCTGGATAGCGATAATCTTGGCTTGATCAACTTCAATGCCCTGTGGAGTAACAACATAGCCAAGAAAAGAGACTCGATCCGTGCAAAAGGTGCACTTCTCAAGATTACCAAATAAACGTGCATCTCTCAAAGCATTAAAAACAACACGTAAATGATCCAGATGTTCTTCATATGACTTGCTATAGATTAGAATATCATCAAAGTAAACCACCACAAATTTTCCAATGAAAGCACGCAAAACTTCGTTCATCAAACGCATGAAAGTGCTAGGTGCATTAGTTAACCCAAAAGGCATCACTAACCACTCATATAGCCCGAACTTAGTTTTAAATGTTGTTTTCCATTCATCGCCCAATTTCATTCTAATCTGGTGGTACCCACTACACAAATCTATCTTTGTGAAAAGAATAGAACCACTCAATTCATCTAGCATGTCATCTAACCTATGAATAGGATGACGATATCGTATTGTGATATTATTAATGGCTCGACAATCAACACACATACGCCAACTACCGTCTTTCTTAGGAACCAACAGAACAGGAACAGCACAAGGACTAAGACTTTCCCGTACGTACCCATGGTCCAAAAGATCTTGGACTTGTCGCTGAATTTCCTTAGTCTCCTCCGGATTGGTCCTATACGCCACACGGTTTGGCAAAGTCGCTCCTGGAATTAAGTCAATTTGGTGTTCAACCCCTCGAATAGGCGGCAGCCACAGGGGTATCTCACTGAAACACATCCTTATATTCCTGCAAAAGGTTAGTGACAGCAGATGGCAAAGAGCTAGATGTATCATCAAGTGAAAATAAAGCATCTTTGCATATCAAAGCATAGCATGCATATCATTATGACAAATTTCAGCAAGATCAGATTTGGTTGTAAGCATGACGCAACCTTTTAATTTAATTCTCTCGGTTGTAGAACTAGGTGCTAACCTCTCTTTCTTAGGTGGAAAAACATTCTTCACCACTTGCTGATTTTCAGATTCATGTTCAAGTTGTTTCTTCTCATTTTCAGCTAGCTCTTTATCACAATGCACAATTTCAGTAGGTGTCAAAGGTAGCAAGGTTATTTTCTTTCCTTTGTGCATAAGAGAGTACTTATTACTTCTACCATGATGAGTTACATCGGTATCAAATTCCCATGGACGACCTAATAAAAGTGAGCAAGCTTGCATAGGTACTACGTCAAAATCACCACCATCATGATAGGAACCAATGGAAAAATGCACTCTCGCAGATTGTGTTACCTTCACCTTACCGCTATTGTTGAACCACTGAATGTGGTATGGGTGAGGATGCGCACGTGTAGTCAAGCCAAGCTTCTTGACCAATCCCGAATCCACCAAGTTGTTGCAGCTCCCGCCATCAATTATAACATGAACACGGCAATGCTTGACGATGAGGAACATTTGAAACAAATTATGACGTTGTAGCTTCTCCTCTTGCTCTCTTTGGGTGCTTAGTACTCGCTGCACAATAATAGTTCTATAATTCGCCGTGGCAGCGGCACCTAAAATTTCCTCATCATCGCTATCTGTCTCATGATCATCACTATTGCCTGCAAGGTTAGCTGCAAGAGTATATTCATCCTCAACATCACTAGCACTTACATAACCACCATCTTCTGTTGCAATGTATGCCCGCTGACTTGGGCAATCTCTCATGACGTGGCCCATCCCTTTACAACGGTGACACATAATTCCCGTCGTACGGCCCGTGGAAGCAACCGATGAAGAGCTTTGTGCTGGTGCTTGCACACTAGTAGATTTGCTCGCCTCGGTGCGGCGTGATGGTGTCGGTGGTGCTGCTGAACGCCCTACTCACGAGGGGCAGCAGCTCGAAAAATAGGAGGTGGGGTTGTTTTAGCTTGCCTCAAGCGTCGATCTTGATGTAGGCGTGCTTCCAAAGTTGCTCCTAGTCCTTTGTTGTCTACCCCGCAATTCTTTTACGCCAAACAAGCAAGTGGAACAACCTATTGATATCATTATACTCTTTGTAATCAATTATGTCTTGAATTTCACGCCTTAAGCCCCCATAAAAACGAGCCATCTTATCATCCTCATCCTCTTCAACATTACAACGCAGCATTCCTCGACAGATCTATTACCTTGGTCTAAGCGCTGCAATTTCTTACGCAATTCACGTTTAAAAACAGGAGAAACAAATCTAGCACGCATAGCTACCTTCAATCTATCCCAAGTATCAGGTGCTAAACCAGAATTAACTACTTGAGTCCACCAAATGATAGCAAAATCTTTAAATTCACTAGTAGCTTGTCTGACTCTATGCACCTTAGGAACTAGATGGGCATTAAATTTTTGTTCAACTGTCATCTCCCAATCTAGATAAGTTTCAGCATCATAAACACCCGCAAAAGATGGTATGGTAAATTTAACTTTAGCAAATGGATCATGATTAGCACGATCATTGTGGTGCTGAAAATTATTACCTCCCATACCATGACGGTTATGTTGTAGGCGGTGTCGTTGGCGTGCATCTTGGGCAGCAAATGCAGCACCGGTGTCGCGGTTTTGTCTCTCATTATCATCTTCCTCCTCACGATCTTGACCAGCATCATGATCATACCCACGTCCATTGTTTGGTGGCCGATTCACCATTCTTTCAAGGCGTGCGATAAGTCGCAATACTCTCATTGATGGAGCGCTGCGGTGTATCCGTCGTGGCTTGAAGCTTCCTATCGATGTCCTCATTAATGGTAGCGTGTTGTTCATCCAAGAGCGTCATGAGCTCTCTCCTTAAAACACACTCCTGTGCATCAGACGGCTCACCTGCCATGGTTAGTAGAAAACAAAAGACAACACAAATGTATTATCCCTATCAACTACTAAGGTGATGGAAAGTGGAATCACACACTCTCAAGCGTCTTACCACACTCTTACAAGTGTTCTTACCAATGCAGCAGTGGTACAACCGGTGGCTAGTTCGTGACAACGTGTCGAGCATGGGTACGATTGCAAGAGGGGACCTGTTCTGATCAAGAGTATGTGGAGCTTGGAAGGCACAATATGGTAGCAAAAGAATCGGCAATAATCGGTTCGAGAAATGCAAGTTGAATGATTGTTCAAAATACTCGTGAAAGATTGCTGATCCTAGCCTAATCACAGCTAGTCAATCAAGTCCTATGCAAGAAAGTGTATGTACGCTGCATAGCGACCAAAGTGACTTGATGTAAGCAAATGAGAACCTCACAACAAGTACTAGGAAAGACGCTAGCCCACTAATCAAACTTACGTCTAAGGGCACAAGATTATTTGCAAATGTAGAGCACAAAGCAATGATATCAATTTGGATTTGGAATTGGTTTGATAACTTTTTTTAAAAAATTTCGAACAGAGGGATCACTCTTTGTCCTCTTTTTTTTTCTCTTTTTTAAACTCCGAATCAATATCTCTCTTTCTATCTCTTTTTTTTCTCTTTTTTTTTGAACTCTAAAATCAAACTCTCTTTCTATCTCTTTTTTTTTTGCACGAGAGGCGCGGCGGGGATGGTAGTGTGGCGGCAAAGGTTGGAAACGCCGGGGGGGTCGCGACAAGGGTTGGCAGCGGATGGAAGGCCGTGGCAAGGATGGCAGCGCGGCAAGGAACAAAAACACACAACGACGAAGCTACGCAAAGGGAACACGAGATGCAACTAGACAATGACGAACTGGACTCTGACTAAACTAGTAATCAACAACTTGAACACGACAATGTAACCAAAAATTCAACGAGCAATACTGAAAAGAAAAATTGCAATGGCACAAGGGGTGTTGGGACAGCGGAAGAACACTATGAACAATTATTTTTGTAGGCAATTTTTCTCTGGATTTTTTGGGACGATACGATGAACATAAACTAATCTAAAAGGGGCAAATTACCTTACGGGCAACCGTTGCTCTGATACCACCTAATGTGACGATGGCCCGATCTTCCGAAAGGTACTGATAAATCGATTGTGGAGATCTCGACGTTGATGATCCAAAGGCTCCGACCAAAACAGATCGAACCCCTCGCAATCACTACACCACTGCTCCGTTGGTTATCAACCGTGCCGAACACGGTTGACCTCGCCAAGAAGGCTATCTCTGTAAGCGAATCGAGAACACAAGCAAGAGAGTTTAAGATGCAATATGAAATTGTATTGCAAATAAGTTTGAGTTCACAAGTTGGGGTTTCTCAACCGAACAAGCGGTGAAACTGCTAAGCAGAATAATTTCTTAAGAAAAACCCAAGGAAAACTAGAGGGGTGTGACCTCCTTAAATAGGGAAGGGGGAAGCCACACTTATCTAATGAAAAGGGAGGTGGTACTATTCGAAATTACTGTTCATGCGGCCGTACTACTGTTCACATGAACAGTACCAGCCCAAATAGTCTAAGTTACAAGGCCCTCGGCCCACTTTGACTCGGACTGAAAAAGTGATGTGACTTGTTTTGCAGTTTATGATTTGCTCGGATGGAGTTTGGAGGTGAGACTAGATCCATCTGAAAGTAGACTTCAAGAGCTTTCCAACGAGTACTCACGGGCCCCAAGAAGCCTTCTGGATTAAAAGTTATGGCCGTTTGAAGTAGACGTTATTACAAAGGCCGAATCTGAATCGAACTCGCGAATATGACTTGGATTGCGCTTGACGGTTCCACTTCTACACTTGAGCTTGCGTGGTTCTTCCCCATGGTTCCTAAGGACAATTAAATCATCACAAATATTAATTAGTATGTCATTCTTTGAAATATTTGTATGCAAACTTAGGAACGCATTCACCTGATGGTTAAGTCGACGTGCTCGCGCTCGAGTCATTGGTCCTTGCATCATAGTTTCAGTTTGTTGAGTTTGATGTGGAGTTGGCATAATTGTATCTATAGAAAGGATGTCCTCATCAACCTTGGCCTTTTCGGCATGGTAGTGAATACCGAGATCGTAGCCTTTGATCAATTCTAACCATAAGCACCTCCTTTGCCTTAAGTTCAGATCTGACTGGGTAAATATATACTTCAGACTCTTATGATCGATATAGATCTCACAGTGATTGCCGATAAGGTAATGCATCCATAATTTCAAGGCATGAACCACTAATGCTAACTCCAAGTCATGGGTTGAGTAATTATCTTCATGTGGCCTTAGCTACCAGATAGCATAATCTACTACCTTACATTCTTATCAGGATACATCGCAGTAAATGTCAAAGTCCTTGTTATATGTCAATATTAGCACTGGGTAGAAGTTAACCTCTTCTTTAGTTCTTGAAAACTCTATTCACAACTCTCAATCCAAGTGAATTTCTTTTCTTTCTTAAGTACTTGGGTGAGAGGTCTGGCTATCTTAAAAAAATCCTTCTATGAATCATCAGTTGTAACCGGCTAATCCGAGAAAGTTTTTTATTTTTGTTATAGACAAAGGATATTTCCAATGGAGAATGAATTATACTTTAGATGGGTCTACAACAACTCCTGCAGACATAGCAATGGGCAAAATCAAAGTTGAAATATCACAAATTAATCAGTTAGATCCATCCCACACTGGACATGTGGTTGCACGGTATGGTTCATATCAATGGCACACAAAGTTAAGTCTTTAATCATTACTTAGGTAAGACATCCACATTCCAATGTGCTACAACACCACCTTTACTGCATGACAACTCGTCTAAGTGAAAACTATTTTGTTTAACCAACACCAATGACACTACACAACTAATGACACACAAACTTTATAACTGTGGCTACCACCACAATTCAATATCTCACTAAGTCAAAATTAATTAATTGATCAACATATGATGATGAGTCTAACGTACAAATAAGAATGGCTAAGCATACTAGACGTACAACCTAAATAGATACTAATATTGCATCACTAGATAATTATCCATCCTATGATGACAACGGAATCATGGCATTCAAATTATCAAAGGACGGATTAATCAACTTGGTTGATAACTATCAAGTACAAGTGTTTTGTAACAAATTAACAATGCATGATAATTTAAAATAATATATATATATATATATTTAAACAATAGGTTCAACATGATCAAAGGTCATAACTTGCCTTGGTTTTGCTCAATTACCAATTCTTGGTCTTTGATTCCTATTTCTACTCCTTCAAAGACGTTATATAACGAGAGAGAATGTGAATAAAATTTAAATAAATTTAAATAAAATTTAAAAATAACCAAAATAGAACCAAAAGATAGAGTGTAATTTTAGATGAATTTAGAAAGAAGAATCGGGTCGGTCAGAGTTTGGATACCCGAAGAATCAAGAATTTTGCAATTATTTTTCTTAAAGCTCACCTCAAAGCCGTCATCAGTAAGCTGGGAAACGGAAAGCAAATTATACTGCAGCTTACTAACAAAGGCAACATCTTTTAAAACAAAAGACTCATTAACGCGCACTGTACCTTTGGCGATGATACGCCCAGACGAAGCGTCACCGAAGGTGATCGTCTCATCACCTGGAGCACGGGCAAGGGAAGAAAACCAACGAGAGTCTTCGGTCATGTGTCGTGAACATCCGAAGTCTACGAGCCAAACATTTCCTTCCTCGCCCGTGAACACGAGTCAAACAGAGTAAAGTTTCGATTGGGTAAACCAAGAGTGATTTTTGCACCCAATACTGAGTAACACGTCGAGCAGATGAAGTAGTCAAGCACGACTGACCTCTATCTACCCTACGCTCTCTGTCACTCAACAAGCCAGAAGGTCTGTGAGCAGACCCGAAGCTGTTGTTGGGCTTGACTGCTACAGAGGAGCGAGTCAAGACACCAGCAACATGCTGATCACGCCACGGGTAGCTATCTCGACGGGGAAAACGAGATCTATCCTCAGGACGGCGGAAGTCACGACCAAAGGGAGCATGAGGACGAAAACCAGAAAACTCGGAAAAACCAAGTCCTCGATGCTGCCCAAACCAATCAGTTGAAGCAACTCTAGACCTCGTGTTGGTCTTAGGTGCACTCAAAGTCTGGGGCTGACCCTGAATACGCCTAAGAGACTCAACACGGTCTCTACGCGCGATCCTGGCGCGCCTGAAGCATCGATCGATCAAATGTCCATCCTTCTGACAGAAGGTGCAATGATACTTCACCTTCTGAGAGGTAGAAGTAACATGATGAGGCTTCGCCTTCTGAGAGGCTGAAGCTGCAGGTGGAATCACCTTGCTGTCAGAAATCCTTTGGACAAAACCCGTTGACTTAAATTTGACTTTCTCAGTCCTGGGCTTGACCTCGATCACACCTGCGACTATGGGTCGGAGCACGGCAGGTGGATGCTTCCTCACATCCTCTAGAAAATCATATCCTAGACCTTGATTGAATTTGCAAATCTTCAATTGGTCTAGAATAAGATTAAGCTTCTTCTTGCCTGCTACAAATCTCTCGAGAGTGTTCATAAGGTACTGACACTCCCGGAAGAGAGAGGTGCAAGAAGAGCAGGGAGGAGAACAGACAACAGAAGGTAAGGGAGCAGAAGAAGAACTAACTGTAGAGGAAAGAATGGCTTGTGCACGCACAGCCGACTCTGATGGGACAGCCCTACTACTAGCGGTTTGGTTCACGCTCCTAAGCGTGTCAACCTTACCCTTGGGCTTCTCCCCCACACCAGCAATCACATCACAATGAGTTGGTGGCTTCACTAATTGATCCTTAGTTAGCTTCACACATTTTTCATTCAAAGCAACGAGCTCAAGTTTTAGTTTATCACAACTAATGCATGGTGAGCTAACAGGGTCCTTAGTCGCAAACTGAGCCATTTTCTTATTTGTATCAATCATTTCTTGAAACTGCTTGGAGACAGATTCAAATTCGGAAGTAAGCTTAGGACAATTCACACATGAAGCAATAGGCTCAAGAAGAAAAGCTTGTAATTCTGCAATTTTATGATCTGCCCGTTTTAGGTTCATCTTCAAATTGTTACAACTTTCACAAGTCTCGGGCAGATCGAGAAGCAATGTATAAAGACCTCTAAAAGCATTATCCTTATCCTCACATGAGGTGCAAGAAATAGTCTCAACAGTAGAAGATGAAACAGGAACTACCCTACTCATCTCAAGCTCAAGAAGAAGACTAATGTTCCCACCTTAATCAAATCAAGCTCGAAGATGACTAGCATGAGAGGTCCTTAATTTCTCCTTATCATCAATCAAGGCACAGCATGTATCACAGTCATCACGAGAGGGAGCAGATGTAAGCGAAGTAAGCTCCCGTGATAGTCTAGCTACTTCCTTCTCCAACTCAGCACACTTAGCCCTAGACTTGGCATGAAATCTACCTAGCTTAAGGAAAGCATCATTAAGTCGGTCATAAGTAGGGCTCACCTCGTCGAGTCGGAGTACACTCTCATTGTCGCTCGATTAGCCTCGAGGGTCATGAAGCACATCTTGGAGAAGTCGTCGCCGCCTTTGGGGTCTTGGTCACCCGTCCGTCGTCATCGCTCCATCCCTCCACCTCGCCGAGGTCGAGGTCGTCGAGCGCGGAGAGGACGCGGTGGAAAAGCTTCTTGGCCTTCCCAAAGTCGCGGAACTTCTTCTTGCCTTGCGTCTAAGCTGGAGGCTTCTTGTTGCGGTTCTTGTCGGTGTAGTCGTTCTTGCCCGAACCGCCGTAGTCATTCTTGCCCTTCTCCAGCTTTGGGCAGTTTGCCCGAATGTGGTTGGGGCCACCACACTCGAAGCAAATCACGGGTCCTCCTCTCTTTCCGTCCCTCCTTCTCTTGTAAGCATGAGAAAATTTGCGAGCAAGGAGAGCCAACTAATCATTCGCAAGCTACTCTAACTGATCATCAGTTACGTCACAGAGAGCAGCAAGGGAGAAACCGCAAATCGAATCAGAAGAGGGGCCCGAAGAAGAAACGAGATCGGTGACCAAGGCCATCGACTGTGACTTCGACCTACGAGAGACAACGTCAATCTCGTGAGTCTTGAGGCGCGAATACAACACGTCAAGAGTTAGGGTCGAGAGGTCTGTCGTGTCTTTGATGGTGGTCACTTTCATCTCCCAAACACGCAGATCGAGTGCGGTGAGCATCGGCGGCGTTGTCCGAGTCGAGCACGTGAGACCGACCGCTCGGAGGTTGCTCAAGATCTTGTGAAATCGCAAAACACTCATCAAGGGACTCGCCAATGAGCATTTCAAACTTGTTGTAATCTCGCTTGAACTGGTCCTGTCGCACCGTCTTTATTTGGGTGGTGCCCTCATGGTAAGCATTGAGAGTCGCCCAAATATTGAAGGCGGACGGAAGATAAGATATGCGGTCAAACTCACTACGACTCAGGCCCTGGGTTATGATGTTCCTTGCCTTAGCATTTGCCTCAACGTCAGCCATATTTTCGGCATTGACGTCGTCATCGGCAGGAACAGCAAACCGAACCTTGACCTTTCGCCAGATGGTGTAGCCCTGAGCCTGGATGTATGTCTCCATCCGACTCTTCCAGAAGGGATAATCCATCCCATCGAAAATCGGGGGCTTGGTCGAGTACTTGTCTGTCGCCGTGGCTCTAGAGACCGGTTAAGATCTATTGAAAAGAGCTAACCGGCTCTGATACCAATTGTAGGACCGGATATGGCAATAGAGGAGGCGTGAATGGTGCCTTAAAAATTTGTCCTCGAAGTATTCGCACGATTTCTTCTCCGATAGCTATAGAGCTATGAAGAAGGAATATCAAATCTTACTGGAGAATACAAGAGAAAATCAAGTGAGACATGAGTAAAAGAAGGTTTCAGTATGCAACCAAAAACCAAAGCTATTCTTCTTAACTAAACAGAGAACAGTTCATTGCCGAGGACTAAAAGACTAGGGCAGAGACAAGCTAACCAAGAAACTAGAATTTTTACTGCAGTGGAACTGCTGATCTTCTTTGCCAAAGAAGAGTTTATCAGACTGTAGGGTGCAGGTTCTGAAATGGCCGAGCAAGGAACATGCTGGTCACAGGTTCAGAAAAGCAACCGCAGCAGCAAGAAGAAGACATCAAAGCCTGAAGTTTACACTTTGAACAGAAAGCAAAAAACTGACAACAGGCTTTTGACAGAAGACTACCCAAGGCTAATTACAGAAACAACAAATTAGAAAAGGAAATCTGGATCGCATGCAGCATAGTTAACATCAGCCTAAATCAGTAAGTAGATAGTAAAAATTTCAGCAAAGACCGAGATCATTTGAGCTACATGCAGCAGGGAGGAAAATCAACAAAAAAACTAACAAAAGGTGAAACTATCGAAACAGTAGCTACTGAAACTGAACTGGAAGACAGAGAACCTGAAGATTGCAAAAAGAATATTAATTGCAACTAAGACAAAAATAGCAGATGGATCACGGAGGCACAACTGAAATTACTAGGCACACAGATAACTAGTAACACATGCAAAGAAAACATTGTTTTGCTGAAGTGATAGCAGGAGACAGTGGTTCCAATTTTTGCAGGCATAGTAAGTAAATACGATGAGAAGACAAACTGACGACAAAGATAAAAAATGCTTTGATTAGTGAAAAGGAGAAAGAAGAAAGTTCAAGGAGCTGAAGTCCTTCTCTGGACATTTGTTCATGGGGCTCTTGATCAAACCATAGACAAGAGAATCTTCAGCAACTCCACCCAAACAAACTCCATTCAACTAGAAAGGAAAAATAGAAGAATCAGAGAAGGAAAAACTTCATATTTTATTCCAACCAAAAACAAGAAATACAGAGGAGTCCTGATACGCATGAACATAAGAACAAGAATTTATTCCAACCAAAAACAAGAAATACAGATGAGTTCCGATACGCATGAACATAAGAACAAAAAGGATTACAAGACTCTCAATCCATCCTCTCCCTCTCAATTCTCAAGAACACCAAGAGCTCTTCATGCTTCTTGGGAGGAACACACACAAAATGGAGAGCAAATGCACAAAAACCCTCAAGTGGCTATAGAGAACAACATCTCTATTTATAGCCTTCCACTAATGGGTTTTCTATTTGCATTATCCATTAGCTCTCAACAACTTTGCGCTTTATCCATTAGCGCCAACCGAATCCGCTTCCGCTTTTGCAGTCTTGCGTATTTCCTAAAACGTCATTGCTGCACCTTCTGGGAAGCTTCCTGCAGCCGGTACCCTGACCGTTTGGATCTCGACTCCTCCCTGAGTCTAGTCTCGGTCTACTCCGCTGCACACGACTGCACCTGGCATCCGACCGTCTAGACCTCTAACTCCTCCCTGAGCCTAGTCCCGGTCCACCTCGCCGCTGCCCGTCGTGTTCACCTTCGGCAGCTCCAGCTCCGATTCCTCGTCTCCTAGCTCGTAACCACCTCAGCAGCCTCGATCATCTTCGACGTCTCCGACCGTCTGGACCTCAACACCTCCTGTGCCTAGCCCCGGTCCTCCCACGCCTCACCATGACCTAGTTCCGAAGTCCTGCATCCACACAGACAAGCAAACCGTCACATAGCACCGCACGATACATGTAAGCATAATAAAGTCCAAACCCGTCGAATCATCAGAATATGCATGCTAATCCCATACGACCAAGTTTGACCAAGTCCGACCGATCCCGTTACACCACGCAACGTCAAGGTCCGAACCAGCCAACTCAAACTCGACTTTCCTAAACCGATGTCAATTACCTATCATACACACGGGATGACCTCCACATGGTCTCTCAAGTCGAAATAACTAAACTTTCACGGGCTTATGAACCCAAACTGGGCCCTTCCATCTGGACCAGTCAAATGGCCCTCATAGCTTATCAGGCCTAATTTGTCCTCCTAGTAGTAATACAACTGGCCTAGAGATGGTAACGGGCAGAAACTCGCTGGGTTTTGCTATCCCAAACCCGTGCCCATGAAAGTTGGACGTGCCCGTTAAAAAACCCATGCCCGTGACGAGTGTAGATTTTTGCCCAAACCCACGGGTCGCCCGTGCCCGATAACAGCTGTGCAGATTGCAGATAGTGCAGTGCTTAGCAAGTCAACAATAAGTTCAATTTATATGCTACTATGCATGAAACAAGTAACGACAAATCCACAATGCACATCACTAGTTCACTTTATCAATTCTCAGTTCATAGTTCAATGACATAGCATATCATTACAAGTTCACAGTTCACAACTCAGTTAAAACCAAAAGGAGAGACATCAAATGCTCCTTGTACTTGACTAATGGGCTATGGGCTGGGTTGGTTTGCCTGGGAGGCTAGGAGCCTGGGTTTATAACTCCTATGGATCAGGTTTATATTACCATGGGTTTACGGGTTTGGGTACTATAGGAACGTATCCGAACCTGGCAGACTCGATGGGTTAGGCTTTTTGTCCATTAAAAGACCTATAGATTAAAAAATTAACTTAGATCTATGTTCTAATAAAATAAAAACCACTAGGTATTGAGTTTCAGATACCCATTGCCAACTGGCCGCCTCCGCACTTCACGATTCACGAAAAAGCGAGCCGTGGCGGAAACAGGACTCGGTCTGTTCTTTTCGACTTTAAAAGTCGCTTTTGACTTTTCTGATGGCTAGATTCTAAATAGAGTATTTTTTTTAAGATATAATCTACTAGTTAATTATAGTACATACTTTACTGACTTTATTTATATCGGCAAAAATCGCACGTGAATTTTTGTTACTCTGTAATCTCTCGTATAAACAGCCCAAAAGTCATAAACCGCAGCCAAAAACCATAATCCGCAGCCAAAAAGAACAGGCCCGCTTCGCTTCGCCGCCTCCATCGAAGCGCCGACCTCCTCCAGCCGCCTCGCCTCGCCGTAACCCGCTTCGCTTCGCCGCCTCCTCGCCGTAACGCGCGAGCCCCCTCGCCCACCTCGAGCTCCAAACCCTAACCCTAGTAAAATCCTCCATTCCCGGCGCCCGCTCGAACCCTCGGCGCCGCCCCCCGGGTTCGCTCGATGGGGCGGAGGAAGGAGCGCCGGCTGGCAGCCATGGCGGCCGCGGGCCGCAGGGTGAAGCTCGATCTCTTCCTCGATCCCTCCCCCGGTGCGTTTTTATTTCTGCTCGGTTTGGCTCGATTTTGGTTTTGTTACTTGCGTTTGATCGTGATGCCATGTGTTCCAATTAACTCCGACCTGATTTGAGATTAGTTGCTGATTGCTCGCGTTGATTGTCTAGCTTGTGAGCGGACTAAGCTTGAATTCAACTCGATTAGTTCGAACGGTCGAAGCTTATTGTGGTGTGGTGGTATGATTAGGGGTTGTTTGGTTGAACCGATCCGACCATCCTGAATGAGTGGATGCAGCTCGAATCGTGAGCTCACCCTGAATATGTGGATTTAGGCTGACTTGTTTGGTTCATGTGTGGGTGGCTTTGGAGAGGCGGCTATGTTGTTTGGTTGGTTGTAGTGTACTAGTAGTGTTGAAGTATAAGTGAATTGACCATCTTTCCTCATCAGCTTAAGCTTTTGGGTGAACTGGTTGGTGCATGCAACTCAATATGGTATCAGAGCCTAGAGAAATATAGCCACTGCAACTCCTAAATCAGCACCATTTGCTGCAAATGTGTTACAAACATAATCCAATATGTTTCTGCAGTAGTTAAGAGAATTGGCGATGTGAATTGTAGTAGATAAGTGGGACGAGGGCAGAGTAGAAGTCCACCAAACCTAAATAACAAAAATCCATCTATGAATGAGATAATTTCGAAGCCAATCATTAAATTGTTTATTGCATGTAAAATAACTTAAAAGGAGCACAAAGTTTCCAATGTAATGACCAGATAAAACAAATAGAATATGACCAGAGAAAACAAATAGAAGATGATATGGAGTTTGTTCCGTGAATTTGTGTATGTAGGCTATGGTATCACAGCCCTCATCAGATGGACACTGCAGCTCAGGAGGGAGGGGTTAGGGGGATGGTGGCTTGGGCAAAACATGGGTTTGGGGTTGGAGAGATCTGATGGTTTCCACAATAAGAAATTGAATCACGCTGTCTCCATCAAATCAACATGTAACATGGAGGGGAAATGACCCCATATATCAGGTACGGTAACGAAAAATGTCAGTTGGATTTAGGGGAAGGATGGTTATTAAAAAAAATTGAAACTCGCTCTTTATAACTGTAAACATTTAATGCTTGGATACTCTCTCCACTTGTGAATCACTAAAGGGGTGACAACTGACATCTATAGCATGACAAGCTTGTATTAGGATAGCTACCAAACATAGGTAAGACATGGTAAATAAGGCGTACCATAAAATGGCATTCTGATAGATTGTGATTTATCTTTATGAATAAGGCAATTAGCTGACTCTGATGCTCCAACTTGCAGGGGAGGCATCTTTGAAAGCGGGAGTAGGAGGGGAAAACCGTGACCAACAAACTGGGGTTCCCACTTCACCATCTACTTCAGGTGGGTTTCATCAATTTCCTTCCAAGGGATATGTAAAGAAGACATGCCTATGGAACGTAAATTTGGTGGAAATTTGGTATTTTTGTACAAGCATGTATATGCTCCACATATCTGGTTTTGAGGCACCTGTAGGGTTCCCGGCCTGCAAGGAATAATGAGTAAATTCTTCAGATCAGGCTGCCACTGTCAAAATTGAGTGAATGCCTACGGGTAATTTCTCTTTTGGCAGCATCTAAGCGTGGGGATTTCAGGATGTGATTGTTGCCTCCTCGGTTCGTATGTCTCTTTCTTTATAATGTAGCCCCTAACCTGGTCTTTTTATTATTGCCAGGCTGCTATACTGCTTGTTAAGTAATTTTAACAAACTCCCAAAACTTGTTTTACTTTTATACGTTTGTTAATGTCTTCACAGTTTCTTCAGAAAAGAGCTCAATGTATATTGCCACATGCAACCTTTTGCAATTTGACTGATGCATTTGCATTTTCAGATAAGAAGGAGAATCCTCTAGTGCTGCTTGGGCAATATAGTGATGATGAAGAAGAGGACGAGGAAGCAGCAGATCAACCCAATGGTGAAACTAAGGGGAGTTCAACAGATGCAAGTGCTCAGGTAATTCAAGTTCTCACTCTGTCCTCTCATGTACCTTCTTTGGGTCTATATGGGCTTGAAGCTAAAGCTAGGCCGAACAGGTTGAACCTTGTTGGGCCTATCATGTAAGCCTAAGCTAGTTTTGTACTATAAGCCCTAAATAAGCTGAAGCCAGTGAAAGTGCTTATAAGCTGAAGTCTCCTATAAGCTGGCAAATATTTTTTTTTTGTATATTGCAATTAGGAAGCACTCATGTGATGCTCTCTTGTCAGATTCTTGATCAACTATATATATCTTGTTCTTACAGAGAAGATTGTTGCAAGTAGAGTCTGAGCTCACTTGGTCTTATGATGAAATATGTTCACATGTTTCAGGTTAATCACGAGCATGGTGACCTAGCTGATGATAAAGACAATGCACATAGTGAACTGTCTGCTCCTGTTGGTGTTCAGCAAGAGGTACCTCAAGCTGATGATGTCAAGAAAACAGAAAATGTTGCCGAGGAAAACAGTGTTGCCCCTGAGCCAACTCCGGAGAATGAGTGTGTGATAGCAACTGAAGCTGTCCCCAATTCATTTGGCATGCAAATTGTTAGTGACATTGGTGGGAATTGGAAGGCTGTAATGCATGAACAGAGTAATCAGTGTTACTACTGGAACACAGTTACTGGAGAAACTTCTTGGGAGATTCCTAATGGATTAACTTCCGGAGTTGCAGCTGATGTAGTCACTTCTTCATCTGTTCCTGCTCATATAGACTACTCCATAGAAGCTCAAGCACATGTCCTTCCCCACAACAATGCCGAAGCATATTCAAGTGATGTGTCTGTTGGAAATGGCACAGCAACGTATGCTACTTTGGGAATGGAATGTGGAAGTGGACAGCTTACTCATGATGCTTATGCTTATGCTTATGCTGCAGCTGCCACTAGTCATGAGTCAATGGACATTGATCCCTTGCAGCTTGCAAAATACGGTGAGGATTTGTTGCAAAGATTGAAGCTGCTGGAAAGGTGCTTCTTATTATCGTTTTGCCATTTCTTTCTTCACGTAGCAAGCATTCTTCTAGCTAGAATTGCATAACTAACTTTTCTCATGTTATTATCGCTGTAGGATGCATTGTTCCATTGACAGTCTTGAATTGATAAAAAGAGAAATTGAGATACGAATATCAGACTGCAATGCGCTCTCATTGTATGGGTCTTCTTTGCTTCCGTTGTGGTTGCATGCTGAGGTGCACCTTAAGCAACTGGAATATTCAGTTTCCAAGTTGGAAGCTAGCTACACTACTGAACCTGGACATCTGAAGGCAGAGGATGAGGAACTCAAAGCACCTAATCAAGCTGAAGCGATGGCACCCTCCAATGGTGAGGATTTGAAGTTTGAGGTTAGCACTGGGGTCACTATGGATGAAAATGTTAAGATTGAGGAGTCATCTTTAATTACATCTGCTCAGAAGTCTCAAGAAAAAGATGCTGCGGCAGTTCCTTCAAAAGTTGAATTAGATAGTGATGAAGATATGGATGTGGAGATGGAGGTTGATGAAGAAAATGTTGAAGAGCAGATGCATTCCAGTTCTATCCCTAATATGGAGCATTCTCCATCACAGCAAGTACAGTCACCAACTTTGTCATTATTGGAGGGTTCTGCTTCTCCTCCAGAGGATAATGACATTCCTCCACCACCAGAAGAGGAATGGATTCCACCTCCACCACCTGAGAATGAACTAGCTCCCCCACCTCCTCCTGAAGAGCCTGTTGTGTCATATGTTCATGCTGATACAATTCCTCAGCCATACGTAGGTCAAGCAAATTTGGGTTATACACTTCCAGGAAAGGAGTACTATGCTGCTGCAGGTACAGAAGGTACAAGTGCCAACTATTATATGCAAGTGAGCGAGTCTCATGTCCTTCAACCGCAGCAGCATTCTTACTACGTACCAGTATCTTCAAGTGGCGTATCTATTCCTGTTGATGCCACATCTCTTGCTGCAGTACCAGTTTCTTACTATAGCTATCCTTCGGTCACTATGGCTGCCACTGGAGTAGCAGCTGAACCTTCTGGATACTATGCTTCATCACACACTGCCATTTTTAGTGGTTCATTAGATAACAAAACAAGCTCAGCCTCTCTTGTTTCTGCAAATAGTAATTTGAATCCCTCGGAGTCTGATAAAGTGATATCCAAGGAGGCCAAAATTGCATATTTGAGCCAAGCTGTAGGAGCAACGTCAGCTTCAGGAACATCATCCATACTTGGAAATTCTACACAACGTTCTACAAGTACCACCAATCAAATTAAAGGTAATTTTATTATTCTTCGTAAGGACAGTTCATCTTGCTCTCTTGGTTATTCTTCCTCTATGACAAACATTGTTTTACCTTATGCACCGTTTTGCAGCTGTTCGTAACAAGAAGCGAGCTGTTGCTGTTGCATCATCACTGAGATCTAATAAGAAGGTTTCAAGTCTGGTGGATAAGGTAGATCTGTACAACAAACCTCCCAAGGCTGTTTTCAAGCATGAGTGCAAAGTGACTATTTGTATCCCATCCCTGCTCCAACACGACTGCCACAGACACACAATCCTTCCCCAAATGCGATGCCTGACATCAGCGATGAAATTTAAATATGTTGTCATTTATGTTCACGATATGCATAATTGCTAACTGTGTATACTTAGCTGATGGAAATAGGATGTTAAACTAGTTTATTTCCTTGTGTGCAATATAGGTCATGCAGAAAAACCAATTCGTGAAAGTGGCATCTTAACTGTGTGTTTCCTGATTATCTTATCTCATGTTTATCATTTCTTAGTTTAAAGGCAGAGCTATCTGTTTACATGGTAAGGGTTAAACTGAGGTGAGTAGTATTGTATAGATAATTGTTCCCCCATCAATTTCACTTTGCTAAAGCAACTATTTTTGGTTTTTGTTGTAACAGTGGAAAGCTGCAAAAGAGGAGCTTCGTGATGAAGAGGAAGAAGAACCTGAAAGTGCTTTCGAGGCACAAGAAAGGAAGCGTCAGAAGGAAATAGAGGTAACTTCCTCTTTCTTCCTCTCTTGAGAACACATCGCAAAATGGTTCCAAAGTCTCCCAATATAACCATGTTCCATTCAATTCAGGAGTGGCGTAAACAACAGATAGCTAGCGGAGAAGCTCAGGAAAATGCCAATTTTGTTCCCCTTGGTGGTGACTGGTATTGTTTCTTTACCATACGATTGTTGACTTTAATGACTTGATACTGTTGACTTACCACATAGTACTTGTGGCCTCTGTCATGGTTATTTAATTTTTGTCTTTTTCGCATTTATCCTCTCTGATGTCCTAGATATTTTTATAAGGTAATCCTCTCTGGATCTTATTTTTAAACTAGCTTGAAACTTATTTTTAAAAATGAACTCTGCTTGCAAAGTTTGCTTTGTCAGGCACCACGGACCTTGCAATACCATGGGCCTTGCAAGGCTGCTCTTTATGGTGTTGCAAGGTTCATTTGTGATGGCACAGTCCGTGGCATCGCAGGCAGAGTTCATTTTTTTTTTGGAAATATGTGTTAAAAGACTACCCATGGTTTTACAAATTTCCTGCAGCATTGCAAATAGGGTATAGTTTTAAACATAAGTTTCACATGGGTTTATTTTTAAAATAAGATTACAAAAGGAGGATTTTATTAAATCAATTCGATATCCTACTTGTTTAGTATATACTTTAATGTGTATACTTCCAGTGCGCACAAGAATATATTGAGAAACTGGGATTGTCTTTCTGCATCTAAAAGCTGTGTTCAAAGAATATATTTAATCTTTTGTACCTTTTTCTGCAATGTAAGTTGTAGGTGTCTAATTTCTTGAATATTTCTATGTACATATTTGTCCGTCATATTCTCATGTCTATTTCCCTTCGTCGAGGGGTTTGCATATGTCCGGTTATCTGCTTGGTACCAGTGGTAATTGGTTAGAAATCAACCAAAACACGGAAAAAACTTCCAAGTTGGTGAAACAACCAGAAACAACCTGAAAGATGACCAGTTTAGGCTTTTGGCTGGTTCTTGAAACTTGGTCGAATATGTTAATCTTATTTAATTCCCCCTTATATGGATTATCCTTGTAACTTCATAATTTTTTTGTTTCAAAAATTCTTTTCAAGGAATATTCTCAAGTTTTCTGTTTGCATGAAAAACTATTGTGAACGTCAGCCAGTTTTGAGTGCATGTTGTTCAAGCCCCCTTTGTACCTACTAGACTCTAGTAGGTGGGTTCTTTTGAGTTGTGGCTTACGGTTTTTGGTTTCTGGCTGTTCACGAGAGAGATTATGAAGAGGGAGATAGTCGTATGTGATTTTGGCCGGTACAGCTGAACTTGGTATAATGTCCACTACAATCGAATTATAGATCCCGTCTTGAAAAGATGTATAATTTAAAAGCTAGTTACTGTACCAAAGTACAAAAACCATAAACAGGGAGCCCTGCCGAACCCAGCCGGTATTTTTCAAAAATAGGCTCGGTTGGGGCTCCCATTTACCGGTGATAAACAGCCTGTTATAGGCAGAGTTGGAAACCTTACTAAAGCTACTAATGTCACGAGCAGGCACATGGTTCCTTGTGTTGAATTTGCTGGGTGCTTATTCTTGTCTTGAGTTGAACTTACTTACCTTAATCATTTTTGCAGGCGTGACCGTGTGAAACGCAGGAGAGCTGAGGTGAAAAAGGAGTCAGAGAGAGAATCTTCTATTCCTGCACCAGTAAGTGTTGCCGAGCAGCATAAAGGGCAGCCTGATCTTGCGGAGCTCTCAAAGGGTCTTCCTTCTGGGTGGCAGGTTAGTACTTGCCTCGTACGCTCAATATATCTGTGGTTGTGCTTGATAGTTGACACATCCATAATGAAAGCTGCATTGCAACTTGCAAGAAATGCAATTTTCTTGCCGACAATCCAAATACACGAAAAATTAAGCAGAATTTTTTTGGATCACCTGTATTCTTTGTTCCAGTGTACCGTATTAACCTTGTTTGCGTGGTACATTTGTGTTAAGACGAAGGTGCTGAGTCTTCTCGTTCTTCGCTCGCAGGCATACATGGATGAGTCTACGAAGCAGGTGTACTACGGGAACAGCCTCACATCCGAGACGTCTTGGGATCGGCCCACCAAATGAAGATAGGACTAGATCATGTGTCGGTTACTGGTTCACCAAAGACGATCCAGTTTTGATTGTAGATATCCCCTTACCTAGCTACGTCTGCATAGCTCTGACGCGTTGTTGAATCTTCTTAAAAGCGAACGAAAGCGCCTGCGATGTCTTGAGAAGCAAGAGGTATTGTATGCTCTCTTGGTAATTAGAGCTGTGGTGATGGATTATTTCTTTTATTGTTCATTAGGAGACCGTACCGAGTGCCTCTGAGCTTGGAACTTTGGATGCACGTTGTTAGTCTTGGAAACTTCCGGGCCATTTGGTTAGTGGAACCAAGTGGGATGGGATGGGATTGTCTTTCTTTTTTGGGATGGGATGGAATTGATTGGTCCGAGTATAGTATTTGATTGAGAGAATAGAATGGTCCGAGATTTTGTTTGGTTGAAAGGATAGGATAAAATGGAGTAGGTCTAGTCAGTGTTTAGTTGGAGGAATTATATGGAATGGGATTGGTTAAGTAACCTTTCCTCCTAAGGTGGTAAGAGTACCCCTATTTTTTTTCTTCCTATTATTTTCCTTACTCTTTCTTCCCAGTCATTCTTTTCTTCTCTCTTTGTTTCTTCCGATCGGCGGCTCCCCTCGAGGGTGACCTTGGGCGCGCTCCCCTTCCCCATGGCCCCCCTCGGCGGAGACCTCAGTCCCGCTACCCTTCCTCTAGCAGCGACCTCGGCCCAGCTCCCCTTGACGACGGTGACCTTGGGCCCGGTTCGATCGGCGATGATCTTGGCTCCCCTCGGCGGTGACTTCAACTCTGGCCCTACTCCCCTTGATGGTGACCTCAGGCCTGCTCCGATCGGCGGTGACCTCGGCCTCGGTCTGCTCCCCTTCCCCTTGGCAGCAACTTCGGCCTGCTCCCCTCGACGGGGACCTCAGGCCTGCTTCGATTGGCGACGACCTCGGCTCCCCTAGGCGGCGACCTCGACTCTGGGCCCACTCCCCTTGACGGCCCCGCTCCCCTTGACGGTGACCTCGACTCCGAAAACATAGCAACGCACCTGCTTGAAATGAAGCAAACATGAAGGAAAACCAGTCGCGCGCACCGTGAGCATCACTGCCTATAAACTGTTACGATTTGCACCAGGTATATACACTGTACTCACACATGTATGTACGTGCTGCATCCGCTACATGTACATCCGTACATGACACATACCGTTTGGTGGCAGCGTACATGGTGTAGAGTGGGAAGGAGGCGATGGCCTCCGACGACGCCGAGCCCATGTTCACGACGGCGCCCCTGCCCCGCTGCACCATCCCTGGTAGCACCGCGGCCGTCACCTCCGTCAGCGCCCACAGATTCACCCGTACCATCCTCACGCACGCCTCCACGTCCGCCTCGTGCAGGAACACCGCGGCCGGCTTCGCCACCCCGGCGTTGTTCACCAGCACCCCCACGTCGAGCCCATCGACGGCCTCCCGGAGCCGCCGCAACGCCTCATCACCTGCGGACTAGCGTGAGTTATCGAGTGCTCGTTGCTATACTATATACTACATGTCACCGGCCTTGTGCAGTGGAGACGAGCGAGAGGTCGAACACCACTCTCTTGGTCTGCACGGCGTGGAGAGATTCGATCGTGTCAGAGATTTCCCGGAGATTGACAGCGTTGAGGTCGACAATTAGCACGAGGTTGATGCTCCGGTGAGCGAGCTCAGGGATTGCCCGATGCCGGACTGTTACAACTTTAATCCATGAAAAAACACACATATCGCAAATAAATTAAGAAAATATAGAAGAATTTCTGAATTTCTCTATTCTCTTATTTGCTCCACTTTTTCCTTCTTTTCTCTTACACAACTGGCTACAAGCCTCCTCAATATATAGACTAATAATCTCCTATTAGTATCTGTATTCGGACTTCAAATTAGACACAACTTCAACTTGAGTTACACACGGAGACGAAGTCTACTATGTCTTGGACTCAAAGTCAAGATTATTTCCAACAATCTCCTCTTTAATCTTGACTTGACATGCTCTAATTTTAGTCTCAATGTATTACGAACTACCAGTCACGCCTCCACAAGAAGCGTTCTACATGCAAACTACATGTAGGGACTCAACTCAACTGGTACAGGTCATCCAGATGCAAAGATTCTAAAACATTAAGGCAGTTGACCTCAACTACGATATATTAAACTCATACTTGACACAGAAGGATGGCGTATCTCCTCAACATTTCAATTTCTTTTCACCTTACTTGAGTTTTACTACATCTCAGAGCCGTGACTCGGCCTCGGAGACAACACTGCATACCGACTTGGTTTCTCTCCTCTGGGTTTCTTTTCTGAGAGCACTTATTCGTTCCCTGTCTTGTTGTTGTCCACACATACGTGTGCTACTTGGTGTTGGAAAAAGAGCTCGTCTTTTGTCCTTGGTGCAAGAGAAAATTTCTTTTTCTCTCTCTTGCCAGGCTGCCACAAGGAATTAACTCAGATGTGACTGCTTTCCTCCTTTCCTTGGCGTAGGCTTCCAACCGGAGACTTGACCTCTTACAGCTCGCTGCTGCTTGTTGACTTGGGACGACGCGGATTTCCCCTTTCCTCACGCTCGGACGAGGACAAAAGACACGCAACCTGTCGGACTCGGGAGCGGCCCGCGAGATGCGTCGAAACCGAATCGTCGAGACGATTTTGTTTTTGACAATTCGGTTCTCGCTTAGGCTCTGATACCACTTGTCAAAATTTTAATACAGGAGAAAATACACACATCGTAAATAAACTGAGAGAACACATGAGAATTTCTGAATTTCTCTATTATCTTATTTGCTCCCTTTTTTCTTTGCTTCTCTTACAAAACTGGTTAGAAGCCTTCTCAATATATAGAGTAATAATCTTCTATTAGCATACGTATTTAGACTTCAAGTTCGACATAATTTCAATTTGAGTTACACATGAAGATCGACTCTACTACATCTTAGACTCGAAGTTAAGATTATTTTCAACACGACGTCTGGCCGGTGACGACGGCCCACGGTCCGTAGCATTGGCGGAGGTCCTTGGCCGGAGCAGGCAGAGCGTGAGGTAGGCGAGGAGGCGGAACGAAAATGCCGCGACGTAGAGGGCGCCGAGGAAAGCCAACGAGACGAACCATGCCGGCTGCTCCGGCTCGGGCACTTGCTGGAAGTAAGCCATAATCTCTCTCTCTCTCCTGTCTTGGTCCAGAGTGCTATCCATGTTTGTTTTCACCATTTTCCTTCAGAGCAGCGGCCTATAAGAGCTGGCCCGTGTCTATGATGCGCATGGGTCTGCCCAAGTACCGTTGTACCAACCGAGTGGACATCCTTTAATCTGGCACGCGACGTGTAACAATTGCCCCCAACAAGGCAGCAACAACCAATCGATTGCATAATCGTGGGGCGTTTTCTTTCTTGAAAAAGAATAATCAATTCTCGACCGTCGACTCAAAATACAACAGTCGGGTCGAGAACTCGAGATCCCATCAAGGCCAACATCACTCCCTATTTCCCACCCGCCCCGTCCCCTACCCAATCGCCACCACACACAGGGGTGGATTCAGGTGTATGATAGACTAGGCTTCAGTTCAGCACATAGAATTTTTACCAGTACAAAATCTAGACAAGCCCAGGATATAATCTTTTCTTTAATCTAGATAGTAGTGGTCTCTAATCCTTCATAACCAAGAGCGTACCAAAATTTTAGATCCACCACTGGCCACACACATAAGCACACGTAGCGCATTGTTAGTGTTAGCGAGGCCTACCGGAGCTTCGTCATGTCCTCATCCTCTCTCCGCACCGCCACCCCTTGCCGCAGTCACCTTTGGTGTCAGTACATTAGGTTAGTTCTTTTTAAGTTATAATTTATGGTATATGGTTTCTCTCGAATAAATAAACGGAATAATTTCTTTATCGTTGTTTTAAAGCGGTTTATCGAAATAGTTTTTTTGAATCGACTTATCAACTTATCGGTATTCAGTTTATTCGTATAAACATTCATACTAGAATTAAGAGCCATTGCATAAGTCACAGAAAAAAATGCACCACTGTCGCATTCGACACCGTAGCATGCAAAAAGAGGTAATCTATGAAGCAATGGGGACACTTGGAGGAGGTGCCAGCAGAGATCAGGAGCTATGTACAAAATAGGTATGATCAAGTAAACTTACACCGTATTCGTGTACTAGCCAAACCAACTTGTTACTGACTTACTGAAGACATAATGGCCCTGCTTTTTTTATTTTTGGTTTTTAGTTTCTTTGATAGTCAAAATATATGGAACGATTCTTAAAACGAATTCTCTAAATGATTTTTAAGCTTAAAATTATATACGGCCTTCGGGTCGACGTCTCCTCTATCTACTATTGTCTCAAAAAACACAAACAAAAATTAATCATAGTAAAAAAAAGACCAATATCTAAACCGCCTTACAGGAGACACGACACCTGAGCAGATTATTTTAGACAAAACTTAGTAAAATATTTGTTCGAGTTTAGCTAACTCCCTCTTAACTCGTACACATCCAACGCGTGAACCCAATAAACTAAAGAAAAAAGAATCTGAGAGCTGGAGCCAGACCGGTAGTGTGTAACCGGCCAGTTTCTAGTGTGTTTCCGGTTGGCCTTTTTTTGGCGTTTATATATGAATAAATTTTATAAAACTAAAACTTTAGTGTTAGAGCTGTAGTTTTGTGAGACGTTTTGCTCCTAAATATGTATTTACGTGAAATTCAAACTCAAATTATAGTTTTTCTTATAGTTTTGCCACAAAAGCTATAATATTGTGAAATTTATTCTTTTTATATAGTTTTCCATCATATTATGCGAAATTTGCTCTTTTTATATAGTTTTGCCTCAATAGTATTGTGCTCGTTTGGTCTACTATACACATCAAGATTAATAATTCTTTAAAATGAGTACGAAAGCATCACTTTCCAGCCGGTATGATACATTCATAGCAAGGACCGATAACCAGCCAGTCGATTTTTTAGTCCCTGGCGGCAGATTCATCCTAATAACATACCTCCCGATAATAACATCCAATGTCCAGTATCAATATACATTATGTCGATACGAGACCAAACAGTAAACTTAGAAACACTTTTAGTCAGGATACAAACACCGTCGAGAATGCGAAGCTACTCAGAAAGAAGCACAAAAATAATCCAAATGTACTCAATATAAGTATCTATGATACAAATGTCCTCTCCTTACAAGGGGTCCTATTTATAGAGTGGGAGGGGGGACAAGTGAAGTTACAAATTTGCTTTCAGGACCTAGTTTACTTCTAAGGATATTTTTGTCCTTTGCACGATGTGGGTCCCGCCATGTCCGAGAGACCCCGGGGGTCGGCTCGCAGCTGACCCTGGACCTCGTCCGGGGTTGGCTTCGGACCTCGTTTGGGGTTGGCTTCGGACCCCGCCGAGGTTAGCTCATGGACTTCGCGTGAGGTTTGATTGCGGACTCCACCCGGGGTAGACCTCTGTACCTCGCTCAGGGCTGTCCTCTGGGGTCGACCTCTGGACCTCCTCTGGGGTTGGTCTCTAGATTTCGTCTTAGGTTGGCCCGCAAACCTCGTTTGGGATTGGCCCCCGGACCTCATCTAGGGTTGGCCTCTGGACTTCGTCTGGGGTGGGGTGGACTCCGAATCTTGGATAAGGTCGGTCTTTGGGCTCCGTCTTGGTTTCCCAAACCTCGTCTGGGGTGACGCAGATCGTGCCTGAGATCGACTCTGAATTTCGTTTGGAGTTGGTCCGTGGATCTTGCCAGAGGTTCCCCAATGTGTGACGTCACGCCGAAGTTGTCATGGGCCCGAGGTAGCACGAGGACACTCCCTCAATAGTAGCTCCTCGCCGATATGGGTGTCATCAACCGTCCGCTCGGGTCGGCGCACCGACTTGCGAAACGGGTCGGCGAGCGGTCTCGAGTCAACAATTCCATTGATAGCCTGCAATGCATTCCGACAACATGTTAAAATACCTTAGTCCTCACGTGAAGTTTAGACGACGGGTCGTGTCCACGCCTTCTAGTTGGGTTCCTTTGGTGTTCATTAAAGGGTCACTGCCCCGCATGGTCGAGCTTAGGTCACATCAGGGAGTTTATCATCGCACAGAGGACGCAGGGTAGTGAACAACTATGGAGTCAAGCGTTGACCGCCGAGACATTGAAGTTAAGCAGAGGTGCTGGGCTAGGACTTAGCCCAAATAAGTGCCTTGTGAAGTGAGTTCTCGATATATGGCATTCGATAGACGAAGGTATGCACGAGGGTACCTAGCTAGAGTCGCCCAGGCCTGGCCACTAAGGAAAGATAGGATCTGGGGGTGCAAAAGATTGACCCATGTGAATGCAAAGAAATGAATGCCCGACTTGCTTGTTCAAGACACATGGAGTCCTCAGGCTATCGGGTCATCATGTGAATTTGTCGAGATGGACATGGGTGTACTGCTAGTCTGAGGTGTGATGGAGTTTTAAGAAGCATGAACTCGACTGGGGCGTACGCATCCCTATGTGCGAGCTCGATTGGTGACATTGAGTTGAGCGACATATCGAGACATGATCAATCGATGCATACTAACACCCCCAGATGTCCGAGGTCAGTCAACATACCCGAGACTAATCTGATGAGACTTGACCCTCAAGGTGAGGGGATATGTGCTAAGTCATTGTCCGCTCGACCTACCAAGGCACGACGCTAGAAGTTGGAAGCATACCACGTGCTCGGCTCATGGGGGTGTGGCCCATGAGGCAAGAAGTGCCCGACGCAAGACCATGCTCTGCCAAGGGATGGCCCACAAGGCTTATCACACCGCACTAAGATGATGTGCTGTCACTTGTCGATGTAAAACGATCAATCCAATAGGTGTGCATAACTGAGAGGATGTCGATAGATCGAGCCGATCTTGGTTGAGGGAATGCCTTGCATGTCAAGTCGTATCATACAGAGGTGAAGCTATCGCTGAGTGTTACCTCTTGCTAGGCGAACTAACTTGACATCTAGGAGCGCACTGGGGCGTGAAGTAATAAAGACTGATGAGTTGCCTGTGAAATAAGGAGGCATGTACCGAAGCGTCTATTAGCCGACTCCCGGAAGGGTCACCCATGGCACGAGTGGGTATGCACCGAAGTGCTAGATACTTGACTCGTCTTTAAGTGTGACCTCGCGAGGAGTTCTCGACTCATTGAGGGCTGGCCATTAAGGTGAGGAGATATGCACCTAAATATAAGGTGGCCAATTCGTCAAAGCCTATACAGTGACTAATAAGGCATTGACTATGAGGTATAGAGTACTCCACAAATCGCAAGTAGATACGGGGGCGTGTTGGACGGAGGCGACGGCCGGGACTCGGCCAGGGCGCTCGGGGTGTTCGCGCGAGATGTTTGGGCGCAAAGACGGAAGCTGGGTGCCGGGGCGGCAACTAGGCGGGGGTGTTGGACGGAGGTGACGGCCCGGGGGCTCAACGCGGGGGCGCTCCGCGACAGCCCGAAGACTCAGCGCAGGGGTGCTCGTGAGCTCAAGCGAATAGGAGCCCGGAGCGGCGGTGACGGTGAGCCCCATGGCAGACCAGTCGCGCTCTAGCAATCCATTTGCCTTAAGAAACTTCACAGCGTAGTGTTGGGGCATGAGCTGGCCCTCCAGGCTATGAGCAATGCACTCCGGATCCAACCCAACCTCGGATATCAGGAGCTCTGACAAGCGGCACAGCCTATCTTCGCACTTCCTGAGCAGCACCGGCAGCTTGGACACCGCAACGCGCGCCTCTGCGTCCGACCACCCAAACGTCTTCTTCAAGAACTCCACCTTGGCAGCAAGCTTCTCCTTGCTGAGGAACTCGACACCCAGCAGTGCGTGCCTGAAAATCGGGGCGCCGCGGGGTACGCCTACATCCTCGTCGCTCGTCACCATCTCCCAGACTCGCTCTGGTTTGATTGCGAACAACCTCCGCACCCGGATGCAGGACCGTGACTGTTAGTTAATCTAGTCAGTTTACATATCAATTACTACTATTTAGCCTGCATGTCTTCCAGGCGTTTCTAGTCTGCATGTATTCATTTAGCCTGCATGTCTTCCAGGCGTTTCTAGTCTGCATGTATTCATTTTCAGTTACTCATGCATGTAGTGCTTGCAGTTTCTCTCGCATGCATGCAGCGATGCTTTCAGTTTCTTGTAGCTTTGCTATATATATACTTGAGAAGCGAAAGCGATGGGACGTTCTGCAGCGTAAAAAGACATTGGTGTTTCCTGTGTTCTTGTGTTCTAGTGTTCTAGTGTGTGTGTTGTTGGTCTTTCGGCAACAATACGATCACCGGCACTAGCGGACGTTCTGCCGACAGCGAATTGGGCTCGACCACTCTCTCGAGGATGGTGGTGAGACGGTAGGAGTGGCGTTTCATCACCTCGAGGACGTCCTCGACGAAGCTGAAGAGCCGAAGAGGCACTTCGGGTGCTGCGATAGACGTGAGGGGCGACAAGCACAAGCGCAGCGCACACGTTGGTCTGCTGCTAGCAACGAGAAAACAAGCACAAGCCGGTTGGTGGCATGTTGCTAGCAAAGGGTAGTGGTAGTATTTTTATACTCTGAAGGAATCAGGAATTTTCGACGTATAAAGCGTGTTTTGCACTTATATTTATAAAAATATTAGTATATATATGGTATTGACAAAAATGATATTTCTGTTGTTCGGTCACCAGGTGGTAGCCGTCTGCAGGTGACACATAGCCCGGCCGCTGACGATAGGCGTCTGCCGCTCGGCCACTAGACAGCAGGTGGCCTACCGCCCCACCGGAATACGGCAGTTGGCCATCCCATGGTCAGATGGCACGTGGCTTAATTACCTGCCCTATTTTTTGGCATATTATTTGTTTAAAATTTTAAATATAGCAAATGAGTTCAAAAAAATATGAAAGTTTATGTGCAGCTTTTTGATACAACGTACTTGACTGTGTAATTTTTTGTTAATTTTATCCGTTGTGAATGTTGCTCAAAAATTCGTACGATTTTGATATTTGAAGGAATTGTTACATATAACAAACGAGCTCCAAAAATTACGAAACTTTATGTGAAAACTCCCGACATAGTTGTAATAGTTGTATATTGTTTGGGGAATTTTATGTGCTCTAAATTTGTCACATTAATTTATGTTAATTTAACTGTGAAATTAGCGATGCTCAGGCATCTTTTGCAGTGCCTGACCTCTGTTCTTCGCATATATGTCGGTCCGTTGCTGCTATTTTTCTTTCCCCTACATCCTTCGCGCAATTTTCACTCTGTCCAGGTCGTCCTCTCTGATGCGCTCCCTCATCCGCACTAATGTCATTATGTCTGTATCGTCCCCATCGTCTGCTCCTTCGTCTGTACATTTGTCAGTGTTATCATGCCCCCTCGTCTAAAGTGCTACTCGTTGACAAGGAGTTCATAATTTGCAGGGTGAGCGCACCAAATTCCCTTTTCGCTCAGCAATAAATACGAACCTCTCGCAGTTTGTCATTGTTCATCTCAATCGCTCATCGCAGAATCTCATTCTCGCGATCATCACTTAAAATTAAGAGTGTGTGGCTTATTATTTTGAGAAACTAGTGTATAGCCTCATTAAGGATGCAGCAGTGCTGATTGCTTCTCCTGAAAGACATGGAATTTTTTATCATATGTTTTCAACCTTATTCATGTAGTCCTAGTTAATTAATATTATTTAGTTAGCTGTAATTAATATAGTTTGTATTACAAAATAAGTAGGTCGTAGTAATTTAGAAATAATCTTTACTATTTTTGTATACGTACGTACCCATAATTTGTTATTGTATGGTGGTATGTAATTAAGCAGCCGTAATTGCTATAGTGGTGATTAGTTAGAGTTAAGAAATAAGTTAGTACTAAGTAATCAAGTATTAAGGATGACGGTAATGAATCACTCATATTTTTTTTCGAATGGGTAATCAAATTATCGGTAATTAATGAATTATTCGTATGTAATTATACGCATGTAATCACTAACTTGTAATATTTTATTGTCATTATCAATCTTGGCACTAATATTTCATCTATCTCATTTATTGCAAGATACTACTATATGTACTTCCATAAATATTCGTAATGTATGAAATTCTCAAAAAAAAATAGAGGTCACGCACTACAAAAGATGCCTAAACATCGCTAATTTCATGACTAAATTAATATGAATTAATATGGCAAATTTGGAGTACATAAAATTTCTAAAAAATTACACAATTAGGTCGACTATGTCGGGAGGCTTCCCATAAAAGTTTGTAATTTTTTAAGCTCGTGGGTATATGTAACAACTCTTGCAATATCAAAATCATACGAATTTGTAAGCAATATTCAGAGTGAATAAAATTATCAAACAATTGTACAAGCAGGTACGTTGTGTCGGGAGGCTACACATAAAATTTTGTAATTGTTTGAACTCATTTGCTATATTTAAAAATTCAAACAAACAATATACAAAAAATTAGGTCAGGTAATTAAGATGGCTAATCAGCCAGTTTAATCACTTGCCGTCTGGCCATGTGGTTGCAGGAGGTTGTCGTCTGGTGGTGGGGTGGCAGGCTACCTACCGTCTGCTGGTGGGGTGGCAGGGCCTACATGTCGGCCCTCCAACATTGTCGTACGGCCACCGAGTGGCAAAATTATTATTTTTCTCGATAGGATAAACATATTGCTATTTTTATAATTACAGTTATAAACAGTGCTAAATATTTCAAAATTTCGGGAATCAACACTTGTAGACATGCAGACCAACACAAAGTCACAGACCATCAAGCGTAGAAGTGAGCCAGCAGCTTTGGACTTCGCATATGTACTTTTCTTAATCCCTCTCCCCAGACAAGGTCCTGTGCTGCACCCGCACGACACGCATTTCACGCAGCGTCGCTGGCATCCGTATCGTACAGATGCAATTGAGGCTGTCTCTGGGACCGGGATGTCGAAGTGAAGAAGTCCGGATGGTCTCCGGGACGCCGAAGTAAAGAAGGCCGGAGGGGGTCTGTGACGTCAAGGCAAAAAATCCTGGAGGGGGTTCGGGGGCGTGAAGTAGTACAGATCTGGAGGGCCTCTGCACGGCGGGCTTGGACGAAGGCTGGATCGGAGCGTGGAGCGACCCAGAGGCCAAAGCGGTGCATTCCTCTTTATGAGCAGCATGACTTCTCACTTAAGTCTATCGACGTTAACTATTGTTGATATAAGATCAAATAGTAAACTTAAAAGTATTCTCGATCGGATACAAAAATCATCTAGGACACGGAGGAATTTAGAGAGAAGTATATAAATGATCTAAATGTATTCAATATTAGCGTCTAGGATTACATATGGCCTCCCCTTCTCTACTTACAAAGGTTCTATTTATAGAGTGGGAAGAAAAGACAAATAAAGTTACAAGTTTACCCTCACAGCATAGCTTACTTCTAAGAGTATCTTTGTCCTTTGCGCCATACGGGTTCCGCCATGTCGGAGAGACCCAGGGGTCAACTCGCGGCTAACCTTAGACCTCGTCTAAGGTTGGCTCTGGACCTCGCCGAGGTTGGATTTCGGACTCTTGACCGGAGCAGACCTCTGGACCTTGCTCGAGGTTGGCCTCTAAGGTCGATCTCTGGACATCCTTTGCGGTTGGCCTTTAGACTTCGTCTTAGATTAGCCCTCAAACCTCGTTCGGAGTTGGCTCTATATCTTACGCAAGATGGATTTTCAAGCTGCCCTTTCTCACTCCCTGCAGGCTGCACGGCTGCATCAGCCTCCTCCCGGCCTGCCGGCGCCCCTCCGGCCCTCCCTTCACCGCCCCACTCCGGCACTCCCGGTCCGGTCCCCCTCCCTACGGCCCTGCGTGGTTGCGCCCCCCTCCCAGTAAGGTTGAAATCTGAACCAACTATTACACAACTTTGAAATACATGAGCTGATGAGCGAAGCTGCAAATTGTAGAGTTTTGTTTGACAATTGACATGTAGAATCTCTACCGGTGTGGTGGCTAGCTATTGTATTTGCTTTTCTGCGAGTAAACAATATTTGTAGTGTTTCTTGTTAGATGTTATGGCCATGCTTGTCCAGTTGTCCGAATGTCCAACAATCCAACATGTTAGTAATTGGCTATGGTCAGATTTCACTCAATACCAAGTCACAATTTCTCTAGAAAACTGAATAGTCAAACCCAAAATAGCTAAGAGCATTATTCAGACTTTTAAGAGTTATCTGGATTTTCTTTCATGGATGTTTCAGTGTTTATGCAAGCTAGGAAGTGATTCCAGGATGCTTTTATTAAGATTTTGGTGATATTAAGAGAGTTTGCGGTACTCTGGTATACTGAGGATACCATGCCGTGCTAAGTAAAGAACCCTTGATATATATCTATGTCGTGTTCAAGTTATTTCTGAGGACTAAGCTTCTGTATCCATTAAACAAACTAAAAGGGCCAGAGAAAACCTCTAGAGTAGTTTTTCTGACTTGCTCCTACGTTGAATTTCGGAGGAGCTTCTAGACGAAGGCCTATGGGATTTTGATCGAATGAGCCGCCCATATATTCGTCAGGAAATGCTGGAGGTTGCCCTGCTTAAAATGATGTCCCAGATTTGTTTTTCAGTACAAGATCAGGGCACCGACATGACGTTTCTATTCTGCTTTCGGAGAAGTTTGGATCTTTTGGACTGTTATTGCAGCCAACTTTCAATGAGTATCAGAAGCAATGCTATGAGGTAATGCAATCAATTTATTCTCCTTTCATATTAGTTGTGTTAGAATAGAAATTCCTTTGTACTTCTTTATATGTGTATATCATATTCTCTTGTAATATCCTCTTGTACTATTAGTATGGTGTTTGAACTATTTATATTGTAATTTGTGTAAGTTTCCAATTTAATCCTTGAATTTAAGACTTATCATATTATTTAGTGCCTGTATACCGAATTACGATGCAAATTTTACAATTATTTACCGAATTGGCAAATGTTTTTACCGAATTGTATATGAGAATTTTTGTGCGGCATACCCTTTGGTAAAATCCTAGGTCCGCCACTGGATCTCGCCATGGGTGAACTCCGGATTTCATCCAAGGTTGTTTCGCAGATCTCGCCTAGGATAGATTCCTGATGTGTGACGTCATATCAAAGTTGTCGTAGACCCGAGATAGCACAGGAACTCTTCCTCAACACACATTTTTACAAAACTTTTTACAAAGTTAGCCCAACGATATAAATTAGATCATATTTGGATCGGTTTAAAGCATAGATGCGGATCTAATCGTCCAACGTTTCCAGAAGCGCTTTATAACACACAAATTTTGCGCCACGAATAACCGGATCACTGTGCTTGCCTTCATTCTGAACTCCAAAGCAACAAGAACAGAAGGAAGCAGCACAACAGCAGAATGTTAACAACTTTATTTTCACAATACAAGCATACAAGGAAACTCAGATACAGAAGCACAACAAACCTTTTTCATTCCATATCCAACGTATGTCTAAATCTAAACGGCAACAAGCGTGAGCAGAGGGAGGGGAGCCCTATGAAGGGTTGATCAGCAACTACGTACAAAAATATTTCAAGAATAACAAGGGCATGATCATCAAGTACATCTTCATCCTACTAGGGTTACCGGCCAAAACATCTCGTTACCGAAGACAACAGACTTGATGAGATAAATTTCAATCCGCTAGGTCCTCCAGGGAAGTAGGATATGGTGTAGTAGGCAAGAGCCAGAACCTGGAACAAAAGCAAGGAAGGTCACTTGGCAACCGTAGGCAATGCACGCTGAATTGTTTTTCAGAGCTAGAAAAGCATGACAGAGAGAGAGAGAGAGTTCATTTTTCCCCTAAATGCAAAAGCTAGTAAGATACTGCTCATGAAGCCATGGCTCTGATTAGGAGCATGTTCTAGATGTGGAGAAAAGGAAAGGGCAAGCTGGGCATAAACCATGCGGCTCATATTCACAATATGCCATAAAAATGCAAAAAGATAAAGATTAAATCAAAATTTTATCAAAGGAAGGACATACCTGAAGGATCGAGAATACCACTGACAGGAAATAGCTGTGAAGCACTATAGAAACATAAATTGTGCCAACCATGCATCCAATAAATCCCACTGTAAACGGTAGCCTCTGAAAAAAAAAAGACAGGTAAGTTCTCTTATCAGATACCCTATGCATTTGAAGATTATGTTTTGAAAAGGCCATTTGAAGATTATGTGAACATAACTATTTAAGAAAACTGAGCCAGTATAAAAGCCATTCACTACTTTGCATCAACGACTCTTGCACCATGCTTATGTGGGCATATATGGGTGCTTTGGATTAACCAACTAGAAATAAGAAAGACATGTAAATTTTGTACTACAAGTAAAATCCACTCTATCCAAATGGAAATGTTATTCCTAAAACAAATCTTCTTGCTGGATTGGAGAAATAAGAACCAGACACCTCTGTGCATCTATACAAAGCATCTGTTGCCAAAATACAAACAAATTATACCCAACAATGCAGACCAGCAATTGCACATAAGTCAAATTGTACTCATCCACATGCTTCCCGGGGACTTGCACAACACTAACAGAGAAGGCTCAAGCACACACAGGAGTGGGAAGATGGATATACAGGCCCTATTCTTTTCAGCTTCTAAAAGCTGCTTTTTAGCTTTTCTACAGTAACTAGCTTTTAAACAGAGTATCTTTTTAAGATAGGGTCTACTAGTTAATTTTAATACATACTGTATCGACTTCATTTATATCGGTAAAAACCACATGTGAGTTTCTGTTACTCTATAATATCTCACACGAACAGTCTAAAAGCCAAAAGCCGCAGCCAAAAGCCATAAGCTGTAGCCAAAAAGAACAGGCCCACAAAAGTCATGGTAGAATAGTGGAGGAAGAAGTTTACCATGTAAGTGGGGCTGCCATGGAGGTACTATTTGGCCATGGGCAGGAAAGTAATATAGTTGACAGACCAGGCGAGGGAAGAGGCTGACCAAAATAAAGAATGCCATATTATCTTCTATATTTTAACCCAATTTGGGCTAATACAACTGATTCCAGACCACAGCTGTATTCCTTTCAACTCTATCCAGACAAATTCACCGTTCTTAAATCTTAAGTATTTCTTAGAATAGATTAGATTCTCTGTGTCATTGGCCAATACAAGTCTTCCAGACATGCCCTTGATTGATGATCAGTCCCAACAATTTAATAACAGTTTTGGATCACAGAGAAATAAGGCATAGAATCAGATGAATTAAGGGCGTGTTTGGATGCCTGTTGCCCACCCTGTTGCAACCAAGATTCACTTGAAAAATCAAAAAGGGCGGCATTTAAGGGAATTTCTTTGTTTAGTTGTGGATTGTCAGGTCAAGCTGAAGTCCCCAGCCTTCCCTTCCTCTGTAATCTTGCTTGCTTTCTAATAAAGCTGGACAAAGCCTTTTGTCTAACCCGAGAATATTGCATTGAGCCCAGAAATCTTTTTTAGACAAAAGACTTTCGGCCTAGCTTTATTGAAAAGCCAGAAAGCTCAGAAATCTTTCTGGATTTAGCCAAAATACTTAATGACTTTATAGGATTGAGCTCAGATATGCTTTTGGATTGAAACAAAATAGGTGGGAGAAAAAAATGCCAAGAGGTCTTGTTCTGTTGAACCTTGTGTTGGGACTTGGGAGAGCCCAAACCGAGAGTGGAAGCTAAACAAAAGAAGCCAGACGGCGTCATATTCTTAGACATTGGTGAGCTTGAGTGCCGATGAGCTCACTGGAAAGATCAAAAGATCCATCCACCCTGCCGTCACAAAGTTCTCTCAACTTCCACTACTCTCACTTCTTTTAGATCTGTTCAGATCAGTAGCTACTTCATCAATCCTTCATTCTGTTAGATGTTTTCTTCTTTTTCTTTTCTCTCTTTTGGGTCTTAAGTTACTTGGAGCTGGACAGCTGCAGAATCCAGGTACAATGTTAATATGGTTCTTTGGCATTGGAACTGAGTATTTTAAAAAGGACTTTAAAGACCATTTCCCAGTCGATTATACTTCAGGGGTCCAAAGATTTGGAGGTGCCAAAGACATTCTTCCCAGGACAGTTCTAGAGTTAGAAATGTCCTTGAAGTCAGTGAATGGCAAGAGGATCCATTTATATTTCTTTTTTTACTACGCTTTTTAAAATATGAGTTTGTGCATTCTTAGACTAGACACTAGAGTTTGACATCCCATATTTTGATCCAAGAAAAAGCGTGCTTGATCTGCTTGCTTAATATTTTATAATGTGTCCTTTCGGGATTGTTGTTCAAAATTTTGGGCGCCCAATATAGCTCAATTGTTCATATATTTTTCTCGTCCCAAACATTCTATATAGACAACAGAAGGGGCATAAAAAGGAATTCCTGAAACCCTACTTACCAAGAGGAAAAGTTATACATGCAAACGTCCATGTAAGAAACTCATACAAAGAACACCCATGATGTAAGCTCACAGACTTAGAGCTATTTGGTCCCCTCATAAGAAAAAAAGGGCAATTGGCCCCAATTCTGGGCTTCGTCTAGGGGAGTGAGTGATGACTGATGATTACTTTTTCTGTTATCATGCAGAGATCCAAAGGTGTCTCATGATGGGAACCCTTCGTATGTGTAATGTAATTCGTACAAAGAAGCTCGTATGCATAGCTTTTCCTTTCATAAGTTTAGAATGCCCTATTTGGAAATTTGTGAAAGAATCCTCAACAAATCAATCCATCTAGGATATTAAGAGCACAAGAGGATTAGGGAAAAAATATTAAGGGTATATTGTCTTTATTCCAGTCAATTCATCCAAGCATTGTCTTGTCTCTTTTATTCCAGTCCCATTTGTTCAGCTCCACATGGGGGTTTAGATCCCATCCAAGTCTATCTAAGGATGGATTAACTCCTAGGGTTCATGTTCCACAGGGAGTATTTTTCCCCAATTGAGCTGAAAAATATAGAAACATTATACAGGAACTAAATTGAGAAGTGGTTTTGCACTAACAACATTATGAGCACATGGCAGATCAATGAGTTGACCAGTGGCAAGGGGGCTAGCCATCATCCGCATCGGCTATGCTCGTCAGATATGCTACAGTTGATCCTCAAGGATCTTTCATTACTATGCAACTCTAATGATGTTCAGTAGCAACTAGCAAATGACAGTCTTTAGCTGTCTGCAGAGAGCACCAAGTTACTAGTTGTGCTCACCAACAAAGTAAGATTTGCAAGTTGTTTCCGCATGTTCAAAAATTGATGTAATGCCATGAGTTTTGACCGAATTATCTCCACTTCCTCGCTACCAAACAAGACTACAAACACTACTACTAGCAAATGACAGCAGTTTGCAGCAGTATAGTAGTAGTACCTCTTTGGATGTCATGTGAGCGAGCTGGCTCGCGGGTCCTTTGAGCGCGAAGAGCGACGCGATGATGAGCGCGCAGCCGAGCGTGAAGCAGATGGCGAACTTCTGCGGCATGAGCACCATCACGGGCAGGAAGAGCGCGAACGCGATGAACACGAAGAAGATGCCGCTGGTGAGGAAGAGCCCGAAGTACATGAGCGCCTTCCCCGACGGGAAGCTGCTCGTCGCGCTCTGGAAGCTCCCGGGCAGCTCCCGCACGCCCTTGGTCACCCTGCAACCCGCGGATCAGAGAGAGCTAGCCAGCTAATCGCGCCCACATCTCAGCTCGGCGAGTGGATCAGATCTGAGGGTTTTGGGGGGCTTACACGTTGAATGTGCCGGAGACGGTGTCGTTGGCTGAGCGGACGGCGGCCTCGATGTCGAAGGGGAGCTGGGAGGCGGAGGAGGAGGAGGCGTCGGAGCGGGAGGCGGCGTAGGAGTTCCAGTCGGCAAGGAGGGAGGGCTGGGACTCGCCGGCGGGGGAGGTGGGGCCGCCGGTGAACCAGGCCTGAGCCGTCTTCTGCATCGCGGGGGAGGGGGGCCGGCGGCGAGGCGGAGGTGGGAGGAGGCGCGCGGTGCGTGCGTGCGAGCTGCGGCGGAGGGAGGGAGCGAAAGAAAACGAGAGGAAAACGATAGTTTCCGTTTGGAAAATGGTTTCTTACTGGAGAATGTTTTATTTTTATTTGGGTATTACTAGTGCCCGCACGTCTAATTCAAGTGCTAACATCGTACCATCACTTGCAACATTTCGTGTCTATGAATATAATATTTTTTAGTTATATTTGCAACAAAAATATTTGATGAAAATCTCAATGTTACACTAGTTGTTGTTGAATGTTGCATACATAAAATCAAAATATTGCATAATAACCGTGTGCTTGGGAAGTTTGCTCGGCGAGACACTGACCTGGTTCGTGGTCACTAAGAGAGCACCGACGCCAGGCGCGGAGAGCTCGGGGATCATCACACACACTGTGTGGTCGCTTGGCATGGAGGCTCCCACCGCTTGAGAACAGTGAACAAGCGATCGGCAGCGGTCGGATCTAGCGGCGCCATGCTCGAGGACAGACGAATCTGATGACATCGCGCCCAAAGAGGAAGTAGACAGCAGTGGCCGGATCTGGCAGCGCCGCGTTCGAGGACGACCAGATCTGGTGGTGCCGCGCTCGAGGACAGCCGAAGATCTGGCGGCACCACGCCCGGAGAGAGTCAATGGCGGCGACCAGATCTGGCAGAGCCACACCTGAGGATGGCCAAAGAGAAAGTCGGTGGCTGCCCAATCCGGTGGTGTTGACGTCGGAGACGGGGTGGCTGTGGCTCGCATGGAGTCGGACGTTACGTGGAGAGAGGAAGAGAGTGAGCGAACGGGGAGAATGAAGAGAGTGAGCGAACGGAGCGAATGAGGAGAGAATGGGGTTGGGGTGTCGTGCTGTCCGATAAAAATCTTTCCTCTGTACGTATGTACATTATCAATTCCCTTTTTATTTCCCTTCTAGTTTATGCTTTCGGACTTTTTTCACCTCGTATTATGGCGGTGAATGCATCATTGCAAGAAGGCAGGAAGCTTGTGTTCTTCTTTCAATATGAACATATGTCTTCTCGAACCCGTTCCTTTACTCTCCTCGTACCCGCTTTACTTTAAGGATAAGTCAAAGGGTCACAGACACATTATATATTCTATTTCTCTTACTCTTGTCTCACGCATGCATCTCTCACTTTTTGCACCACCCACACTCTCTTTCTAACAACCACTTTTTCAGCCGCTACTATTTATCTTCAGCTAAAAGCAATTAGTTATATCCAAAAGACATCAGCAGAAGTTAATACGAATACTCCCTTAGAAAGGAAGCAACTCCTAGCGGTCTGGATCAAATAAAAGAAAATACATATGAATCATTCTTGGGTTTTACCTTCATAAGAATGAAGCATATATAGACCTACAGCTTCGATCGAATTTTGTGAAAAATAACTGTGTTGGTTTTATACAGAAAATTTCTAAAGAATCCTTAAAAACATTTTTTAAGGAAAAAAGAACTTACTACCTTTGGATCTGATACTACACCGCTACTTAATTTCTTAGTGGATCCACTCTATTACATAAGTAGATTCCTAAATTTTGCCCCACATTCTATTCTTTCGTGTGCAATTCTTGTGTATCAAATCTTGAATCTAATGGGTGATATATGGTCTGCAAAATGCAACATGTAAATCATAAGAACATATATGAAGAAATTGCTTGGTGCCCAGGAAAACCATCGTCCCCATTACCGAAGCCACAATGTTGCAATATTCTTAAAAATGTAAAAAAAAAAAGTAGTACACATAAAAATACGTAAAACTGCAAAAAAAACAATTTCAATTTTGTCCTGGTACCAAGAACTAGGGGTGGAAACGGATCGGATACGGTCGAATAGTATCAAATACGAATACGAATCTATATTTTTAAAATGAATACGAATACGAATTCGAATATTTTCAAATACGAATACGAATATTCTCGAATACGAATACGGATATTTTCGAATACGGATTTTCTCGGATACAAATATCGGATAAAAATGGATTCTTAGCGATTTTGCCGATTTTCACTAGTTTTTGACCGGTTACCGGTTTTAAACCACATAAATTCAAATTTTGAATCACAAAATTTGTACGAATTTTTCATGGGTTCTAAAAACGGATCGAATACGAATCGAATAGTCTCGAATACGGATACAGATACGAATATTCTCGAATACGAATGCGAATACGAATACTCTCAAATACGGATACGAATATTCTCGAATACGAATACGAATATTTTCGAATACGAATTTTTGCTTACCATATTCGTGTTTTCTCGGATACGAATATCGGATAAAACGAATTATCCGTTACCGTTTTCCACCCCTACCAAGAACTAACAAAGACAAGTGGTATTAGTGATGAATTTGAAATTAAATTTTTGCAGGTTTACGGAACTTTATGTATACTATATCTATAATTGCTTTTGTCATTTTTGAAATATTGCAGCATGGTGGATCCGCTAATAGGGACGCTGGTTCCCTTGTGCACCAAAACTGCACTCATATGACTACCCCGTGTTAAAGATGGTTCGATTTTTCGTTTCTTTCGGAACTTCCTTGGAAGAACGTGTTACACGAAGTTTATATTGGTTGTAGCCTTGTAGGTTGTATTCATCTTGCCCAGGAAATTTCTAGTACTAGCTGTAATCGCTGTGCCTGTAAGGAAGATAATTTACACGGAAATCATTTAAAAGGGGTGCTTTTATTTTTGTTCTAAAAGTTTTCATTATTATAATCATGAGTAAGATAAAAGTGACACATTAAGGGAAGTGCTAAATCATAACCATGTATATAATATCCCTAAATGTACCCAAATTAATTAAGTGATACTATTATTTTTCAAAATTGAGCAATTTAGCCAAAAGTCAAAATCTCGAAATTATTAGTATATATTTGAAAAACTAGTTGAAAAGTATATACAAATGCATTTCAAAAGTTTTCCAAAGTTTTTGGCGTTAGAAAAACTTATTTCAAGTAAAATAGAGTTTCCAACCTAATACTAGCAATATAGTATCTTATTTTAGCTTTAAACTCAAATTTTGGCCTAAATTAATTGTAAAAAGAATTTAAAAGGTGTTTAATACCAAAAACCTAGAGTTGGCTATTTCAAACATTATTGGTATTCAAAATTTTTCCAAAAGGCCAACTAATCAAAAGTCATTTCGTTTTGAAATTCATCCAAAATTTCAAGTTGACCTCAGTGGTCACAATCTAGCATTTACGTGAGTTTTCACATTTGAGCCAAAATTATTGACATATATTAGCTCACAAGGGTTTTTACAACTTATACATGTAATTGGATGCTACAATAACCCTTGCTTACTCATTTTTGCAATTTTAAAGATTTTATTGAAAATGAGTTTGTTTTTGAAAATTGAAAGCTTAATTTGTTAAAAACTATATTGAAAAGAGATTGGTCTTGACATATAGTTGAAAATGCTCCACAAGTGGTTTATGCTTCTTTGTAAAAAAAAGTTTGGAGCATATTACAATATTATATCAAATATCTTCTCAAAATTCAAATCTTATCTATGCTTTCAGTCGAATTCCGAAACTACCGCAGTGATTTAAGCGGTACTACCACTGAATGGTACTACCACAATTATAATGGCGGTACTTCCAAAATTTCTAACAAATGACTAATTTACTTCAAAATTTGATTTCTAATTTCCCTAGCCATTCCTTTTGCTCCTCAAAGTCAAATTGATCATTGTTAATCCTTGCTAGCTAACCTCAAGTATTTCTTGACTACATATGTCATTTTGCTCTCAATTTGACTCTTTTTCATAAAATGGCATCCTTTCTATAGAGTGATAGCTTTTGATCACCTTGACCTTGGCATGAGTTTTATCCCTATCTTTACAAGTGATATCATCTCTTTCCTTCAAGTGGTATCCCTGTTCCTCCAAGTGGTATCTATCAAAGTGATATCTTTTTCCTCTCTTGCCGAGCAAATCTTTTCTTAACCAAGCTCTCTCACCTATGTGATATATTTCATTTATGATATCCACCTTTACAAGTGGTGTATCCTCAAATGATACCATCCTCTTCCCACAAGTGGTATTTCAAGTGGTATTTTGTACAAGTGGTATCAAGTACTTACAAAATGGATTTAATCATACTTGATATTCTTTAAGCTCATAAGTGGTATCAAGTTTCTACAATTGGAATTAAGTATACTTTGTATCATTTATGTTTACAAGTGGTATCTATTTGTCATCACAAGTGGTAAATATCAAATCTCTTGGAATTAGATGACAAAGAGGAAGAGAAAGTTTAAATGGGGAGAGATGGCTAAAGAACAAGAAGAAGGAAAATACTTTATGTGTCAAGAAAAAAAAATGCCAAGAAGACACTTTGTGTAAGGGGGAGTTTTTCTTTGTAAAAAAACCCATATGGTACTTTTGGACTTAATCGTAAAAGCGGTAAAGTATTATTATTGAAAACATTAATTTACCTAATTTGCACAAAATATTTTATGGATCTTGTGAATAAATGTGTTTCATTCTCATTTGTTTCATTTGGCTTTCATGAAGTGAAAATTGGTTTTTGAGCTCTAGTTGAAAATCATTCTCTCTTATACTTTCAAAGTGCATTTTAGCATAACATATGAATGGAAATTCCTTTTTCAAAAATTCTTATTTGAAAAGTTTCTTAGGAGTCGAAAATTTATTTCTGCAAAATTTGAAAGCATTTTAACTACATTTGAGAAATTTGTGTACTTTTCTCACTTGGTAAAAATGCTGAAAATTCAGAGTTTTTCATGTTTTTGAGCCAATTTCTGATTTTTGTATCTGTAAGTGTGCTCATTATCTGAGGAAGGCACAATAATGACTTTTGATCCTCTGTTGCTAATCTATCTTGTCAAATTATTTCAGATTTATTAGATATATTTAAGTGATTTTTAAGCTAGTTCTTGACACTCCATTGAAATGTCAGTCTAAAATTCTGAAACTTCAATTGAAGTGTGGTTCAAATGCCAAATGAGGGAGAACTTCAAACTGCAACTTTAATATGAAACTTCAAAAACCTTCAAGGAGCTCCTAAGAGTAATATTATTTGAATATGTTTCAAATGTCTTCTGTTAATTCAATTGGTATCATATTGGTCATTTGTATCTATCTCCATACTCTTCATGACCATATTAAGTTAAATTAATTGGTATCAAGCTCTAAGTAATAAGAAATCTTTATTTTTGGCTTAACTTTTCTTCTTCCCTTGTTTTTATGGTAATTAATGCCCTTTTGGTGCTTAGTGCCAAAGAGAAGAAAAATTAGTAATAATAGCTTTGGATAATGAGGGAGAAACTAGTGATAATATCTTAACTCATAATGAAAACTTTAAAGTTAAATTTTTAATAATGCCAAAAAGGGAAGTTAAAATTGTATAATGCTTTCACATTCTCTCATGCATTTGCTTTGTGACATGCATGAATAATTCAATTTCCTATCATATGTTCATTTTCATCCAAATGATATTATTGTTAATAGATTTATCATCAATCACCAAAAAGGGAAGATTGAAAGATCAAGCTCCATTGAAGTTAGTTTTGGTGATAAGGACAAATAGTATTATGAGATTTTGGTGATAATGACAAATACATTTGTGAGACTAACCTTGTTTATTGATTATGATATTATTTAGTCTTATTTGGATGAAAAGATAAAATCAAAAAGTTATGCATTCAAAATCGCATTCTTATATATTAGTGCATTCCTTGGATCCAAACTATAGATTAAACTCAACAAATAGTCCAAAATAAATATGTTCATATGTCTTCATTACACATATTTGTATACACACATTTAGGAGTTCAATCTATATTTTGAGATTTCATAAGTATTGATCCATGTTTTCTTTAATATACATATTTAGGATCTTTATTTTGAAACACATCCTTTTATTATATATATGTATATAGCTTGTGTAGTTTCTATATACTCATTGGCAATCGGGTTGTCATCTAACTTCTCTATTATGTGTTAATGGTTGGATGATTAGTGACAATCAGATAAGTAAGCTTTGCTTAAAGTTTATCTTCGAGTATACAAGTGTTGTGTACATGTTGTATACTCGCAAATACAATTTCTATCTCATTATTTGTTGAGATTGTCATGAATTATCAAAAAGGGGAGATTGTAGAATCTAATCACTCCATTATGTGTTAATGGTGCAATTTGGTAATTGATGGCAATCAGTTTGTGGACCAACATTTTCTATGAGTTTGATGAATAGGTAGGGTTCCACAAATGAGAAAGATTTGGGATGACTTCATGTGTTGAAGATCATCAAATCAAGTGGTGGATGCATTATGAGTTGATGCATGTTCAAGAGGAGATGATCATGTGTTTGGTTGAAAGACCGAATTGCTAGTATAGGTTATTGTACTATTAAGAGAGGTCATGTCTAGTAGCTTAAGTCTCATCATGTATTGATACCTCAACCTAACTTGCTCTAGCTCTCATTGGCACGAGACTTGTATTTGTGAATGTGTTTTGCAAATAGTTGTAGCTCATGACTTAAACCCTTGTAATATGGGACTATACAATGCAAATGTGTTTTGCAAGTGTTTGAAGTCCATATTTTCATTCTTTGTACTACGAGGCTTACATTTGTAAATATGTTTTGCAAATGGTTGAAACTCATATATATAATTATTGTGTCATGATTCTAAAAGTGTGTAAATATGTTTTGCAACTTGTTAGCAATTATGGATAATTCTTATGTGCATGATACTGTAATTTGCAAATGTGTTTTCCAAAATTTGTTGAAGTATATGCACTTCTCAGGGAAATTTGAACTACCACAGCATAGTCTGTGGTACTACCACTGACTGAAACTACCGCCATTGTAATCACAGAACTACTGCGTACGTTGGTGGTCGAAAAACTTTGTGGTCGAGAGCCAACTTGGTCGGACCAATGTGGTAGAAGACCTGTGTGGTCAAATATCTGTGTGATCGAAACCAACGTGGTCGGGATCGATGTGGTCGAGATCTTTGTGATCAAAACCAGTGTGGTAGAAAACCAACGTGGTCGATGACCTGTGTGGTCGAAGATCTGTGTGGTCAAATATCTGTGTGATCGAAACCAACGTGGTTGGGATCGATGTGGTCGAAATCTGTGTAATCAAAACCAGTGTGGTAGAAAACCAACGTGGTCGATGAACTGTGTGGTCGAAGATCGACGTGATCGAAGATCGTAGTGGTCGAAACCAACGTGGTCAATATCAGTGTGCTCGAAACCAGTGTGATCAAATCCGACGTGGTTGAGATCTGTATGATCGAAGACCAACGTGGTCGAACCACCACGATTAGAATCGACGTGGTCGAGATCTATGTGATCGAAACCAGCGTGGTCGAAACCGATGTGGTCGAAACCTGTGTGGTCGAATCGACGTAGTCAAAACTGGCATGATTAAGACAACGTGGTCAAAGATCAATGTAATGGTCGAAGATCTGTGTGATCGGAGACCAGTTTTCTGAGGACTCTATTAACAAATTTAAGCATCAAACGAGTACAGATCATGGCTAACATGGTCCCCTATTCGCACGCCATGACCTACACGATCCATGCTATCTCACAAACCAGCCATGACGCACAACTGCAAACTGAAAACTGACGAAAAAGACGTAACCGTTCCCGTATGAACACAGCATACGTCGAACGTCTGACGCGCATGACTAATAACCATGCCCAACTTCTGAACTCACTAAAGAGAACTTGATCAAACCACCTGACATGCCCGCGGAGTGCCTCCTTGTGTAGCAGCTGCAGCCACATGTTGAGCGAGGCGCCCCACAGCGCTGTGCGGCCCTCCATGGCGTCAGCCACGAAGCGCACCATGGCGACCAGTTGCCACAGCCGGCGGCGACAGTGGTTGATGCGAGAGTTGCCACCCCAGTTGGCCGATGAACCAAACATGTTAATGTCGTTCCGGTACTTGGCCATATCGGCCAGTATATATCGTACCGTCATTTGAACTAGTACAAAGTAGATCTAATATCGTACCGATTCAAATCCCAGCCAATATCTCAATACCGATTATACCGGCTGTAATGACACCCATTAATTATTTCCCCGAGAATAATAAGCTGGTATAGCAAGTGAAAATACAGTAGCTGGAGAAGCCTACAGGCTACAATAATGCCATACATCGATCTAAATGTGCCAACAAAAAGTAAAGGCAAAATGGGCATTTCTAGTCCTCTCGTTCGAGAAAGGCTTGAAGCGGTCTTTTCCTGCAGATTCTGTAAAAAGTGGCGGAAAACTTGTACACATGTCAAGCAACATAATGCTCGATATAACGCTTGATGTTCAGATAGTCCCCAGCTAGTCCCCAACCTGATTAGAACTATCTTATGTGGATGATCATCTTGTTGAAGAGAGCCTTGTGCTCCGGAAAATATTCCAGCAACTCATCTTTGGTCACCCACACATAGTCCTGGCATTTTCCGATATGGAGTTTTGTGGTGCCGATCACTTGTGACTTGAAAAAGAAACGCTGCAAGAAGCATAACAGGAGTAAGAAACGGTTACCTGACAGTGCATCAAACTAACATATTTTTTCAAGCAGACAAGTCTAAATAGAATGGTAAAAAAACAATGCTGAGAAGTGATCAGCAAACTCAGGCAAGAATCCGTAATGGTGTTATGTCAATAAATCTATTGCCTTGCAGCATGCAAAGAACTAGATAATAAACAAGCCTTTTTTTAAGGTGAAAAAAGAAATAGGCACCTTGAATGATGAAACACTTGAATCTTCATCTTGTTCAACAACCATATGAGCCATTGGAGCATTGCCAACAAAATATGTATTGTCAAGTCCTCCAAGAACAGATTTTAATGCCGACTCAGCACACTGAAATCAAAGATCCAATATGTAAGCACATAATAAATGAAACATGATAGTGTCAAACTGCAATTCAAAACTGGTTGCACAGATAGAAAGGTGATATTATAAGCAAAGAAACAGATAGAAAGGTGATATTATAAGCAAAGAAAATGGAACCAGACTACAACATGGATCCCATGGTTGTCATGGCGTAATGGGCGACCACAGTGACTAAGAGGCGCCGGGACGCCATGGCAATGCCGTGGCGAGACATACGCATATGGTACATGCATACATATACGTCATGAATCGGGATATGCACATCTCTCTCTCTCTCTCCTGACTCGTCCTGACTCCTCTCCCGCTGTTTGTCCCCCCATCTCTCTCTCCCGACTTGTCTCTCTCCCGAGTCCCGACTCCTCTCTCCCGCTCTCTCCCCGGCGCCTCCCCTCCCTGGCGCCTCCTTCCCCCGCCGTCTCCCCTCCCCGCTTCCTGCCTCCAGCTCGCCTCCAGCCTCCCTGTTGCGTCAGCGGAGAGGGCTGGCATGGTAGTCGCAGTGGAGAGGGGCAGCAGCGATGGGAGCAAGCTGGAGAGGGAAGTAGGCTGGAGTTCGGCGCGAGCAGGCTAGGCGAACAGCCTCGGCATCCCCTCCAGCCACTAGGATGACTTGGTGTCGCCTAGGTGATGCCGTGACAACCATGATGGATCCGATTGAAATTTCATAGGGAAATTTTCAGAAGTGCATACCAATCGCAAAGTGTCTTCATTTTCATATACTTTTTCTGGAAAATGCCAAACAGGCTTGCCATCAGGAGCCCCAAAAGTGCTGCCATATAGGAGGAGATAGAGTTTATTATCAAGAGCTCGCTGTAATGACCTACAGAAAACATTGGTTTAGCACAAGCTAGATACAGTGCTATGCTGATAAGATAACAAAAGCAGCATTGCCATGTGAGTACATTCATAGGATATATTTGAGTTTCAGCACAATTTCATGATGCATTGTTTGGAGGGGAGGGGGATTCCCTTGACCATGTTATGTTTAAAACATGTGCATGAAAAATGCCTATCATCTTTGAACAAGGATGAAAATACATCAAATAATGCTCCAGCAATATGAAAGCCAAAATGCTAACAACCGCATGCAAAATCTTTGGAACTGCTGGTGGTGTGGACAGGATAGGCTAGTTGTGGACTTGCGTGGCAGAAGGAACAGAAATGGGTGGAGTTGAGTGCACTGTCACATCGCTGTTTACTGATATCTTCACCAAAAGGTCCTTCCACGGCAGTATTCTCTGAGTTGAGGTGCTGCCTGAACATCCTCCCGAGTCCCACTTCGACTGAGGGAGCTGTGGGTGATACTCTCCATGCTCCACGTGCATGGATGCCTGGGTCTGTAGCTGAATGTATGAGCGCACATACCAGCTGTCATTGCATGCATTATCCTATGTAACAAACACATCTGCATGATCCTAACTTATCTTAGGCTGTTACTCTTCTCAACACATGAATGCATGCATTTATATCTTTCAGAGTAATGCAAAGAATGTGTTTGTTGTTGTTATCATTTTAACTTTCATGGTATCAGAGCTGATTCCAACCTGACTTTTAATTCTCTACACCGCCCTTCTTCCTCTTCATCATCCTCCAGCTATGGGTAACAACACCTCTCCATCCCCAGCTTTTCTTTTTTACCCTTGAGAACACATTTGCTAGGGGTAACTAAGAAAACTAGCACCAAGTGGATTAACTGGAAGCTTGTAAATCAAAGGAGATGGGTACATGTATTTCGATGGTGGCAACATTGACAACCTAGGCAGAAGGGGATGGAGAGGCTTTGTCGCCCATAGTTGGATGGAAAGAGGAAGAAGGGTTGTGACGAAAGCAACAGTTAAGCTGAAATCAGCTTTAATACCATGCAAGCCAAAATGATAACAACTGTGCACACAACATTTGCATTACTCTGGTAGATATAGATACATGAATATGCATTCATGCGTTGAGGAGAGTAAGAAACAGAGAGAAGCTAGGATCTTGCGGGTGTCTTTGCTACGAAGGAATAGTACATGCAATGAGATCTGGTATATGGGCACATACACTCGACTACAAGCTCATGCAGCCATGCACGTGGGGCATGCAGAGAATACACTAACATGGTATTATAGTTTTGAGTTTTGACTTCTATAATAAATAGCTCATTAGATCCAAGGTGAGGATCAAAGGAAAAAACAGAGGGCACTTGGTAAGCGCATACAAAGTGTGGAGATGTCTGAAGCAGTTTGCTACAAACTTGGAATGTAGTCCACCGTGTATATTTTAAAAGGCCAAACAGATTAAGAAAGTAAGAATTAATTATATGCATAGGTTACATAATTACATGATATTGGCAGAGTAATTTTAAACATTCAGGACAGCTGAATGTGTGGTCAGCGCGAGCTTGCATAACAAGGGAGTAATGGATTCTGAATAACCACAAGGAATGACTTCTTCAAGATGCAAGTATGCACCAGGCAAGCTAGATTGAAAAAGAAAACAACACAAATGAAAGTTCAAAACTTACTTCCGATCATTTGTTTTGTCAGCTTCTGTGATTCTTGGGGCAGGCACATAATCTATCTGATAATCACCCTTACCCCTGCACACAAAAAACAGCAAGTTACAGTGTATTTGAAACCCAACATAAAGAATGATAAGGCAAAAACTGAATCAAATCCCATTTTGCAAAATAGTCCATGTATCACATCCAAAGTCATTGTATATTCTCAAATGCCTATGAGACATGCATGGTCTATGTGATGGAGCGGATAACTTTGATACTAGGTAAAATTTCTGGGTCATCTAGCTTTGTGGGGATTCTGTCAAGAACATGCTTAATACGCATGGAATGGAACCCACATCCTTTACTGATATTCATTCTAAGCTCCATTCTAGATCGAAAACAGCCATACCTTTGAACCAGAGGACTACTCCACTTGTCTGCAAGTTTCATTTCATGATTATCACTTCACAATTGGTATCTATGCAGTGGATATCACCAGCAGGTTGCAATTTGATTCAAGTCACATAATCCCACGTTGGCATGCCACAGCTACTGAATGAAACATTCTCTACTTTTTTGCCATTTTTTGGGCCATGTATCTTCATACATGAGTTACAACTATTGGCAATTGCTCAAAAGTTTTCTGGTAGAACTACTCCACATATTTACCCTTAATTACTCTCCATGTTTACCTTGTAAATACTAATTAGAAGTAACGGAGGTGTATGTTGGGGGTATGTGAGTATTTTTCTGCTAGAAGGTACTCAATTTTGAGCCATTAGATCTAGATCCAAAGGATCTCATCCCAACCCCAAACCATATATATTCCCCTCCTCCCTTACCCAAACCCTAGCCGCCCACCCCACCTCCACGCTTGCTGCCGTCCTTGGCGCACCACTGCCGACCTCCTCCCCGCTCCGCGAGCTCCCTCCGCGTCGCCCTCCTTCCTCTTCTCTGGTGGCTCCCACCACCAGATCTGCCACCGTGCTCCCACCGCCCCTAACCACTCGAACGTGTCTCCCCATCTACCTCCACCGCCCACCACCTCCTCCTACCCGTGGTTCCAACGGCGCCACCACCGCCTCGCCGCCCCACCGCCGATCCGCCCCCTACCCCCACCTCCCTCTATACCCCAGGCACCGATGAACCCAACCCTAACCTCGCCGGAGCACCGCCGGAATCTCGCCGCAGGTTCGTTGGAGCCTCATGGAGCACGAATCATAACACAAATCGGATGGATCAAAATTCGAGTACCCCCAAGGTGAGAAAGCACTCGAGTACTCCTTAGCAATTTCCAATCAGAACTCTACCCCCAAGGTGAGAAAGTACTCGACTACTCCTTAGCAATTTCCAATCAGAAGTTCAGAACTCCATTTAGTCAATGTTGTTCCGTTTGCACACAATACAGGCATTATCTTTTTTTTTCCTCTTGCAATTTTTTCTCGTGTTATTAAGAAAAACTCTTATGCCATTGTACACTTAAATTTTCTACCCAAAGCTACAGCAAAGAAAATGTGCCATTCCTACTACACAACGCACTCATCCCATTACACACTTGAACTTGCTATCTTTACCCTACGGTAAATTCAAAATAACCAGAAATGGCCGGTGCTGTTTCGTTTGCACACAATACAGGGACTAGATAATCTATTTTTTTCCTCTCTTCTTGCATTTTTTTTCTTGCGCTATTATAAAACTCTTATGCCATTGTACTACAAAATGCAGTAATAACAATATACACTTAGAATCTGCTACCTTTTGACTTGCTCAAAATCAAAATAACCAGAAATGATCAAATGAAATAGAAAACAGTGTAAAACACGAGAAATAAAATTACCTTGCGTCGGCCTTGCCGAGGACATCGTCGGGGTACTGCCGTCTGTACTGCTGCGTCCACCGAAACCTAACAAAGATTAGAGCCAAACCACAGATAAACGAAGAATCACTAGACGCGGCAAATTAAAAGAGAGACGAATGGATCTGGAGGTACGAGAATTCTTGGAAGGCGTAGACGACGGGGTGGATCTTGGGGATGACGACGGGGAGGCGCTCGAACAGCACCGACGCCACGATCTTCCCGTCGCCCCCTTCCGCCGCAGCCGCGGCCACCGAGGGCGAGGATGAGCTGAAGCCTCGCGGCCCCCGGAGCGACCAGAGGTGCCGGCTCGCCCTCGCCGGCGATCGCAGTAGCATGGTGTGGGAGTGGGGGCGTTGGGGTTGGGGTTCGGGTCGCGCCGCAAGGGAGGAAGTGGAAGAACCCTGCTTAAACCCGGTTCGTGGGCTCGTGGGCCTTCTGCACGGGCCGCATCGTCTCTCTCTACTTTATTTTCTTTTTCCTATTTTCTCTTGTTTTATTTTCTTTTTCCTATTTCCCCTGGTTGAGGAGATTTTTTTTCTTTGTCTTTAGCTTTACATCTAGCTAATCATCGAGTACTTGGTTTTTCTTTAAAAATATTTCAGATACTTTTGGGACTACTCAATGTGCTTCAATATATATTGAGCTGCTGTAACATTTTTCCTACTATAATCGAAAAAAAAATTTCCTACTATCTACTATGTAGTAGAGGATTCAGAAAAAAATGGAGGGTAGTGAGACAGCGGTGAGTACTTTGTGACGTGGATGACAAAGATTACGTGGCCGAAAATGTAGGCTAAAGAAGGTGGAGGCAATAAGGCAGACAAAGAGCGGAGTTGCTAATATCTATGACCGAAGGTGACAACTAATTGCACACACCACCACGCATATACGCATGATTAAATCCTCTTAGTACAAATCTAAATATAGAGACCGAGGATAAATTTATCATCTCATAGAATTTCTACTGATGCGCGCTTCAGTGTACATAAAGGTAGAAACCAAAATTTAAATCTTATGAATGGAGTTATAGACCACAACTCAACCATCCAACCAAGAGGTGGTTAGCGCCAATTGTGACACTAACAATGGCAAGAGTTGATCCAAACGGAGCAGAGGCCAGAAAACAGGAAGGGAAAAGAATAATATGTCCCCAATTTCGAAAGAAACCGATAGGTCAAAAAAGAATATAATAATTCAAAATGATTATATTTAAAAAAGTTTGAATAAGTTGTATATATATCATGTAAATATATCATGTAAAATGATTACTATATTTAAAGAATAATATCCCCCGCCCTGTCTTTACCTCTCTATGTGGGCATGTGATGTTCGTGATTCAGTTAGGTAACTCAGGTTAGCTCTCAATAGGCTCGTTCTGAAAAATTAGGAGTTGTTAATTTCACTAGCTCCTGCGATGGTTGTGCATTTGCTTTCAATTTGGATTAAAACGATACAAAAGCTAATGTGACATTAATTCATTGACCCATGGTGGGGGTATGATTTGATTCAGTGCATGGGGCATGGCATGGGTGTAAGAGTTTGATGAAACGCGCTGCAGGCAAGCAAGCAGTAGGCATCTAGGCAGAGGGAGTAAGTATAATACGGAGACTCATGAAGTTTGATCCTAGCAAGCTAACATTACTTAATATTGAAAGCGTTTGATGAAATATCTATTGGTATATCTTTTGAGCCGTGTTTCATGTTCATGGATTTGGTAGGGTACTAGGTTCCGATTGATGGATTTCTAATTTAGATTGTGTGTTTTAGTTGAGCGTCATCACTATTACTACGTTAGTGGATGTTAGTGTTGAATATCTAGTCAATTTTCGACGCGGCGCGGCGCGGCGAGGCGAGGCGAGCGAGCGAGCGAGCGCGCACGCGTGTTGGCTCTCTTCAATTTCACAAGGGGTTACCACATTCCACCTTTTAAAGTGGTGTAACTCCCATTTAATTTTCCATATGGGATTAAACAGTTTTTCCATGTGAGCCTAGGAATTTTATTTGATTAATTGCTAAATTAAATTGGACCAAGCCCAATTAATCCAACAGTTAGATTCTTATATATATATATATATATATATATATATATATATATATATATACACATACGTAATTAGGCAGTTTTTTTGATGTAGTACTCCCTAAGCCCTAGCCAGGCAAGAAGTTGGCCGCCTGCCTTGGGACAAGAAGCTCGCCAGCAGGAGGTGAACGTAACGGAGATAGAGATGTGATTTCCCATCTTGCCCTTATTTTGCTTCTACGACAACACTTCAGCTCTCAATCACCTCCATGGGTGGACACTTGGCCATGGCCAGGGAGGGACGGTAGAGGCGATATGCGCGAGCAGTCTGAAGGACGCTTATGGCACCGAAGAGCTGCACAAGAAATTAAAAGGCCTTGAGCACAAGCTGGTGAAAGAAAAACGATGTCTATGTCTCAAAGATCAGCACTTGCCATAAAGGCTTTCAACAACTAAATTTGTTCAATGATATAGGAATGAATGCTCTACATGAGTGTCAAAAAAGTTGGATCGACAAAACCAAGTTGGAGCTCAAAATATTTTTGCATTGCGTTTGCAAACCTTCACGAATGATGAGGCATTGTTTTTTTGCACCTCTTAATACAAAAGATATATCTTTTTTTTATCATAAGCATTTGGGGATGACCATCCATCATGATGCTTTAGTTTCACACAACTTGCAATTTACAATAACATGTATCCGCTGTCCTTTTGTAAATACGTTGGTAACATAAAAAATTCTTCTATAAAATCACTCTACTTTATTCTATTTATTCAAAAGGAATTCAAGGTTTCCTTGGTTTTCACGACAACTTCTTGTGGGCGGCACGCGTGTTGAGAATCCTATAACATCTTAACATATTGGCAATTTGTACATGGTTTGCTTAGTTTGTTGGTAAAAGTAGATATAAGGTAAAATTATTTCTTCAAACTTGGTTAAGCTTGAATCTTAATGCGGAAAATAATATGAGTTTTCCAACTTGAAATTGTACATGTTAGGTGAAATATGATCGATTACTGGTACTTGGGGTGTTTGAGCAAAAGTGATTCATGTGCTCGCTCATTGTTGACAAAAAAATGTGATGGTGTTATTACATAATTATTTGTTGTCTCATCTATAATTTAATTGATTCTTAATGCATGGTTGTTTTTTATGTCTTATACAATAATATTTGAAGCAGAGAAAACTCCTCATATGCCACTGATGTACGCCTTTGTGGTGTGCGATGTGCCATTGGATGATCACATATAACTTTTGTGCCACTACTACAACTATGACCACTTTTGCCATACAAGAAAAATAATGTTAGTCAATGTTATATGAGGTGTGAAATTAACATTGTGTCCTATTGATTCAATTAGAACAAATTAATGCGTTGTTATATTATAGTGTAAGCTCCTATATCTTTACTATTATAAAAGAAGGAGTTGGTGGTTGGTCCGGCCTCTTCCACCCCTTCTCACAAAAGGTAACGCTGACATGTGGCCTCAAAAGGCTTACGCCGAATCCAAAAGATCTGCGCCGAATTTTATCATACTATATGTTCTGAAACTAACGGGTGGTAAAATTTTTTAGAACATGTATACAAATATGTTCTAATTTTTTTTTAAAATCCGTAGCAACGCACGGGTATTCAGCTAGTATCTATTAACTTTGTAGTATGATATATATATATATGATGATATATGCATCTTCCTCGCTGTTATCTATTATTTTCATTTTTTGAGCGACATGGATTCTAGTATTTTGAAAAGTTTTGTTTTCAAAATACTGATCTATGTCTAAGTTTTGTTTTCCGTTGCAACACACAGGCACATGACTAGTGTAGTCAAAGCCTCAAGTAGCTAGGTGAGGCTATTATGTAAATTAAACCTTTTGTTTATGTTTTCTCTTCCATCTTTATTGAAATAATAGCAGAGCTTCTCCTATTTCCTCAAAAACTTCCGATGCCCTACTTGATGCCTTAATAGTGTATTACAAGGGATTTACTATATTTGAAAACTTCTATTGGTTTTAAAAGAATGCTAAGGTATGTCTAGATTTGATTCAAGTCATTAGAATTTAGTTCAAAAAATTATTTAAAAATATGACTCATCCAAACACCTCCTAAGATTGAAAACATTCTTTAGTTTGAAAAATAGACGATGATATCCTTTCCAACCAAGATCTACCATCCTTTTTGAAGAGAAGATTGGTGGCATGTCAATTGTTATATTATATCTGTTGTGGTGGTAACATAGTAACCATGCCACCTTTTCTTGTGATAGTTATTATTTTATGAAAATACCAAGGATAGGCGAGAGCCAAAAAGAGCAAAGGAATAGATAGCCGCAACTCGTCGTGGAAGAAAGAGATGACGCAAGTCTATGACCATGATGGTGGTAGCCTAAATAAGAACCGAAAGCCTGAAAAGAGAACACCAGACTTGTTGGTATTTCTTGCAAGGGGTTGTCTATTCCTCAAGTGACTAAAAACTTACTAAATTTTAGTCAGTTTTCTCAACCCATGGATGAATATCTAATCACTCTCGTTGCTTCCTAATTCCTACAACATATGACCCACTCCTCACATAAATGAAACAAAGAATTATTTTAACCTAGACAAAAAATTAAGTTTGTTAAACCCTTACAAAATACAAAAACAAAAAAAATTAACCTAGACAAAAATAAAGTAAACCTAGGTGAACCTTACAAATACAAAAACAAACAGAACTAAAAAAATGCAGCAAAGCTGTATCAAAATTGCACATTACATAGTACTATGCAATTTTAGGTGACTGGGATATAAAAAATCAGACGACTGAGAATTAGCAAACCATTGTTGCAATGGAATTGGATGTCAATGATTTTGTGCGACACACAGGGGTGGCGCCATGAATCAGCATGACCATGGGATGACAGGAAGGCTAACGATGGTGATGGTGTGACAATGCAAGGCTTGTGTGACGATGGGAGCGACTTGCTTGGTGGAGAACGTTAATGACCACAATAATTGCGACTGTGATGGTTATGGTGGAGTTCGGCATCCAATTTAAGTCAAACACCTAACTTATGCCATTACTGTAATGCCCTAGACATCGATTCGGCGTTTTTGGAAGCATTTAGCGGATTCGTGGAGATTTCTTTTTCTTCCGTCGAATCGGGAAGGCGAGTTTGGGCTGCGAATTTATCTAAAAAGAGAAAAAAAAGATTCGGTGGGCTGTCCAAAGAGGGAGGCCAGGCCTTTCTCCCTCCCACCGTGGGCCCAAGTCGCCCCATAGGCCCAGCTGCCCCTCTTGGCCCAAGCCGCCCACCCCCTTTGTCCCTAACCCTAGGCCACCCTTTTTCCCCTTGTGGCCACACCCCTTTTCCCCCCACAGCCGCCACCTCTAGAATTGCTGCCATGGCAAGGATTTCGGCTGCCACGGTGAGAAACTTGGCTGTCGCAGCAAGATTTATGCTGCCGTGGCAGAGATAACAGGGAAGAAAGAAGGAGGAAGGGAAGGAAAGAAGAAGAAGGGAGGAGAGGAAGGAGGAGAAGAAAACATGCGTAGACAACCTAGGTGGCTTTGCTCCTGACCGTGCTTGGTCCCTTCGCTCCTTCGGTAGAGGCAAGTACAATGACAGATTTAATAGATATTACATAATGTCAATGTTTGATATATATTATGAGCAATTGTGTGTTCATGATTGTGATGATGGCATATTGATAATGATCAGGGTTACTAGTGGTATGAGTTCCGTGTATTCATGGTTATTTGAAAGTTATGAAGTCCATAATTGTGAACAGTGTAGTATGAATAAGTCATTCATGTGCATGGTTGTTGTGGATGCACGTTTCTATTAAATTGAGACTTTCATATATATACATCATGTTGGCTTATTGAAGTCTTGGTCATATGATGACCGAGCAACTGCTGAGGTCCCTGTCATGTCGATGACGGGCTAAAGGTCACCATGCTTGAAGAGCATGGGCTTAGGTCCCCATACTTGCAGAGTATGGGCATTGGTCCCTATACCAGATGGCACAGGCATGAGTGTACATCGACGGATGCGCACTTTGCATTACCGGTAAAATGCAAAAGAGAAAGAGAAAAGATAAAGATCTTGTTGAGCATATTGCATAGCACGTGTTTGTAAAGCAACTGTTGGATGTTTCTTATGGAGTTGTGTACATGTATGCTATTGTTACCGTTTATTATATTTGCTGAGTCTTTGGACTCACTCTTATTGTTTGTTGTGTTTTAGGTACCTTTATAAGATCGGCATGCATGGGGGAAAAGAAAGATTAGTCTTGTTGCACTTTTGCACTATCTACCCACAATAGAAAGAAAGGAAAAATTAATTAGTAGATGAATGAATTACTTTTAGTACTTTTATGATTATAGCTTGCTAGAAGTAAACTACAATAAAGGATTAGAAGATTCAGAATGCTCATGATTTATATCTTAGATGTTAAATGCTATGGATGTCGTAGCAACGAATAATCGGTTTTGATAGGGTCTTGATTACATTACCATTTGGTTTATCTTTATTTAATAGAACTGTTTGTTGAAAATTCCGACCTAGGTAACTACACAAAGTAGGTTCTGCCGAAATTTTGGTGAGGTGAATGTAGTTTATCTATGTTTCATTACTTAGTTAGGTAGCATTTCAGGCCATGGTATGGCTGGGGTGTTGCAATTACGAGAACCTTTGTACCTCCAACAAAACAACCATCCAACAAATCTCAAAACATTCTATTCTTAATCTCTCCACTTTTTTACTTGACGTCCTAGAATCTGTACCGTGATGGCAAATAGATTTAAAAGATTGTTTGGTTGATGACCAATGTGAGCCAAATCAAAATTTTTGCATAGCCAAAACCCAGGCAAAGCCAAAGATTGGCAAACTAAAAGTTGTTTGGATCATAACCAAGCCAAAATGTGGTGTTACCAAAATTTTAATGAGTGATTTTCTCACCCTCGGATTTCTCGCGTGTGACATTGAATTTCATTGGCGTTACCAACTTTTCATGGACATTACCAAATTTTGATAGCAAACCAAACAATAGCCAATTTCCGTTGGCGTTAGCAATATTTGGTTTGGTTTGCAAAGGTAGCAGACCAAATAGCCCTAAAACTATCTAGATTAGCTATATAAAAATCATATCATTATGTTTTATCGTGTAAATACTTTCATAGTGTTATCATTTTATTATTATATAGTAATATAAAGTAATAAAAAACAATGATCAAAATAACATCTCGGAGACTAAAAAGAGTTCAAAACGTCGAGTAAAAAATAGAGCGAGTAGCATTGTAGCATAGTATGACCACAGAAACCAAACCTAAGTGGTAAAATTGTAGAAACAACTCGGCAAGTTTCTTTGTCCATTCACTAGCTTTTGTGTGCAAAAACTACCTTATAGAATATAATAATACCCTTAACCCCTTTAGTTCGAATTGAGATCCTCTAACTTTATAAAATAAAGTCAAAAAAGAACAGTGACTATGATTTTAAGAGATTTTTAGTCGTCGAATATAAAATAGATAGATCAGATCAGATGCTATAGCTAAGGTGGTGCAGTACCCGAGCTACATCACCTTTATATTTGCTGTAGATCTCGGCCTCGTTGTTTGATCCGATGGCCAGAAAGCGAAAGTCACGAAGTGTAGCACCGACTTCCCTCCAGCTGACCAGCCGTCACCAGTCACCACCCTCTTCCTTCCTCTTCCCCTCGCGACGGCGGCGGCGAGCCTGCCAATCGACGCCTCTTATCTACTTCCTCCCGGTTTCCCCGCGCCTCCTCCCCTCTGCTGGAGTGGCGTGGCGTGGAGACCATCCGCACCTGGATTGATTTCTCTTGTTGGTGACGAACCCTAACTTGTTTTTTATTGTTCTAAGAGTTTTGTTCTGGTTTGCTGTGAGCGATCTAATCCAAATCTTTCTTTCTGGGGTGGATGCTCCAATCCAACCGTTTTATTGCGGATTTGTTTGCAGTGGTGGAGAACTCGTGGCAGTTTATTTCCGATTTTTTTTTTTTTTGGGGATTCAACTGATCCCCATTCCCCAAGTTATGTCGGCCCCTGACGCTGCGGCGCCCGAGCTGGCGCCGGAGGCGGCTGTCAACGCAGACCAGCGTGTCGAGGGCGCGGCGGTGGAGAACTTGGCGGCGCCCACGGTGGCGCTGGAGGCATCTGCCGACGCGGATCAGCGTATCAAGGATGCAACTTTATGTGGCTGTAATGGACCTGTAGACCTAGCTTTTAATTATTGTTTGGTAGTGACGTGAATAATAATCGGGTGTCCCTAATGGATGTGTGACGCATGCCAATTGATGTGCCGATGTTCCTTTGAATCTTGGAGCAAAACCAAGTAGCCAGTTCAAAACTAGCAACCCTGAGTACGGCCCTGTTCTTTTTGGCTTTTCAGTAGCCTTAGGCTTTTGGTTTCTCTCAGCAATCACTATTTATTAGACTAATAAGCTACAAGCAAAATCCATAAGATGCAGCCAAAAGAACAGGCGAAGTGAAAGGATGGCTAAAAGAAAGAAATCAAAGAATCCTACCACCATTGCGCCAATCAATGTTATTAAGTCGTAAAGTCGAGTCGAGTCGCAAGGGGACCGACTTGTCGACTTGCCTGACTAGTCGCGACTAGCCACGACTAGTCTCCAGACTAGGACGTATAACAGGGCATGTAATGTACTAAGTTGTAGCAACAATTACACACACACATACACATAAATATATTGTACATCATGAAATAAAGAGAAAAACAACATAAGCATGATGATGAGTTGATGACTTGTTTTGGTCGTAACATATATTTCTTTTGGGCAGTCCAAGACTCCAAGACTATGAAATATCCTATTCCTGCTCCCTTTCAATGGATCAGCTTCTACAGGATCCTTGGACTAGCTCCCTTTCCATGCTGGGTCTTTGGACTTAGCCTATTACTACTGCTATTCACAGCTACTACTAATTCTACTGCTACTAGCCTACTACTACTACTAGTAATCCTGCTATTGCCTACCAATCAGCTGAGTGCTGCTGTTGCTACTACTACTAGTTTCCATGTTGAGTGCTGCCTACTATACTGCTGCTATGTAATACCTCTGCTACTACTCGCTATTCAATATAACTACTGGCGATCACCGAGTCTTTGTTGTTGTTCTTCTTTGCTACTACTATTGCGGCTACTACTCTGCGACTAATACCATTGTCAAGCGAGAGGAGAGGAAGGAGAGGATACTAAGGAGTCTCGCTACTAGCCTACTACCGGTCTACCACTACTACTACACTAATCCGCAACTAGCCTACTACTACTACTCCACAACCACAAGTCGGCTTCAAATCAGCGAACTCAGAGGAGAGGAAGGACCGAAGGAGAGGAGAGGAGAGATTACTGCCAGAGGAAGGAGAGGAGAGGAGAAAGGGGAGGGGGATGAAGAAGTGCTCACCGGTCACCAAGGTTCGCGTCGGTGGAGAGAGGTCCGACTAGTAGGCGGCGGCGGCGTGGACAGGGGTCGACAGTGACAAGCGAGCGCCGAGGAGGCGGCGGTGGTGCTGTGGACTGAGGAAGTGGAGGTCTTGGAGGCGGAGGGGGGGAGGTGGCGGCGGCGGCGTCGGCGGCGTGGGCGAGGCGGCGATGGCTAGGGTTCCGGCGGCGTGTGGGGCCGGGAGTGGGAGGAGCCGATTCGATTCGATTGCATTTGTGTCTCTATGGGTTCCCCCCTCTATATCTTGGTGGGTGCTTGAGGCTGGCAGTGGGCCACCTAGTCGTCCAACTCGCGTAGGCCGACTAGTCGCGGCTAGTCGCCGACTAGCCGGCAAGTAGGGCGACTAGCTCTGCTAGTCGAGTCGATGGCACTAGCCGGAGGCCATGTGCCGACTTGCCGACTAATCTATGATTAGTCGCGACTAGTCGTGCGACTTAATAACAGAGGCGCCAATACACAAGCATAGCTCTGGTTTGAATTGAATCCTGTCGCAGACTCGCAGTATCTCATGGCTATTTGTTGCTTCCTTCAGTGTTGTCACGGCGTCGCCTGGCGACGCCTTGGCGCCGTGCGCCGGGAGAGACGCCGGGAGGATCGCCTCGCCTTGGCGGTCTGCCTCCTCCTCTCCTCTCTCGGCCGCTCCGAGCGGAGATGGGGAGGCGGAGAGACGGAGGAGGCGAGACAGGAGAGGCGCCGCCAGACCCGCCGCTCCTCCTCCGAGTAAGACACGAGCACCGCCGCTGCGTCGCCAAATACGAGGAGGCACGTTAACTGCCGCTGCGACCGACACATGACCGGTGCCACACGCGGCCTTCCTGCGCCACCTTCGCCGAGACGAGGAGGCGGAGGCGGGGACTCGGGAGGCGGAGAGACGGAGGAGGCGAGACGGGAGGCGGGCGGAGAGACGGGAGGCGGAGAGATGGGGAGGCGAGGCGGGAGGCGGAGGAGACGAGGCGGGGAGATGAAGAGACGGGAGAGGCGAGCGAGACGAGGGAGGCGGGGAGATAAGAGACGGAGAGGCGGAGGAGGCGAGGAGGCGGGGAGATGAAGAGACAGGAGGCGGACGAGACGAGGAGGCGGGAGATAAGAGACGGAGAGGCGGAGGAGACGAGGGAGGCGGGGAGATAAGACCGTATGTCCGTAACTCCGTATGTATGTGACGACACGGCGCCCGCCTGGCGTCGCCTGGACGTCGCCTAGGCGTCCAGGCGACTATCACTCGCCGTGGTCGCCGTAACAACCATGGCTTCCTTCCTTTGGGTCCTACTCACTTTCTACATGGTTTGCATTGAAATATTCACCTAACCCTGTATTTCAGTAGAATTTCTAGGCTTTTTAGATTTATCATGTCGCTCCGTCCTTGCACCCTACATTCTTTTTGCATGCCAAACCAAAATGTTATAGATGATGTTGTATATTGTTTGTGGTTTTGCTGTCAGCTTGTCGCCGAGTTGAGCATGCTCGAATGGCACAAAGTTTCTAGTTTCCATATTGCCTCCAAATGAGCCAGCATACAGTTGTTTTCACAGCCTTTTTTAACAGATCTTTTACTTTTTATTTGAACGAAGAAATGTGTAAAATATAATTGGGGGTGTTCTTTTTGGCTGCGGCTTATGGTTTTTGGCTGAAATTTTTGAATTTTGGTTGTTTACGGTACAGATTATGGAGAGACTGATACTCACTTACGATTTTGGCTGGTACAGATGTTGGGCTTTTAACGTGTACAACGTTTAACTTGTAGACCCCGTCTTGAGAAAATACTCCGTTTGAAAGTTAGGTACTATAGCAAAAGTCAAAAGCCGTCCGGCTTGTCACCTGCCGAACAGGCCCTGGTCTTCTCATCAAACTTAGAAATTACCTTAAAAGCATATTTAGTTCATTTTGCAATATGGAAATAAAGTATCTATGCAGCTACAGAAAACAGAACAAGCATGAGAACACCTTCCCTGTTTCACGTTCTCAAATTCTATTTGGTTATTTTTATTCAACTATTCAGTGATTAGATTTTTTTATCTATGTTGGAACTTTAACATTCCTGATCTCACTGTTAAGTGGGTAATTTCTTCTTGCGTCACTTACATAACATGTACTCCCTAGTCCCTCCGGTCACAAAGTCTCTTGGGACATTGACACGGTCTACAGATTGCAACTTTGACCACCTATTTTTATTGAAATATATAATAAATCTGTAGCATTATGAATGTATTTTTCGAGACAAATCTATTTATGTCAGTTCCATACGTCCAATCTAAATTTTTACTATGATGCTCTGGGTCAAAATTCAAAAGATTTGACTGCATGTTTATCACTTTTTTTTGTTATTGGTGGGAGCAGTTGCAATATTTAACCTTGTTTTAATAATTTTAAGGTTTCAAAAATTTATGGTGAATCCATCTGGACTAGAGTGCTCGTTCACTTCCAATTACACGAATACAACTGCATCTCGTAAACACATTGACATCATATTTTGCAGATTACAGTGTCAATGTAGCTAGATAGTTTGACATAATTTTTTATAATTGTAAACTAGACATCATGTTAATCTTACAGACTTGCAAAATCTATGAAATCTATGCATTGGTATATCAATTTGTTGAATTCAGCTTCTGTTTTTGGCTTTGGTTCTGAACATATTTTGTAAAATGTATTTCATTATAGGGATACAGAGGGAAATGTCGATGTTACTCATGAGGAAATGAGAAGCATCATCGAAGTTGTAGCTCACACGAGAAAGTTCTGGTATTTTACTGAATCTACTGTTTCCTAGGTTTCAATTCCTTGATGAAGGTTCTTTGAATGTTGCAAGCAACTTCATCTTTCTGTTCAAGTCTGCAACATACAAGGTTCTAAAAATCGGTAACCGGTACTCGACCGGTCACCCAACCTAGTAGTGATTATACGGCATAATCGGCATGCAGCATAACCAGCTTGCTTATACAGATAACCGGCTAATAGGTGGGGCACCCGTTACTTGTATACAATCGAGTATACGGCCTAGTAGATCCGTTTTTAGAACATTGGCAACATGTAATTCAGTTCTCTTCCTCATCAAAAACAGATGATGCATAGTATCACATGTGTTTTGCCTTTGAGTAAAATATGCTGCAATAGGCTGATAGCTAGCATTTGAAAATGAGTAATCATTCCAGTGCTAGTTCTACTAGTTCGAAGTGAATCAAGGTTAGGTTGATTTAGTTGTTAACTTCTATTTTCAAGATATGGGTGCTGGTCAAGAGCATTTGGACAAAATAAGTAGAGTGAGATTTACTTTTACTGCATTTGGACAAAATAAGTACAGAGGGATTTACTTTTACTCTTGAAATTAACTTCTGCTTTGCAGGCATGACTGGAGTTTTCTCAAGAGATTGCTGTCTCTCCAATTGAAGCAGGTATGGGGAGTTATGCCAACAAAAGAGTTTCATGTTGGTTGTAGATTATTGTATTGGGTATGTTTTATCAGAGTATAGTAGCTTTGCCTTCTAAGCTGATTGTCGTCGTTTGACATATCAAGGTCTTGGCTGAATTTTCTGAGGCTCAAATGGTGAGCCGTGAGGATGGGCAGCAACATAATTCTTTGTCTGGAGAGTGGAGAGACACAATGATGGTACTATTATGAATCTTCATTCTGTCTTACGTCTTAAACATTTTTTGTTGCAGTATTAAAGTTCCAACAAATTTTATCTTTACTATACTATTTATATGTATTTCTGGACCTCTTTTAATCCAAAATGATCCTAGACACCTTTTTGTGTAGTTTGTGCATCATTATGGTTTGCAATCAGCCATTGACCCCTTTTTGTGTAGTATGCACATCATCATACCTTATCTTGGCCGTTAAGAACTTGAAATGCACACTTTTATGACATTGAAGGTCAGGCACTCATTGCTAACCTGGTGCTGGATGCTTTATGCTTGTTGGATCCAAGAACATGGTTGGAAAATTTTAGTTGTGTTATTTAAATTGTTTTTTGGCATTTTACAATTCTCTTATATGACTTGCTACAACTTATATTTTGGAGATGGTGCACAGTTAAAATGAGAGCAGCATTTGGTGGATTTGGAATTGTTGGTTTTCCACTTTGTAAGAGAGTTCAAATGTATGCTTGTTCAACTCCACACTTAGGCTCAGTTTGCGGTTACTGTGCTGTGCTGAGCTTATTTTCAAAGTTGTTGTGGAAGTAGTTGTGAAAAATATAGCAGTTGTTTGACAAATCAGATTACAGTTAGATAAATTATGTTATCCAATGGTTGTTCCTCTCACATTTCCACTCTGGAACAGAATAATATCTCTGTTTGCAACTTCATTTATAAAGGAAAAAATCCATATAACACCCCGAACTTTGCCTGAACTCTGTCTAATACCCCAAATTATACCGAATATTTGACCCCCCCAAACTTTGTAATCCTGTTTAAATAACACTCTAATCCGGTTTCGCATAGTGGTATTGTGCACGTGGTGCGATGAGCAGACAATTTTGCTACGTAGGATGACACACTGACTAAGTTTAGGTGAATGATAGGTGGGGCTCACAGGGGTTTCTATCCTACAAAGTTTCCATGCGCTTCTTTGGTCGCCGCCCCTTGATGCTTCCTCCCTCTCCATTTCGATTGAAGGAGACGCTCCTGTGGGCTCCACCTGTCATTCACCTAAGCTTGCCAGCGTGTTATCCTACATAGCAAATCCACTTATACATAGCAAAACCACTTACTCATCACCCCACGTGGGCCATACCACCCTGTGAAACCAGGTTAGGGTGTTATTTGAACCGGATTGCAAAGTTCAGGGGGTCAAATGCCTAGTTTTATAGTTCGGGACGCTGGACGGACTTTCGAGTAAAGTTCAGTATGTTATGTCGACTTCTTCCTTTTTAAAAAAGCAGCTGGTCAAATACCAAAATATCTGAATCAGATGCAATGCCAAACGGAGCCTTAAAAGTTGATCTCCACTTTAGCTCATCGTGAAGTGGATCTCCCCTTCAGCTCATACAAGGCCTTGCACATTTACTGGTTTAATACAGATAACAAGAGATGATGCCTGAGGTACTTTTGTTGAGCATATACAAATCTGTGATCGTTTGTTTGCAATTTTTTGCAGCCCTTGTGAGGTTTGAAGAGTGTCCTCCGTTTACACTGCAAAGGCTTTGTGAGGTGATCACTTTTCCTTTTCAGTCTGCTTCTAAAATTTTTCTTTGTGATCCCATGTCAGCGATGCTGTTATTCACGAAAGGAGGTTATGTTGTTTTTCATTTCTGTTTTGCACGTGTATTTCTTCCCAGGAGAGTCTTACATTGGTTTTCCATTGACAGATTTTGTTGGATCCAAAAGGAACATATACAAAATTGTCAAAGCTTGCTTTGGCCTTGGAGAAGGTTTGTTAACTGAGCTGTTACCATCATGTAGACAGTATCAGCGGTATCTTTTTCTTTGCTATGTTACTCTGATGTAGTGTATGAGTTTTAACTTGTTGATCTGGAGCCCAGGTGTTTCCACTTGTTGGACTACCTCTTGAAATACCGGCTAATAGATTGCGATTCGTTTTCAAACTAACTCAAATAGATCTTTGTGGAGACAGATTTGAATCTTTTGCTGCTCTTTTTCTCTTATCATGCTCGCATGCAAAAGAGAACTATTGGACTATTTGTGGGTGCATAAAATATAAATTTTAAAGTTGGACTTGCCATCTCCCTCAGGTTTTCCATTTACTTTCCCTCTAAAACTACTGAGAATCTAAATAACTGCAATTACACTGCATCTTTTATTTAATTAAATTGTTGTCACTGGATTCAGTGTGTTCATTTTAGTTACATATCATACTCACTCCCATTTTTTTCATTATTTCGCCTATTGAAATTACTTAAAAGTTGTGCACATTGTTTAATTTTCTTATTACATTTTGCATGTGCATGTCTACTGCTTTGCCTGAATGTGTGCCCACTCTATCATCATATCCTTATGGAAGTTGTTAGCCATCTGTATGAGGTTATTGTTATCTTTCTACCCATTTATGCATGTGAATATAGATTTTATAATACTAGACGCTCATATCATGTAGAAGTGGATCATCAAACTATTGAGTGTGTATGACTACGATAGGTGCAACATACTGAGAAATACATGTATCTTTTTTTAAAAAATATTCAATTGAACTTATAATTTTTGAAGTCAAAGTACAATATGTTTGGTTGAGATTTGACTTCTTAAACAATATTGAGTTGGGCCTAATAATATCACATAGCTCACTGAATTTAGACTCAGGAATCCAAATCTGTTATAAGCAAGGCAGATTGGATGAGGTTTCACCTGCCTTAGTGCACATGTACTTGAGTAAATCTGTTGCCAATCTTTTTTTTTTCTTTATCACTTTATGTTCATATGCTGGAATTTGCACGTGCTTTCGTGCGGATTATTATTGAGTGCTTGAGAACTAAATGCATTGAACCATACCCGGCTGCTCATGGGCCAATTTGAGGAGGAACAGCAATCACAGAAAACACAGGTGCTGTTGATGTAGAACCTGAAAGGCTGCCGGAGCATCCTGCAGCAGTGCCAAATGGAACAGAGCATGCAGGAGGTGATTGTGATGAAGAGATGGCTGACACAGAAGCTGCGGCGTCTGGTAGACGAGATGTCGAGATGCAGGAGGACAAGCCTGATCAGATTTCGAATGTTAACTCTGATGCTAAATCAGGTGGTGCAGTTACTAGTGAAGCAGTTAATGTCCGTGAAAAATCATCCGATCCACAAAGTTAAGCTTACTTGCAACAAAGGCTAGAAGTTCTAATGCAGTTATTTTTAGCAATCCATCTATCGCTTACTGCCTCTCTTGATTCACAAGTATAATCAATATGGTTAGCTGATTGTGCTGTGTGGTTTCAAGTTGTAGTGGGCCATGGATAAACATGGAGATGTTGATTATGACTGAAAACAAATTGAATTCTCCGAGGAAACATGTACTCAAAATGCCCATGATAAATTTTGGTTAGGTGTAACCTGGAAGTCCGTGTGCTTGTTCACTGCACACTTCCAGTTGCCAAAAATTATGATGTATCCAAGATATGTCAAATGGATACTTGGCTGCCCTTTTTGCAACTTGCACTGTAGTGAACTAATGTTGTGGTTGGTGGTTGGGTACAGGTCTGAATATCGGGGATAGGACACTCGCCTCATCTAATCATCAGCAGGACTCTTCCCTGATGAGGTAGAGAGGCTCTGAGTTTATTTGGAGAACCTGTGATTATTCATTGCTTGATTAAAGAACGGTGTGGCTTTTTCTTTATATAAATGAGGTTAGTTTCTAACAATATAGAAACTAACATAATCTAACGCAACTAATCAACTAAATATAATATCATATCAATACTATTTTAAACATAAAGATATGAATCTAATTATTCTTAATACGTAGATATGCATCTAAATATTTCTAATACGAAGATATGCATCTAACCATTCCTAGTTTGGTCGATACAGTACTCATGGTATTGTTCATGTGGTACAGTACGTGCCTGCTATAGTACATACGTTGTCCTGTTCACATGCTACAATGCACGCTTTGTTGGATCCTATGCTATAATATTACATCCCTCGCAGCGAGACAGCTTGCTCTCGAGCTATCAGGTGGCGGCTATAATTGAAGTCCTTCGTAACCATATGTCGAGAACCTATGGAGTAGGTGCACAGTTGCGTGGAAGAGAGTGCAAAACTTCGATGGACAGCAGTAAGGACTGCGATCCCTTGTCGTGACTTGCGGTTGCAGGCGTCGATAGCATGGACAAGCTGCGCAAGGTAGCAATGACACTCTTCTTGCTGGTGTGGGAAAGAACGCAACGCTGTTGTGGTCTGGACACCTGCCACACCCCACATCTACGAAGGTACGACTGGCCACGTGGAGAGGATCATCGCTGGACAATGGCAACCTTCCTCTTCGACGAAGGCACCGGAGGTGCAGCTAAGGATAGCGAAGCCTGGAGAGGAGTCGTTGTTGGTGAAGGCGGTAGCAGGACCAACGCTGATGATAGCGATGAGGATGGTGATGGCAATGCCGCCATTGAGTGGTAGGAGTTTCCTCTTGCTGCTCCTTTATCTTGGACATGGTCGTAGCCAGCGGTGATGGCGATTCGGAAACCGCAACAACATGCTGCGTCTTTTACTCTATTTTGGTCATGAACTCTTCCATCTAGGCCATCAAGTTGGTGCAGATCTCAACGGAGGATAACTCGGCATCAGAAGCCACGGTAGTTGGCTCGGTGGAGACTTGACGCGTGGGTGAAAACAACGCGATGGTGGTGGCGAAATGGAGTTTGACGTGTTTAACAAAATTTGACCATGTATGCACCCCGAGCGCACACTCCAGCTGCCGGTACCACAGAGCGACATTCCCCGTTAGGTGGTGCGATGCCAACCACTCATTCTCTTCCTCCATCGACCACTGCTCCTAGAAGAATTGCTCAAAGCGATTCAACCAAGGCTATGGATTTTCCTTGTCGTCGATGGTCAGAAGCTCTAGATAGTGGAATCGTGAAGCTCAGGTCTTCATGGGATTGAAACTCCTGCTGTTTGCCATCGATGGCAAAGCAGCAGTTGGCTCTGATACCAAATGTTGTGGTCGGTGGTTGGGTACGAGTTTGAAGATCGGGGGTAGAGCACCCGCCCTCATCTAACCACCAGTAGGGCTCTTCCCTGTTGAGGTAGAGAGGCTCTGAGACTTATTTCAAGAACCTTTGTTTATTCATTGCTTAATTATGAATGATGTGGCTCCTCTCTTTATATAGATGAGGTTAGCCCCTAATAATATGGAAACTAACACAATCTAATACAACCAATCAACTAAAGATAATATCATATCCATACTATCTAAATATAAATATATGTATCTAATTGTTCCTAATACGAAGATATACATCTAACCATTCCTAATCCGGTCTCTACAATACTCATGGTACTGTTCATTTGCTGCAGTACATGCTTGCTATAGTACACACGCTGCACTGTTCACATGCTATAGTGCACGTCTCGTTGGATCCTAGGCCATAACAACTGATGTTGTTATGCATCATAAGAAAGTCAGCATTCTCAACGTTTTCCCTTTCTGCTCCGTTTTTACTGAAACAATTTTAGTAATGAACTATGTGTTGGTGCTATAAAGTCCGGTCTGAATCATTGGTGATCATTGTCGCTCTCCTTTGTGTTCAACATCAAAATTTTTGTCATTAACTGCCGGGTGCCTGCACTGTACATAAAGAAACTACGTGGTTCTCTGTTGATGTGCTGCTAGCTTAATGTTGGTGCTAAAATTGTCTTAAATTTTTTAGAGTAAATAATCTGTCTTTACTGGGGAGGTCAGTAATTCATTGTTTGCATTGTTCTGTCCTATAAGGGGTGAATCCCGAACCTAAAGAATGTCTTCACAACACCTATCAGTGCTTTTCTCTCCATATGAGCTTGTGTAAATTAATATACTCGATTGAACTTATGATGTGACTCTAATGTTCCTGTTGTTATCATATGATGATACAAACTCTTAGCTTTGTGTTGGTTTTGGATTGGTTCATTGGTTGGGTGTTGGGTGACAAATGTCGCAAATCACTCCAGATTACTAATGTTTTTTACTTGCGGGAGGTTGGACAAGGACATGGTGACCACCTCTACTAATTATTTCCCCCTATTTTCCATATTTTTTCTGTGGGTACATTAACATAAAAGGTTGCACTTTCGAAAATTTAATACCGCATGTATATGCACCCGCATTCACTAAAGTGGTTGTCCCATGTGGTTGGAGATTTATGTGCTTTCCTCCCATCACGATTTTTGCAAAAACAATCTTCACTCTCTCTTCTCTATCATCTCTCTCCCACCCTTTCCTTCTCCTTCCTTCTCCAGTTCTCCCCATCCCAACCTCCGTCCGCTGTTGCGGCATCAGCCCATCCTCCACCGTTGCAAGCTGTGCCATCGAGAGCCACGCTGTCAGTCTGAGCCCATGCCGCTGTCCCCACGAGCCAGATGCAACCAGAGGCGGACGACGCTAGAGGTGGGAGGTAGGAGTTTGGATTAACTCTTCTATGTGAAGCATTGGAAGTGGAAGTGTACCATAAGGGCATATGTAACAGTCTATCTCTTAAGATTATTTCTAAGACTTCCACATCACCTAAAGACAACACTAGAGATAATTTCTTCAACAGTAAATCATTTCTCTAACTATTTTATACTATTTTCACCATAACTTTCTACCTCATACCTTCTCACTATTTATGTTGGTTTGCGGGCTCAAGTCATCTCTCGCATAAGAGACAACACATTATCTCTCTTCACCTCCTCTCTACTCCATATAGTATTTTCCTCATTTAATATAGCTAAGAGATAACTGATATGACACTATTAGAGATGCTCTAAGGTTATCTAACACGAGTGCTCAATTATTATTGTTTTGACCTATGAGGTGTATATCAAGTCCAAGTTGTAGCCCGTTGTTGCTCCCAAAGAGTATAGACTATAATCACTTTGAAGCTTCTAAACAGTTAAAAGAGAATGTCACATTTTCAGCGAGGTGCTTAATTACATCATGGTTTATCTAACTAATTTTTTAAGAATTTTTCTTCACTTACATGGTGTTTCGAAAAATGATGCATACACCAAAATGCACCTAGGATTGGATGTACCGGATAAACCCTCTTTAAGAGAGTACACTGCAAGACTAATTCTTAAACTTACATAAAAAATGTTTAGCTCTCTTGACTTCCAATTGATTTGGCTTTGCACTCGTTAAACTTGTTTTTAGTAAGTTGGCAATATATCAAATGCAACCTACCAATTGTCAACACATCTTTGACTGTCACTTAATGGAAAAAGAATGACATGCAATTGTTAGGTCAATTTGATTAAGTTTGCGGGAAAAATCATCTTGAGTGTATAAATTGCAGCTTGGATGTGCTATGGTTGGATTTTTTTCCGACTTTTCCTTAAAAAACACATTCCCATTATAGTCTCTTGTGCGCATCACATATCATGTAAACCATGGTAGAAAGCCGCATCATCTCAACTAATTGAATTTGTTTTCAACATCATTTTTCTTTCACCAAGACAACTTAGGGAAATAAGTTTGTGGGCCTTTCTAAGCTGAGATTGGAGTAAAACTTCAGTGCAAGTCTAAAAAATGGTAGCCCAATTTACTGTAAGATAAATGTACACATGATGCCAACAACAATCTATTGATCGAGATCATCATTTGTGACATGTTCCAAATAGTTTATGGTTTTTAGAAGCCAGTTTTAAATGGGGTGACTTCTTGATGTAAGTTGGTTCTGATCTTTTGGTAGATGATAATTCGATTGGTAGAGAATGACGTTGACAACGAGACTACTTGACCGAAACACAATCAAACAATCCAACAATCGTTACACCATGTTCTTGTTGTTATCAACCTCGCTAAGAATGATGGTTGACCTGATCATGAAGATCAATTTCTGCAGACAATCAAAGGACAAGCAAGAATTCAAGTAAAAGAGCAATATAAAAATTGTTAGATATATAAGTCATACAAGGATAGTTGAAGTTTTGTAACATGAATTTGTTGGTCTAATCGACACAAGAGAGAACGTGGAGTTTGCACACAAGGGTTAAACTGATCTAAACAAAACCTAAAAAGTTTAAAGGGTGATGACCGAATATATGAGACGAAAAAGGAGAGGGTAGCTGGGGTTATCCTAGGGTTGGACATGCCCCAAGGATGGTACAAGGCCTATGGGCCAAGTGGAGGTGGCGCAACACATCCTTGTGGATATGTTGCTTATCGGGAATCTGAAGGGTAAGATGGTGGCATGATTGTAAAGGTAGTGCTCCAAATAATCTTCAGCTGTGGGTTTATGGCTTAAAATACAATGGTTAAAATTATACTATAGTAGCCGTTAGCTTTTATCTGATTAATTAAATTTAATAAATACAAAGTTATATCATCATAGACAATGTAAAGAAATAAGGAAAAAATAAAAAGAAAAATGGTCCCAAAAAAGCTAAAAAAAGCTGAAATTAAGAAGCCGACGTATTTCAAAAGACATAAACAGAAGCCGTTTCGAGCAGGAAAGGATTGGATGAAATGAGAGCGATCAGTCCAAATGTTGTTCTTTTTGCGATCAGTCCAAATGTTGTTTTTTATGTGCTTAATTAATTGGGTTGGAAACAAACAGTACAGTGGGGTAGAGTGTTAGCTCTCAAGTCATGGTGGCAAAAAGGCAGCCGGTGAGGTGACAAACCTAACTGCATCGTCATCACATTACTTGGTTGGTGATTGCAATGTATAAGTGGATTAAGCTTAATTTAATTCTTGAAACCAAATCTGGTACTATAATCTCTATGTTTGAGTCCTAGGTTTGGGTGGAGATCTTAATTTGTAAGTATTGCTACATAGTCTGTTATTCTTGCACTAGAAATAAAAATGGAAATGGTGGAGCGTGGTTGCAATGATGCACTATGCTAATCTTTTGGTACAAGCTTTGGAATATTCGTGAACTCTTGAGCTGATGTTGAAACAAGGCCAGCTAGGGAGTCCTTGCTTGTCCAACCATGCAACACGCTTCTGGAAAACCATGGTGTACCAAATAAGTCACCATCAGCACGGTATAATTTTAGTAAGTTATAGTAAAAATTTAGCTATAAGTCACTAAAATTCGCCAACGAGCACCCTTAATTCAATAAATTGATTGAGCCCCTTCAACGCCTAGGTTCCTGGTGGCTATGGGAGAAGCATGTCTCGAAAAACATGGTTGGTGCGAGGCTTATTTAATGACTAAGTTACCATTTAAAAATTCGAAATCATACAAAATCCATTGCCTTGCATGGGGTTCATACCGACGGTTGAGAAAGAACGGCAAAAACAAAAAAAAAAGTCGAAAAATCATTTATCAAAGACCAAATAATTAAAATGGGAGTGTCATAAACGATCTCGACACCTTAATTAGCAAAAATTGATTTTGACCGTTAGTGGTGATCAACGCCTAGGATCTTTTGGAGGGTGCTGATGAGATTTCTGTTTGCAGGGGTTATGGAGGCGATCCGTGGTCAGATCCAACGGTCTCAGTCCATCCTTGCATGTGGTTTCGCGTTAAAAACAAAATAAAAAAGTGAAGAATCAGTCTGTAAAGACTCAAATCACATAAAATCACTCACGTCATCTTCTCGGTGCTTTCCTCCCCATATAAGCTTTTTTGTTAATTAATACTCAATTAAACTTATGATGTGACTCTAACGTTCGTGTTGCTATCATACGATGATGCAAACTCCTAGCTTTGTGTTGGTCCATTGGTTGGGGGTTGGGTGACAAATGTCGCAAATCACTCCACATCACTAGCGTTTTAACTTGGGGGTAGGGTGGACACGGACATTTTTCTGCGTTTCTTTCTTTGGGTACAGCGTGTTGGTCGTGGCACCTGTAGAATAACATAAAAGGTTGCACTTTTCGTATGATATTTTTAAGAGTAGTTGTACTGAAGTTTACACAAAAAAAGGTAGTTCTACTAATTCTCCTATATAAGTCTGGGGATTCGCCCTGGAGGCCATCCATATCAGTAATTTTGCATATAGGCCCTTCAATCTTTTCAAATTTGCATATAGTTTTGGTTTTGCAAAATACCTCTGCATGTCGGTTTTTGCAAAAACTCCGCTTTCAAATGAAGTATGGGTCTTGGTTTTCATAGGGACTTCTTTTGCTGAATAAAACCTATGGTTTTCTTACAATTACGCACGGGTCCTTAATTTTTTTTTTTTTTTTTTTTTTTTTTTTTTTTTTTTTTTTTTTTTTTTTTTTATGTACACATGATGCCAACAACAATCTATTGATCGAGATCATCATTTGTGACATGTTCCAAATAGTTTATGGTTTTTAGAAGCCAGTTTTAAATGGGGTGACTTCTTGATGTAAGTTGGTTCTGATCTTTTGGTAGATGATAATTCGATTGGTAGAGAATGACGTTGACAACGAGACTACTTGACCGAAACACAATCAAACAATCCAACAATCGTTACACCATGTTCTTGTTGTTATCAACCTCGCTAAGAATGATGGTTGACCTGATCATGAAGATCAATTTCTGCAGACAATCAAAGGACAAGCAAGAATTCAAGTAAAAGAGCAATATAAAAATTGTTAGATATATAAGTCATACAAGGATAGTTGAAGTTTTGTAACATGAATTTGTTGGTCTAATCGACACAAGAGAGAACGTGGAGTTTGCACACAAGGGGTTAAACTGATCTAAACAAAACCTAAAAAGTTTAAAGGGGTGATGACTGAATATATGAGACAGAAAAGGAGAGGGGTAGCCAGGGGTTATCCTAGGGTTGGACATGCCCCCAAGGATGGTACAAGGCCTATGGGCCAAGTGGAGGTGGCGCAACACATTTGGATTTGGATTCAGAATCAGTCCTGACATATTTTGGTGATTACAGTGTGCTCATAAGGAATTTGGAGGTGGGATCGGATCCGTTGAAAAGATAACGACATAAGTTTTCCATGCTGTACTCATACACCTTAAACGGAGTCCGTATACAAATTCTATGTATGTTTGAAGTCAATGCTATCTCCGAAGACTGAATTGGATTCCAGAACGTGCCAAACTTCAACTCTTGCTTGGCTTGTAACTAAAGTAACACGGAAATCTTGAGAAAGAGTTGTGAAAGACGTCGAATTGATCTCGGCTTCCCTTTAGGTGAACCCCCTACCACGAGCACGTAGTGTTGATGTAATTCTTCTTGTATATCTACGCAAATATATATTTTTATTATTAGGTAACATCATATTCTCATTTAAAATAAATTAAAGTTAAAGAAATGAATTCACCTTTTGTTCAATCTTAAAAGCTGAGGTCATATACGTTTATGGCATGGTCACATCATTTCTCAAGGTGGTTTCTATAAGCCATTTGCAGGAGTCACTGTAGGAACCGCTTTGAATGGAGTTACTTTTGAATATGAGTATTTCTTACTCTCTCAATCTCTTTTGCAATCAGTCATAAAGTAAAAGTTATTGATAAAAGTCCAAAGTTATGGCACTTTTAACATAACCATAAATAGAACATTTTCTTCTCTAACATTTTTTTGCCGGACTTACTTTCATGTTGGTGCACACGTGACACCCGTACGTCCCTCAGCACAAATATACACGTACACGTGTACAACTGGTACTTGCACCTCTCCCCCTCGAAACACCGACAAAACAATCATATCCTTTACAATATACTTTGCTTCCCTCTGCTTCTGTAGAATATATTTGCGTGCCAAACATTGTCCTTTTCTAATTTATAAAATCATCTTTAATATTGTATTTTAACCGGTTTAAATGAGAAGAGAGAAAGTATTGAACATTCAATACATTAGAGGGATCGATTCCAACAAAAAAATACTTGGAACCGAGCTCTACTTAGAAGTCGATTCAAAGCATTAAATAATTCACATGAGCATTAAACAACTACATATGAGAGAGTATGTTTGACAGATGATATTATTATTTTATAATTTTTTAATATAACGTAGGACCCAGTTATTAGTAGGAATCAGTTCAATACATCGAAGAAAAAAAGCTTAGTTCCTAAAATGCTTACTTGGCATGACATTGAATCGACACCTATTCAATACACTATCGCGCCATGCAAAAGAGCATGAAACTATAATTTTAAAATTGTTGAATTTGAACCTTAAATTTGGCAAATACTATGTCAAATTCTAAAGGGCGTAGCACCCCTGTAAAATAACTAAAATATATCCTCCTCTGCCTTAGTTCCTTTTTTAAAAAAAAAAAACTTCTACCTTAATTAAGTCTAGCTGGCAGCCAGCCAACCAAATAGCAAAACCTAAGTATCTGCTTTTTAGTTTATATCTATAGCTTATGATTTCTTTCGAATAAATAAATAATTAGTTTTTTAGCATGTTTTTAAAATTGTTTATCATGATAATATTTTTAAAGCGACATATTAACTTTAGTGACATTCGATGCGTATATGCTTGGCCACAGCCGAAACGCACCCGGCGCTCGTCTTCCTCCTTCGTTCCCCCTCTCTTCTCAACCCCACTCCACTTCCCCCACCTCGACCTCGAGGCGCCTCCCATGGCGTCGCCCTCGGGGAACCCTAACCCCACCCCGAACGCCCCCTTCGAGTTCGGCAAGCTCTTCAGGCCTCCCCCAAACCCTAACCACCCGCAACTGCCCCGACCCCCACCGGCATCTTCCCGGGCGCGCCCGCCGCCACACCGATGGCCTCCGGAACGTCTGGCCCCTACTCCTACCCGCCGGCCGCCCTGCCCTTCCACCGCGGCCCCTACCTCCACTACCCCAACGACCCCCACGCCGTCCACCTCCCCGGCATCGCCTTGGCGAACCCTAACCCCAACCCCACCCCAATCCCAAATCCAGGCCCGATCCCGAACCCTGGCCCCACCTCGGGCGCGCGGCTCATGCAGCTGCTGGGCAATACCACGCCCACCCACTTCGACGCAGCGTCCATGCCGCCGTCGTCGGAGTTCTCCGCGGCCACGGTGGCGCCGCTCCCGGCGATGCCGTCCGCGCCGCCGACGAGGATGCCGAGCAGCAAGATGCCGCGGGGGAGGTTGTTGGGGCCCGGGGACCGGGCTGTGCACGACGTGGACTCGCGGCTGCCCGGGGAGGCTCAGCCGCCGCAGCTCGAGGTGACGCCCATCACCAAGTACACCTCGGACCCGGGGCTGGTGCTGGGCCGGCAGATCGCCGTGAACCGGACCTACATCGTGTATGGGCTCAAGCTCGGCAATATCCGCGTGCTCAACATCAACACCGCGCTCCGCTCGCTCCTTCGTGGGCACACACAGGTATGATTGCTGTAGATAGATCACATCGAGGAAAATTTGTTGTTGCTTACTTTAGTACTGAAGTGTTTGTATGAGTCGGTAGGTGTTAGTAGCTCTAAAGTGAACTACAGATTTGTGCCTTGCATCAGTTCCCCAAGCATTGATTTGTGTATGTATAGCGTGTTTGATAGGATCATTTTTGCTCTAGTGGCAGCTGCTTCACTTTTAGGGGTGCAAACGGATCGGATTCGTACGGATATTGCTGTTACCATATCCTAACCCATATTTTTTTTCGGATTCGGTACCAATCGGATTCGGTGTCGGATCGGTCGGGATTAACCCGAGCCGTTTGCATCCCTACTTGTTTGTAAGGAATGCATACAATATAACAAATGGAGTAGGAGGACGTACTGTCAAGAACTTGATGTTACTACTTAATAGCTAATGCGGAAGATTTTATTTTACCATTGCAAAAGAAAATGAAACGTAAAATAGTAGCACTAACCTGAAATCAAACTTGAAAACGTATCGGATTCGGGACGGATATTGCTGTTACCATATCCTAACCCATATTTTTTCTCCGGATTCGGTACTAATCGGATTCGGTACCAATCGGATTCGGTGCCGAATCGGTCGGGATTAACCCGACCCGTTTGCACCCCTATTCACTTTTATGGTTGTATTTACGATTATGGAGCAGTCTGATATATACCAGACTGAGCAATTGACTTTTAACTATATATAGGGTGAATTATGAATTTGGAAGGTTATATTGTCAAATGAATTAATATGGTCACTACATGTAGCAGAAATGCAAAGGGAGGCGTGTATCTGGTTGCTGCAATAAGTTAGTTTGAAGAATATTAATAACTAGCCATATCTATTGTCCAATGGAATTAATTCTCCTTTCTTGTACCTATGAGGTGTATTTGTCATCAGTATTGATATTTATAGAATATAAACCGAAAATATATCTGCTGTTAATGCTGTTTTGGTTTTATCCCAATATTTTTAGTAGTTTGGTATTTGTCACATTTCATGTTATATTGTTGGTTTTTGTTAGCATGAAGGTGCATGTCTTTTTTATGTTTCATGGTCTTATTTTTGTTTGTTGCAGAAGGTGACAGACATGGCTTTCTTTGCAGAAGATGTCCATCGTTTAGCAAGGTACTATGTTTTGGCATATAAGATGTTCTGGACACTTGGTTTTCTGTTGGGGTAGGGATGTTGGGTGCCTGTGCCCACATTTTATTCTTTTTTTGGGGCGCACGATCTGACGGTATAGTGGTCGGTGGGTTAGCATGCAATTATTGGCATAACATAAACTTGCTTTTGTTGTTAGTCTCTCTGTCTCTTGCTCAGAATTAATAATTTGTTTGGTTTATCTACAGTGCAAGTGTAGATGGACGTATATATGTATGGAAGATTGATGAGGGACCGGACAAAGAAAATAAACCACAAATTACAGGAAAGATTGGAACCGCCATCCAAATTGTAGGAGATGCTGAAACTTACCATCCAAGAATATGTTGGCACTCCCATAAGCAAGTAGGGTCTTATCTACATTGCCTGCTTCACATTCAATATCTGGACTACTTTTTTCTGTTTAATTGTTCATGCTCTTTTTCCTTGTAGGAGATTCTGTTTGTTGGAATTGGGAACTACATCTTACGAATAGACACAACAAAAGTGGGAAGAGGAAGAGACTTCAGTAGTGAAGAGCCTCTTAAATGCCCACTTGACAAGCTGATTGATGGTGTGCATTTGGTTGGTAAACATGATGGGGACATCACAGATCTGTCCATATCTCAATGGATGATTACCCGTCTTGCTTCAGCATCGAAAGATGGCATGGTTTGTACAATATATCCTCTTGTTGATTAAGAAACGTATACTTCATGATAGGCAGTAACACATGAAAGAAATAGTTTGCAAAACTGAAGATCCTGAACACTCCGCTTAAACTTCTGTTCAATTGCACACAGTCAAATTCAGATTTCGTTTCGTTTTCACTTTCATAGGGTCCAAAATGTTTTCAACTGCAAAACGGCACCTCGTATTTCCACTTTCACTGAGTAATCTGTATGGTCGTTGAATGTCCTTTTGTGTTTCACTGCAAGTTTGCTGCAACCAATGCATGCTAGGAATGCCAGGATTGTTGATCTTAGTTTAGCCTTTGTTATTCTACTACACAAGGACAAAAATCTCTGCCTCTGATAAAAGATTTTTCTTTCTTTGATGGGATGGGTGGTCAGGGGATTCTTTTTTCCGTTGGTACCTGTGAACAACAGAAACACTGTCCAGCATTTCTAGGTGCAGTTTATGATGTGTACTGTCTGACAGGTAAAGATCTGGGGTGATCGCAGGGCAGTGCCTCTATCTGTGATGAAACCGCATCATGGCCAAGCTGTTTACTCGGTTTCTTTCCTTACGGCACCTGAGAGGCCAAATCATATAAATCTTGTCACATCGGTATGTATCTTTCATACATTATCACTATATTTATTGTCATCTTTTATCACCTTTATCAATTAGTTATGCTATTCTGCTAAATAATGAATGACCACAACGTTGTTGTCCCGCTCATATAGGATTGACCATGCTTAAGCAATTAAAATTTACAATAATTTCCTTTATCAGGAATGGTACATCATACTAGCGCCCGAAAACTGGAGTTATATAATCCGGAAAGGATCATGGTTTCCAAATCATAACTAAGATCACTCATGATTGGATAATTCATGGAATGATGATTTTTTTGTGGTGTGTGGGTCTCTGTGTCTCTCTGTGTGCGTGTTTGTGTGTGCATTTTAGAGGCGTGCGGGGGTGGGGGTGGGTGGGGGTGTTGCATATATTATTCAAGAATAGGATATTCCCGTTATTTATCAATATATTATTATGATAATCAATGCATGGAATTCCGCTCTCGCAAACTTGGTGAAAGAAGCTTGAATATCCTCTTCATTTAGATTTACCATATATCTTCAATGGGATTAGTACGTGCTATCTTTTGTTAATGTTTCAGGGCCATCTCAACCGAGAAATAAAAATTTGGTCTTCCACTAATGAAGAAGGTTGGTTGTTGTCAAGTGACTCTGATACATGGAGATGCACTCAAACGCTGGAACTTGTGAGTTCTCTGGAACATAGGTTTGAGGAAGCATTTTTCAACCAAGTAACAGTGTTGCCACAAGCTGGCCTTATTTTGCTTGCAAATGCCAAAAAGAGTGCTATATATGCTGTGCATGTTGAGTACGGGCCAGATCCTGCTTCTACTCGATTGGACTATATAGCAGATTTTACAGTTGCAATGCCTATTTTAAGTCTGACGGGAACACATGAAAGCCAACCGGATGGTGCACAAGTAGTTCAAGTCTACTGTGTCCAGACAATGGCTATCCAGCAGTATGGGTTGGAGTTATCACTCTGTTTGCCGCCTACAGCTGATAATACTGGGCTTGGTAGAGATCCGGCTATTTCTCATGTATACGAGAGATCTCCAGAAGTGGCAACAGTGGTGTCATCCACAGGAATTAGTCTCATTGATTCTTCTGTTGTTGCTTTAACTAAACCATCAAGTAATAATCAGGGAACAGGTAATGTAGTAACTTCACATCCAATCGTTTCACTTAATTGGCTTAATTCAGATACTGTTAGATTTGACATCAATCTTTCACTTCCACTGTTTGCTTATGCAGAAGCTGATGCTCCTTCTCATGTTCCATCCCTGACTCCTACATCAAACATGGATAATGCTGGATCTTATGCAGAAGCTGTTTTAAAAAGAGGTCCACCTCTTGGTGATCGTGATGTGGACCAGTCATCTTTTGATTATGCAAGTAAGAAAAGGACAGATTCTGATACTACGAGTGGGCAAGGTGCATTTGGTAGGAAGGATAGCTTAGGAAAGGAAGAGCCGAGAGGTGGCCAGGGTGATGTTACAATTTCAGATCCTCGTCCCATGTTTAAGGTCGGAGGGAATGCTATGCACTTGATAACTCCATCTGAAATTATTTCAGATGTGCTCTCGTCTGCTGATACAATTGCTAGTGGCAGCTCTCATAATGTAGAAGTGGAGTCAAAACATGTGGTTAAGAGAAAATCAGATCAAAGTGTTGAATTTGAGGTTGCTAAGGAGGCCCAAATTGTTCATGAGAAAATGGAGAGGCCTCACAAGTCTTCGGAGCAAACTTTAGGCACAATCACTGAACGCTCACTAACAACTGACAAGTATAGCGTGGAAGATTCACAGTCGATTACTGATAGATCAGCGCCCATGCTTTTGAAACAACATTCCGGTGCTGCAGATGAAAATGCAGTGAGGAGAACAACTGAAGCTCCTGAGAAGACAGATGACTCTTGTGCTTCAAGGAACTTGCAGTTACCCTCAGCTACCAAAGAGGAGAAAGTGCTGCATCCTCAAGTGTCTGGGAAGTTATCTACTTCTACAAGCACTTTCGACTCTACTGATTCCTCACATGAATCCCCAAGCAATGCAAACCCTCCAATGGATTCCATTCTGCAAGTTGCTTCTATTCAAGGAACACTGCAACAGGTGATTACATTAAATATTTTTGCCTTATGTCTTGTGCTGAAACTTGTCTGACCATGGTTGTCACGGCGCTCTTGCAAGTCGCAGTGAGTGCGGGGCGCTAGGACGCCTAGGCGCTTGCCATGGCGAGAGTTAGATGGAGGTAATAAAAATAACAAATAATACCTTATATGGCTAAGCATTTAATAAATATACCTCATATGACAGGGAATTAAATAAATATACCTCATATAATACCTCGTAGGGCAGGGAATTAAATAAGCATAGCACAAAATTCTCCAAACAACAACTATAGTTAACTAACATTACCATAATAAGGTCCATAATAGCAACCAACAAGGTTTTCACTTTTCACTTCTCAAAGTGACAAGTAGACAACATAATAGAAATAAATGCGATAGTAGCATGAGTGCATCACATGACAACTGACAACAAAATAACTGTCTTCTACTCTCATCTCCATCTTTCGGATTCATTCATCATCCAACTCTTAACCCATCCCCATGCCCAACCTCAAATTCAGCACGTTCTTCACCATTCTCATGAGAAGGTGGTGGCTGTCCAAAGTCATCTTCAACATCTTCATCATCACACACCATCTCATCTTCTTCCTCATATCTGTAAGCAGTAAGCACACAACCACAGGCACACAAGCCGTAAGCACACCATCCGCAGAGAGCAAAAGAAGGGAGTAAAAAGCAGAGCAGAAAGAAGAAAGCAAGAAGCAGCGAGCAAGTAGCAAAGAGCAAAAGAAGGGAGTAGAAAGCAGAGTAGAGAGCACAAAGAAGAAAGCAAGAAGCAGCGAGCAAGAAGCAGAGCAGAGCAGAGAGCAAGAAGCAGCGCAAGAGCAGAGAGCAAGAAGCAACTGAGGTAAATCAGAGCAGAGAGTAAATCAAAGCAAAGAGAGAAGAAGAAAGCAGAGAAAAGGGGGAAGAAGGAAGGAGGGAGGAGACTGACCAATGGTGGCGGTGGGGAGTGGCAATTAGCCGGAGAGGGGCGCAGCGGTGGCAATTAGCTGGAGAGGGGCGGCGGCAGTGGCAGCAATTAGCCGGAGAGGGGCGGCGGTGGTGGCAATTAGCCGGAGAGGGGTGGTGGCGGCAATTCGCCGGAAAGGCATGGTGGCGACGGAAGTGAGTTGGAGAGGGGTGGCGGTGCCAACGGCTCGTCCCAGCCTTACTTGAAGCCTCCCTCAGCCCAGATCTACTCTTTTTTCTCCCCTCCTTTCACATGAAACCCTACCCTTCAAGGGGTTTTCTCCCCTCCAGGCACCCGCCAGACTCGCCTAGATGACAGGGGGGCGACCATGGTGTCGCCCAGCTTGCCTAGGTGCTCGCCTAAGTCCTGTGGCCTGGACCAACAGCCCTGGCGTCTGCCTCCAGCCGACAGGATGCCTAGTCGTCGAGTAGGCGACGCCATGACAATCTTGTGTTTGACACAATAGATGCTGGTAGTCTTTCACAGATATACATCACAGTATTTACTAGGAAATGCCCCTTGGCCGATTGGCCCCCAAATCATTTCTTTTGAAGTATACACTTCCATTTTTTAAAAGAAAAAACATATATTAGATAATTTGAGTTGTGGCTGATCAAATTTTTTATTTGATATACCGATAGATCAATGATGTTGTGCAATGGTGCATAGATTTACCAAGTTCATCCGTTAGTTCTTATGGTCAAAGATTTACCAAGTTCATCCGTTAGTTCTTAGTGTCAAAGTAACTGCATCAAGTTACAAATTTTTTTTTGGCTTTGGTTAAAACCGCTAGAACTCAGGTGTCAGCTTGGCTTTGTTATGCTTGCAAGAGAAGACTATCACAGACGCACAGTGTCACCATCATATAGTTTACATGTGTCTCCCAAAATGAAGCGGCAGTTCTTTTATGTATGATATGTGTATGCCAGGTCAATTCATAAACTTGAAATTGAGATTCTACCCTGTGTTTGTGCATTGCATACCATTCCTAAACTGCACACTGAACTGTGAATTAGCAATGAATCATCAGATGACCTACTTCCAAGGATCAGTGCTCTCGAACTACTTTTGGAATAGTTTTGACAATGACATTATATGGTGTTTCAATACAACAGCATACAACAAATGTTGTAGATTGTCCTGGTTGTATAGATAAATTTCTAGTTCCTAACTGAGTCGCTGTATCCACCATATTCAGTTCTAGATCTTGATGGCGCCTTCGTTGTTTTCCTGTCAAATCATTAAATCTGAAATATTCTTGTCCTCAGGTGTATTTTATTTTGTTTTTAGTTGATGCTATGGAAGGGAAACATAATTTTCCTTGCCTAAAGATGGTTTTCAGTGTGATACAAGGTTTTATGCTTTTATTAACTATGCTTGTGCATGTTGCAGCTTATGGCCATGCATAATGACCTGCAAAATCAGTTGAGCACAATTGTGTCTGCCCCTATTGCAAAGGAAGGGAAAAGGATTGAGGCATCACTAGGGCGTAACATGGAAAAGTCCATGAAGGCTAACATTGATGCCATGTGGGCTCGTTTCCAGGAGGAAAATGCAGGGCATGAAAAGGCTGAAAGAGAGCGAATACAGCAGATTGCTACTCTAATCACAACTTCTGTAAACAAGGATATTCCTGCTATGCTGGAGAAGTCATTAAAGAAAGAAATATCTTCAGTGGGACCTGCTGTTGCACGGACAACAGCACCTATCATTGAGAAGTCCTTATCTTCTGCTGTTTCTGATTCACTTCAGGTTGTGCCTGTTCTTTCTGTCTTTGGTATTCTGATTTTTCCCATCATATCTCTCATCGACCTTCCGCTTTCAGAAAGTGCTCAGTGACAAGTTTGTGAATCAGCTGGATAAGTCTATAAGTACGAAACTTGAAGTTACAGTTGCTAGGCAGATTCAGACACAGTTCCATACATCTGCTAAGCAGGTACTTCAGGTATGTATCATTGGTATGTAAAGTCCTTGTAGATCATTAGCAGTGAAGCTGTTAGTACCCAATGGAACATGGCACCCATGAGGCCATGATATGTTTGTGGTGACTTGATTTGTTTTTTCACAGTTAGATTTTTCTTGTGCATCACATATTGAGGGTTGCCTGAACAAACCCGTGCATGCATGGGATGGAGATGCTTTCAGGTGTTTGGTTGGGAAGACCATATGGGTGCACCCTGGATAAGATGATGCAAAAACAGGGTATTATGCTGCATTGTATTGCGCAACCAGATTGATTGCATAATGCCATGCAGCATGGGCATCCCTCATGGAGACACATCCATTCACTCCAAGCAGAGTATAGCTTACTAATTTAGTCAACCAAACACCATCTTGCATATCCAAATCCATGCCCAACCTAGACAACCATGCATACAAAATGAAAGCCCATTGTAGCACCAAGCAACTCACCTTGCATCTTCATCTTTAGAATGATGGGTGGTACTGTGCAGGATCATGATGGGTTATACTGGCAGGATCAGTTGCTTCAGAAAAACAAAGAACCTTTATGTCTATATTAGTAAGTTTGCTACTCAAAGCAGCTGATTGCATTTGATTTGATCCCTGCAGGACACTGTGCGCTCTAGCTTTGAGTCAACAATTATTCCAGCATTTGAACAATCTTGTAGGACAATATTCGAGCAAATAGATGGTGCATTCCAGAAGGGTATGTCTGAGTATGGTGCTGCTAATCAGCAGCAGGTTGCGGCAGCACATACTCCATTAGCACAAACTCTAAGGGTAAGCTTGCAAGTCTTTTGTTATGCTTTTATTGTATGCAATGCTGTAGTCAACAGAAAGAGCACACAAACCAGCATCTATTATATAATGCTTTTTTCCCTTATGAATAATGCTAATGCTTTCTGTCTCATTTGAATTCTCTCAGGAAACAATCACTTCAGCATCATCAATTACCCAGGGCCTTACATCAGAGTTACTTGATGGCCAGCGCAAGCTTTTGGCACTAGTCGCATCGGGTAGCTCAACATCACATGACACAAGTGCTTTGCAGCCCAGTAATGGACCAATGCCTAATCTCCCTGAGGTACTAAATACTAACAAATTTCCACTCTCTGGAATGGTAGTCTGTACCATTCCCTCTTATGTTTTGATGTTTTTGTCTTTGGTGATCGGTATGATTGAATACAGTAGCATTGGTCTTTATCTCCCCCCAATGTACTGTGAGGAATGAAACAGCAAGCATGCGGTTTTTAATTGTAATTGCTGTTTTCAGGTTGATGTTCCACTGGACCCTATGAAAGAGCTAAGTAGACTAATATCTGAGCTTAAATTTGATGAGGCATTTACAATGGCTCTTCAAAGAAGTGATCTCTCCATAGTGTCTTGGTTGTGCTCTCAGGTATATACCCCCAATACCGCCAAAATTCACACTATGGTTGTTGGGTTATTCCCCGTTTTCATCTTGTGCTTGAACAAATCAAGAGATGACTATCATCATGCAAACTTGCATTTCATAGTTAGTGCATGGCATGCACTACATCCATTATGCAAAACAGAACTTTTTGTCAGATCATCCGAGCTTTTAATTACGGTAATGCAAACTAGCTGTAGATGTCTGATATTCTTATACCCTTTCTGTCAGGTTGATTTGCACGGGTTGTGTAGGATGAACCCTGTCCCTCTAAACCAAGGGGTCCTTCTAGCACTCTTCCAGCAACTAGCATGCGACATTGTCAATGACACACCCCGGAAGCTTCAATGGATGACATCCGTCGCCGTCGCAATCATTCCGACAGATCCGATGATCGCCATGCATGTGAGGCCACTATTTGATCAAGTCTACGGCGTCTTGGCCCACCAGCGGTCGCTACCGACAATCAGTCCAGAAGAAGCGACCAACACCCGCTTAATCATGCATGTAATCAACTCAGTGCTGCTGAGCTACAAGTGATATGATCTTAGGGCACATTCCGTAGTTACTGTACGTTTGGGCAACATGGTCTATTCTAGCATCCTTGTAAAGAGAAAATTTTGAAAAGCAAACCAGACACAAAAGGGGGTGATACGTTGTGGCCGCCAAGCCAAGAACACTAGTGGTTAGCAGGGTGGAAGGTCTCGTCTGGTGTAAATTGGTCCTGTGCCGGTCCGTACCGAATGAATTTTCACGTGTATTGGATGTTTTATTCAGCGCAGCTGAGCAGGGTTAATGATGCGTTTTTTAGGGTGCGTCCTATGGGCCGTGGCAGATGGTTTTTGGTTTTAGTGTGGGCGCTATGTTTTGTGACTATGGCTAATGGTTTTTGGTTTTAGAATGAGTTGTCTTATGGCTGCAGCTGATGTCTTTTGGTTTTAGAGCGAGTATTTGTATGAATGAATCGAAAATTGATAAATCATTTCAAAAAAATTATCTTGATAAGTTGTTTTGAAATGATAGTGAAGAAGTTATCCTATTTATTTATTCGAGGAAAGATATAAGCTGAAAGTATCAGAGCTTAAAGCTCATTCCATGTCTCCACGTGCATTACATGTTTGCTGCTGGACTTGATCTAGCTCCTGATTGTGGTAATCCTGGATCTGTTGTGGTGCTGACTTTGGAAATCGGAGCACTTCATTTGTTCGAGAAAAGCTAGAAGTTAAAAAGATCAGAGCCTATAGCTCCAGTAGTTGCATTCCATGTCTCCAGGTGCATTACATGTTTGCTGCTGGAACTCTTGTCCTCGTCCGATCTGGCTCCTGATTGTGTGAATCTTGGATCTGCCACGGTGCCGACTTGGGAATTGAAGCATGTCGAAGGAGGATAAAAATATTGGTGGTAATATCGGACGGTTACTGGCCATATTAGCTCCGACCGGTAAAAAAATATCAATATGAAAAATTTAAAATTTAAATTTGTATTAATGAATAGTAATTTCGGGTGGTAACTAACCGGGAACCGGTTGAAAACTGGCTAAATTTATTTTTTAAGTTTATATTTGATAATTGAAACCGTCTCATAATCTCAGTGTCCGGTATTTTCTCCGTAACCGGTTTTTGAATCAAGCGTGGAAGCGTGGTGCATCCTTATCGTGCGCGCTCCTCTCTCCTCCGGGCCGTACATTGTAGGCCTGCCGTAGAACAATTGTTCCCTCCCAATTTAACTTGGGTTTGGCTGTGTAGGAATCCTTGTTTCCTGACCTGACAAACATCCCAGGTTGCCTGGTCTCCTGACCCTGCATTTGCTTCTGGACATCTCTGTTGAGACTTCCGAATTAAAGCTGATCGCATTCAGGGGGTATCGCTATGCTTCAACATTTAAAGTTGTGACTCAAAACAAAAAAAAGAGAGCTCTTTGTTCTTTCCTTACAGGTTGTATAAACTTCTAATCAATCCGCTTTTGAGCATTGTCTCTGGTGATCGCTCGGCTAAGGTCTGTTCTTTTCGGCTGCGGTTTTTGGCTTTTGGCTGAATTTTTTGAATTTTGGCTGTTTACGGTACAAATTACGGAGAGACAAATACTCACTTGCGATTTTGGCTGGTACAAATGTTGGGCTTTTAACGTGTAGATCGTTTAACTTGTAAATCCCGTTTTAAGAAGATACTCCATTTGAAAATTAGGTACTGTAGCAAAAGCTAAAAGCCGCTGGCTTGTGTGGTAAAGAACATGCCCTAAAGTTCTCTATGCCAAGGATGAAAATATCAGCGGTAACCAGCCCAGACCAGTAAAAAAATATCAATCTTAAAAATTTTAAATTTTAATTGATGAATAGTAACTTCGGGTGGTAACCGAATGAGAACCAGTCAAACAGGGCGGTAACCGGCTGAATTCAAATTTTGAGTTTAAATTTGATAATTCAAACCATATGATAGAAAACCGGTTATCACCTGTGACCGGTATTAGCCAAGGTCCGGTATTTTTTCCATAACCGATTCTTGAATCCTTGCTCTACGCCCATCATAACTCCACGAGACTCTCAGGTCACCTGTAGCTAAATAATTTCTGAGACGAAGGAGCTGAACAGTAAGCATATATTTACGAGAGTAAATTGCATCATAGCTATACGAACTTGTTAGATTGGTACATCTAGGTCACTAAACTATGAAACCGTGTATTTATATCACTGAGCTTCTTAAATCGTGCAAAATAGATCCAAAAGAGGTTATGTAAGGCTGACAAGCCATCCATATGGCACTAATGCTTATGTGTTGTTGATATGGATGATATGAGAAGGTGAAGACCTTTGTCACCACCCTGTCGGCTGTGCCCTTCTGCGTGTCGATCAACACCATTACAAAGCGTTCAAAATTAAATTGGTTTGGATTGAAAAGGGAAGCTGCAAGCTTGCTGCAGCAATGGGATTAATTGCAAGGTGAATTCTTATTGCTTTCTTGCCGCATGAGATGTGTATGGAGTTGATGTAGTTGCATTGGTATATGTAGATGGAGAAAAGGCCAACGAAGAACACTACCAGGAATCAATTTTTCCCGATGGACAGGGATCGTCAGGAAAGGTAGGAAAAATGTCAGAAAATGCGTACTCCTTACGATTACCATCAGGAATAAGCCGTTAGGCATGAGATGTTAGGGAAAGTCTGTGATCCCTGTCGGACAACTGTCAGGTATATTCCCGACGGTAATTCCTAATGATGGCCATCAAGGGAGCTTGATGGACGTCAAGTATTCCTAACGGTGATAGAATACCGTTTGGACTAAGATCATGTTTCGTAATAGCTTTTTTGACGATGTTAGGGAAAGTTTATTTTTCCTGATGGTTAACTCACCTCCATCAGTAAAATTTAGAATAACCATGTCAGTAACACTACCCATCAAGGAAGATTAAGTTTTCCTGACAAAGTCTTTGGGACCATCAGGAATGTAAATAGCCACAAGAAAAACTATGGTCTGGTAGTGGAAGAAGGCGACGGACCCATCCATGTGCTCTAGATTGTGTCGGCTGCTGCTAACTACTTCCTAGAATCCCTCTTCGAGGAACACGTTGAGTCATCAATTGGCGCCCCTCCTTCGTCCGTGACATTGCAATGGCCCCTAAATCTTTCCCTCAATTTTCTCTTCTCCCATCGCAAATTTGACAAAAATTTCCTAAATGGAACATATCTCATCACTTCCCAATCCCATACCCAATTTAAGAAAGAAACAGACACTTGACTGTCACGGAACGGTTCCTTCAGCCCGACCTCCTGGTACCGTGTGTTCATGTTGCACGCAGCTGCATGCCTGGATTAATGCGTGCATCTCCACCTTCGACCACCGTTGTGCACTCTTGCACATGCACAAGGGGTGCCATTTCCTACTTCTGCTTCTCGACGGGAGGGCTTGGCTCAAGACCTGAAAGTGGTCACATGGTGTTTGACAGAGGGAGTAAGAAAAGAGTATGTGAAGGATAGAGAAAGAGTGAGTGAGGAGAGAAAGAATGATAAGAGTTGCCACATAAACATCACATAAACATTAGCACCATGTGTATGCCTTGTTAGCTTTGGAAAACCTGTGTTCAACCTCATTTGCATGGTTGTAAGATCAAGGATAACCGCCTAGGAGGGGGGAGGGGTGAAATGGAGATTTTTAATTCTTTTGGCTAAAACACAATTTTGTCGCAAGTATGAACTAATTAAAAATATGTTGCACAAGTCTTGCTATGGCTCCTCAAACCTATGTCTAGGCAGGATACAAATCTAGCTACATAAGTCAATCAAATAATTGCTAGAAATGTAAGTGCGGAATGTAAAAGTAAGAGAGATAAACCATAAAGATGACACGTGATATTTTTCCATGGTCTTGAAGACTTGCTGGTCTCTCCTAATCCACGTTGAGAAAATTTGAACTAATCAAGCTAGCTCCTTACACAATCTTGAACCTTTCCTTAATCCACTATGGTAACTCTTTTGCAGTTCTGAAAGGTGAGCTTCAACCTTTCACAACTGTGTTAGGTCACTTCACAATCTTCTTGAAGAGATCATCGCGTAAACTTCTCCAAACCATCTAGGTATTGGCAACCACCAAGAGTAATACACCGACGACGCTTGTTTGAAGGTTTTCAAGTGCCACAATGATCGACTGGATGATGTAATGCACTTGAATGCTCTCATCAGCCTCAAAATATGAAAATAGAGCAAATGAATTGAAGAGAGTAGCAAAAGCTCAAGTGAATTTAATGAGATCCAAGAAGAGCTCCTTGTTGTTGGTGGAGAGGTATTTATAGCCTTCACCTGGTACAAGAAGAGCTCCTTGCTGTTGGTGGGGAGGTATTTATAGCCTTCACCCACCAGGATGACTGTTGGGGTCGAAACCTCAAAAAATCAGGGGATGAGGTACTACCGTCATGTAATGGCTGATACTACCACATAGGAGTGGAAAAAAGGCTCGTTAGTAAGGCTCATTGGCTCGGTTCAAAATTGTTTTAATTATACTTGTTAATTGGTTAAACATTAAAATGAGTTGATTTCAAATGAATTTGAATTTTGCTCTAGCTCGGCTCGGCTCGTTAGCTCGTTTCTAAAAATACTTTCAAATTATACGTAAAATGATATTAAATCAAACTATATCAATTTTAGAAAAAACTCGATAAGACAAGGAGTTGGCTTGATATCCACCCCTACTACCACACCTAATGTTCAATGGCTACTTAAGATTTATTAAATACACATAAATTAGCCATTAAATCAAATTTTAGTAGTACCGTACTCACAAAGCCTAGTAGCACCGATCATGTGGTAGTACCGCACCTCAGCTGCGGTAGTACTGATTTTCAGAGGAGAGAAAATGCTTCAAAAATGCACATCTATGGAAATTAGCCACCACCAACTAAAGTGCGGTCATACCACACTCCAGTAGTACCATACTCATGGTGCGGTCATACCGCTCTTTGGTACTACTGGCCAACAAATGCGGTAATACCATTTCAAGGAAAAATCAGAAATACACCTATCTAGAAATAAGTTCTAAATGCATGCATGAACCATAATTGATCAAGGTGGCACAAGATTAACTTGAAGCTACTAGCCATGACCCTTTTTATAGTACAACATCTATTCTACAAATTCGGTATTTTTTAACCAAACACTAAGATCGGTAAAATCTATATAGAGGTTCTTAGACTAAAATATACATTTTCCTTGAGCCATATTTTGATCCATGTCAATCTTTGGTCATTTTTGTATACCTTTTCTATGACGTTAACAAACTTCGGGACTAAATCTTTCAATCATCTTAATAAACATGTTAGTCCTTTTAAGCATTATCGTTATTAGTTACCAAAATGATTTTTAGGGGCCTAGATGTTTCAATCTCTCCCTTTTTGGTAATTAACGACAATTTAGACAATATGAATGAATTGAAAGTTTTGAATATATATCTAGTTCAAGAACAAGTTGCATATTCTAGATTTTGATCTTTGATTAGCAAATAATTCTTAAGATGAGCTCAAAGAATATAAAGAATTAGTTGATCTCAAAGTCAACAATAAATAAACAAAGCCCCCCCTAAATATGTGCATATAGATTCACGAAGTGATATTCATGAACATTTGTGGAATTCTAAAAAATTTTAGCGAACTTTCCTTTATTTATTGATCTTGTGGAAGCATGTCAATATGATAATCAAGGAGAATCAATACGAATCACAAGTAACATGCGATGAACATTACAATATTATAATGCATAATAACCAAAATAGCATAAGCATGCAACTATTACAAGGTCAACACATGAAGTTCATACAAGCAAATGACTAATATTAGAGAAGTTCATACAAACAAAATATCCAAATATGAGATAACTACATAATCGATATTATATTGACTTCATATTTACTTCTCCCCTTTGGCATCAAGTACCAAAAACTCACTAATTGGGGGAGGATCACGACGACGGTGATGGCAATAGTGGAGTGGTGATGAAGGCTACACCGGCTGTGAGTTCAATGAAGAAGGATGCTCAAACACACTCACGCACTGAGTCAAAGCAACTAACTGATAATTGGCCTCAAACTAAGCATCATGGATCTCCATGAGAGTGTGATTGATTTGAGATAGAACTTGAATAACAGGATCTGAAGCTTGTGCTTGCTATGGAGGATGCTCTTGAATGTGCTCTTCTTCTACTTGAGCTTGTGGAGGAGCTACGGTCAGCACTGGAGGCCCTTCCCAAGGTTGTAGGGCTTATGCACTGATGGCCTTGCCCCTCGGAAGCCTGTCCTCCTCATGATAAGGGCCATGGTGTAGGGAGCATAGTAAATACGTTTCACCCTATCATTATTCGACGATGCAATTTCTCTTATGATAAGATTAACCACATCAAACTTCCTTGCATGATGTAGTCAATTATGTTCCATGCATGTCCATGAAATCCGGTTGATCAAGCTTGGAAGTGGAAGAAGACCCGCTAGCTTCTTGGGGGTGTATCTCCATTGGTGTCGTAAAAACTCACACTATGCTGGGGGGTTTGGAGTGCTGCACGGGAATACACTTTTTCATAATGACTTTAATAAGTTCCAATTGCTTGTTCAAAATCCACTTTTGAAGCTTCATATATTTGATTCCCAGTCATCCATACCATGTAATCGAAGTCATAGGAGACATAGATGGTGGCGTAGAATTGGCAAATAATGTCTTCTTGATAATCATATTTCAATGTTACCATGTCTTATAGACCCGCTCTATGGAAGAGGCTATAAGCACTAGCAAAGTGGTCAAGAGTGTTCAAATGCCTCCAATCTATATATTTATGATTTGTAAATTGTTTATGGTGGTTGTAGATTTGGTTGAATACCTCTTCTTGAAACTTAGTGTGAAACTAGGGATTCGTTGAGCTTGCCGGTTTCTTGAATTGATTTGGATGATAGAATTGCCTCTTTGTTCATAGTCTCTGATTTTTTACTATAGTCTTTAGGTTGGACACTGACTTCTTTAATTGCTCTCATACCACTTCTGTTGACCAACTCGTTGGGTCTGAATACTAGCGCGAAAAATAAATGCAAATAAGTTTTTTGCTTTGCAGAATGCGAGTTGGGAACAATATATAATAAAATAACTAGAAAGACACAAAGAAATAGGTTTGGGTGGTCAAGGTTTAGGTGGTGTGTGGTTTGGTTAAGTAGAGTTAGAAATGGGCTAGAGGTGCTCGAGATGGTTGAAAGGGTTATATATATATATATATATATATATATATGTGTGTGTGTGTGTGTGTGTGTGTGTGTGTGTGTGTGTGTGTGTGTGTGTGTGTGTGTGTGTGTGTGTGTGTGTGTGTGTGTGTGTGTGTGTGTGTGTGTGTGTGTGTGTGTGGGTTTCATAGAATAATAACAGTAAAATAATCTTGGACATAGGTTTTGAATGACATTTGGTCTGGCTAAGATTTTATCAGAGTCTCTTTAGGCTAAATTGAGCTGAAAATGGGCTTCGTGGGGCCAAAACTGTCAAAATAGATATAAATATGTTTTCGGATTTTTGGATAAATAGTAACAGGTGGTTACTATACATCATGGGTCGTGTGAACACTGTTCGGGTTTTTACTGTTTACTCAGTTCAGGTTTCTACAGCATTGGGTCGGTTACTGTTCCTTAGCGGATTGGTTGCTACAGTGTTGGATCCTTGTTAGTAGTAATGGATATTTACTGTTCCTTGAGGGTTGGATTGATACAGTAACATGTCTAACGGGTTTGGCCGGTGAACAATTGCTGCAGTGCTGGGTCGATCACTATTCCGAAGTGGGTTGGGTTGAAATTGGAATGGGTCAGATGAATAGTGTCTATAGTAATGGGCTCGGCCTGAAATGATTTTGTGTCTTTTACTGTGTGGCCTAAGGCCCATTACTATTCACCTTCTTCTTCCTCCAGTCAGGTACTATAGTGACTAAAAACAGAGCATAGTTGTGGTGACAATTGGCGAGGCTGTGATCATTTTCGAGGGTGGCCGATGGCATGGATGGACTTAGGAGACTAAGGTGAACCCATTTTAGGGTTTAGGTGTGGTCGGCGTCCATGGGAGATGGCCGGTGATGAGGGGATCCTCTCAATGGTTGATCATGGCACTAGGCCTCTAGGGGAGTTAATCGGCTAAGGAATGGGCGGTTCGAGTATCCTTGGATCATGGGAAAGACCATGGTATAGGTGTCTTAGGCTCTGGAGTTTTGAGGTAGAATGTCCACGATGGAGGCCTTTGGCCGAATGGCGGACATGGCCGGTGGTGAAGTAAATGGCAAGGGGAGTTTAGGCGGTGCTTTGGTAAAGTTCCTAGGGGTATGAGGACGCTACAGGTGCAAGCAATTGTAACAAAATGTGCTGAATAAGGAGAATTGCAAACCAGGCTTACTTGGAGGTCTCCGACGACGATGGCTGCGCGACAGCCGTCAAGGGGAATGGGGGGTTCTATGGCCTACCTGGCCACCAATGTGATTCACTAAAGGGGCTCAGGGCCTTTTATAGGCAATTTACAGCGATTCGGCACAGGGGAGAGCACTATTCAGGCTTCAGCGCATGGCCATGGCGAGAGGGCACGTTCAAGAAGAGGCTGCAGGGAGGTTGGCACACTGAGGAGGTGCTTTGGGTCTAGCATTCCTCAAGTGGTGGGTTGCGGTGGCCCTGTCGACATGTGTGTCAGGTTGGCCGAGCGAGCAGAGGCTATGGCGGTGAACCCGAGATTTATCCTGTCCGGCGCAAGGTCTAGGGCATTGATGGATTGTCAGGAGACTTGTTGGCAGGTGGTGTCAGAGGCTCCAAAAACAAGGTGTATGACGGCTGACCGAGTAGTGCAACGCTGACTTGAGGATTGCGGCAATAAGTCGAGTCGTGTTGTTTTGTCGAACGAGGAATAGTGACTAGAGGTGGCTTTGTGGTTTGTAAAATTGGCCAGAGGAGGCGGTGTCCAAGGAAGAAAAGCGTAAATTGTTGAGGAAGGTGCCAAATTGAGTTAGAACTCAAGTCCAAATTCAAGGAAATTCAATTAAGATTTTGAAAATTTCAGTTCGTTTTAGTCCAGTCCTCGCCGGCCTCCTCCATCTCCATGCTCCTCCTGCATGTCACGGTTGTCAGAATAATTGATAAAGTTGTCAGGTTGTTGAGTATGACACCCTGGTCGTGCGCATCAAGTAGTTGACCACGTTGTCCTGGTCGTAAGCTTAGTTGAGTCTTTTTCGGTTTTAGTTAGATAAAGCGCGCAATTTGCGGTCGTGGGATGGTACGATCACGTAGTTGTGGCGCACGGATAGGAGTGGCCAAATGGCCATTACTTGTATTTTTTAGGTATAAATAGAGTCTCCAGAAAAGCTGCCAAAGTTGGTTGTTTCGAGGGCAGCACAAAACCTGTGTCTTCCATTTTCTATCACGTGAGTTTTTGCTACAGTGCTTGAGATACTCGTAAGTCGTAGAGCGTTTACGACTTGCTAGTCGGAATTGACTTGCTAGTCGTAGAGTCCCTCCGACTTCCTAGTCGTATACGACTTCTGACCGCCAATTGCGACTAGATACTCGTGGTAGTCCTGAGTACTCGTAAACGACTGCGTGGTTGTGGCTCCTAGTGGTTGTATGTCTGACTGCGTGGTCGTAAGATCGGCTGTGTGGTCGTAAGACGTACTGCGTGGTCGTAAGTTCGACTGTGTAGTCGTAAATTATTCTGCGTGGTAGTAACGAGTACTAGGTACTCGTAGTCATGGGGCTGGGCCTCAAGAACAGTCTCAGGAGCACCTCGCTGTAGCTATACATGTCAGCCTTCACGGTGACTAGCTCGGTGCTATAGTACCACTCGGGGGCTAGGTGCCCGCGTGTCCGGCGCACGCCGATGAAGGTGCATGTGTGGTCGGGCAGGAGCAGTTTGGAGAGCCCGAAGTCGGCGATCTTGGCCTTGCTGGCCGCATCCATGGAGATGTTTTGTGGCTTGACGTTGTAATGGATCATGCGGCTGTCGCACTCGTCGTGGAGGAGTGCAGCCTGCGAGCCACATCCAGTGCGATGCGGATGCGGTCGGGCCATGATGGGCAGAAGGCGCTCTTGAAGCTCATGAACTCGTAGACGAGGAAGCAGTTCATGTTAGAAATTGGCCCATTTGATTATGACCTATTTTCTTAATTCCAAAGCATGCATGGTTTAGTACCATATTGCTAAGGCAAGGTGAGGAAGACCGATTTATAAGGTGGAGTCCTCACCACTCCTTGAATATAGATAGAGATGGTATATGGAGGGTTCTGTCTAGTCACACACACGCGCACGCACGCGCGCGCGTATTCACGTATTTTTGTGTAAAAATCGCGTGACTTGTGACTTGTGATGCGCGACCGTGCAGTGACGTGGCGTGCCACTTGACAGACCAAGTCCATCTTTATTTTTGCTAAACCCTGCACCTCTCTCTCTCTCTGTTTGAATGAGATTCAAACATTTGAATGAGGCAGTTACAAGTGAATTTACACTTCGTAATTTATGATTCGATGAGGCAGTTACCAGTGCATAATTATGTTTAAAACACAGCAGTTACTAGTGAATAACTGCAGCACCCTTAAAAGGGCCTGGAGACATCCAGGAAGAAAGCAGAAAGTTTTGCACCTCCATTCTTCCTCTACTTTCTGCTCTGCAATATTGTGCTGTTGTGATGTGCCGTCTGAACCTCGTCAACTTTTCTTCCCGGCGTGCACTTGGAAGGAGGGAGAGCGGCTATCTCCGAATCGTTGCCGCAGAGAGTACCTGCATGGGGCGGCAATAAGGTTTCTGGGCAGCGCACATTTGCACGACCGCTCACTTCACTGCGTCATCTATGTTCTGCACTGCATCAAGCCTGCGCTGATTCCTGTTCTTCAACAAACCCAATTGTAAGTCGTTCGCGCATTCGTTCGACTTTGTTAATATAATTTACTTATGTATTTTTTGAAGTGTGATGAGTAGCCTACTGTTAGCAGTAAGTTTTGCATCACTGGTTTATTGTATTTGCCTCCTAGTAAAATTAGAATTAAAATATTACCCACGTTTATAACATTCCAGAAACCTTATTGTGAATTTTATTGCAATACAGTAATGGCTAGTGCTTCTGATACGATGAAACCTGAGAGGTTTTCTGGTCAGAACTTTTGTAGATGGCAGACTAGAGCCAAGTTTTGGCTCATGTCTTTGGGGCTGTGGTGGGTTATCCATCCGCAGTATCCATTTACGATTGAGCAGTTCATGCAGTTTGAAAATGCGAACAACACTACTCTTGGCTGCATTCTGACTGTTCTGACAGATCAGCTCTATGATGTGTACATGGAGTACATGTCCGCCACAGAGTTGTGGCATGCACTAGAGCACAAATATGCAGAGACAGAGGCATGTCGCTGGCTCTACATGTGTGAATAATTTTTTGACTTTAGCATGGATGAGGCTAAGTCCATAGTTGGACAAGCTCATGACCTCCAACTACTAGTCGGTGAAATTGCGCACCTGGGCTGTGTGTTGCCTCCAAAGTTTGTGGCTGCAGGCATTGTTGCTAAATTCTTTGCCTCTTGGCGGAATTTTGCTACTAGCTTGAAACATAAGAGGGAAGAGATTTCTGTTGAGGATCTCATTGCAGCCCTCGATGTGGAAGAAAAAGCAAGAGCAAAAAATGCACCTAGCACCATGTAAGATCGAGGTGGCCGACTAGAGGGGGGTGAATAGGCGGTCTTAAAAATTCTCTACAAAACAATACTAGCAATTCAAGACCTTTTCTATTTGCCTAAACCAAGTAAATAAAACGGAAGCGTAAATAAATTTGGTTTAGCTCAAATAGCGCCTACAACAAGAATATCGCATAAGTGCACCAAAATCTATCCTAGGACAAGGTTTGCAATCCTAGGTATACAAGCAATCAATTTAATTCTATGAATGTAAATTGCTTGAATGTAAATAGGGAACAAGGAAACAAACCACAATTTGACACGGTCTCTTTTTACCGTGGTGTTCGGAGAGTTGCCGCTCTCCCCTAATCCACGTTGAGGTTAGCCCGGACGAATCGGACCGGCTCCACGAATTAAGCCGAAACACCTCAATCCACTAGTGGTAGCTCTTTCCCGCTCCGGGTAGGTGAGCTCCAACCTTCACAACCGCGGGTCTTCTCACAAGCTTCTTGAGAAGATCACCGCGCCTGACGCCTCAACGCCGTCTAGGGTCGGCAAACTCCAAGAGTAATAAGCCAAGCCCCTCGCTTGACTCTCACCACGTGCAACGGATGCACAAGCTCAACTCGGACAAGGAGTCCACACCTAGAGGCAACACATGCACTCTAGTCCTCTTCTCCCTTCTCACAAAGTGCAACACATGCACAATAGAGTGGAGAACCTCAAACTAGCTCAAGGGTTAACAAATGAATGCACCAGCAACATCTCCAACCGGCCTCAAGGGGGTATAAATACCCCACATCAAAAAACTAGCCGTTGGAGCAAAGTCCTGAAAAATTCAGGATGAGCGGAACTACCGCCACCAGCGGCGGTAGTACCGCTCCACTTCTGACGCGTTGTAACGGCTATGTCAGAGCTTCTGAACTAGCCGTTACACAGTCGGCGCGGTAGTACCGCCGTTCAATTTGCCGGTAGTACCGCAAAGTCGGCGCGGTACTTCCACTCGAGTCGAGCCCAAACTTGGCGCTCTCTGGAAAAAAGGGTCCGCTCGGGACTCGGAACTTCCGGGAGCCGGTAGTACCGCGCAACACATGCCGGTACTTCCGCTCACCGGTAGTTCCGCTCACACAGAGCCGGTACTTCCGATTTTCCTGAGCAGTGCAGATATCTCAACAGATTTTGCAAAACACATTTGCAAACTATGATATCATGCACACAAGGATCACACATGATTTCCAACAAGTTGCAAAACACATTTGCACACTTTTGAAATCATGACGCAAAGATTAAATATAAGCTACAACCATTTGCAAATCTAAGCCTCATATTACAAGGAGTAGAAAAACATGGACTTCAAGCACTTGCAAAACACATTCGCAATGCATAGTCCCATGTTACAAAGAGGTTCAACACATGAGCTTCAACTATTTGCAAAACACATTTGCAAATACAAGTCTCATGTCAATTTGAGCTAGCGAAATGAGGATGAGCCATCAACACATGATGAGACTCAAACTACTAGACATGACCCCTCTTAATAGTACGGCAACCTATACTAGCAATCCGGTCTTCCAACCAAACACCAAGACCGGTAAAAGACTAGGAACACATCCTTAGCCCTAGCTAGTCATACCTTTGCCGTGGGTCATCAACTTGATATGCATTAACACATAATGCATCTTTCACATCACTTCATCAACATATGATGGTCTTTTCTTGATCAACATATGATCACCTCCATGCATCAACTCATGACACATCTTCTTGGTGGCTTTCATCACATGAAGCCATCTTCTTCTTGATAGCATTCAACTTATGAATCTATCTTCTCCTCGCATCTTGACTTGATGATCTTCAACACATGAAGTCATCCCGAGTCATCTTTGTTTGTGGAACCTAACCTATCATCCAACTCATGGAAACCGTTAGTCCACAAAACAATTGTCATCAATTACCAAACTTTACCAATAACACAAAGTGGAGGGACAAGATTCAACAATCTTCCCTTGTTGGTAATTCATGACAATCTCAATAAATCATGAGATATTAAAAGTTGAATTGCGAGTATACACCTTGTACACAACAAATTGTATACTCTAAGATAAGCACAAGGCTTACTTATCCGGTTGTCATTTACTATTCAACCATTAACACATAATGGTGGAGTTAGTTGACAACCCGATCTCACATGGATATATATATTAACTACACAAGCTATAAATATGCCCAACAATATATTTCAAAGTAAAGATCCCAAATATGCATATTGAGACAAGCATAGATCATTACTTATGAAACTCTAAACAATATAGAGAGCTCCCCCTAAATGTGTGCATACAAAAGAGTATATTGAATGCATATGCACATATTTATTTTGAACAATTAGTGGAGTTCTATCTATATTTTGGATCTAAGGAATGCACTAATATATGAGAGAATGATTTCGAATGCATACCTTTTTGATTTCATCTTTCCATCCAAATGAGACTAAACATAAATAGACTTAAACAAACATATTAGTCTCATATATGCATTAGTCAATATCACCAAAACAACATAATGGTATATGATATTATCATTAAGATCACATTAATCATATTTGTCATTAACACCAAAACCAACTTAACCGGAGCTTGATCTTTCACACCACTGGTCAGAACAATGCAAATATCATAGAGGACTGTTGCAAAGAAGTACAAATCAACAAACCGAACAAGTCAACTAGCTTTAAGAAGAAGAAAACTGAGAAAAAGGATTTAAGGGACATCACCTGCTTTGTGTGCGGAAAAGACAGTCATATAGTGAAGGATTGTCACTTCCGCAAGCTCAGAGATGGTGAACAGCCAAATAAGAAGGCTGTCAACGTGATCATAAGAGAAGCCTCGACTTCAGGAGGGTATGGTAATCCACCTGTTGTCTTTTCAGCATATCAATCTACTGATTGGTGAGTTGATACTGGTGCTAATGTTCACATATGTTATAATCTGAATGTTGCAACTGGTTTAAATAAATGTAAGGCAAATATTTGGCATTCTCGTTTGTTTCATATTGGTTTTGATAGTATTGCTAGAATGTCCAGATTTGATTTAATTCCAAAGTGTGAAATTGTCAAACGATCAAAGTGACAGTCATGTGTGCAAGCAAAGCAACCTCGAAAACCCTTTAAGAGATTAGAGGATGAAAAGAACTTGGCATCTTTAGATCTTATTCATTCAGATTTATGTGAAATGAATGGGTTATTGACAAAAGGCGGCACAATATATTTTCTAACTTTTATTGATGATGCAACACGCTACTGCTACGTGTATTTGCTGAAAACTAAGGATGAAGCTTTAAACTACTTTAAAACCTATAAGGCTGAGATTGAGAACCAACTAGAAAAGAAAATAAAAAGATTGAGGTCTGATCGTGGAGGAAAGTATGTATCTTATGAATTCTTCCAATTCTGTTCTGAGCATGGAATAGTCCATAAATTTACACCACCATATTCGCCCCAATCAAACAGGGTAGCCGAGAGGAAAAACCAGACACGAACAGATTTGGTTAATGCCATATTAGAGAGTGTTGGTATGCCTAAGACATGGTGGGGGGAAACTATTCTAACAGCAACGTTCGTCCTAAACAGAGTAATCACTAAAAAGAATGAGATTACTACGTATGAGGGATGGAAGGGGAGAAAACCTAATGTTAATTTTCTACGAACTTGGGGGTATTTGGTAAAAGTAAAGATTTTTTTGTACGGATAATCTATTTTTAATCGAAATTACAGAAAAATACCCGCGGATTTTTTTTTACAAAAATAAGCTCAAGTCGCCCAACCATTGGGCGACTGGAGCCTTTTGCCCAACCAGCAGCCGACAGAGTTCCTGTCGCATTACCCTTGGGTGACTGCAGCCAGTCGCCCTCCCATCAATCTCTCAAACCCTAACTCGTACGCATATAGTGGAGGCTCACATGAAACCCTAAAAGTAGCCACTTAATAGATACTATCCACAAAGCCATTGGAAAAACCTGAAAACTCAACAACATAATAGGTTTCTTTTAACTCAACACACTCACGCACTTACTTGAAAGCACCATCTTCATCTTTGGCCCCATTAGTCCAAATACATCATACCTTGCCCTCCATAGAGTATTATTGATCTAATCCACTTAGGCTACCGCCGCAGATTTCACACACCATCACTTTTTCTAGTATTAGGTAATTTACCAAAATATCCCTTTACCGACCTTTTCCCAATTCCTTCATCTCAAAGCATCGTTCATGTTTTGTCATCTTCTCGAAGCATCGTTCATGTTTTGTCATCCTCCATATGGCCCAAATGGCTTGCCGTCAAGTCTCTCACGCATCCGGATCAACTGAATCGTCCTCTCTTGCAAACAACCCCAAGTCACTTAACGCATCACATACCTCACCATCCACCATGACCGCATCTGGCTTCTCTAACCATTCTAGAACTCAGTTCCTCTCTAAGTTTAGTTCCAGTTTATCTTGCTGTTGCCCGTCATGTCCACCACTACGCAATCCTCGGTTATCTTTTAGTTGCACCTTGATCGTTCTGAACCTCATCCCCTAGCTTAGTCTCGATCCCTTGACCACTCTAGACCTAAGCTCTCGTAGTTTAGTCTCAGTCACATCCGTCTCACCATGACGTAGCATCGCACAATACATAAAATTATTAGTTGACACAATTGATGAGTCAAGAACACAAACCTTTGAAGCTTCACTTCCAAAAGCATCACCAAGCCACATAGTTATCACAAGGCTTACAATGCACCAAATGTACCTCTTTACCTCAAAGGTCTTTGCTCAAACTTTATCAACCATGGTTCTTATATATCTTGTATCTTGTTCTGGACCTTGTTCTCCTAACTAAGTCCTAGTCCTCTTCACCATTGACCATAGTTGACTCCAAGCCACTTGCATAACAACAAACTGATAAACTATTTTCGAGCACAAGTTCTTTACAACTTTAGTCCAAATATGCACAATGCAACTCATACACTGAATCTATCACCCTAGGATCAAACCTTGAAACAAATTCCACGAATTCAGCATAAACCCACCAAAATTAGTCTGGCCATCGTCTGTTGGCTTGTCAGACCGCTCTGGCTAGTCTGACCGCTGGCATCATGTCGATCAGACCACCATGGTGTAGCTAGTTTGACTGCTTAGCTGCACCTGAAAACACCCAGTCAGACCAGCCTACATAGCTCCTTGTCCCAGCCTCCCAGGGGCCGATTTAACTGGCCCTACAGGGCGGTCAGACCGCCTATGAATAGCAATCTGGTTGGCCCTGTAGGGCGGTCAGACTTATTGCATACTATAAGCAACTCTAAACATGTAAAATCCCAAAACCAAACTCAAATTTTGACATCGTATACAAGCCACAGTCAATTACTCATCACAAATAATGGGTTGACCTCTACGTGGTCTCACATTTTCAGTGATTTATGAATATCTATAGAAATTGGAATGTTTTGTTGTGGAATGTTAGAGGTTTGAACTCCAGGGATAAGTGGAATGATATTCGAGATAACATAGAACAAAGTGCATGCTCTATGTTCTGCTTTCAAGAAACCAAAAGAAATTCTTTTGATCTCCAATTCACGAGAAATTTTAGTCACAGACTCTTTGATCCATATGCTTTTGGGGAGATTTGATGATTTGCCCTATCTTTTTTTGCCACTTAATAAAATGCTCCGTGATGTCTCACTGACATGCGGGACCAGGACCCGCATGTCAGTGAGATATCACTTACCATTTCAATGAAAGATGGGGCAAATCATCAATTGCCACTTCCTATGCTTTTGTCCCTTGAATTGCTCTACCTATAAAAACGATTTCGACTCAGGATGCCACTGTCTGGTATGTGACAAATATTTATGGTCCCTTAGCACCTGCTGATAGAGCTAAATTTGTGAACTCGTATAATTTTGATGCATCTCCTTTTCAACCTTGGCTTTTGGTGGGGGATTTTAACCTTATGAGGAGACCAGAAAATAGAGTCAGGGATGGGGGTAACATCAATGATATGCTGCTAGTGGTGTCCATTGGGCGTCTTGGGCAAGACGCAAGACGCAGGCCGAGCTCAAGACGGCCTGTTTAGGCACGCGACCCGTTAAGGCCGTGTAATAAGCGGGCCGTCGTCTTCACTACCAGCGTGTCAGCATGCGAGCCTGAGCACGGCCGTTGGCGTGCGTCTTGCCCGAACGCAGTTAAGGCTAAGCAGGCGTCTTGAAGCCCCTAACCCGCCCGCTTAGAAAAAAGAAAAAATAAGAAAATTGAAAAAATAAGAAAAATTGTAAAATATAGAAAAATCAGAAAAAATCAGAAAAATATATAAAAATGTAGACATTGTTAATCATAAAATAAATATTTGCAATGACATAATGAGCTTTATTAATTTATTAAATTACATGGGATGGTCGCCTCATTAAAAACTTTACCAAGTAAAACTCAATTTGAGAAAACCTTGGTAAAGAAAAAGAGTACACCTATAAAGCTCATTAGTGGTCCGATGTGAAGAAAATATTGAAAATTCTATTCATTGCTATCTAAATACAAATTCTCAAAAGATTCTTCTAAATCTTTATTATCTGCAGATGTTGAAGTCTTGATTCACTTGTTCCCGGTCTTTGACGGTCGGAAGTACTTGACCATCTCGTTGGAGAGATTTGTTCGTCGCTCCTCAATTATTCTTCCGGAAGATGAATCTTGACTCAGGAGACCAGAGACAGAACAGTCAACACATCCCGTGCTAATATGGATAGCATGGATATGATACCTTCGGGTTTGCCACCATGAGAGGATGTTCAACTCTGCCGAAGCTCACGCTATCACTTGTTGAGATAGCTTGATAGGTCTCCAGTGCTTTGTCGTCTTCCTCCTGATTGTTGTGTACCTGCACCTGCACGAGAATCCCTAGACGAAGAACCAAAAATCTTGCCCCATTGCATAGTCCCCTAGAGGTGCTAGGGACTACGGGGTCTTTCAAACGCATGCACCCAAACTTATTTTCATATTTATCATATACCTCATATAATTTATCCTTAACAAGTAGTATAGTATGTACGATGAGTCTAAACCGGTAGCATCACTTAAAAGTTGTAAAACATTTATAAATCCTTGGAGTTTGGCCCTAGGATCCAAAATAAAGGCGAATGCATATAAAATAGGAATTTCCTTCCAATATTTTAAAACTTAGTTTTCATGGCAACTCTGACATCCCGTAGTATAGGATCATTTTCAAAAGCTTTTAGGTGAGTGGCAATTTCAAGAATGTTATGAACAATTAGAGGAGATGTAGGGTAGTATACTCCGTAAAGACAAAGTGTAGCTTTATGAAAAAGTTCTAGAAAGGAAAATATTTTTGACCAACAACCCAATCGTCCTCAGTAAGTTCAGGGTCTCTAACTTGGGTTCTACTGGAGGAGCTACGAGATTGATGGCTTTGGGTGTGAAGGAATACAGATAATGTGCTCTTATATGGCAACATATGTTTAAGCATAAGGTAAGTAGAGTTCCATCTAACAGGCATGTCTAAACCAAATTTTCTAGGATTTAACGTTCATTGCTACGCAAAAACTCTTATATGCGACTATTCGTTGGTTAGAACAATTAATAAATGAAATTGCATCCCTAAAAGAATCAATACAAGCATTTAATCTTTTAAACCAGATTTAACAATGAGATTAATAATATGACAAGCACAACGTTGATGCAGTAAAAAAGATTGTGCATAAGAATTAAACATAGGAGTAAGAATTTCCATAGCTCTAGTGTTTGCAGCTGCATTATCTAAAGTTATAGAAAAAATTTTATCCGTGAGGCCAAAATCTTCTACAACTCTAATAATACTTTCTGCAATATTTTCAGCATTATGTGAAACATTAATTAATTTAAATCCTATAATTCTTTTTTCCATTATCCAGTCATCATTAACATAATGAGCAACAACACTAATATAATCTTCTCTAGCCCTACCACTCCATATGTCGGATGTCAAAGCGATAGAGAATGTACATGTATGAAACATTTCTTTCAATTTTTCACGACAATTGTTATAATATTTAATTAAATCTCTAGTTGTTGTTTGCCTAGATACAGAACTAAATCTAGGGTTATGAGCATTTCTAATATATTTTTCAAAAGCATCTGACTCACCAAAATTTAAAGGTAAATCTTGAGAAGCAATCAATCTACAAAGAGATTCCCGAGCTACCTCTGGGTTGTACTCCCACGTCGTCTCGAGCCGTCGGGGTTGTATTGCACCGTGTCCGACGATTTGTATTCCTTGCCTTCTTTTGCAGCTTGCCGCATGTCGTTGTAGGTGACCCGTCCCACCTGAAGATTTTGCAGTCAGTTCATTACCACAAATTTTACAAACAGCATACCTCACTGAATTTCCATCATCGTCGGTCTTGATCTTCTTGTCGAAATCATTCCAAACTGCCGATGTACTGGCTCTTGTTCTTTTTGCACCCGTGCTTTGCGTTGTGGATGCACTTGTTGAGCCAGCAGAAGATGGATGGATATGCTCCACCGGGGCCTCCTCTCCAGTTTGTTGTATGTCCTCCGCGGATGGATATGCTTGTTGAAACGGTTGCATATCCTCCGTAGAGAGGTCAATCGGAGAGTTCAAAATCGTAGTTCTCCATTAAATCAGCGCAAATTGAAATATAAAAGAACGATTAACTTACTATTAAACCAACAAATAATACCAAGAATTAAAATAAGACAGCACTACTACCTCCTTTGCAGCTCCTACAAAATCTTTCAAGATTTTTGAATTTTAATTTTGCCCGAATTTTCACCAAATTTGCGCAAACACTTTCGGATTTTTCACAGCTAAACCGAGAGATGAGAGTGAGGTTTGAGGTGTGGAAAATGGAGGCCGGCTGCCCCCCTATTTATAGGAAAAATTTTAGATTTTTTTGAATTTTTTGCTATTTTCCCGATTTTTTCCCTCCAACGGTAAAAAAGGCTATTTTTCGAATTAAACGGGCCGGCGTGCCGTGCCGGGCGAGCGTGCCGTGCCGGGCGGGCGTGCCGTGCTGCCGTGCTTGGGCCGGCACGGCCCGATTGCTAAGCAGGCGTCTTGGTGTCTTGGCCCGCCGTCTCGCCGCTCGCCCGAGCACGCCCCGGCCGTCCGGCTTGCCGGCCCGGCCCGTTTAGCCTCCGTGCCGTGCCGTCGCGGGCGGGCCAGCGATGGCGGGCAGCGGTGCGGCCCGTTAAAACCCGGCCCGTTTGGACACCTCTATATGCTGCTGTTTAATGATAGTATTCACTACCTGGATTTAGTTGAGGTGCCTTTTAAAGGACGATGTTTTTACTTGGAGTAATATGCAGAACAACCCTCTCCTAGAGAAGTTAGAATGGGTTTTTACTTCTTCTACTTGGACTTCTTTCCCTAGTACCATGGTTCTGCCCCTGGCTAGGCTCACTTCTGATCATGTCCCTTGCCTAGTCCAAGTGGGTACTGCTATTCTAAAAGCCTCAATTTTTCACTTTGAGAACTATTGGGCTGAGTTTGAGGATTTCTTTCCAACAGTGCAACACTTTTGGAAACAACCTTGTACTACAAACAATGAGGCACAAAGAATTTCTGCAAAATTTAAAGTGCTAAGAAGAGGCCTCAAGCACTGAAAGCAAAGAGCTTTCACAGTTGAACTCAACAATTAATAACTGCAGCTGGGTGCTTGCTCTCATAGATGGTCTGGAGGATCAGAGGCCATTGTCACTGGTAGAAAGAAATTTCAAAGAGATCCTGAAAGGTCATCTTATGCATCTGTTGGAAGTTAAAAGAATTTATTGGCGCCAGAGAGCTACTATCAAATGGGTGAAGTTCGGGGGTGAAAATACTAAGCTTTTTCAATCCATTGCAACTCAGACTTTCAGAAGAAACTATATATTTCACCTATATTCAGAGGATGGCACTTGTTTAACTAATCATGATCAGAAAACTGGTGCGCTTTGGAATTGTTACAAGGATAGGCATAGGCCGGGAATTTCAGAATACACAGGCATGCTCTTTGATCTTCTTCCCTTACAAAGGGGGTGCACATGCCAGGTATTGATGAACCTTTCTCCAAAGAAGAAATTGATGCAGTAATCAAAGAAATGCCTTCTGACAAAGCTCCAGGGGGCAGATGGTTTTAATGCTTTTTTTCATGAAAAAATGTTGGCATCTCATTGCTCCAGACTTTTGGTAACATCATGACTTTCTGAAGCTTTTAAAATAAAAATAACCATTTACCCGCACTCGCCATGCGTCGGCCCAGCCGCCTGCCATACGCCGCCGTCCCGCGTCTCCTCTCCACGCTATCGCTGCCAGCGGGTCCCTCCTGTCAGTGGCCCTTTGTTCATCGTCTCCCTCCTGGAGTTTTCTTTTTCCTCACGTGCCCAACCAAAACACTGTAGCGGTGCAGTGATCGTTCCGGATGCACTGCCGTCCCCGCCTCCAACGCATCCTCGCCACGCCATAAATACCCCGCCCCGTGCCCCGAGTCCACGCACCCCAAGCCGCCTCGACCTCCTTGCGCTAGACCAGAAGAGGGGGTGCAAGTGAAGGGAGGGTAGGGTGGACCATAGTGACCGACGAAATTCGTGATAGGGTGAGTTTTGTAAACATTCCATTCTTTCGGGGTTGTCCATATATTAAGTAACTGTTTCAATTGCTTTTCTTAGTCCTTGATGAAGATTCAGCCACTCTTGTCACTCCACTCTCTTCCTATATAAACCCATCCCTTCATCCTTAGAACAAAGTGAAACAAAGAATTATTCTAACGTAGACAAAAAAAATAAGTTTAAGTTTGATGAACCCCTACGGAATACAAAGACAACAAAATTTCTAACCTGGACAAAAATAAACTACATGTTCCCTACAAATACAGTACAAATAAAAAAAGACAAATATAAGAAAAGTTACAGTAAGACATTACTCAACACTGCAAATTTAAACTTAGTAAAAATTTCTAACCTGGACAAAAATAAACTACATGTTCCCTACAAATACAGTACAAATAAAAAAACAAATATAATAAAGTTACAGTAAAACATTACTAAAATTATACATTACTTAGCACTGCAATTTTAAACTTAGTAGTGTGTATGTTTAGGTGACCGGAAGATACAAAGTTTTCAGGTAACTGAGAATTAGCGAAACCTTTTTTTTCAATCACTAGACAAGGAAATGACCAAAGTGGAATTTAAATTTAGAACATTCCAAAAGGTACATGGGTAATTTCCACTGAATTCAGCATCCATTCGACCAGTCAAAATGACATTTTCGATTAGGGTACATCCAAAACGCAAAAATAAGAGAGAGAGAGAGAGAGAGAGAGAGAGAGAGAGAGAGAGAGAGAGAGAGAGTAATGGCATTTTGAAAAATAAATATTTTCTTTCCGTTTTTTTGGACGAAACCACGAGATCAAGTATTGCACTCGGATCACCTGGGTGCACATGAGCGCCTTCTCCACTGGGCTACAAGGCCTCGTGCGAAAAACAAAGATTTTTCTGATGGCACGGAATGAATAATCCTCTCTTTTTTCCCCAGCAGATGTATTTTGTGTCACAATATGGCTGCCTATCTATCGAAGGTATTATCCGGGCTTACAAAGATCTAAGCTACTCAAATTACTACATAAAACAAACAGACATCTGATGTTGATAGAGGCCGCTAACAGGGACATACAAATAAACGAGCCTACCCAAATCAACAAGGCATCGCGTGAGAGTTTCCCCTCAGGTATTGCCAAATCTCCATCTATATCCTTTGTTTATCCAGCTCTCATCTTCCCTTTATTTACATCTTCAGTCATTTTTTGCGTGCTCGGCATTGTCATTGTTAGTTGTCGATGTGGCAGCCCCGCTCTGCAACATTTGCAACTGGATTTGCAGCACCTGGGAGAAAGAAGTGACGTATGAATTCAGGTGGCTACAGACAGAATATCGAGAAAGAATATCACGCAATGTTATTCCCAGCAAGCATGTCATCGCAAAATAAGGTGGATCATAACAACAGTTACTGTGGCCCGCATGATATCAAACAACAGGCTTATATATGATCTAGTTACTTAGCACTGGTCAGTGCTAATTACTAGACAAAAATCTATATCTTGAGTAACATTGCAGATTATAATCTGGCAGCGATGACAAAAGACTAGCCGTTTGAAGCTGATGAACTGTGCTTACTGTCTACAGTTATTTGACAATAGTTGCCCATCAAGAATGTTTTTTTAAAAAAAGTAATAAAGATACTTGCATGCTGCACACTGTTCTGCAAGAATCAAGGGTGCCTCAAGATAGTAATGAAACTGAATAACTGATATAGTAACAAAAGAAAAGAACTTATTGCCTTGGCATGCCTATAGCCTATTGATTGCATCTCACCATGATATGCAGACAGTTACGTGAAACTACTAGTAGCCAACATAAATATGGGCAGTAGACAATAAATAACATAAACATGGGAATCTAGTGCAAACCATATATTAGGTGCAATCATACACTAAATCAACATAAAAAATTGCAAAAAAATTGTGAAGGCAGTGCTTAATATAATATACCTCCATTTAAAATTCAAACTCAATTTGTATTGGGATAAAAAGAGCAAACTATAGGCTAAAGAAAATGGAGAAAAAAGGAATTTACTATTCACAGCAAAATTGCCATTTTCATCTCTCCTAACTTGTTTTAAGGTTAAATTTGAAATTTTAAAGGTTGATACAGTACACATATAATATATCCTAAAATTTTTCATGCTGATTTGGTGCTCAAACCAAAGAGGTATGAATGATTGTACCCAATATACGATGTGCACTAGATATGTTTGCCATAAACATATCTGGGGACATATCCAATGCAGCAAACTCATCTTTGTGTGGAACCATGCAAACTCTCACGTGAATCATTGGATGCAAGTTGAATGGTCTAGATACATTAGGTAATCAGAGGAAGCGGTCCTTTTTAAAAATTTTCAAACATGGTGATGTGGATGTGATTCAGAAAGTTATCCATCCATGTGACACCCAAGTTCCCATGAATCTAACCCATTGAACTCTTAACCAATGGCCCATGTCGAGACTCGCGAGTTAGCAGCTTTGCATGCTTACACTTAAAGATGAGTTTGCAATAGATATGTTCCCAGCATTGCAACTTGCAAGCAGTCAACATATGCATATCTGGCTCCACGTATCATTTTCATATGCAACACTTGCTAATGTAGTAAGATTAAAGCAGGGTGCTTTACGAATCAAGACAGTTTATTACCTCTATCTGGCTCCTTATAGCATTTTCGTATGCCTTTTGCAGTGAATTTTCAAGGTCCCTGCTGTTTGTTATTGAAGCAACAGGACCATGTACATCAAAAGGCTGAGGTGCTAAAGGATCGCCAGTGTTTTGCCATTGCAATGCTTGGTCTTTCTGTGACTGATTGGAAGTACTTGCTTCTCCTGATTGCGAAGTACTTGATGTAGACTGCAGAGGTCCTGAATACCTGATGGTTGAATAAGAGGTACTTATTGGCTATTAGTATTAGAATGTATAGCACAAAATAACACCGGTTTCTTAGTCACAGTAGAATAATGAAAACACAGTGACTACCCAATCTCAGGTACCTAAGAATAAACAAACATGGTTAACCACCTAGTCCTAGTAGATGCTATGTAAGAAAAATGACAACTTGCTCTAAAACAAAAAACTGCAGCCCAGCTCTGAATAAAGTATGCTAATTTAATCTTGGACATCACAACCATAAGTCAGTGTGTTCCCAGACAAAAAGGAAGATATGCTTAGCAAAGAAAAAAACAAGTTCGACAATTTTTATCCAGCATACTCAACTGTGGCACGTAGCATAGGTAAATTTATAATCAACTGAACCAAGTTCACAGATATGTTCCAATTTAACAATGTGTAGGAGATGCCGAAACATTCTGGAAGTTGCAAATTTAATCAATCACCAAAAAAAAAACAGATTCAGCATTTTTTATCATAGCTAACAAATCTCAAGCAGAATCATGAAAAGCTTTATGTTTTAGACTCTTCCAGAAAAAAGTAGCCACAATAATGAAGAAGTATACCTATTCACAGTGTTCTCTGGAGGATAAGCAAAAGATCTCCCATATAAGGAAGCAGCTGAAGCAGCAGCTTCAAGTTTTGCTTGGCGCCTGTTCACATTCTCACTTGGTGCTCCTTCTGAACCTGGAGTACCAGCGCCTGCAACTGTTTTTTTTACATTGAATTAGGAACCACATATAAAACTGCTTGCAAAATGTAGTGCTAACTGATACAAATGGTTGAAATGGGAAAATGCAAAATTAAAAAAAAAATCAGATCAGCGAAAAATAGCTCACCAGGCTGAACTCCAGGTTGAGCTCCATGCTGTCGCGCTGATGCAGCACGTCCATTATCTGGGGGAATAATTGGAGCTCTACATGTTGGACAAGTGTGTTGGCGCTCTAGCCATGACCTCAAACAATGCACATGGAACAAGTGCCCACAAAGCAGCTTCTTTGCTGCGGTCATCTCCTCACGGCAAATAATACATGTAGCATCGCTCCTGAATATATATAAATGAAAACTAAATCACAAACAAGTATCATCGTTGAATGAGCTGAAACAGTGCCAATGAAATTAAAAAAGACTCACGCATTGAGCTCATCTGCTGTAGCATCTGGAAAGCGTTCATTCATGTTGGAAGTTATCTTTCTGTAGCGTACATAATCTGCAATACGTATTCTGAAGTTGCGGAAGGTCTCATACAGCTCACGAATCAAGTGCAGTGGGACACCATAGTTCCTGATGTCAGTATAACAGATCAGCTACCAAAGTTCACAATATAGTACCCCTAAGGGGAAAGATCATCTTAAGAGAACTTACAGGAAGATAGCTATGAAGAAGAGCATATATAAAGACAAGTGCACAAGGTCACTGATGAGCTCCAAATAAAATGTATACACTGCCTTTTTCTCCCATTGACCTTCCATCAACATGTCGCTGACATAGAATATATACTTCGCGAATGTCGATACCGTGGATGTTGCTAGTATCATATACCTGAAACATGATTTGCACATGTCTGATTTAGTATGAATCTCAACATCTCGAAGTAACACATCAAGAATCATCTTCAGTTTCAGAACAATAGGAACTTCAAGTAACTAGAAGATTAGTCAATATGGTTGTTACCTTGCCTGAAAGGCATGTCCCATGCTTTAAAAGCAACAGACAACATACAAATTCTACAGCTGGTAAGTCCTACTGCATTTTAAACAATTCAGACCTAATGATCTGCAGTGCTTTCACTTAAAAGTATTGCTTAAACTTAGACAAGCATATTTAACAAGGTCCTAGACTCAGATCTTGAAATATAATAACCATAACATATAAATGAATGGATTATAAGCTTGAGGTTGTAAACATGTGAGACAAAATTATCCATGGCGTAGTGGATACATCAAGTGAATTGACAAAATGATAACTGCTGACTACCATAGCATAAGGTCCAGTACAAACAAAAGTTATGCAAAGTAAAACTTAAGGAAACCATTAATTAAGAATCACTGAAGGTCTTGATAGCAGGGCATGGTACAAATACAACAATAAAAAGAAACAAGCACGAGAAATTGAGTAAATACATCTTCAAGCATATCGAACTAGAAATATTTAAGAGAGCACAAAGAAACATTGAAAGAAGAGTAGTTAAAACTAAACATGGAGCTTACTCAAAGGAAAAGAAGATTGCGACCGGGGCATCCCGCTTCTGTATCAGCGACCTGAGCGAGTTGGACAGGAATAGGCAGTCGATGACGAGCAAGAACGCCATGAACGACACGATCCTGACGTGGGACAGCATCGGCACGGAGGGCGTGGTCTCGATATACTCGACCCTCTTCTGCGCGAGCCAGTGCAGCGCCTTGACGAGGAGCAGCGCGGCGACCATGGCGAGGAAGGCGACGGAGAAGTCCTGGCGGAAGATGGTGACCGCGAAGAGGATCTCCACGACCTCCCGCCACGACTGCTCGTTGAGGCGCTCAACCTCGGCCTCGCGGAGCGTGCCCAGGAAGAGGCGCTTGACGAGCTGCCAGGCGACGCACATGGCGACGAGGCCCGTGTTGAGGAGCAGCACGATGCAGATCTTGGACGTGGAGAGGTAGACCATCGCCGGGTAGAACTGCTCCCGGCTGCTGAACGCGTAGTACACCGCCGTCGCCGTCGCCAGCAGGCTGAACGCCGCGTACGTCTGCAGCCGGATCATCTCCGCCACCGCCCGCGGGAAACCCCAACCAAAAAAATTCCACCACAAACTACACCACCACCACCGGATCACCTAGAACAGCAAGCGAAATCAGAAGCCTAACCCACAGCAGTTTCCCTCGAATTTTGCGCAAGGATAAAACCAAACGAAACGGAGGCTAATCGCATGGATATCGCGCGAATCCAATTCCAAACCCTAGGTGATCGAGGATGGATCAGATCCAGAACAGCAGCGAGAGCTTAGATGCTTACCGATGCGAGGATGGAGATGCTTCGGTTCTAGGAGAGATCGGACATGTCGGGGGATTCGATTCGAGCAGGTGGATAAGCTGCTGCGATTTTGCGGGGAGGGAGAGGGTTTGGATTTTTTTTTTAAAAAAACGAATTCATTTTGGGGAAGAATGGCGTGGGCGAGATGGGAACGAGATGGTTCGTAGGTGCGGTTCGCCACGTAGGATGAAGGCGTGTGGGTAGTGAGCGGTGGGGCTGGCCGCAGGCCGGGGAGGTGTCGTCCTGGGAGTGGATGGGCGTTGCGGATGTGCTGGTGGACTCGAGTCGTGGAAGGATCCGGTGCGGCGGTGGCGTGTCGCCGGCCAATGGGTGGTCTCCACGTGTAAGGAGAAGTGTAGGCCGGCTGGTAGGAAAGGCCCAAGGGAAGAAAATATTCGAGAGTTATTTCTCTTTTTTTCCGCCTTCTATTGTCCCATTTTGCTCGATGCAACATAGCATTCAAGGAGACACAGTTTTTTTTCCTCTTTAACCCGAGAGCTTTCATTCATTCGAGAAGTCCAACAAAATACAATCTTCTCTTGGAGTATAGGAAAAGAAAATAATGACTCAAGTTGAGTCAACTCTGACTGTTGACAAGCAACCTCGCACAGCAGCGAGCCACAACAAAACCACGGGAAAAAACTCGATATCTCTCGGGGTTAACTGTTAAAGAATGTGGAAACGCTACTCAAATCTTAAAGGAAAATGAACACGAAAATGCTTCTTCACATACGTCCAACTTTTTTATACCTCCTTGGATGTTTCACTTGTAAAATATACGGTATAAACATAATTTTTAATTTAATTTCAATAATAATTATAAATAGACAAACATGACAAACATAACATAGAAATGACTTCACAAATATATTAATATATGAATCATTTAAGTCATTCCAAAAGTAACATATGCTCAATTTAATTGCCATATAAGAGTTCATGATTAGCATAACCTCAAGTGAAGAAATCAAAAGGGGCAAGGCACGCTCACGGCGCTGACCAGAAAACCTAGCACCCCCTTGTGCTGCACGCAGTAGAGGAGTGAGGTAGACGGAGATACAATGCCCAGTCCAACCTCGGTTGCCGACGCCGGAGACGAAGGTTAGGGTTGATGCCACACAAGACCAACGATAACTCCGGCCAAGAGCGCTCGTGAACACAAAGAACTGGTCAAAAATCTCTCACAAAACAGCACAAGTCTGAGCCAAATCAATCTCTAGGGGTTATCCTAAACTTTTCCTCTCGGCCAAATCAAAGAAAGGCTCAAGGAAACCGCATGGGGAAAAACCCTAGACAGCCGATTTGAGCTCCTCAGCCGACGGCCACAGAGAAAACCCGGCCGACGGCTCTCAAGACTCAAAATCAAAGAACCACGGTGAGAGATTTGAGATCGGAGATGGGAGGACTTACTGATGCATTTGGTCCACACAGAGAGAAGAGGTGCCCTTTAAAGCCGAAGTGCCCGCGCCGGTGGCGCCTCCATCGCCTTCGTCGCCGCTCGACTCGGTCGCAAGACGACGCGGTCAGCCATCATGAGACACAAGCGGTCACGGAGTTAAACCCGGAGGAGACGAAGTCTCCTCCCCTTATCGACTTGGGCGGCACACTGACAGGTGGGCCCTACCTGTCATTCTCTATCTTTCTTTTCCCTTTTTTCAATTGAGAAATTACCAAAATGCCCTCGCAGTTACAACATTCCCCGCCAATTTACCAACGAAAAGGTGTTTGTTGTAGGGGTGGCCCCCACCTAAGCCCAGCCGGCCTGTTAGAATGTTGTAAAGCCCAAAATGGGATATGTATAAGGATATAAATGCCCTTGAGAGGGATACTTGGGTGTAAGGACACAATTGTAAACACTCCCCATATGAATATATATAAAGCCATTCAGGCCATGGGAAAGCCACAAGCATTGCTCACCTAACATCTCCACTACCATACTCTCATCTCTGTTTGGTCTGTAACCACAACAGTTGGCGCCGTCCGTGGGGAAGACAAGAGCAAGCTCCAAGACCTTAAGAAGGATGGCACCAGAGAAGGCTTTATCATCGGTGATGGTAAAGAAGAAGAGGAGTACGAAAGAGGCGCTCGGTAACACGTTGACTACGGGTGCGGGCAACAGCGCTACAGCTACGGGTGCGGGTGACAGCGCCAGTGCTACGGCTGCCGACCTCGATGCCCGTGGCGCGACAGTCGCCCCAACTACTGTCGGGAGTGTTGACGCTGATGCCCGGGCTACCGTAGCAGTTGCCACTGTGCCCAGCACGGAAGCGGTTGATGGCCTCGGCGGCGACACTGGTCCCGCCACCGACTCCGGAGCCTACCGCACCGACGCGCCGAGCAGTTCTGGAGTACCCCTACTGGTCGCGGGCGGGGTCGCCGAGGCCGAGGGCGAGGGCGCGTCCGGGGATGTGACGATAGACCCCATGCAGAACAAGAAGACCAACTCTATGACTTATGGTGCGAGGTGCATGGCCGAGATGGCCACAACACGCGGGCGTGCACCGCCGTTGCGGCGCTCCTCCAGAGCGTTGCCAGGGATAGAACCTTGGACACGAGGCTGCCCGTTGTGGCCCACGTGCAGCAGCCCCAAGAGGGCCCCATGCAGATTTAGGCCCACGTGTAGCAACCCCAGGAAGGCCCCTTGTGAATTCAGGCCCTGGAGGGAGCCCAGCGTCGGATTATAAACGTCATCTCTAGGGGCTCTTCGCTGGAGTTTGCCTTGGCGCGGCAACAGAAGGCCTACGCATGGAGGCTACACCATGTGGCAGCGTATCCGAGGCAAGCACCGCTGGAGTGGGCGTAGCACGAAATTACCTTCACGCCCACTAACGCTGAGGATGTGGAGTTCCCTCACTAAGATCCCCTGGTCATCTTGGCCACCATCGCAGGATGCGACATCAAACGCGACCTGGTTGATGGAGGTAGCTGCGTGAACATCCTGTTCGCGGCGGCCTTTGACCAGATGGGGATCCCGCGGAGTCACCTAGGCCCCTCGGGAATCCCATTGCAATGCTTCGGGGGTCAGCCGTAGAAGGCGTTGGGCCAGATACACCTACAAGTCTCCTTTGGCCAGGGTGACAACGCGAGGAGCGAGGACATCGCCTTCGACGTCGTTGATATCCCATACCTATACAATGCCATATTGGGGCGCCCAACCCTCAACTCCTTCGGGGCAGTCCCACACTATGGTTTCTTATGCATGAAGCTCCCGGGCCCACAAGGTATCATCACTACCTTCGGTGACCAGGACCTCGCCCAGCGCATAGAGCTTGGTGCTCGGGGCCCGCACCACAAGGTCCACCGAGAATCATAAGGCGGACCGAACCGCGCGAAGGATCCCGACGGCCTCAGGAAGTGCCTCGCCGGGCTTCCCACACCGGTCGCTCCAGCACTAGAGGCTCCCCGCTTGCTCTACCTCGCCGCCACAGCAACAGCGGTCAGCGTTGTCCTTGTCCACGAGCAGCCCGCAGTTAGTATCCTGCCTTTTGTAATCGCTCACTTGTGCAAACAGGAGATCAATAAAGTTCACCGTTTGCAAAACTTGTCTTATTATGTGTAAAGAAGACGCGCGGAGGCTCCTCTACGGAGTATAAATATGACATACGCAGGCCCGCCTCCGTACGCACTGTACGGAGTATAAGTATGACGTGCGGAGGCCCGCCTCCGCGTGCACTTTAAGGAGTATAAAGAAGACGCACGGAGACTCGCCTCCGCGCGCACTCTACGAAGTATAAATAAGATGCACGAAAGCCCGCCTCCACGCGTACTCTACGGAGTATAAATAACACACGTTGAGGGATGCCTCCGCGTGCAATCTACAAAGCATAAAATAAGACGCGCGGTCGCCGCACGCACTCTTCGTGAGTATAAAATAAGACACGCGGTCTCCGAGCGCACTCTTCGTGAGTATAAAATATGACACGGGGTCTCTGCGCGCACTCTTCATCAGCATAAAATAAGACACGCGGAATCCGCACGCATTCTACAGAGTATAAATAAAACATGTAGAGGCACACCTCCACGCGCACTCTACGGAGTATAAATAAGACGCACGGCGGCGCCCCTGCGCGCACTCTACGGAGTTAAATAAGACGCGCGGATGGACCCCTCCGCTTGCACTCTACGGAGTATAATAAGACGCGCAGAGGCACGCCTCCGCGCGCACTCATCGCCCGCAACACGCGAAGGCCTACCTCTGCGCGCACTCTACAGAGTATAAATAAGACGCGCGTGGCACGCCTCCGCGCGCACTCTACGGAGTGTAAATAAGACGCGCGGGTGAGAGACCATGTGAGGTCGTCCCATGTGTATGATGAGTAATTGACATCGGCTTAGGGAAGTCGAGTTTGAGTTGGTTGGTTCGGACCATGTCGTTGCGTGGTGCAACGGGCTCGGTCGTACTTGGTCAAACCTGGTCAATATGTTTAGAGTGCATATTCTGATGACTCGACAGGTTTGGACTCTATTATGCTTTCATGTATCGAGCGGTGCTATTTGATGTGTTTCTTATGCGTGTTGGTGCGGGGCGTCGAGACGGAGTTGTGGCGAGACACGAGGTGACCGGACTAGACGCAGGTGGCGTTGAGGTCAGAACGGTCGGATGTGTCGAAGACGGCGGAGATTCGATGTAGTTGCGGGCGTACACGACAAGGAGCGCGAAGCTTCCGGATGTGTGCGGAGGGGCGAATCGGTAAGTCGCAAGGCCGCACAAGCGGAGACGGCTCCGTTAGGGTTTAGCCGGCGAACGGGTTGGAGACCCGTTAGCCAAGGGCTATAAATAGGTGTTGGGGGCTGCATACCCCCTTGAGGGTTTTTGTGTATTTGCTCTCCATTTTGTGTGTGCTCCTCCCAAGAAGCATGTGAGGCTCTTGGTGTTCTTGAGGATTGAGAGGGAGAGGATAGATTAAGAGTCTTGTAATCTTTCTTGTTCTAATGTTCATGCGTATCGTGACTCCTTTGTATCTTTTTGTTTGAGTTGGAATGAAAAATCTGAAGTGTTTTCTCTGTTCTTTACTCTAGTTCTTTTCTGTGTCTTTTGATTTTGGTTGAACCTCTTGATCAAGAAGCTAAATCCTTATTGCTCTGAACTGAGATTTGTTTGAGGGACTGCAGATTTCTTTGCTCAGAGTTGGATGATATTTCAAGACCCCTTCGTCACTTTTCCCATGAGCAAAAGATTTCATTTGCAGTTTTCCTCTCAAGGATTGGCTTGTCTCAATTCCTCTGTTTCCAAAATCTCTAGGGTTTACTGTTTATTTGTTGGCAGAGGATATTTGTTCTTATTGTCTCGGCAGGAAATTTGTGTTAGTTTTATTCTCTCTTGATCTGAAATTGATTCTCTGCTATGATCAAAAGATTCAAGGGTCACAAGCTCTGGGGGTTCTCGGTTTCCAACTGCAAAAGTACTCACTATTTTGACTGTTTTCGGTTGCTCTGCAGTCGGCTCTATTCTCCTCAGTTTTTCTGGTCTCTCTGCTCTTTTCCTCCATCTATTTTCGGTAGCAGTGTTTGGTATTTCCTGTGACCGTTTGCACTCGCCAAATTGATGAAGTTCTTGTTTTCTTTTCTTGATTTCTCGCAGAATCTTTTCAAGTTTTGCTTTCCTCTTTGATTGCTTTTCTTGTTTCTAGTATCTGAGCTTTTCAGTTTGTCTTTACCTTTGCTTTAGTCTGCTTTTGGTTCGATTTCATATCTCGGTGCTTGCGCCTTTAGTACTTACTTTCTCGTCCATTTTAGTCAAGATTGAACTGCAAAGATGTGGTCTTTTGACGCTTCGGCCAAAGAAGTTTGGTGGAAATCGACAAGTAATCATCAATCTTCATTTTCAATCGAGATGTGTTCCCTTGTTGTTTTTCGATCAGATTTCTGTTTTAAAAATCAGATTGCTTTTCATTTGTTTGCTTTCGTGTTTTAGATTCTTCTTTGTTTTCGGTTTGCATGCGATCTGTTTTTCGATTTAGAAAATCTGTTTTGGACAACAAACTTCTGATCTGCTTTTGTTCTTGCAGAAGATTGTTGTTGGTCCATTTTGTGTCTACTCCCTTGAAAGATTTTTGTCAGCTTGCCATCTCGGTTCATGAAATAATTTTACTCGATTGTCGGTCTGATTTTCTTCCTCCAGTGACCAAACTTCCTCTCTCTTCATAACTTCTATAGTTATCGGAGAGGAGATTTTTAGTGGATACTTTTAGGGGGCTAATTTTTTAAAAAGGCACTATTTACCCCCCTCTGTTGCCATTTTCGGTCCTACAATTGGTATCAGAGCCGGTTAGCTCTAATCCATAGATCTTAGCCGGTCTCAAGAGCCATGGCGATGGACAAGTACTCGACCAAGCCGCCTGCTGATGGCATCGATTACCCCTTCCGAAGAGCCGAATGGAGACATACATCCGTGCCCGGGGTATGCCATCCGCGCAAGGTCAAGGTCTGGTTTGTTGTTCCTGCCGATGAGAACATCAATGCTGGGAACATGGCTGATATTGAGGTGAATGCTAAGGCAAGGAACATCATTATTCAGGGCCTGAATCGTAGTGAGTTTGACCGCATCTCTCATCTTTCGTCCGTTTTCGATATCTGGGAGACCCTCGATGCATACCATGAGGGCGCCACCCAGATTAAGACAGTGAGACAGGACCAGTTCAAGCGAGATTACAACAAGTTTGAAATGCTCGCTGGCGAGTCCCTTTATGAGTGCTTTGCGTGTTTCCACAAGATCTTGAGCAATCTCCGAGCCGTCGGTCTCACATTCTCCGACTCGGACAACGCTTGTCAAATACTTGCTGCACTCGACCTTCGTGTCTGGGAGATGAAGGTGACTACCATCAAGGACACCACCGACCTCTCAACTTTGACACTTGACGCTACTGCACGCGCCTCAAGGACAGACGAGATCGACATTGTCTCTCGTGAAGTCAAGTCACGATCGATGGCTCTAGTCACCGATCCCGGTTAAACCGGTTTTTCTGCCGATTCACTTTGTGGGTTCTCTCTAGCTCTCGTGACGTGGCGATGATCGCTTAGAGCGGCTAGAGGATGAACAACTGGCCCTCCTAGCTCAGAAGTTCTCCCATGCTTACAAGAGGAGGGACAAAAAGAGAGGCGGACCAGTCATCTGCTTCGAGTGTGGTGGCCCCAACCACATTCGGGCAAATTGCCCCAAACTGGAGAAGGGCAAAGCTGACTTCGGCGGTTCGAGCAAGAACGACTACACTGACAAGAACCGCAACAAGAAGCCTCCAGTCCATGCACAAGGGAAGAAGAAGTTTCGCAACTTGGGAAGGCCAAGAAGTTGTTCCATCGCGTCCTCACCGCCTTCGACGACCTCGATCTCAGTGAGGTGGAGGGTGGAGCGACGATGATGGGAAGGACGAGCAAGATCCCAAGGATGGCGAGGACTTCTCCCAAGATGTGCTTCATGGCCCTCGAGGGCAAAGCGACAATGAAGTACTCGACTCGGACGAGGTATGCCCCACCTCGACCGGCTCAATCATGCTTTTCTTAAGCTAGGTTGATTTCATGCTAGAGCTAAGGCTAGGTGTACTGAGTTAGAGAAGGAAGTAGATAGATTATCACTAGAGATTATTGCTCTTACATCTGCTCCTTCTAGTGATGATTGTGATACATGCTGTGCTCTGTTGGGTGATATGAAGAAATTAAGGACCTCTCATGCTAGTCTGTGTAACAGCCCAGCTGTTTATTCCAAAATTTTGGAGAAAAAAAATTTTAAATATAAAATTAAATTAAATTAGTTTAAAATAAAAATAAGAGTTTTGTTTGTGTGAAATTTGAATTTTGTTTGCCCTGATTCTCTGCTTTTAGAAAGCTAGATTTGAAAAGTAATTTAAAGTAAAATTTAAAAATGTTGTTAAATAAAATGATATTTTGATTTTCTGTAAAAATCCTATGTCAAATTAATCATTTGAATTTATTTGGCCTTTATTTGGTGTTCTGAGTTTTTCTGGAGTTTTAAAATTCCATTTTTAAAATAAAAAGTATTTTAGGTATGAAATTTAAAATACCAAAAGTAGTTGGAAATATTTTTATTAAGTCCAAAATGTCTCCAGGAAGTTCTTTGAATTTTACTGGAATTTTTGGATGTAATTTCATATTTTTTCTGAGCTTTACTGAATCTTCTGGTGTTTTCTGAAAATCTAAATCAAATTTAATCCTCTGTCGCCCGATCTAATCTCGTGCGTCCATTTTCACCTAACCCTTTTCGCTCTCCATCCGATGATCCCAATTTCCTCCTTGCGTCACATCGCTCATCCGATCGTCCGCTCTTTCCTCTCTCTCTTCTCTCTCGTTGATAAACCGGTCCCACCTGTCAATGAATAAAATTATTTTTCTTTACAAAAATAATTTGGCCAGAAAATCAAAATCCTTGCTGACGTCATAAATTTCTTTTCCACAGAAAAACAATTCATTTAAAAATCATTTCCGTTGATGACGTCATAATTTGATTTTTCAGTTCAAAAATAATTCCAGAAAATCGGTTTATTCTTTTCTCTCTTTTCAAACTTCCGAGAGCCCGTTCGTTTTCGTTTTAATTCCGATTGAGCCCATTAAAATTTCTAAATTTATCTAAAATTCTAATATATCTATTTATACCCTATTTTCAAATTTTTGAAATTTTTGAATTTATTTGGTTTAAACTAAATCTTAATTAGAATTTTTATTTAATAAAATAAAATTAAATATTAATATTTGCTAAAAATATTTTATTTGAGTTCTTTGAGCCTCAAGGAAGTTTCGAAATTTTTTTTAGAATTTTCGGAGTTTGTTTGAGCTCAATTTCAAAATCTCAAACAAAAATACAAAAAAAAAAGAAAATGGAGAGAGAGTGAACAGTGCCCGTGGGCACTGTTCATCTTCCAGAGTTTCGTCCCGAGCGCTCGCGACGCCGCCGCCATGGCTGTAGATTTTAAAACTTGATTTTCCATTGATTTTCTCAACGATTTTTCGTGAAATAAATTGCATTCAATTCCTCTCATCAAGGGCTTTCAATTCCTCACCGTTTCCCCTCACATTTATGAGTATTTACACGAAATTTAAACCGTGCTCTAAATGGCATGCACCGTTGATTTCCCTCTCCGGTCCACCTCCACCCCTATAAAAGGGAGCACCGGGTGCCCCTTCTCAACCTCACTCAACCCCCGAAATCTCAAAGCCTCTCTCCCATTCTTCTCTCCGCAATAGCCATTTCTCTTTTGTGAACCGAGTGGTGTTCTTCGGCCATTTGCGCCTCCAACAGTGGAGTCCGGTCACTTTTGACCACACCGTTGGCTTCGCCTCCTCGCGTTCTACGCGGTGCTCCTCTCGCTTTGCCGAGCATCACCGAGCATCATGGGACCACCGTGGCCAAACCGCTACCGTCGTTTTCTCCTCGTTGCGAGCCGACCGTGCGTGTTCCATCAAAACCGAGGTGAGCATCATGTTCCCGACGTTCTCCTCTTCGTTTCGCCACAAACCTCACCCACTAACTCCTCTCCGCTTGTCCGAACGCCGATGTCAACCCGCCACGCCTAATGTCTTCTCCGCCATGTTTCGTCACCATCCGATGTCCGCTGGCCGAGCCGCCTGTCTGCTGAGTTCGTCTCGACGCGTTCTACGCCATGCTCCCATCGCCATCACTCGAAGACTCCCCGAGGCGTCGTCGACCTGGTCGAGCCGACGCGAAACCGTGCCTTCGCGTACACCACTTTTTCTGGCGCTTTGATTTCTGTTCACGTCATATCGTGTCCTAGTCTCCAAGAAATTTATCTATTATTTTTATTTAATTTTTCATGGATCCAATTATCAGAAATTGAACTTTCCGCGAAAATGGCCGTTTTTGACTCCCGAGGTCGATTCGTCGTCTCTGTTGAGTTTTAGCCTGTGTCTTGTAATTTTTCTTGGACTTGCCTCGCCGCGTTCTACGCTGTGCTTCCTTCCGTTTCCCCAAAAAGCATCCACAAATTTTTGCCTCCGACACCTCGCCATGGCCGCCAATGGCATCTCGTGTCTCCGTCTATCCGTTGGTGTTTTCCCCAATCCGTTCGCGTCATATCGTGCCAAACCATCCCAGGTAGCTACCTTCCAAATAGTTTTGGATTCGCTTCACCGAGCATCAAGATATCAAGTTTTTCCTTTTCCCTTCCCGACATCGTTCAAACGTCGATTGCGCCTGCCTCCGATGGGTTTTCACCGAGACGACGATTTTCCTAGCTTTGCCAAGCCGCGTTTTAGCCCGTGCTCACCCTACATCTCCACGTTCCATACCCGGTACTATCTCCCTCCAATCTGTCGTTGTCGCAACATCGCCATCACTGTCGTTACCCCTCACCGCCAGTGATTGCCGTCGTTCCTCGACGCCGTAACCATGTCACTACCTTTGCCTCGTCTCCATTATTCTATTTTGTCCGTTCGCCACCACTTCGCAACCAATCGACACCGTTTTATTCAAAAAGAAATTCTCGGATTTTGTTATCATTTGATGTGATCTTTAAAACTTCCAGATATTCGTTCTCCCTCATTCGAACTCCGAATCCGTTGTTTCTTTCTTCTAAATTCATCTAAAATCTTAACCTTTCTTCTAGTATATATTTTGTATTTTTGTGATTTTATTTGTATTTATTTGTTCTTTTGTATTTATCGTTCCGCGCGTAGAACCCGACGTAACCGAAGAAATTTCCGACCCACAGCAAGAAAGTCAAGATATCGCACACGAAGGCAAGTCTTCTTTGAACATCTTGAACCCATGTTTGAGAAATGTTTTGATTATTTTAAATCTAATGCATTGCTATATTACATAAAATGATAATTTCTGTTTTAGAGATATTAGTTAAACCGATAGTTGTTATACCCTCATTTGGCATTGACAACCATGTACCTTTGACACCCTAGGATTTCCTTTGTCTCAATAATGAGATTATTATTAAACTTTGGTAAATGTTGTAACGGTAGTAAAATGCTTAGTCATGCTATATACTCCTTTGGTACCTTTTGAAATGGGAAATTATATTTTGTGGAACTGGATTTTGTTCAGAATTTAGTGGTGATTGGAGTTGCCACTGTTCTTTAAAAACTAAAATAAAATGTGAGAGTTGGTTTAGACTGGGGCGGATGGTAAGATTGGTTTGGTGCGGTTAGCACGAGAACTTGTAAAGTGTATGTTCCGCCCTAGTCAATTAAGGACCGACGCTTGTGTTTGTCCAGACTGAGCACTACCGTACAACCACAAGTCTATATGGGTACGACCTAGTGACTAACTTACGATAGTTTAGTCTAGGTACCACCGATGGAAAGTGGGTGCCGGGTGTACTTGCTTATCCACATGAGGGATGGGGTTTATCGTACTCATACGGCGCAAGGGGGGGCTTCTGACTGGGTGGTTTAACCGTTCAGCGGTGGAACCTCAGCGGGTGGTAACTAGCTAGACTAGAGTAAGGTAAAAGCTTTGTGATATTTTATCTGGGTCTCATGCCTAAGGAAGCGTGTTGACTATTAAGATAACTTATCTCTTGTGGGTAAAGTGTACAACCTCTGCAGAGTGTAAAACTATTCGAATAGCCGTGCCCACGGTCAAGGGCGGGCAAGGAATGCATTCACATGGTAGATCTTGGGTTTTGGTTTTAAAATAAAAATTTTGGAAACCGGGAGTGGTTGGAACTTCCGGAGTTGTCATGGCGGTGTAGCCAGTGTGGGTGGTGTAACCCGTTTTTCTTAAACCCTGGCGGTGTAGCCAGTGAGGGTGGTGTAACCCGTTTTCTTGAACTTTGGCGGTTAGCCAGTGGTTTAGTGTGGGTGGTTTAACCCGTGGTTTTGAACTTTGGCGGGTTGAGCCAGTATTCAAGTGTTGGTGGTTGGAACCTTCACTATAAAATTATTGATAGATTCTGTTAAAACAATCACTTTGCTAAAGTGATGCCTTTAAAAATAATTAATGGTATTTGAAATAAAATATGGCTTTGTGCAAAAGAACCATATGATCCTCCTTTGTTAAGCCTTGCATCTATTGCATTTTCCCAAGACTTGCGGAGTACTTTATGTACTCACATGCTACACTTAAAATAATACCCAGAGGAATATGAAGCTCAAGAAGGAAACTTCGACTACGATGCATATGGATTCGACGAAGGCTTTCCGGAGTACTAGGTTGCGCTCCCACCAATTGCACGTGGCGTATTGATGGGTCTTCATCCATTGGATTTATTTTGCTTCATTGTGCTTTATGTTGTGTGTGTGTGAGGTCTTAAAACCTCATTTGTAATAAAGAGGCATTTTGGTCTGTACTCTCGATTATTGTAATAAAGCGTTATTGGTTATGTATTCATCACTGTTTGACTGTGTGCACTAGCTTTGATCTGGGACTAGTGCTGTAATACACAGAGGGTCCAGATTCGGAAATTCGGGGTCCCGACAGAGATGGTATCAGAGCCAATTTGACTGTAGGACGTGACCTAGTTAGAATGGTCGTTAGTAGAAGAGCTTCAAAATTTATTTTATAAAATAAAAATTTAATAATGTGCTATCCTCATCTTTTCTCTTCTTTCTATCCTTACCTTCGTCATGGTATTCTTCCTTCTCTACCTGCTTATCTTCCTTTTTGAATGGTAAATGTATCCCCTTTCCCCTGTAATTTCTCTAGATGGCTCAATAAGGTTTCGTCTGAGAAGCGCGTCATCATGAAGGAGCGAGGAATAGTTCTTTAGTGGTAGTGCCCAAGTAAAGTGCTACGATTTTAGAACGATTATATATTATTTGTTTGTGTGCTAGATGCACTGTACCAAGTCTTTGTATACTTGTAGTACAGTCATCCTTAAAAACTATTTTAATTTCAAGCTAAGTTTCATCTAAGCTGGTGTTTAGTCGTTCCCCTGATCTCTTATCTATGCTATTTCCCTCTTACCTTGTGCTAACCCCAATTACCACAATAGTACAAACTTCAATTCTTTCACTGCAATCCAATTTTTGAGGACCCAGAGTATAGGGAAGACAACAAACTTATGGAAAGTACTCTTGTCGGGAAAGCTACCTTAATCAGTAGATGTCAAGTTAGGTAATTTGGAGAATTATTGCTACTGTGATATATTTGGTTGTAGAATTGGCAAGATTGAATAATATTCGAAAGGATTGAGATGAAAAGGTATATTTGTGGATACTGATTGATTACAAATAAATCTAAAGAGTGTCATCTTTGTGGATTGACTTGAGAATAAATACAAAGTTGAACTTGGAGGAGCTAATTTGATCTTGGGAATTAAATTTTGCCTTGCATTTATTATCTAGGATTGAAAGGAGCAATTGGATGTAAAACTAGATTTTTATTGAAGGGATTATTTGTGATCGTTGGAGAATTAGTGTTAAGAGATTGATCCAGTAAAGAAAGAGATTAAAAGATTAAGAAGTTGAATTATCATAAACAATTCATAATATCTATTTTGAGGTGATTTGATTGAATCATGAAGATTGGATGAATTTTGTGGAGTTAATTGATTATCAGAGTTTGGTGGACCTATTGATGATAAGTGGATACTAGTGAAATTCTAGAAGATAATACATTTAGATATCTTGGTGGATTAATTTTATCATTGCGAAGTGGACTTTGATATGTCAATTTGAATTTGGTGGATTTAATAGATCGTTGTTAGATAATTGGATTTGAACGAATGGGATTAATTAGATCATTTAAGGATGTTTAAATGAATAATTTGGAGGATTTAAACAAATTATGGGAGATAGATTAAGAGATTGTCCGATAAGAATTAATTGAGGTATTTGGATTCATTCAAATTTGGTGGAGCCAAAATGAGGATTTTCAAGAGATTGATGTTGGTGGATTATTGAATATTAAATTATTACTGAGATAATCTTAAAATTGATTGGTGATTACTAAAAGGTTGGATTATTTGATCAGAGTTATGGATCTATTGTATTGGATAATGATCATAAAACAATTGGTGGATATCAAGTTACAATGTTATTGGATTCTTGTTAGAAAAATTCTATGGTTTGTCGTCGATTCAAATTAGAGCAAAGAATAAAAGTTTGTGGGATTATTTGTTGAAATCATTGTGAAATCAATAAGGTGCATTTGCGGTATATGATATTGGAATCAAGCATTTTTTGAAAAGTTGAGATAATTATGTCTTTCTCGGAAGAACCCTTGTGGAAGTTAAGCCCTTTTTGGTGGAATTCTGAATTAATCGATAGGATAAGGGCAATTGAAGTTAACCTAAAGCTTGCAGTCGACTAAAGATGTACCACTCCGATTTGTTGTTGTCTTCCGTAGTTCTCAATTAAAGGATTACTTCATAGTATCGAAGAACAAGTTAGAATCATGAAGCAAGCTGAACATGACAAAAGAAGCAAGACCATAAAGTTGCACAAAGTGCAGTAGAGCAACCATTCGAAGTGAAGCAAAATTGGCAGCGTGAGGAAGATCTAAGAGCAGAGTTCCTTAATCTTTCTTTTTCCTAGTCCGTCCGAATCTCGGGGACGAGATTCTTTCTAAGGGGGTAGCTTGTAACAGCCCAGCTGTTTATTCCAAAATTTTGGAGAAAAAAAATTTTTAAATATAAAATTAAATTAAATTAGTTTAACATAAAAATAAGAGTTTTGTTTGTGTGAAATTTGAATTTTGTTTGCCCTGATTCTCTGCTTTTAGAAAGCTAGATTTGAAAAGTAATTTAAAGTAAAATTTAAAAATGTTGTTAAATAAAATGATATTTTGATTTTCTGTAAAAATCCTATGTCAAATTAATCATTTGAATTTATTTGGCCTTTATTTGGTGTTCTGAGTTTTTCTGGAGTTTTAAAATTCCATTTTTAAAATAAAAAGTATTTTAGGTATGAAATTTAAAATACCAAAAGTAGTTGGAAATATTTTATTAAGTCCAAAATGTCTCCGAAAGTTCTTTGAATTTTACTGGAATTTTGGATGTAATTTCATATTTTTCCGAGCTTTCTCAATCTTCCGGTGTTTTCTCAAAATCTAAATCAAATTTAATCCTCTGCCGCCCGATCTAATCTCGTGCGTCCATTTTCACCTAACCCTTTTCGCTCTCCATCCGATGATCCCGATTTCCTCCTTGCGTCACATCGCTCATCCGATCGTCCGCTCTTTCCTCTCTCTCTTCTCTCTCGTTGATAAACCGGTCCCACCTGTCAGTGAATAAAATTATTTTTCTTTACAAAAATAATTTGGCCAGAAAATCAAAATCCTTGCTGACGTCATAAATTTCTTTTCCACAGAAAAACAATTCATTTAAAAATCATTTCCGTTGATGACGTCATAATTTGATTTTTCAGTTCAAAAATAATTCCGAAAATCGGTTTATTCTTTTCTCTCTTTCAAACTTCCGAGAGCCCGCTTCGTTTCGTTTTAACTCGATTGAGCCCATTAAAATTTCTAAATTTATCTAAAATTCTAATATATCTATTTATACCCTATTTTGAAATTTTTGAAATTTTTGAATTTATTTGGTTTAAACTAAATCTTAATTAGAATTTTTATTTAATAAAATAAAATTAAATATTAATATTTGCTAAAAATATTTTATTTGAGTTCTTTGAGCCTCAAGGAAGTTTCGAAATTTTTTTTAGAATTTTCGGAGTTTGTTTGAGCTCAATTTCAAAATCTCAAACAAAAATACAAAAAAAAGAAAATGGAGAGAGTGAACAGTGCCGTGGGCACTGTTCATCTTCCGTAGTTTCGTCCCGAGCTTCATGACGCCGCCGCCATGGCTGTAGATTTTAAAACTTGATTTTCCATTGATTTTCTCAACGATTTTTCGTGAAATAAATTGCATTCAATTCCTCTCATCAAGGGCTTTCAATTCCTCACCGTTTCCCCTCACATTTATGAGTATTTACACGAAATTTAAACCGTGCTCTAAATGGCATGCACCGTTGATCTCCCTCTCCGGTCCACCTCCACCCCTATAAAAGGGAGCACCGGGTGCCCCTTCTCAACCTCACTCAACCCCGAAATCTCAAAGCCTCTCCCATTCTTCTCTCCGAATAGCCATTTCTCTTTTGTGAACCGAGTGGTGTTCTTGACCATTTGCCTCCAACGGTGGAGTCCGGTCACTTTTGACCACACCGTTGGCTTCGCCTCCTCGCGTTCTACGCGGTGCTCCTCTCGCTTTTGCCGGAGCATCACCGGAGCATCGCCGGACCACCGTGGCCAAACCGCGCCGTCGTTTTTCTCCTCGTTGCGAGCCGACCGTGCGTGTTCCATCAAAACCGAGGTGAGCATCATGTTCCCGACGTTCTCCTCTTCGTTTCGCCACAAACCTCACCCACTAACTCCTCTCCGTTTGTCCGGAACGCCGATGTCAACCCGCCAGTCGCCTAATGTCTTCTCCGCCATGTTTCGTCACCATCCGATGTCCGTTGGCCGAGCCGCCTGTACCGTTGAGTTCGTCTCGACGCGTTCTACGCCATGCTCCCATCGCCATCACTCGAAGACTCCCCGAGGCGTCGTCGACCTGGTCGAGCCAGACGCGGAAACCGTGCCTTCGCGCGTACACCACTTTTTCGGTAAGCGCTTTGATTTCTGTTCACGTCATATCGTGTCCTAGTCTCCAAGAAATTTATCTATTATTTTTATTTAATTTTTCATGGATCCAATTATCAGAAATTGAACTTTCCGCGAAAATGGCCGTTTTTGACTCCCGAGGTCGATTCGTCGTCTCTGTTGAGTTTTAGCCTGTGCCGTAATTTTTCTTGGACTTGCCTCGCCGCGTTCTACGCTGTGCTTCCTTCCGTTTCCCCAAAAAGCATCCACAAATTTTTGCCTCCGACACCTCGCCATGGCCGCCAATGGCATCTCGTGTCTCCGTCTATCCGTTGGTGTTTTCCCCAATCCGTTCGCGTCATATCGTGCCAAACCATCCCAGGTAGCTACCTTCCAAATAGTTTTGGATTCGCTTCACCGAGCATCAAGATATCAAGTTTTTCCTTTTCCTTCCGACATCGCTCAAGCGTCGATTCGCCGCCTCCGATGGGTTTTCGGTGAGACGACGATTTTCCTAGCTTTGCCAAGCCGCGTTTTAGCCCGTGCTCACCCTACATCTCCACGCCCATACCCGGTACTATCTCCTCCAATGCATCCGTTGTCGCAACATCGCCATCACCGCCGTTACCCTCACCGCCGCTGATTGCCGCCGCCTCGACGCCGTAACCATGTCACTACCTTTGCCTCGTCTCCATTATTCTATTTTGTCCGTTCGCCACCACTTCGCAACCAATCGACACCGTTTTATTCAAAAGAAATTCTCGGATTTTGTTATCATTTGATGTGATCTTTAAAACTTCCGGATATTCGTTCTCCTCATTCGAACTCCGAATCCGTTGTTTCTTTCTTCTAAATTCATCTAAAATCTTAACCTTTCTTCTAGTATATATTTTGTATTTTGTGATTTTATTTGTATTTATTTGTTCTTTTGTATTTATCGTTCGCCGTAGAACCCGACGTGAATCAAGAAATTTCCGACCCACGAAGAAGAAAGTCAAGATATCGCACACGAAGGCAAGTCTTCTTTGAACATCTTGAACCCATGTTTGAGAAATGTTTTGATTATTTTAAATCTAATGCATTGCTATATTACATAAAATGATAATTTCTGTTTTAGAGATATTAGTTAAACCGATAGTTGTTATACCCTCATTTGGCATTGACAACCATGTACCTTTGACACCCTAGGATTTCCTTTGTCTCAATAATGAGATTATTATTAAACTTTGGTAAATGTTGTAACGGTAGTAAAATGCTTAGTCATGCTATATACTCCTTTGGTACCTTTTGAAATGGGAAATTATATTTTGTGGAACTGGATTTTGTTCGTAATTTAGTGGTGATTGAGTTGCCAACGTTCTTTAAAACTAAAATAAAATGTGAGAGTTGGTTTAGATCGGGCGGATGGTAAGATTGGTTTGGTGCGGTTAGCACGAGAACTTGTAAAGTGTATGTTCCGCCTAGTCAATTAAGGACCGACGCTTGTGTTTGTCCAGACTGAGCACTACCGTACAACCACAAGTCTATATGGGTACGACCTAGCTGACTAACTTACGATAGTTTAGTCTAGGTACCACCAGTGGAAAGTGGGTGCCAGGGTGTACTGTTTATCCACAGTGAGGGACAGGGTTTACTGTACTCATACGGCGCAAGGGGGGGCTTCTGACTGGGTGGTTTAACCGTTCAGCGGTGGAACCTCAGCGGGTGGTAACTAGCTAGACTAGAGTAAGGTAAAAGCTTTGTGATATTTTATCTGGGTCTCATGCCTAAGGAAGCGTGTTGACTATTAAGATAACTTATCTCTTGTGGGTAAAGTGTACAACCTCTGCAGAGTGTAAAACTATTCGAATAGCCGTGCCCACGGTCAAGGCGAGCAAGGAATGCATTCACATGGTAGATCTTGGGTTTTGGTTTTAAAATAAAAATTTTGGAAACCGGGAGTGGTTGGAACTTCCGGAGTTGTCATGGCGGTGTAGCCAGTGTGGGTGGTGTAACCCGTTTTTCTTAAACCCTGGCGGTGTAGCCAGTGAGGGTGGTGTAACCCGTTTTCTTGAACTTTGGCGGTTAGCCAGTGGTTTAGTGTGGGTGGTTTAACCCGTGGTTTTGAACTTTGGCGGGTTGAGCCAGTATTCAAGTGTTGGTGGTTGGAACCTTCACTATAAAATTATTGATAGATTCTGTTAAAACAATCACTTTGCTAAAGTGATGCCTTTAAAAATAATTAATGGTATTTGAAATAAAATATGGCTTTGTGCAAAAGAACCATATGATCCTCCTTTGTTAAGCCTTGCATCTATTGCATTTTCCCAAGACTTATGAGTACTTTATGTACTCACATGCTACACTTAAAATAATACCCAGAGGAATATGAAGCTCAAGAAGGAAACTTCGACTACGATGCATATGGATTCGACGAAGGCTTTCCGGAGTACTAGGTTGCGCTCCCACCAATTGCCTCGTGGCGTATTGATGGGTCTTCATCCATTGGATTTATTTTGCTTCACGTGCTTTATGTTGTGTGTGTGTGAGGTCTTAAAACCTCATTTGTAATAAAGAGGCATTTTGGTCTGTACTCTCGATTATTGTAATAAAGCGTTATTGGTTATGTATTCATCACTGTTTGACTGTGTGCACTAGCTTTGATCTGGGACTAGTGCTGTAATACATAGAGGGTCCGGATTCGGAAATCCGGGGTCCCGACAGTCTGTCTTCTGAGCTTGATTTGATTAAGGTGGAGAACATTAGTCTTCTTGCTGAGCTTGAGATGGGTAGGGTAGTTACTGTTTCATCTTCTACTGTTGAGACTATTTCTTGCACCTCATGTGAGAATAAGGATAATGCTTTTAGAGGTCTTTATACATTGCTTCTCGATCCGCCCGAGACTTGTGAAAGTTGTAACAATTTGAAGATGAACCTAAAGCAGGCGGATCATAAAATTGCGAATTACAAGCTTTTCTTCTTGAGCCTATTGCTTCATATGTGAACCGTCCTAAGTTAATCACGAACTTGAGTCTGCTTTCAAAAGCAGTTTCAAGAAATGATTGTCACTAATAAGAAAATGGCTCGCTTTGCGACAAAGGACCCCGTTAGCTCACCATGCATTAGTTGTGATAAACTAAAACTTGAACTCGTTGCTTTAAATGAAAATGTGTGAAGCTAACTAAGGATCAACTAGTGAAGCCATCAACGCTTGTAATGTGATTCTTGGTGTGGGGAGAAGCCCAAGGGTAAGGTTGAGGCGCTTAGGGCGTGAACCAAACCGCTAGTAGTAGGACTATCCCATCGTCGGTACTGTGCGTGCACAAGCCATTCTTTCCTCTACTGCTGGTTCTTCTTCTGCTCCCTTACCTTCTGCTGTCTCTTCTTCTCCCTGCTCTTCTTGCACATCTCTCTTTCGGGAGTGTCAGTATCTTATGAACACCCTCGAGAGATTTGTAGGCGGCAAGAAGAAGCTTAATCTTATTCTAGACCAATCCAAGATCTGCAAATTCAATCAAGGTCTAGGATACGATTTTCATGAGGATGTGAGGAAGCGTCCACCTGTTGTGCTTAGACCCAGAGCCGCAGGTGTGATCGAGGTCAAGCCGGGACTAAGAAAGTTCAATTCAAATCGGCGGGCTTTGTCCGGGATTTCGGCGACAGGTGATACCACCGCCGCTTGACCACTCGTAGCGAAGCCATCTCATGCTACTTCTGCCTCTCAGAAGGCGAAGTATCATTGCACCTTCTGTCAGAATGATGGACACTTAATCGATCGGTGCTTCAGACGCGCCAAGATTGCGCGTAGAGACCGTGCTGAGGCACTTAGGCGTATTCAGGGTCGGCCCCAGACCCTGAGTGCACCTAAGACCAGCACGAGGTCTAGGATGGTTTCTTCTGACAGTTTTGGGCAGCATCAAGGACTTGGTTTTTCCGAGTTTTCTGGTTTTCGTCCTCATGCTACTCCTGGTCGTGACTTCCGCCGTCCTGAGGGTAGATCTCGCTTCCCCCGTCGAGATAGCTACCCGCGGCGTGATCAGCATGCTGCCGGAGCTCCGACTCGTTCTCCTGTAGTAGTCGGACCCAGCAACAGCTTCAGGTCTGCACACAGACCTTTTGCTTCTTTGGGTGACAGAGAGCGTAGGGTAGATAGAGGTCAGTCGTGCTTGACTACTTCATTTGCTCGACGTGTTACTCAGTATTGGGTGCCAAAATCACTCTTGATTTACCCCAAGATCGAGACTTTACTCTGCTTGACTCGGGTTCACGGGGCGAGGAAGGAAAGGTTTGGCTCGTAGACTCCGGGTGTTCACGACACATGACCGGAGATTCCCGTTGGTTTTCTTCCCTTGCCCGTGCTCCAGGTGATGAGACGATCACCTTCGGAGACGCTTCGTCTGGGCGTGTCATCGCCAAAGGTACTGTACACATTAATGATTCATTTATTTTAAAAGATGTTACTTTGGTGAGTAAGCTGCATTACAATTTGCTTTCGGTTTTCCAGCTTACCGATGACGGTTTTGAGGTATGCTTTAAGAAAAACGCTTGCAAAATTCTTGATTCTTCGGGTAGTCTGGTTTGCGGGATTTCTCGATATAGGAGGATCTTTCGTGCTGATTTTGTTGAGTCTTCTGGTGATCCTCTCCGGTGTTTGGTTACTTCTGAGTCCCGTGATCTTTCTTTCTGGCATAGGAGACTTGGTCATATTGGCTTTGATCATTTGACCCGAGTTAGTGGTCACGATCTCATTCGTGGTCTGCCGAAACTCAAGATGGTCAAAGATCTAGTTTGTGCTCCTTGCCGGCACGGCAAGATGGTTGACCCTTCCCATCCTCCGGTCACAGTTACCATGACCGATGCACCAGGACAGCTGCTCCATATGGACACAGTTGGACCAGCTCGAGTGCAGTCTGCAGGAGGGAAGTGGTATGTCCTTGTCGTGGTCGATGACTACTCAAGGTATTCTTGGGTGTTTTTCTTAGCCTCAAAGGATGAGACGTTTACACATTTCCGAGGTCTTTTCAGTAGGCTTTCTGTTGAGCTTCCGGGTGCCTTACGAGCGATCCGCAGTGACAATGGCATGGAGTTCAAGAATTCCTACTTTGAGAGTTTCTGCGATGAGACAGGTGTAGAGCACCAGTTCTCTTCTCCATACATCCCTCAGCAGAATGGCGTTGTGGATAGGAAGAACCGTACCTTGGTCGAGATGGTCAGGACAATGCTTGATGAGTACTCTACACCGCGGAAGTTTTGGGCTGAGGCTATAGCTACCGCGTGCCATGTTTCAAATCGAGTTTTTCTCAGGGCACACTTGCACCGCACTTCTTACGAGTTGAGATATGGGCGAAAGCCCAGTGTATCTCATTTCCGTGTGTTTGGTTGCAAGTGCTTCATCTTGAATTCCGGGAATATAGACAAGTTTGAGTCACGTTCTTGTGATGGTATCTTTCTAGGCTACTCGACTTCTTTGCGGGCTTATAGGGTCCGCAGGCTGAGTCTAGCAAAATGGTAGAGACACGTGAGGTGACCTTGACGAGGCCGGTCAGGGACTAGGCCCGATATCTCAGGTTCTTTAGAGCAGTTCGAGACCATCTTTGTGGATGATGAGGACGATGGAGACAATGGTTGTCTACCCGATCCAATCCCTCATCCACCCCTTGAGGTGCCATCTTCCACCGCACCTCAAGGCGATCAGCCCATGCCTTCTGCCTCCTCTGGAGCTAGTGGCTCTGTTCCTACCTCGTCAGCTCATGAGGTAGAGACCACTTCTTCATCTCATCCTGGACATCCTAGACATATCCAGAAAGCTCATCCTTCTGAGCAGATGATTGGAGACCTCTTTGAGCGAGTCACACGCTCAAAGTCTGGCATGTCACTCTTCTGTCTCCACTCTACTTTCGTTGCCTCATTTGAACCTAAGGACGTTTGTCATGCTCTATCTGACGAGTCTTGGGTAAATGCCATGCATGAGGAGTTAGACAATTTCGAAAGAAATAAGGTCTGGTTGCTTGTTGAGCCCCCACAAGGTCACAATATCATTGGAACTAAGTGGGTGTTCAAGAACAAGCAAAGTGAGGATGGTGTGGTTATTCGAAACAAGGCTAAATTGGTAGCTCAGGGGTTTTCCCAGGTTGAGAGTCTAGATTTCGATGAGACCTTTGCCCCTGTAGCTAGACTTCAGGCCATTAGAATCCTGCTTGCCTTCGCAGCTTCTAAGGGTTTCAGGCTTTACCAGATGGACGTCAAGAGTGCCTTCCTCAATGGCCTTATTGAGGAAGAAGTCTATGTGAGACAACCTCCTGGTTTCGAAAACCCCAAATACCCAAACCATGTCTACAAGCTCTCTAAAGCATTGTATGGACTTAAGCAAGCCCCTAGAGCTTGGTATAAGAGGCTTAAGTCCTATCTGTTGAGTCATGGTTTCGAAATGGGTAAAGTAGACAAGACCTTGTTCATCCGCCGGCATGGCAATGATCTTCTGCTCGTCCAGATTTATGATGATGACATCACCTTTGGCGGATCCTCATATGCTCTCGTTTTCCAGTTTTCCGATGTCATGAGCTCGGAGTTTGAGATGAGCGTGATGGGCGAGTTGAGCTTTTTCCTTGGCTTCCAAATTGCGAGACTCGGGAGGGTACCTTCTTGCATCGTAAAGTACACTCGAGACCTCTGAGCGCTTGATATGAGTGATGGTAAGCCAGTGTCCACTCCGATGGCTACATCAATTCCACTCGACCCAGATGAGGACGGCGAGCCAGTTGATCAAAAGGAGTATCGTAGTATGATCGGCTCCCTCTTGTACCTCACTGCCTCGAGACCGGACATACACTTTTCTGTGTGTCTTTGTGCCCGGTTTCATGCCTCTCCTCGCGTATCTCACCGCCAGGCGGTGAAGCGCATCTTTCGGTACCTTCGAGCTACTATTGACTATGGTATCTGGTACTCTTTCTCTTCTTGTCTTTCCTTGAGAGCCTATTCGGATGCGAGACTTTCTTTGGTCAGAGGATAGATAGGAAGAGCACTTGAACACCGCCAATTCATTGGCACTTCTCTCGTTTCCTGGTCCTTTTATGATCCATGTCATGTCAAATAGGCTGAGTTGAGCGTTGAATCTCTATTGAGCCTTAGTTTGAGCTGTTTTAAGTCTCTTGATGATGCATAAGCTAGTACAATCTGTTAAAAAGCAAAAAAGATCTCTTTTGTGTGAAAAAACTGATTTCACCAATTCTTTCTCATAAGACGGCTTGCCATTGCACTAGGCATGAACTCAGGGGGAGTTTTGGATGACCTATACTATCTTCTTAAGCTTATTGCTTGGAGTAGTCGCATAAGGCTTGAGATCTAGCACATGATAAAAATATTGGTTGGAAACGACCATAAGTTTCAAAAGAAAATCTGTCATTTGTGCTCAATTTGCTTAAGCTACTAAAAGAACCAAGTACTTGAACAAATGTTTCACTCTTGAGCATATAGCACTCTACTTGGACTCAATATTAGCTTCTTGGTTCCGCTTAGCTTAATTGACATGGCTTGCATCATCCTTGGATGTCTCTAGCTAGACTTTGCTTATTGATGACTTGACTTGCTCACAAATTGCACTACATTTCAGATTGTCATCTCTTTGGTTTAGCTGGCATATACATATCTTGTCATGATCTAGATAGCATATTTATGTGTTATAGCTTGATGTAATCCTTATGGTTATTTTGGATAATTCTCATGGCTCTAAATGCATAGAATAAACAAACTTCAGTCATTTTATCCCAAATATGTTATATTCTCTTTCTTGCATCCTTGATGTGTTTATTGCCAAAAGGGGGAGAATATTGGAGAAAAAGTCTTTTGGGAGATCTTTCTAGAGCTTTGGAGAACAATTTGCTCTTTCTTGAGTTGCTCTAGCGATTCCCTTGTCGACATGGTCATTTACTTCATTCTCTTCTTTGGACCATGTTGGATTCTTCAAACTCAACTTCATGCTTTTTCGGTGTTTGTCAATATACTCATCAAGAGGGAGATTGAGAGACCATGTGATGTGACCATGCCACAATCACATACAACCATAGCGCCCAATATCAAGATTAAACTAAAGGTGAATTCGTTTATTCAGCTTCAATATATTTTAAATGAGAATATGATGCTACCTAATGATGAAAATATATATTTTTACAGCACCACATCACTTTTGCACCAATTCAAGGAAGAGTTCAACTTGGACACGTTTTGGAATCCAATTCGGCCTTCAGATCAATTTGGATTCAGCTTGACAGGCCCAACTTCAAATGTACATAACTTTCATATACGAAGTCCGTTTGAGGTCCACGAGTACTTCATGGAAAGATTTCCTCATCCTCTTTCTAATGGATCTGGTCTCATCTCTAAATTCCTTCTGAGCACACCGGAATCGTCAAAAGAGTCCACGTGGGCACGTACTGGAATCGGATTCGAACTGCTGCGATGTTGTCAAGTTCAAACGGACATAACTTTTTCATACGGACTCCGTTTGGGACGTTCTTGGACTTCATGGAAAGCTTATCAAGTCTACTTTCTAAAGGATTTAACCCCACCTTCAAATTTTATCCGAGCCGGCCGCAATCGTCGAAAGAGTCCACGTTGGGCACGTACTGGAATCGGATTCGAACTGCTGCGATGTTGTCAAGTTCAAACGGACATAACTTTTCATACGGACTCCGTTTGGGACGTTCTTGGACTTCATGGAAAGCTTATCAAGTCTACTTTCTAAAGGATTTAACTCCACCTTCAAATTTTATCCGAGCCGGCCGCAATCGTTGAAAGAGTCCACGTTGGTTTTGAGTCCGAGTCAAAGGGTGCTGCGCCACCTCCACTTGGGTCCGTGGACCTTGTAATGCTATATAAGAGCCATCTTTTCCTATGCTAGGACTTAGGTTTTGTTTAGATTAGTTTAGCCCCATGTGCAAACTCCACGTTGTCTCTTGTGTCGACTAGACCAACAGATTCGTGTTATTGAACCTCAACTATCTTGTGCGACTTTTATATCTAGCAATTTTCAGATTGCTCACTATCCTTGTTCTTGCTTGTTCTTTGATTGCATGCAGGAATAGACCTTCGTGGTCAGGTCAACCGCGTTCTTGGCACGGTTGATAACAACTTGAATTGGTTCAGCGATTGCTAAGGCATAGCGTCGTCGACGGTTGTAGTCGGATCGCAAGGGTCACGTCCACCAAAATCAAAGTTATCATCCTATCGGAAGATCGGGACCCCATGGTTCCATCAGTTGGTATCAGAGCTTCAGTTGACCGGTAGGAATTTCTTGTATCCCTAGTTAGTAGTTTGGTTTTTATTTCCCATAGTCCAGAAAAACTGTCCTACAAAAGAGTTAATTTCCTTGTCCAAACCTCGTTGTGCCTTTCAATCTATTAGTTTTGGTTTGCTAAATTGAGTTTATGTTCGTTTTAGCTTTGTCTAGTTGCTGGTCATATCCTTGATTCCATAAATATCCAAATAAAAAAAAATTCCCCACTCCAAACCCTAATTCCAATTCGGCTGAATTTTCCTTTCTCTGCAGCCGCCTCCAAAAAAGTCATAACTTTTGATTCCCTGATCCTTTTTGAGTGAGACCACCTCCATTAGATTCATAACTTCATTATCTATCTGCCTATAAAATTTTGCTTCAATCCAGTACGGCATTAAAAAGATATCTGCGGTGCAAGTTGACCTAAAATTCCAGTTTGAATCTGCAATAGTCTGCAGTTGTGATTTTTGTGCGAATTTTTCAGTCGGTTTGTGGAACTTGGCCCCAAAACAAAAGTTGTGGAAAAAGCCGTCAGGAAACTGTGAAAAAAAAGAATCATTGAAAAAGAGGCAACTGACAGAAAGTTACGGCCAAAATACCGACGTGCTGTCCAGTGGACAAAAATTTTCAGTTTTCAGTTTTGGGTTAATCCTTGTGTTCTTCAATTCCAAATTGCATTCTATTGAATTATCTTGTGTCTATCACTCCTATACTTTGTTATACACTTATTTAGCCTTCATCCATCGTTGTTTGATCAGCAACATAGGCTAAGTGCTAGATACGAACTATAATTCAATTATATGCAATTTCTGAAATTAATTGATTGTTCTCCAATGCTACATATTGAGCCTTCAAGCTATACCTTATCTTGACCGAAAGCAGACCACGTCGAACCGTCTTTTGCAATCGCTGAACTAATCACCAAAGTCGATTTATCACGAACCGACCACCGGTTGCACCACCCGTTTGCTTTGGTAAGAACTTGTAAGAATTTGGTAAGAGCTTGAGAGATGTGTGACTTGATTTGAGCCTCCACATCCCAAAGAGTTGATAGGAACATATACCGTGATTTGTTTCCTTGCTTTCTACTAACAATGACAGGCTCGAGAAAATGGGTAGATTATGATGTCATCATGGGCGATTTGAACTCGAAGGAAACAACTCATGGTATACATCTTGCCACTCACCGAGAGTACGTCTTGGACTACTTCTTGTGGGTTACTATGTTGGATAGTTACTTTGAAAGACAAGATCTTGATCCTTATGAGAAGATGAGCATGGCAAGGACGACGCGATTGGTGATGTGCAACATTGGTGGTCGAATCTCGAGTTCCACTACATATACACATGGGAGGAGATGAAGAAGAAATTGCAACGTCGTTTTGTACCTCCACCACCCACGGTCTGGCGAGGTGCAACCTAAGGTAACTGAAAATGTTGATATTGTTTTGGCTCCTAATCCATCTGCAGATACCGCCGAGGTGCTTAAAGAGATGAAGGATGAACTGGTGCATCTCATGCCATTAGAGGAGAAGTTTGAGGTACCTACGATCTCGATGAGGACGATAATGACAAAGGTACTGATTTGGTGCTACAACAAGACATAGAGCAACCTTGTGAGTATATACCTCTGTAGTTCAATCTTTTGATATTCCTTGTGTTAACTTGAATGAACCATGTGCTGATCTAAATTCTTATAATTTTGCACATATCGAATTAATTACACATAAGGAAGTATTTGATAGAATATCCTAGCGATGCATTGTGCTATATCATGCTTAATGATGCCGTTAGTTTGGAATGTGCTATGAGGAAAGTTTCTGATCTTTTATATCTAAATTCTCTATCTAGCACGTACACCTATTGTTTTAAATTAATTGGGGATTATGGTGTAGACAATCAATTTCTTGTATATCGAATATGCATAACTTGTGATCACATGGATGAGCTGAAGCTTGTTGTTTTGAACAACAACTCTTATATCTTGAATCTTGTTCATTATGAAAGAAAAATAAAATCTAGTGATCATTCAATGCTTATGTATTCTTCTATTGAACCATCTAACATTGACAATCTGAATAATGAAATTGATGTATGGAAGAATTTGCAAATCTTTTCACCCTTGCTAGATAAATTTGTTATTGCTCAATTGAAATATGATTATATAGATGAACTTTGCTTGATTCCAAAAGTTGTAGCTTTGCCCATATGTGCCATTACTACAAGTTCACAACTTGAGATTTGAATTGCATAAATACTTGATTACATTTGCAAACCTAGTTTCAATAATTGCTTTGTGTGAGATTTTTTTTGATTTGCTCATTAACTTATATGATTACTCTTGGGTTAATAATACAATGAGCTGTTATGATCGCTGTTGTTTTATAACATTAATTGTGCAACAACGAAGAACTGTTAAAGCGAATGACATATACATATACCATGCATACACCTTGGCTTCGTTGCTACCCTATTTTCAGCTTATCAAAAGCCGAGGATGGCTTTGTTTGCAAGAAGGGGAGGATGATAAGAACATGTACCCTATGGAAACAACTATATTTGCTATACTTATTGTTCCAATAGCAAGAGCTCCTATGCATCACTTAAATTATCAGGTGAGCTCGTTTCAAGGAGGTTTTACTTTGTGTTATAAAAAACTTATGATATTACATAATGAGAGCTTGCTGCATTTGTTATCATGTACCAAGATTTATGATCAAGATCATACAATACATGAGGCTACACATATGTTAAAACCGAGGACGGTTTTCTGTCAAGAAGGGGAGGATGATGTGACCATGCCACAATCACATACAACCATAGCGCCCAATATCAAGATTAAACTAAAGGTGAATTCGTTTATTCAGCTTCAATATATTTTAAATGAGAATATGATGCTACCTAATGATGAAAATATATATTTTTACAGCACCACATCACTTTTGCACCAATTCAAGGAAGAGTTCAACTTGGACACGTTTTGGAATCCAATTCGGCCTTCAGATCAATTTGGATTCAGCTTGACAGGCCCAACTTCAAATGTGCATAACGTTCATATACGAAGTCCGTTTGAGGTCCACAAGTACTTCATGGAAAGATTTCCTCATCCTCTTTCTAATGGATCTGGTCTCATCTCTAAATTCCTTCTGAGCACACCGTAATCGTCAAAAGAGTCCACATTGGGCACGTACTGGAATCGGATTCGAACTGCTGCGATGTTGTCAAGTTCAAACGGACATAACTTTTTCATACGGACTCCGTTTGGGACGTTCTTGGACTTCATGGAAAGCTTATCAAGTCTACTTTCTAAAGGATTTAACCCCACCTTCAAATTTTATCCGAGCCGGCCGCAATCGTCGAAAGAGTCTACGTTGGGCACGTACTGGAATCGGATTCGAACTGCTGCGATGTTGTCAAGTTCAAACGGACATAACTTTTTCATACTGACTCCGTTTGGGGCGTTCTTGGACTTCATGGAAAGCTTATCAAGTCTACTTTCTAAAGGATTTAACCCCACCTTCAAATTTTATCCGAGCCGGCCGCAATCATTGAAAGAGTCCACGTTGGTTTTTGAGTCCGAGTCAAAAGGGTGCTGCGCCACCTCCACTTGGGTCCGTGGACCTTGTAATGCTATATAAGAGCCATCTTTTCCCTATGCTAGGACTTAGGTTTTGTTTAGATTAGTTTAGCCCCATGTGCAAACTCCACGTTGTCTCTTGTGTCGACTAAACCAACAGATTCGTGTTACAGAACCTCAACTATCTTGTGCGACTTTTATATCTAGCAATTTTCAGATTGCTCACTATCCTTGTTCTTGCTTGTTCTTTGATTGCATGCAGGAATAGACCTTCGTGGTCAGGTCAACCGCGTTCTTGGCACGGTTGATAACAACTTGGAATTGGTTCAGCGATTGCTAAGGCGCAAGCGTCGTCGTACGGTTGTAGTCGGATCGCAAGGGTCACGTCCACCAAAATCAAAGTTATCATCCTATCGGAAGATCGGGACCCCATGGTTCCATCACCATGTGAGGTCATCCCATGTGTATGATGAGTAATTGACATCGGCTTAGGGAAGTCGAGTTTGAGTTGGTTGGTTCGGACCATGTCGTTGCGTGGTGCAACGGGCTCGGTCGGACTTGGTCAAACCTGGTCAATATGTTTAGGGTGCATATTCTGATGACTCGACAGGTTTGGACTCTAGTATGCTTTCATGTATCGAGCGGTGCTATTTGATGTGTTGCTTGTGCGTGTTGGCGCGGGGCGTCGAGGCGGAGTCGTGGCGAGACACGAGGTGACCGGACTAGACGCAGGTGGCGTTGAGGTCAGAACGGTCGGATGTGTCGAAGACGGCGGAGATTCGATGTGGTTGCGAGGCATACACGACAAGGAGCGCGGAAGCTTCCCGGAAGGTGCAGGAGGGGCGAATCGGTAAATTCGCAAGGCTGCACAAGCGGGAGACGGCTCCGTTAGGGTTTAGCCGACGTAACGGGTTGGAGACCCGTTAGCCAAGGGCTATAAATAGGTGTTGGGGGCTGCATACCCCCTTGAGGGTTTTTATGTATTTGCTCTCCATTTTGTGTGTGTTCCTCCCAAGAAGCATGTGAGGCTCTTGGTGTTCTTGCGGATTGAGAGGGAGAGGATAGATTAAGAGTCTTGTAATCTTTCTTGTTCTAATGTTCATGCGTATCGTGACTCCTTTGTATCTTTTTGTTTGAGTTGGAATGAAAAATCTGAAGTGTTTTCTCTGTTCTTCTCTATCTTATCTATGCTTTAAGGACTGTCTTCTTTGGTTTCTTTGCCAGCTTCTCGGTTCTATTGCTTTGGTTCAAAGGGAGTTCATTTGGGAGCTTCTGGAGCTTAATATTGACATAATTCAACTTGAACTAAAAGTTGCATCACATGTTATGGGGGACCTGGATTTTCTTACAATTTAGCATTTTGCATTGTAAGATAACTACATAGAGCTTTGATTATTATCCTGTTATGACATGTTTACAATGCATTACATCTTGCCATGATATGTGCTTACTTGCTAGATTTATCATGACTTTATATGTGTAGACTAGTCTTTATCATGCTAAGTTGTTTAAAAAAGCACAACTTGAATTAATTCATGTCATGATAGCTCATGAGACTAGTCTGTATTTAGTTATCCTTTTATGATTCATACCATGTCAAATAGGCTGAGTTGAGTCTTGAATCTTCTATTGAACCTTAGATTGTGCTATGCTAGTTCTTTTATGAAGCATGAGTTAGTTTTTAACTCTCTGTTCTTGAACTACATTCAGCATAAGCAAAAAGATCTCTTTTGTGCGAAAAAACTGATCTCACCAATTCTTTCTCATGAGATTGCTTGCCATTGCACTGGGCATGAACTCAGGGGAAGTTTTGGATGACCAAGATCATTTCCTTAAGCTTCTTGCTTGGAGTGGTCGTATAAGGCTTGAGATCTAGCACATGACTAAAATTTTGGTTGGAGACGACCATGAGTTTCAAAAGGAAAAACAAGTCAATTGTGCAAAATTTGCTTAATTACAACATGATCAAAGTGCTTGAACAAATGATTCATTTTAGGACTTATAGCACTCTAAGTTGGCTCAATTCTAGCTTCTCGGTTCCACTTAGATTATTGACATGGCTTGCATCATCCTTGGATACCTTTAGCTAGACTATGATCTTGGATAACTTGACATGCTAAGAAATTCGACTAATTTTTAGATTATGACTTCTTTGGCTTAACTTGTCTATATATATATCGTCATGATCTCGATAGCTTTCTATGTTGTTATGGCTTGATGTAATCTGTTATGGTCATTTTGGATAATTCTCATGGCTCTAAATACTTAGAATAAATAAACTTCAGTCATTTCATCCAAATCATGATATATTCTCTTCTTTGCATCCTTGATGTGTTTATTGCCAAAAGGGGTTGAATAGTTTTGGGAGCTTTGAGGAAAACTTGTTCTTTCTTTTGCTCCTTCTGTCGACATGGTCATTAGCGTCATTTCCTTCTTTGGACCATGTTGGATTCTTCAAACTCAACTTCATGCTTTTTCTGGATTTGTCAATATACTCATCAAGGGGGAGATTGAGAGACCATGTGGTGGTCATCCCGGTGAGAATGATGAGTAATTGACATCGTTTTAGTAAAGTCGAGTTTGAGTTGGTTGGTTCAGACCCTGACGTTGCGTGGCGTAACGGGCTCGGTCGGACTCGGTCAAACTTGGTCGTATGGGTTAAGGTTGCATATTCGATGACTCGGCGTGTTTGATCTCTATTTACGCTTTCATGTATCGGCGGTGCTATTTGATGTGTTTCTTGTCCGTGTGACCGCGGGGCGTCGGGCGGAGTCGTGGCGAGACACGAGGTGACCGGACTAGGCGCAGGTGGCGCTGAGGTCAGAACGGTCGGGATGTGTCGAAGACGACGTGGACTCGAGGTGGTTGCGAGGCGTGCGAGGCAAGGAGCGCGGAAGCTTCCCGGAAGGTCCAGGATTTAGCGGGCGTAACGGGGCGGAGACCCGTTAGCCAAGGGCTATAAATAGAGGTGAGGGGCTGCATACCCCTTAGGACACTTGAGAACTCATTCATCCCTTTGTGTGGGTTGTGTTCCTCCCAAGAAGCTTGTGAGGCTCTTGGTGTTCTTGAGGATTGAGAGGGAGAGAATGGATTGAGAGTCTTGTAATCTTTCTTGTTCTAATGTTCATGCGTATCGGGACTCGTCTATATCCTATGTATTCCTTGTTTTTCATGAATGAATCATTTTGTCAACTTTCGAGTTTTGCTCTCCCTCAAGAGATGAATGTTAGTTTTTGGTTCTTGGTTCTCTGTTCAGTCCGACAAACTGCAGCATGGTTTTGTTTAGCTTTTGTCTTTGTTTTCATGCGTGAGGGAGATATGTTCTGTGCTCTCTTCTCGGGTGTGTGAGCCCAGGATGAACAATAGGAATTGAGCTGTCGATTGAGAAACTCTCAGGAATCGTGTATATCTTTGTCTTATTTTATGAGAGATATGTTTGGTTGATATGACTACTTGTTCTTGTCGAGATCAATTACGAATCTCGACCACTGTTTGTTTTCTCTTCTATTCGGCTTTTCAGTCCAGAATTGCTAGTGAGGCATTTGTCTGTTCCTTCTTCTCCTTTTGTCATTTCTTCATTTACTGCTCTCCAGTCCTTCCCTTGGCAGTAGAAGAAGGTTATACTTTGTTTGATTTTCTGGCCTACTGAGTCTGAGAAGAGTAGTGGTTCCTTGGCTATTTTACATTCTTTGGATCGTGACGTAGGTAAACTCTTGTGACTTTGGTTTTCGCTTTATGTCGGTGAAGTTTCTCTTTGTTTCCCCTTTTGCACAGGATTTCCTTTTCCCTTTTTCTTTACTTCTTTTCCCTTTTCAGTCTTCTTGGCAAGTTCTGAATTTTCTTCCTTCTTTTGCTTTCGGTTCTTCCTGCAGTCTTTCTTTTCAGTTTCTTTTCTAGTCTTGGCAGCTGCAAGCCTTCCGATTCCTGTTGTGAGGAGAGTTCTTCTAAGAGCTACTTTGCTGTGAGGAGAGTTCAGAAAGCCATTTTTCTTTTATTTCTCTAGCAGTTCTTTGACAAATTTGCATGCAGATCAAACAATGATTTTTCGGTTGAATTTTTCTTGGTGGTCTCGATTTATGCTGAATTTTTCGATGTCGCATGCTCCAAATTTCAGTAAGATTAATTTTAATTTTCTGTGAGGTGCTTTGTTTTGCATATTTTTGAAAAATAGTGTACGAATTCTCGGGGGCGATTTTAAGAGAGCGACATTCACCCCCCCTCTGTCGCCATTTTGGTCCTACATCCTCCATCTGTTTTCGGTAGCAGGTTTGGTATTTCCTGTGACCAGTTTGCACTCAGTTTTCAGCCGGTGAAGTTCTTGTTTTCTTTTTCTTCAGTTTACTGCAGAATCTTTTCAAGTTTTGCTTTCCTCTTTGATTGCTTTTCTTGTTTCTAGTATCTGAGCTTTTCAGTTTGTCTTTACCTTTTGCTTTAGTCTGTTTTTGGTTCAGATTTCAGATCTCAGTGCTTGCAGTCTTTAGTACTTACTTTGCTGTCCATTTTTAGTCAAGATTGAACTGCAGCATGTGGTCTTTTGACAGTTTCGCCAGCGAATAGTTGGTGGAAATCGACAAGTAATCATCAATCTTCATTTTCAATCAAGATGTGTTCCCTTGTGTTTTCGATCAGATTTCTGTTTTAAACAGTGCTGATTTCTGTTTTCATTTGCTGTTTTCAGGTTTTAGATTCTTGTTGTTTTTCAGTTTGCATGCAGTCCTGTTTTTCAGTTTAGAAAATCTGTTTTGGACATCAAACTTACTGATCTGCTTTTGTCTTTGCAGAAAGATTGTTGTTGGTGCATTTTGTGTCTACTCCATTGAAAGATTTTTGTCAGCTTGCCATCTCGGTTCATGAAATAATTTTACTCGATTGTCGGTCTGATTTTCTTCCTCCAGTGACCAAACTTCCTCTCTCTTCATAACTGCTATAGTTATCGGAGAGGAGATTTTTAGTGGATACTTTTAGGGGGCTAATTTTTAAAAAAGGGAATATTCACCCCCCCTCTGTTGCCATTTCCGGTTCTACAGCGGGGCACACCTCCGCGCGCACTCTACGGAGTATAAATAAGACTCGTGGGGGCACGCCTCCGCGCGCACTCTAGGACTAGAACTAAGACGCACGAAGGCACGTCTCCGCGCATACTCTATGGAGTACAAATAAGACGCGCAGGGCGCACCTACGAACGCACTCTATGGAGCATAAATAAGACGCGCAGGTGCACGCCTTCGTGTGCACTCTACGGAGCATAAATAAGACGCGCGGGGCACGCCCCCGCGCGTAGTGTATGGAATATAACTAAGATGCGTGGCCGTTGCGCGCACTCTACGGAGTATAAATAAGACGCGCGGGGGCACACCTTCGCGCGCACTCTACGGAGTATAAATAAGACGCACGGCGGCACGCCCCCGCACGCACTCAATGAAGTATAAATAAGACGCGCGGGGGAATGCCTCCGCACCACTCTACGGAGTATAAATAAGACGCACAGGGGCACGCCCCCGCGCGCACTCTACGGAGTATAAACAAGACGCGTTGGGGCACGCCCCCGCGTGCACTCTACGGAATATAACTAAGACGCGCGGCCGTCGCACGCACTCTACGGAGTATATCGAGCGTCTACTTTGGCTAGGCGCCAGCTCCGCTGCCACGACTTCAAAGGGTAGGGGACGGAGTGCTCGAGCGTCTACTTCGGCTAAGCGCTAGCTCCGCTGCCACCACTTCAAATGGTAGGGGATGGAACGCTCGAGCGTCTACTTCGGCTAGGCGCCACTCACCGCGACCACTTCAAAGTGCGAGGGCGGGCGCTCGGCGTCTACCGGCTTGCGCGCCTCCGCTGCCACCACTTCAAAGGGTAGGGGACGGAGTGCTCGAGCGTCTACTTCGGCTAGGCACCAGCTCCGCTTCCACTACTTCAAGGGGTAGGGGACGAAGCGCTCGAGCATCTACTTCAGTTAGTCGCCAGCTCCACTGCCGCCATTTCGAAAGGTAGTGGACGGAGCGCTAGAGCATCTTCTTCGGTTAGTCGCTGGCTCATTGCTGCCATTGCGAAAGGTCGTGACGAGCGCCGAGTGTCTACCGGGCTAGTCGCCACTCGCTATCGCCACTTGAGCGGTAGGGGCGGCGCTCGGCGTCTACTTCGGCTAGTCGCTAGCTCACGCCGCCACTCAAGGGTAGGGGACGGAGCGCTTGAGTGTCTACGTCGGCCAGGTTGGAGAGAAGCGCGATCATGAAAAACGACAGGCACATGTACTCCAACCAAAGTCTTTATTGCATTTGTAAAATAATGTTTACAAGGACAGTTGGTAATGACATTTGTGAAGAGCTAATGTTTACAAGCGCCCTCGAGTATGTAGAGTCGCTACTCGTCAGACTCCACCTTGATACACTCTCAAGGCTTACCCACCGAAGACCGGCCCGCCCAAAAGTTCAGCGAGTCCTCGGTCCACCCCCAATGCCGAAGATGCCGTCGGGTCACGCGGTCAGAGGCTAGCAATTGGCCCCTATCAAGTAGCTGCCTGAAGCAAAGACAGTACAAGTAATCAGAACTCGAGGGTAACTTCCGCTTTATTCGTAAAGAGGGGGGCCATAGGGCTCCAGCTTACAAAAGAGTGTATGCATCACAACACACGCCTACACACTGGGACCCCAGCATCACACCTGTGGGACCGTGCCATGCCTGGGATGGCAGCACCGCCTTCGTTGCGCCGTGGGACTTCGTCAAGCCATTGTCCGAAGTTTCCCTTGCAATGCAGGCTCCGTCGTAGCGCTACCTTCGTCGCGGCCTCCCCGATGTAGTCCCAGATTCGGTCGTGGAAGGCCCGGACGGTCTCGCGAACGGCGCGGACGACGCCCGACATCACCCCAACTCCGGCTGGCATCTCCAGCTGGGGGTTGGCCAGCTCGTTGACATGCCGGCAGCCTCGGTGCTGAAGCAGCACGAAGGCTAGGCGCAAGGTCACAAAGGAGTAGTGGTTACCAAAGGCCTTAGCAGCGTTAAGAGCGAGGCCGGAAGCTTCCCCGATTCGATGAAGCGTCCACGATAAGTTTTCGAGACCAAAGGTGCGAGGTGGCACGTCTACGGCGAGGTCTACAAGGGCACCTTCTAGAGCCAGCATGGCATCCCACGCCGCCACCAAGGCATCGCCCAGAGCCCGGTCCTTTTCCCCAAGAGACGCGATGAGGCAGCCCTTCTCCTCCTCCAGCATGGCGATTTCTTGGAGCAAGCCATCGCGCTCCTCGTCAGCCGCGAGCGCTCGGCCGTCCGAGATCGCCTTCGTGCCCTCCGTCTCTAGGAACTGGATGCGATCGTCCTTGACGGAGTGGGCCTCTTCGGCTGCACGCAGGGCCTCTTCGGCAGGCATAGCCGGTCTTCTAGCGTCCCCCTCTCGTGAGCACGTGCCGCCTGCAGGGCTCGAGCAAGGGCGACGGTCTGCGCAACGCACTCGTTAGCAAATGCCTAGTCGACGGCGCACATCACCGAGTCAAGCACTCACCCTCATCTCCGAGGCCTCTAGCGCGCCTTCTAGGAGCTCTGACCCGCACGCCGCCAGCCGATCGCATTGTCTCGCGCCCGCCAAGCTGCGGCATCTCTCCCGAGGGGACGAAGTTCGCCAACGTTGGTCGTATGGCCTATGTGGTGACAATTTCGAGGGCGCTGGTTGTCGATGCCCCCCGGAACGTCTCTGTCCCTCGAGGGTCTAGTTGTCAAAGCCACTCCTAGAACGTCCCCGTCCCTCGAGGGTCGCCCAAGGCCGGGGACCGTGCCTCCGCTAATAGTGAAAGACTGATCAAATAGCTTCAGGGAAGCCTTGCAGGATCGTACGGGGGGAGTCAAGCTTACCTTCGGCGTTAACCGGCGGGGTCCATCGGGGTGTCCCCTCAGCCTCAGAAGGAACCGTGGGAACTCCAACGCCGCCTGGGGCAGCCGGCTCCTCGGGCCGGGGTGATGAGGACATCTTTTCCATAGATACAACTGTGCCGACTCCACAACAAACTCAACAAACTAAAACTATGATACAAGGACCAATGACTCGAGCGCGAGCATGTCAACTTAACCATCAGGTGAATGCGTTCCTAAGTTTGCATACAAATGTTTCAAAGAATGGCATACTACTTAATTCTTGTGATGATTTAATTGTTCTTAGGAACCATGGGGAAGAACTACGCGAGCTCAAGTGTAGAAGTGGAACCGTCAAGCGCAATCCAAGTCATGTTCGCGAATTCGACTCAGATCCGGTCTTTTTAACAACGTCTACTTCAAACGGCCATAACTTTTGATCCAGAAGGCTTTTCAGGGCGCATGAGTACTCTTTGGAAAGATCTTGGAGTCTACTTTCAGATGGATCTATTCTCACCGCCAAATTCCATCTAAGCCGATCGTAAACTGCAAAACAAGTCGCATCAGTTTTCTAGTCCGAGTCAAAGTGGGCCTTGGGCCTTGTATCACCACTTAGGCTATTTGGGCCAGCCGTACTGTTTATGTGAACAGTAATCCATGAATAGTACCGCACCATTTTGCTTAGATAAGTGCGGCTTCCCCTTCCCCTATTTAAGGAGGTCACACCCCTTTAGTTTTCATCGGGTTTTTCTTAAGAGATTATTCTGCTTAGCAGTTTCACCGCATGTTCGGTTGAGGAACCCCAACTTGTGAACTTAATCTTTATTTTCAATACAATTTCAGATTGCATCTTGAACTCTCTTGTTTGTGTTCTCGATTCACTTGCAGGAGATAGCCTTCTTGGCGAGATCAATCGTGTTCGACACGATTGATAACCAACGGAGCAGTGGTGTAGTGATTGCGAGGGGTTTGATTTGTTTTGGTCGGAGCCTTTGGATCATCAACATCGAGTTCTCCACAATCGACTTATCAGTATCTTTCGGAAGATCGGGCCATCGTCACATTAGTTGGTATCAGAGCAACGGTTGCCTGTGAGGTGATTCGTCCCTTTTAGATTAGTTTATGTTCATCGTATCGTCCCAAAAACTCCAGAAAATTAGCCTACAAAAAAATTGTTCATAGTGTTCTTCCGCTGTCCCAACATCCCTTGTGCCATTACAATTTTTCTTTTCAGTATTGCTCGTTGAATTTTTTGTTACATTGTCGTGTTCAAGTTGCTGATTGCTAGTTTAGTCAGAGTCTAGTTCGTTATTGTCTAGTTGCATCTCGTGTTCCTTTGAGTACCTTTGTCGTTGTGTGTTCTTGTTCCTTGTCGCGTTGCCATCCTTGCCGCGGCCTTCCATCTGCTGCCAACCCTTGCCGCGACCCCCTAGGCGTTGCCATCCTCCGCGACCCTGCCATCCCCTCTCGCGCCTCTCGCTTGTCTCGTCCTTGTGCAAAAAAAGAAAACAATTTAGGGTTTCGGACTCAGAGGAAAAAACAGAGAGAGAGAGTTTGATTTCAGAGTTTGACAAAAAAACAGAAAAAGGAGAAAAAAAAAGACAATGAATGTCCCCTTTGTCCGAAATTTAAAAGTTATCAACCTTTTCCAAATCCAGTGAAATTTGGTGGAGTCCTTCTTGATACATCCATAATCCTCCAGAAAAAATTTGAGCAAGTTTGGCCACGGGATCAAAAGTTATAGTAGTTTGAATTGAGACGGAATCGAATTTGAGTCCGTTTCCGACACACCTTCAGTAAAACGGGCATACCTTTTGCATACGGTGTCCATTTTCGACGTTCTTGTACTCGTTGGAAAGCTAACGATGATCCCGATCAAAACAAATGACTAGATTGTGCTTGTCGCCCTACAAGACCCCCAAAATTGGCCATCTTTAGCCCCGAAATCGCATCGCAAGATTTCAGTTTTCCGTCTTTGGTGATTTATTTGGTCTTTCCTTTGGAATTTGGGTTTCGTCCAGTTGAGAAAGTTGTAGATCTCGTTGAAGCCTTTCAAATGAGCATATATAAGTGAAGGACCGAAATGGCAACAGAGGGGGGGTGAATGGTGCCTTAAAAACTTCCTCCTCAAGTTCTTCTTCTCCTTTAGCTAGAGAGCTAAGAAGTCAGAAAAACAAAGCTCAATCGAACACAGCAACAATAAAACAAGAAGTCGTAACCGAAGACAACCGTTGTCGTAATCGTGAAACTGTGTCGAGTTTTGACCGTGGTCGTATGGGGTGAGAACAGACCAAGACACGCGAAGACCACCGCTACGCAGACGAGGTCGAACGACCAGAAACAGAGGATAACACTGGCGAAAACCGAACCAGAAAACTTATGTCGTAGTCGATCATCCGACAACAGAGATACTACCGTGTGGTCGAAAGCTAGAAAAGATCGGCTCTCGGAAATCGGTGGTCGAAAATACCAAAGACTGCGTGGTCAAATAGGTGACGATCCGACAATGTAACGTATACAGAAATACTACATCGTCGGTACGACCGAGGAGCAAGAATTTAAAGATCTTTTGCACGAGATCCAAAATGAATGAAACTTGAAACTTAGTTCGTACAAGATCTCTCGAAAGTAAAATACCAAGAACCTCCAAAGTCTTCACAACAGAGGAGGAGAAACCAAAGTCGAAACTCGAAAGAGAGCTCCAGTGGCGAGAACCACGTAACTCGGTTTTCTGATTTCGCTTTTGCTCTCGAATGATCTTAGCAAGCAGTAAAACAACTTCCCGATCCCGAGCAAGTGAAGCACAAGCCAACTCTCGGACAAAACACATATGATCGAAAGAACACGAGAGGGCAAACAGATCAAACAAATCATCTCAAGAACAAAAACTGAGAAAGATACAGAGAGATGAATCCAATCTTTTCTATTGCACATGGAGGTTTCTACAGCCACTCCATCGGAGGTACACGAGCATCCATGCTCTTACCGAGACAACTCACACAAGATAGAGAGGAACACTCGTGAGCACTCGGGGACAACCTCACTCCGCTCACGAGACCTAACCTCTCTATTTATAGTCTCACAAGCTAACGGGTCTCAACAGACCACCGTTCTGAGAGAGTCCAAGTGCTGCGAGCCTCCAAGTGCTTTGCCCATTACCCGCTGGCAACGGCTCCACCGCTTTGCCCAATAGCACCACCAACTCGGTGCTTTCCCGGAGGACACAGCTTCCTTTGCTTTGGCATTTCTCCAAAATGCCCTTCAGCAGCCTCCCGAAGCTTCCTCCTCATGCCTTGCTGTTTTCTGGTTACACCACTCGGGCAAGACCACGTCCTCTTCGGCTTCCACGTCGTTCTGGACCTCAACATCTCCTATGTCTAGTCCCGACCTCTCTAAGCCTCACCAAGACATGTCTCCCAGTACCTGCAACCATCAAAGACAACAAAACCATCACATAGCACTGATCCACACAGGAAAACACAACCTGCTCAGCTCAAACCGAGCTCAAGTCTTTTCCACAGAAAATAGACTTTACCAAACCTTGTCAAAATAGTGAACAAACCAGTCCACAAGGTCCATGACTTCACAAGGAACCCAACCGACCAAACCTCACCGTAATCGGACATGAAATGCACCTCACGACCAATTTTAGTGATCCCGCACGACCACGGTCATCCAACCGATAACGTGGTCGAACGCAGTTTCGACCACGTTCAATTCTCGCGCTAACATGGTCGTAGCTCTTCGAGCGCATAACGCGGTCGCACCACCGAGTGCCACAACGTAGTCGTGGCTCCTTTCCCACAACGTGGTCGTGACGCCCACCGACCACGGCCAAAGTGGTCGAACGCCCGACCGCCCAACGTGGTCGAGGCTCCGATCCCACAACGTGGTCGTAAACCCTAGCGCCGAGTGCCGACCACGGTCAAATCTTCTGAGGGCTCATAGCGTGATCGAGCTCGAGCGTTACAACGTGATCGAACGCTCCCAATTGCCAGCGTGGTCGTAAACCCTTCCGACCACGGCCAAAGAACTCGTGACGCTGCTGGTGGAATCCGATTACCACCAACGTGGTCGTGCGCTACCGGTGAACTTCCGATCACGTTCAAATTCGCCGGGGACGCCACAACGTGGTCGTAGACCACCCGATTGAGTTCAACGTGGTCGTATAACCTTCCGACCACGACCACCATGGTCGTACAGCACTCGGAAGAGTTTCGACCACGACCAAACGTGGTCGTACGAACCAGGGAAAAGTCGTACACGACTTCATTTCGTCCAGAGTTAAGACTTTGCAATAAAAGCCCAAAGCAAACTCAATTTACCTTCAACCAAGGGTCAATTACTCATCATAAAGATGGGATCATCTCCACATGATCTCTCAATCTCCCCCTTGATGAGTATATTGACAAACACCAAAAATATGAAGTTGAGTTTGTAGAAGCGACATGGTCCAAGGAAAGAAAATGAAATTATGACCATGTCGATGTAAGGAATACTAGAGCAATACATAAAGAGCAAATTGATCTCCAAAGCTCTAGCAAGTTCCCAGAAGTTGAGAAATTTTCTTTTTCTCCAATCTATTCTCCCCCTTTTGGCAATAAACACATCAAGTATGCAAGAGAATAAGTCAAAATGATGGATGGAATGGCTGATTTGATTATTCAAAGTATGCAGAGCCATGAGAATTATCCAAAATGACCAAATGTATTACACCAAGCCATAACATACAAGTATGCTACAAAGATCATGACTATGTATGTAAAGAGAAGCTAAGCTAACAGATGGTATAATCTGATTTTTTTAATTTGAAGTGCTTAGCAAGTCAAGTCAAACAAGATTTGAGTCTAGCTAATGATATCCACAAATGATGCAAGCCATGTCAATGAGCTAAATGGAATCGAGAAGCTAGTGTTGAGCCAACTAGAGTGCTATTTATTCAAGAATGATACATTTGTTTAAGTACACTTGAAATTTTAGCAATTGAGCATAAATGACATTTTTCTTTTAGAGATCTCATGATTGTTTTCAATCATACTTTTGTCATGTGCTAGACCTCAAGCCTTATGCGATCATTCCAAGCGAGAAGCTTAAGGAAATGATCTTGGTCATCCAAATCTCCCCTGAGTTCATGCCTTGTGCAATGGCAAGCCGCCTCATGAGAAGGAATTGGTGAGATCGGTTTTTCGCACGTAAGAGATCCCCTTTTTTGATAGATTGTACTAACTTATGTGTCATCAAGAAACCAGATAGCTCAATCTATTGCTCAACTAAGATTCAAGACTCAACTCAGCCTATTTGACATGGCGAGAATCATAAAAAGATAACACAAGGCTGACTAGTCTCAAATATGAACAAGACATGAATTAGGTCAAATTTGGCTTTTTGATTAACCTATCATGGCAAAGACTTGACTACACATATAAAGTCATGATCAGATTAGCAATAGAACACAAATCATGGCAATGTGTAAAGCATTGAAAGCATGTCATAACCGGATAATAATCAAGGCTCAATGTGGTTATATTACAATGCAGAATGCAATGCAGAAAATCCAGCTCCCCCTCAACATGTTATGCAGCTTTTAGTTCAAGTTGAGTTTAAGTCAAACTTAAAGTCTAGAAGTTCCCAAATGAACTCCCCCTGAACCAAAGCAATAAAAAACAAGAGCTGGCAAATAAATCAGGAAAACAGGCAGTCCTTAAAGCATAGATAAGATATAGAGGATACTATGGCTCAGACTGACTCTCATCTACCCTATATGTCTCCAGGACAACAAATTGCCGAGAAAACGCACACTAGAGAGCAAACACGAACCACATCTGCCCGAGGGTGGCCCAACCTCGCTAGAACCTAAAAGAAGTGAGTGAGCTCAACCTAGTGAGATAAGAAACAGCTATCCTGAAAGCACAAGATAAGAGCAAGAAGTCTAAGCAACTCAGCAAGAGACACACTCTAACCTATGCTAGAAGGACTAAACCCAATGCACCCGAAAATGCGATGCAACAGTAAGGATACAGAAGCACAATTAATAAGATAAAGCAGTAAAGCCCAAAGCTCCCCCTCACAATAGTCCGTAAGGACAAACCACCCCAAGCTCTCCCCAGAGAGTGAAAACCTCGTGCTATCCAAAGGCTTGGTGAAGATATCACCAATCAAGGTCACTCTCCACAACCGGAGCACGATGTCACCCTTCTCTACATGGTCTCAAGAAAATGATATCGATATCGATGTGCTTGGTCCGAGAGTCTGCTGGGTTCTTAGCAATGTTGATCGCAGACGTGTTATCGCAAAAGAGCGGAACACGATCGATAGCAACCCAAAGTCCCGCAGTCGAGACCATCCAGCACTTGGCTACAAAGAATCGGCTGCAGCAACGTACTCGGCCTCTGCGGTGGACTGTGCAACACCGGACTGCTTCCTCGAAGACCAAGAAACGAGAGAAGTGCCAATGAACTGGCAGTGCGGTGCTCTTCCTATCTATCCTACACCGCAAAGTCTCGCATCCGAATAGGCTCTAAGGGATAGACAGGGATGAGGAAGAGTACCGATACCATAGTCAATGGTAGCTCGAAGGTACCGAAGATGCGCTTCACCGCTTTGGCGGTGAGATACGCGAGGAGAAGCTCGAACCGGGCACAAAGACACACGTAAAAGTGTATGTCCGGTCTCGAGGCGGTGAGGTACAAGAGAGAGCCAATCATACTTCGAACTCTTTTGATCAACGGCTCGCCGTCCTCGCTGCAGGTCAAGTGTGGCCGTAGAAGCCATCGAGTCGACACCGCTTTCCATCACTCATGTCGAGCGTCTCGGAGATCACGGTGTACTTGCCTTGATGCAAGAAGGTACCCTCCCGAGTCTCGCTTGATTTGGAAGCCAAGGAAGAAAGTCAACTCACCCATCATGCTCATCTCAAACTCGGTGCTCATGACATCCGAGAACCGTGAAACTAGAGCATGAGAAGAGCCGCCAAAGATGATGTCATCGACATAAATTTGACGAGCAGAGATCATTGCCAAGTCGGCGAATGAACAAGGTCTTGTCAACTTTACTCATCTCAAAATCATGTCTCAATAGATAGGACTTAAGCCTCTCATACCAAGCTCTAGGGGCTTGCTTAAGTCCATACAACGCTTTGGAAAGCTTGAAGACATGACTAGGGTATTTGGGGTTCTCGAAACACGGAGGTCGCTCGACATAGACTTCTTCCTCAATGAAGCCATTGAGAAAGGCACTCTTGACGTCCATCCGTAGAGCTTAAAACCCTTAGAAGCGCAAAGGCAGCGAATTCTAATGGCCTCAAGACGAGCTACAGGGCAAAGGTCTCCTCGAAATCCGCACCCTCAACACAGGAGTACCCACATGCAACCAGCCTAGCCTTGTTTCAATGACTACCCCATCCTCACTTTGCTTGTTCTTGAACACCCATTTGGTTCCAATGATATTGTGATCTCGAGGGGCTCAACAAGCGTCCGCACCTTGTTTCTCTCGAAACTCTCTAGCTCCTCATGCATAGCATTGATCCAAGACTCGTCGAAAAGAGCATGAGAAACATCTTTGGGCTCAAAGGAGGTAATGAAAGCGAATGGAGATGTAATTGAGATAAGCCGATTTTGAGCGGGTAACCCGCTCGAAGAGGTCTCCAATGATCTGCTCTGAAGGATGAGTTTTTTGGATATGTCTAGGAGGTCCAGGATGAGATGAAGAAGTGGCCTCTACCTCGTTACCGACGGGTAGGAGCAGAGCCACTAGCTCGGAATAGCGTAAGGTAAGGGTCGATCGCCTCGAGGTGCGGTGGAAGAAGGCACCTCAAGGGGTGGAGAAGGGACCGATCGGTAGACAACCCTCATCTCCATCATCCTCATCATCCACAAAGATGGTCTCGGATCGCTCTAGTGAACACGAGATATCGGGCCTAATCCCGGACCGCCTCATCGAAAGTTACCTCACGTGTTTCTACCATTTTACTAGACTCGCAGCCTGACCCTATAGGCCCGCGAAGAAGTCGAGTAGCCCAGAAAAAGTCCATCACAAGAACGTGACTCGAACTTATCTAGGTTCCCGGACTTCAGAATAAAACACTTGCAACCAAACACACGAAAATGAGAAACACTGGGCTTTCGCCCGTATCTCAACTCATAAGAAGTGCGGTGCAAGTGTGCCCGAAGAAAAACTCGATTGGAAACATGGCACGCGGTGGCTATAGCCTCAGCCCAAAACTTCCGCGGTGTAGAGTACTCATCAAGCATCGTCCTGGCCATCTCGACCAAGGTACGGTTCTTCCTCTCCACAACGCCATTCTGCTGGGGACGATGGAGAAGAGAACGGTACTCTACACTGTCTCACCACGAAACTCTCAAAGTAGGAATTCTTGAACTCCGTGCCATTGTCATCGCGGATCGCTCGTAAGGCACCGAAAGCTCAACGAGAAAGCCTACTGAAAAGACCTCGGAAATGTGAAAACGTCTCATCCTTCGAGGCTAAGAAAAACACCCAAGAGTACCTCGAGAAGTCATCGACCACGACAAGAACATACCACTTTCCTCCTGCAGATTGCACTCGAGCTGGTCCGACTGTGTCCATGTGGAGCAGCTGTCCCGGTGCATCGGTCATAGTCACTGTGACCGGAGAGTGAGAAGCGGCAACCATCTTGCCGTGCCGGCATGGAGCGCAAACAAGATCTTTGACCATCTTGAGTTTCGGCAGACCACGAATGAGATCGTGGCCGCTAACTCGGGTCAAATGGTCAAATCCAATATGACCAAGTCTCCTATGCCGAAAGGAAAGGTCGCGGGACTCGAAGCAAGCAAACAACGGAGAGGATCACCAAAAGACTCGGAAAAATCAGCACGAAGATCCTCCCAAAGCGAGAAATCCATAAACCGGACTACAGAAGAATCAAGAATTTTGCAATTGTTTTCTTAAAGCTCACCTCGAAATTGTCATCGGTGGTGAGAGATCGAGAGCAAATTGTACCGCACTTGCTAACTAAAGCAACATCTTTCAAAATAAATGAATCATTAATGCGACAGTACCTTTGGCGATGACGCCCGGATGAAGCATCTCCGAAGGTGATCGTCTCATCACCGGAGCTCGGGCAAGGAAGAAAACCAACGGAATCTCCGGTCATGTGTCGTGAACACCGGAGTCTACAAGCCAAACCTTTCCTTCCCCGCCCGCGAACCCGAGTCAACAAGAGAGCAAAGTCTCGATCTTGGGATAAATCAACATAGATTTTGGCACCCAATCTTGAGTCACACGTCGAGCGTAAGAAGTAGTCACACACGATGACCTCTAACTACCCTCGCCTCAGTCGCTCAAAGAAGCGTAAGGTCTATGTGCGCACTGAAGCATGCTTGGGTCCGACTACTACGGGAGAGCGAGTGAGCACCGGCGACCGCGATCACGCCGCGGTAGCTATCTCGATGGAACGAGATCTACCCTCGTGACGGCGGAAGTCACGACCAGAGGGAGCACGAGGACGAAAAACGAAAACTCGGAAAACCAAATCCTCGGTCGCCCAAAGCTACCAACAAGAGCAAACCTAGACCTCGTGTTGGTCTTAGGTGCACTCAAGGTCCGGGCGACCACGAATCGCCTAAGAGACTCAAGACGGTCTCTTCGCGATCTTGGCGCTTGAAGCATTGGTCAATCAGATGCCCATCCTTCGGCGAAGGTGCAATGATACTCGCCCGAGGGGTCAAGTAGCATGAGATGGCCGCCGAGAGGTCAAGCTGCAGTGAAATCACCTTCTTCGTCGAAACCCTTGGACAAAGCCCACGATCTAAATTGAACTTTCTTGTTCTTGGGCTTGACCTCGATCACACCTGCGCTATGGGTCCGAGCACGACGGTGGATGTTTTCTCACATCCTCACGGAAATTATATCCTAGACCTGTTTGAACTTGCAAATCTTTGATTGGTCTAGAATAAGATTGAGATCCTTCTTGCCTCCTACAAATTTCTCGAGAGTGTTCATAAGGTACCGACACTCCCGAAAGAGAGAGGTGCAAGAGGAGCAAGGAGGAGGAGAAACAAAGAAGGTAAGGGAGCAGGAGAACGACCAACAACAGAGGGAAGATCGCTTGTGCACGCACACGGTAAGCGTAGAAGGGACAGATCCATCGCTAGCAGATTGGTTCGCATCGCTAGGCGTCTCTACCTTACCCGGGGGCTTCTCCCCCTTCTTCACAATCACATTACAAGCACAAGGTGGCTTCTCTAGTAGGTCCTTAGTTAGCTTCACACATTTCTCATCCAATGCAATCAAGTTAGATTTTAGTTTGTTACAACTAATGCATGGTGAGCTAACAGGGTCCTTAGAAGCAAACTGAGCCAACTTCTTATCATGATCAATCATTTCTTGAAACTGTTGGAAATGATTCAAGCTCGTGATCGATTTAGGACAATTCACACAAGAAGCAATAGGCTCAAGTAGAAAAGCTTGTAATTCAAAGAATTTTATGATCTGCCTGCTTTAGGTTCATCTTCAAATTGTTACAACTTTCACAAGTCTCGGGCAGATCGAGAAGCAATGTATAAAGACCTCTAAAAGCATTATCCTTATCCTCACATGAGGTGCAAGAAGTAGTCTCAACGGTAGATGAAGGAAAAACAATCCTAGACATCTCTAGTTCAATGACGCGACTAACATTCTCCACCTTAACAATGTCTAGTTCAGAGGACAAACTATCATGCGAGGTCCTTAGTTTCTCCATGTCTCCAAGCAAAGCACAGCAGGTATCACAGTCGTCACAGGAGGGAGCAGACATAAGTGAAGTAAGCTCCCGTGACAATCTATCTACTTCCTTCTCTAACTCGGTACACCTAGACTTAGCTCTAGCATGAAAACCACCTAGCTTAAGAAAAGCATGATTGAGCTGATCGTAGGTGGGACATACCTCGTCCGAGTCGGAGTAGAGCTCGCTGTCGCTGATCTCGCCCTCAAGGGCCATGAAGCACATGCCAGAGAAGTCGTCGCCGCTCTTGGGTTCTTGATCACCCGTCCCGTCGTCGTCGCTCCATCCCTCCACTTCGTCGAGGTCGAGGTCGTCGAAAGCGGTGAGGACGCGGTGGAAGAGCTTCTTGGCCTTCCCAAAGTTGCGGAACGGCTTCTTGCCTTGCGTCGGAGTTGGGGCCTTCTTGTTGCGGTTCTTGTCGGAGTAGTCGTTCTTGCCGGAACCGCTGTAGTCGACTTTGCCTTTCCCCAACTTGGGACAGTTTGCTCGAATGTGGTTGGGGCCACCACACTCGAAACAAATCACGGGTCCTCTTTTCCTTCCGTCCCTCCTCCCTTTGTAAGCATGGGAGAATCTCCGTGCGAGGAGGGCTAGCTGCTCATCCGCAAGCTGCTCTATCTGATCATCGGTTATGTCACAGAGAGCAGCGAGGGAGAATCCGCAAAGAGAATCGGCAGAAGAACCAGAAGCCGAAGTGGGATCCGTGACTAGAGCCATCGATTGTGACTTCGACCGACGAGAGACTATGTCAATCTCGTGAGTCTTGAGGCGCGAGTAAAGCGCATCAAGAGTCAAGGTCGAGAGGTCCGTGGTGTCCTTGATGGTAGTCACCTTCATCTCCCAAACCCAAGATCGAGTCTGAGAAAGCATCGTCGGCGTTATCCGAGTCGGAGTATGTGAGGCCGACCGCCGGAGATTGCTCAAAATCTTGTGAAAGCGTGAAAAGCACTCGTCAAGGGACTCTCCGGCAAGCATCTCGAATTTGTTTGATTCGCTGAACCGATCTGTCGAACCGTCTTGATCTGGGAGGTGCCCTCATGGTATGCATCGAGGGTCACCCAGATGTCGTGAGCGGACGACAGGTGAGAGATGCGATCAAATTCGCTTCTGCTCAATCCCTGTATGATGATGTTCCTTGCCTTTGCATTTGCCTCAACATCGACCATATTCCGGCATTGATGTTCTCATCGGCAGGAACAACAAATTGTATTTTCACCTTCCGCCAAATAGCATACCCCGAGCACGGATATATGTTTCCATTCGGCTCTTCGGAAGGGTAATCCAGCCATCGAAAATAGGCGGCTTGGTGGAATACTTGTCTGTTGCCATGGCTCTTTGAGACCGGTTAAGATCTATGAAGAAGAGCTAACCGGCTCTGATACCAATTGAAGGACCGAAATGGCAACAGAGGGGGGGTGAATGGTGCCTTAAAAACTTCCTCCTCAAGTTCTTCTTCTCCTTTAGCTAGAGAGCTAAGAAGTCAGAAAAACAAAGCTCAATCGAACACAGCAACAATAAAACAAGAAGTCGTAACCGAAGACAACCGTTGTCGTAATCGTGAAACTGTGTCGAGTTTTGACCGTGGTCGTATGGGGTGAGAACAGACCAGCACACGCAAGACCACCGCTACGCAGACGAGGTCGAACGACCAGAAACAGAGGATAACACTGGCGAAAACCGAACCAGAAAACTTATGCCGTAGTCGATCATCCGACAAGAGAGATACTACCGTGGTGGAAAGCTAGAAAAGATCGGCTCCTGGAAATCAGGCGTGGTCGAAAATACCAAAGACTGCGTGGTCAAATAGGCTGACGATCCGACAATGTAACGATATCAGAAATACTGTTGTCGGTATGCGATCGAGGAGCAAGAATTTAAAGATCTTTTGCACGAGATCCAAAATGAATGAAACTTGAAACTTAGTTCGTACAAGATCTCGAAAGTAAAATACCAAGAACCTCCAAAGTCTTCACAATGAGGAGGAGAAACCAAAGTCGAAAATCAAACAGAGAGCTCCAGCGGCGAACCACGAACTCGGTTTTCTACTGATTTCGCTTTTGCTCTCGGGAATGATCTTAGCAAGCAGCCGTAAAACAACTTCCCAGTCCTGAGCAAGTGAAGCACAAGCCAACTCTCAGACAAAACACATATGATCGAAAGAACACAGAGAGGGCAAACAGATCAAACAAATCATCTCAAGAACAAAAAGCGAGAAAGATACGAGAGATGAATCCAATCTTTTCTATTGCACATGGAGGTTTCTACAGCCACTCCATCGGAGGTACACGAGCATCCATGCTCTTACCCAGAGACAACTCACACAAGATAGAGAGGAACACTCAGAGCACTCAGGGGACAACCTCACTCCGCTCCTGAGACCTAACCTCTCTATTTATAGTCTCACAAGCTAACGGGTCTCAACAGACCACCCGTTACAGAGAGTCCAGTGCTTTGCAGGCCTCCAGTGCTTTGCCCATTACCCAGTGGCAACGGCTCCACTGCTTTGCCCAATAGCACCACCAACTCCAGTGCTTTCCCAGAGGACACAACTTCCTTTGCAGGCTTTGGCATTTCTCCAAAATGCCCTTCACCGCCTCCCAAGCTTCCTCCTCATGCCTTGTTGTTTTACGTTACACCACTCGGGCAAGACCACGTCCTCTTCGGCTTCCACGCCGCGGACCTCAACATCTCCTATGTCTAGTCCCGACCTCTCTAAGCCTCACCAAGACATGTCTCCCAGTACCTGCAACCATCAAAGACAGCAAAACCATCACATAGCACTGATCCACACAGGAAAACACAACCTGCTCAGCTCAAACCGAGCTCAAGTCTTTTCCACAGAAAATAGACTTTACCAAACCTTGTCAAAATAGTGAACAAACCAGTCCACAAGGTCCATGACTTCACAAGGAACCCAACCGACCAAACCTCACCGTAATCGGACATGAAATGCACCTCACGACCAATTTTAGTGATCCCGCACGACCACGGTCATCCAACCGATAACGTGGTCGAACGCAGTTCGACCACGTTCAATTCTCGCGCTAACGTGGTCGTAGCTCTTTGAGCGCATAACGCGGTCGCACCACCGAGTGCCACAACGTAGTCGTGGCTCCTTTCCCACAACGTGGTCGTGACGCCCACCGACCACGGCCAAAGTGGTCGAACGCCCGACCGCCCAACGTGGTCGAGGCTCCGATCCCACAACGTGGTCGTAAACCCTAGCGCCGAGTGCCGACCACGGTCAAATCTTCCGAGGGCTCATAACGTGATCGAGCTCGAGCGTTACAACGTGATCGAACGCTCCCAATTGCCAACGTGGTCGTAAACCCTTCTGACCACGGCCAAAGAACTCGTACGCTGCTCGGCTGGAATCCGATTACCACCAACGTGGTCGTGCGCTACCCCAGACTTCGATCACGCTCAAATTCGCGGGGCGCCACAACGTGGTCGTAGACCACCGATTGAGTTCAACGTGGTCGTATAACCTTCCGACCACGACCACCATGGTCGTCAAAGACTCGGAAGAGTTTCGACCACGACCAAACGTGGTCGTACGAACCAGGGAAAAGTCGTACACGACTTCATTTCGTCCAGAGTTAAGACTTTGCAATAAAAGCCCAAAGCAAACTCAATTTACCTTCAACCAAGGGTCAATTACTCATCATAAAGATGGGATCATCTCCACATGATCTCTCAATAAGCCATATAAAACTTTTCCTTTTCATCATTTGAGACTAGCTGTTGTATCTGCTCAATCTAGAGGGTTGTTCGCGTTTTACCGATATCATTGTTTTATGCTCTACATCGCGCGAATAATCTTGTGCCCTTAGAAAAAAGTTTGTGTAGAGGGTTAGCGTCTCTCTAGTACTTGTTGTGAGGTTCTCCTTTGCTTACATCAAGTCACATTGATTGTTGCATGTGCGTACATACACTTCCTTGCATCGGGCTTGATTGCCTAGCTGTGATTGGGCTAGGATCAGCAACCTTTGACAAGTATTTTGAACAATCTTTCAACTTGTATTTACTGAACTGATTATTGCTGATCCTTTTGCTACGATATTGTGCCTTCCAAGCTCCACCTACTCTTGATCAGAACATGTCCCCTCTTGTAATCGTACCCACACTCGACAGGTATCACGAACCAGCCACAGGCTGTACCACCTGCTGCATTGGTAAGCACACTTGTAAGAGTGTGGTAAGACGCTTGAGAGTGTGTGATTCCACCTTCCATCACCTAGTAGTTGATAGGGATAATACATTTATGTTGTCTTTTGTTTCTACTAACCATGATAGGTGAGTTATCTGATGAGCAAGCGTGTGTTGTAAAGGGAGAGCTCATGACGCTCTTGGATGAACAACGTGCTACCATTAATGAGGACATCGATAGGAAGCTTCAAGCTACGACGGATACATTGCAGTGCTCCATCAATGAGAGTATTACAGCACTCACTGCACGCCTTGAAAGAACGGTAAATCGGCCACCAAACAATGAACAGAGTATGATCACGATGCAGGCCAAGATCGTGAGGACGGAGATGATAATGAGAGACAAAACCGCGATGCCGGTGCTGCATTTGCTGCCCAAGATGCACGCCAACGACACCGCCTACATCAAAATCGTCACGGTATGGGAGGTAATAATTTTCAGCATCACAATGACCGTGCTAATCATGACCCATTTGCTAAAGTTAAATTTACCATACCATCTTTTGTAGGTGTTTATGATGCTGAAACTTATCTAGATTGGGAGATGACAGTTGAACAAAAATTTAATGCCCATCTAGTTCCTGAAGTGCATAGAGTCAGACAAGCTACTAGTGAATTTAAAGATTTTGCTATCATTTGGTGGACTCAAGTAGTTAATTCTGGTTTAGCACCTGATACATGGGATAGATTGAAGGTAGCTATGCATGCTAGATTTGTTCCTCCTGCTTTTAAACGTGAGATGCGTAAGAAATTGCAGCGCTTAGACCAAAGTAATAGATCTGTCGAGGAATATTTTCAAGAATTACAAATAGGCATGCTGCGTTGTAATGTTGTAGAGGATGAGGAGGATAAGATGGCTCGTTTTTATGGGGGTTTAAGGCGTGAAATCCAGGACATAGTTGATTACAAAGAGTATAACGATATCAATATGTTATTCTAGCTTGTTTGTTTGGCAGAAAAGGAATTGCAAGGTAGGCAACAAAGGAATAGGAGCAACTTTGGAAGTATGTCTACATCGAGATCGACGCCGGGGCAATCCAAGACAGCCCCACCTCCAGTTTTTTGAGCTGCTGCCCCCTCTGTGAGTAGGGCGCATTCAGCAGCACTGCCACCACCATCACGCGCACCCGAGATGAGCAAATCTACTAGTGTGCAAGCACCAGCACAGAGCTCTTCATCAGTTGCTTCCATGAGCCATACGACGGGCATTGTGTGCCACCGTTGTAAAGGGATGGACCACTTTATGAGAGATGGTGGTTATGTAAGTGCTAGTGATGTTGAGGATAAATATGCTCTTGCAGCTAACCTTGGAGGCAATGGTGGTGATCATGAGACAGACAGCGATGGTGAGGAAATTTTACGTGCAACTGCCACGGTGAATTATAGAACCATAATTGTGCAGCGAGTACTGAGCACATAAAGAGAGCAAGAGGAGAAGCTACAACGTCATAATTTGTTTCAGATGTTCCTCATCGTCAAGGAGTGCCGTGTTCGTGTTATAATTGATGGCGGGAGCTGCAATAACTTGGTAGATTCAGGATTAGTCAAGAAGCTTGGCTTAACCACACGTGCGCATTCTCACCCATATCACATTCAGTGGTTCAACAATAGCGGTAAGGTGAAGGTAACACAATCTGCGAGAGTGCATTTTTCCATTGGTTCCTATCATGATATTGCTGATTTCGACGTAGTACCTATACAAGCCTGCTCAGTTTTATTAGGTCATCCATAGGAATTTGATACCGATGCAACTCATCATGGTAGAAGTAATAAGTACTCTCTTATGCACAAAGGAAAGAAAATAACTTTACTACCTTTAACACCTATTGAAATTGCTAATTGCGATAAAGAGCTAGCTGAAGATGAGAAGAAAGAACTTGAACATGAATCTGAAAATCAGCAAGTAGTGAAGAATATTTTCCCACCTAAGAAAGAGAGGTTGGCACCTAGTTCTAGGACCAAGGGAATTAAATTAAAGAGTTGTGTCATGCTTGCAACCAAATCTGATCTTGCTGAAATTTGTCATAATGATATGCCATGCTATGCTTTGATATTCAAAGATGCTTTATTTTCACTTGATGATATATCTAGCTCTTTGTCGTCTACTGTCACTAACCTTTTGCAGGAATATAAGGATGTGTTTCTCGCTGAGATATCCCCGGGACTGCCGCCTATTAAAGGGATTGAACACCAGAATGACTTGATTCTAGGAGCGACTGTGCCAAACCGTGCGGCGTATAGGACCAATCCAGAGGAGACTACGGAAATTCAGCGACAAGTCCAAGATCTTTTGGACCGAGGGTACGTACGGGAAAGCCTTCGTCCTTGTGATGTTCCTATTCTTTTGGTTCCTAAGAAAGATTGTAGTTGGCGTATGTGTGTTGATTGTAGAGCCATTAATAATATCACAATACGGTATCATCATCCTATTCCTAGGTTAGACGACATGCTGGATGAATTGAGTGGTTATATTCTTTTCACAAAGATAGACTTGTGTAGTGGGTACCACCAGATTAGAATGAAATCGGGAGATGAATGGAAAACGACATTTAAAACTAAGTTCGGGCTACATGAGTGGTTAGTGATGCCTTTTGGTTTAACTAATGCACCTAGCACTTTCATGCGTTTGATGAACGAAGTTTTGCGTGCTTTCATTGAAAAATTTGTTGTGGTTTATTTTGATGATATTCTAATCTATAGCAAGTCATATGAAGAACATCTGGATCATTTACATGTTATTTTTAATGCTTTGAGAGATGCACATTTGTTTGGTAATCTTGAGAAGTGCACCTTTTGCACGGATCGAGTCTGTTTTCTTGGCTATGTTGTTACTCCACAGGGCATTGAAGTTGATCAAGCCAAGATCATCGCTATCCAGAGTTGGCCGCCTCCTAAAACGGTCACACAAGTGCGAAGTTTTCTCGGGCTTGCTGGTTTCTATCGGCGTTTTGTTCGGGATTTCAGCACCCTCACTGCACCACTGAATGAGCTTACAAAGAAGGATGTTCCTTTTACGTGGGCTACCAAACAACAACAAGCTTTCGACACTCTCAAAGATAAGCTAACACATACCCCCTTGCTTCAACTTCCTGATTTCAGCAAGACTTTTGAATTAGAATGTGATGCTAGTGGCATAGGTCTTAGAGGTGTGTTAATTCAAGAAGGAAAACCTGTTGCTTACTTTTGTGAAAAATTAAGTGGTCCTAGTTTGAATTATTCTACCTACGATAAAGAATTAGATACCCTAGTTCGAACTTTGGAAACGTGGCAACATTATTTATAGCCCAAATAGTTTGTAATACATTCTGATCACGAATCCTTGAAACATATTCGAAGTCAAACCAACCTAAACCGCAGACATGTTAAGTGGATTGAATTTATTGAATCTTTTCCCTATGTCATTAAATTTAAAAAGGGTAAAGAAAATGTGATAGCTGATGCATTGTCTAGGAGATATACCGTGCTTTCACAATTGGACTTCCAAATCTTTGGGTTAGAAACCAAAAGGAGCAATATGTGCATGATGCTGATTTTAAAGATGTGTTGCTTAATTGTCAAGAGGGAAAGGGTTGGAATAAATTTGTGGTGCATGGTGGGTTCATATACCGTGCTAGCAAGCTATGCATTCCAGCTAGCTTCGTTCGTCTTTTGTTGTTATAGGAGGCGCATGGGGGAGGATTGATGGGTCACTTTGGCGTGAAGAAGATCGAGGACATTTTAACCCACCACTTTTATTGGACAAAGATGAGGCGTGACGTCGAACGCTTCATTGCCCACTGCACCACGTGCCAAAAAGCTAAGTCACAACTTAATGCTCATAGTTTATACATGCCTCTTCCTGTTCCAAGTATACATTGGGAAGATATTTCTATGGACTTTGTTTTAGGGCTTCCTAGAATAAAGAAAGGGAGGGATATTATTTTTGTTGTCGTGGATAGATTCTCTAAGATGGCTCATTTTATACCATGTCATAAAAATGATGATGCTATAAATGTTGCTGATTTGTTCTTTAAGGAAATTGTTCGCTTGCATGGTATTCCGAATACGATAGCTTCAGATCGTGATGCTAAATTTCTTAGTCATTTTTGGAGAACCTTGTGGGGTATGTTGGGAACTAAGCTATTATTTTCCACTACTTGTCATCCCCAAACCGATGGACAATCTGAGGTAGTCAATAGAACATTGTCTACTATGCTTAAGGTTGTGCTTAAAAAGAACTTAAAAATATGGGAGGAATATTTGCCTCATGTGGAATTTGCTTATAATCGTTCGCTGCATTCTACCATAAAAAAAATGCCCTTTTGAGATTGTTTATGGTTTCATACCTCGTGCACCTATCGACTTGCTGCCTCTTTCAGCTTCTGAGAAGGTAAATTTTGATGTGCAACAACGTGCTGATTTGATACGTAAGATGCATGAGACAACTAAAGAGACCATTGAGATTATGAATTCTAAATATAAAGTTGCTGGTAGTCAAGGACGCAAGCATGTTACTTTTGAACCTGGTGATCTTGTGTGGTTACACTTGCGTAAAGAACGATTCCCTGAATTGAGAAAGTCTAAACTCATGCCTCGTGCAGATGGTCCTTTTAGAGTGCTTGAACGTATTAATGATAATGCATATAAGTTAGACTTGCCTGCAGATTTTGGGGTTAGCCCCACCTTTAACATTACAGATTTACGACCTTGCTTGGGTCTGGAAGATGAGTTTGAGTCGAGGACGACTCCAATTCAAGAAGGGGAGGATGATGAGGACATCCTTTCCATAGATACAACTATGCCGACTCCACCACAAACTCAACAAACTGAAACTATAATACAAGAACCAATTACTCGAGCGCGAGCACGTCAACTTAACCATCAGGTGAATGCGCACAAACAAAAAATAGTAAGTCCGTAATATATCAAAGATAGTGAATCGCTAAATAGGTAAAATAGACAACATACGTACCCGAAATTATAAAAGCCACCGCATGGGGGCCATGCTTTTATTGTGCAGCGAAGACGTAGTATGCTGCCGCGGCCTCGGCCAGAAGAACCTCGTGAAACCTGTCCAGCAAGTCATTGTGCCAATTAGAAGGCGCATCCTCTAGGGAGACAACCTCTCCCATGATAGGCAGGTCGAGTAGCATCGCGACATCCTGCAGAGTAGGGGCAATCTCCCCGAATGGGAGGTGGAAGGTGTGCTTCTCCGACCACCACCGGTCCAACAGAGCTGTCAGTAACGACCGGTCGAACGGGAACCGTCATAACTGCTCCTAGACCTCCCCGGCCTCCTTGACTGCAGCGACATGCTCGTTGGTGGCCTCCACCATCCGCACGAGAGGTAGAAGGCCAGCATCGCTCAGCCTGCAAAGCATGAAGAAGTTAGTACCTAGCACAAATATTTGTAAAACGATGTGCCATAGTTTGTACACAAACATGTCTCTCCAGTGCGGGTCTAGCCTCCAAGCCCATCGGGATGTCTGCGTACGGACAACCCCTAACTCGGCCTCCCTGCCCCCGCCCTCGGGATGCGTGACACGAAGTCTCGCGCAGTACTACGCGTCGATGTGCTGGTGTCCCACAAGCCGAAAGACTAGTCCAAACCGCCAACGTCGCAAGCCATATCTACAAATCAATTTTAAGCAAGCAATTATGGCACAATTACTTACAGATATAACAAAAAGTAAATCATAAATATAATAATTAAATGAATTATACTAAATTTTAAGGGGTTTCTAAAATTTAGAAGCAACTAACAAAATTTTATTTTAGTCATTTGTGAATTTTTACAACTCAAATGCTATTTAAATCATCGTTACTATTTTAAATTGGTGCATCCTATTCTAATCGTCATGAACAGTTTTAAATCTTTTGATGCCTATTAAGAATAATAATTGTGGGGTTTGTATAATTTATAAGTGACTGATAAAATTTTATTTTAGTCATTTATGAATTTTTACAACTCAAATGCTATTTAAATCGTCACGTAAGGTTTAGTCGCTATGTGTAATCTTAAATCGTCATGTACTATTTTAAATCAGCGCATCCTATTCTAATAATCACAAACAGTTTTAAATCTTTCAATGCCTATTAAGAATATTAATTACAGGGCTTGTACATTTTATAAGCGACTGTAAAAATTTTAGTTTAGTCTTATTCTAATTGCTATTTAAATCGGCGTGTCGTATTCTAATCATCACGAATAATTTTAAATATTTTGATGCCTATTAAGAATACTAATTATGGGGTTTGTACAATTTATAAGTGGTTGATAAAATTTTATTTTAGTCATTTCTGAATTTTTAAAACTCAAATGCTATTTAAATCATCGCGTACAATTTTAGTTGCTACACATAATCTTAAATTGCCGCGTACTGTTTTAATTCGGTGCATCCTACTCTAATCATCACAAATAGTTTCAAATCTTTCGATACCTATTAAGAATACTAATTACAGGGTTTCTATAATTTATAAGTGACTGACAAAATTAACTGCGCCTTCAAATGCACAACAGAGCGATCTAAATGGCAATACAACTATTATTAACTAAATTGCCGTAAGTTTCTAAACTAAAATTTCAATGATTTTAATTGCTTTCCTATCATGTTTCAAAAATAATTATTCCAAAAATACTTAAAACATCATCCATGCGTAGATTCCTCCTCCCCCTCCTCTTTCTTTTCTTTCCCCTCCTCCCCTCTCTCTCTCTTCTCCCTTTCTCCCCCTTCTTTCTTCTTTCTTGCTCTCGGCCGAATGGGGGAGGCGCCGGCCGTGCAGGGGGTAAATTACTAGGGGTAAAGTCACCCAACTGCTGGGCAACATGGACTTGTCGCCCAACCTGAGGTCAAAAGTGCAAAAAAAGATCGTATGTATATTTTTGTAATTTCGAATAAAAAATGATTATTTAAAAAAATTCTGGGGATGACTGCTGGAAAGGGATCCGCTCTATTGAAAACCAGTAAGCTCTCACCCATATCTCCACAAATTAGATCATTTAGTAACACCAGAAGATTGCTGTTTTTAGATTGCTAATTTACTTTTGTAAAATTATTAGTTACTAATATCAAGAGTAAAGTTTCAAGATGACGTTAAATGAACAAAGCTTCATGGTAGACAAGAGACAACTTATATTTATTTCTTATCTCCTTGTTTTACTTATTAGAAATATTATATACTAGCTTTGTGTAAATTCCTTATGGTGGGCCTGTTTAGGGTGGGCCTAAATGTCTCAAAAATCTGCAAAAGCTACCTATATATTGGTGTTGGCCAATAGATACAATCTAGTTTGAGTCATGGTTGTATATCTCAGTACCAATCTGGTGCATACATACTGGCTGACCAGTTACTGGCAGGAACCAATGATAAAATGCCTGAATGAGAGAAATTAGAACTTCAATTTTTGAATTAAATGTATATCGCCTGGGAACTTTCTGGCAATTAGATGAAATCGGTTTTGTGGCGGATTGTAACCTCTTCAGTGGAACAAGCAAAGCTGAATGCTATCTTGGGGAGTTTAGTTGGATCTTTGACAGCGAAGAAACAAGCAAACAAAAAACATTGAAAGCTCATGGTTGAAAAAATGTAGACTGGAACACTGTAAACAACAATAGACCCTACCGATGTCTTACGGCCTGTTCTTGGGTGCAGACTTGCTGTTGCTCTCGAGCTCCGTTCCAGGGACTCTTTGCTGCCATTGTAGAATTGAAGGAAGCTGAGATCAGATACATATGGCACTTATTTTCTTATTGTAGATTAGGGCAATCAAGCCTCTCAACCCAACTACATATGTTTTTGTAGTTTATACAACCCAAAACAACAGAACTGTAGGGTTTGCTTTCCGGAACGTCTGTAGGCAAGTGTAGCTAAAGCCGGCACCTTCCTCACCTACCTCGAATGGCAGACACTAGACAACGCGACATTAAAAGGTGAAGTCCGGGCATTGACTACTCCAATCTTGTTTAGAACTTGTTGATCTGTAATTATTGCCACTTGCCTTCCAACAAGCTCTCTCACTCTTAAACAATATTAGGCAAAAACTTCATGTTTTTACTTTGATTTCTCTTCTCTGTTCACGTTTAGATATTTCACATAGTTCCTACAGTTTTGAAATGAAAATTTTCAAAATTAAAATTAAAATCCAACACCCATACAGCTTTTGGAAAATTGAACTGAGCCAGGATCACAGGATGCCAGGAGTATCTTGCTGATTACCTCCGGGATCTTGAATCCTGGTCCGACTGAAATGTGGTGTTGGTCATCACATATGGTGTTGGTCCGACTTAAGACTTCAATGATGAATAAGTTTTTATACCAACCTAGTGGAACATTAACTTTTGGGCCCAGAAGTAAAACCAGATTGTTGTTTGACTTCTTTACATTATGACAACGGTCAATTGGACAATGAATCTTCAGTCCTTAGTTACCATCTTAGAATATATTTATCAGTTACTTTGCCAACGTCATAAACTGAAACACTAATCAGCTAACATTTTTGTTAGTGTTGGAGGTTTGATTTTGTGCAGTCTTCGCTATAAATGTAGCTTCTAGCATAGAAACAATAGGAAAGTGAATAACGTCATAAATTAGTCTTGTCAGCAACAGTTCCTAGTGTCAGATCTATATTTTGTTAATCCAGATTCTTCTGTGATTTCACCGTACTATTTCTTAGATCAGTAGATAATACTTACAAATACAAGCAGTTTGAGCTTAGCTTATACGAATGTTCATTGAAGAGCAGATTTACAAACTATGCTTGAGCTGAGCTTTGCTGGTTATTTTAACTGCAAAGCACTTCTCGATCACAAAATGGATGATTTGCTTGGCTCACCTATTTGTGCTATGCATGGAATGTGTCATGTCAGAAACTTTCGGTACTCTTTTAGTAGTTTTTTTAGGTACTCTTTTAGTAGTTTTCATAGAACACAAGTATATATACTAGAGCATGGTCCTTCTGTAGCATGCATTTGTAGTCCCAACAAATTGGATCTTAGCACATGAACAAATCTGTCACATAAGAAATTAAGAGAATATAAACTCCTTATCTGCGCTATCAATGGAGACTATCTGAGTAATGCTTTTTTGATAATTGATATCGTAGTTTTGACAGCACTAAAATAAGATAACAATGTGGGAAAAAGTGACTGGTGCATGTCTTGCCATCCATTACATGCGGCTCCCTCCACAACGAAAAGCAGTACTAGGGCTTCCAATATATGTAGCAATTATTGAATACTGGAACACCCAAACTAACCGAAGTCTGTTATTGTTGTCATAAGACTAGTTTGCTTCGGTGCCTAGCATAACGAACTAAAGTTTTCTCATTTTATTGCAAAAGGCATAATAGGAAAAAAAAAGGTTCCTTAAAATGAAGGGGTGAAGGATGCTAAATGAATGGAGAACTTACGTTACCAAATCATAAATAATAGACCAAATCTTCAGGCTATTACACTTATTTTTTTCACCCTTACAAAGGTTGAAACACTTTTACATATGCACGATGTACACACTGGTTGTATCATATGACCCCAGATCATGTTAACTCTTACATATTTTGTTCACATGCTTACTTAAATCACCTTCACCTAAAGAATAGTATTACCCCCAGTATCTTATCTTGTTTCACATGAACATATAACATGTGAATCTAGGCCCTAGAGCAACATTTTTACTTCTTTCACATTATTGCATTTACAAGTGAATGTATTTGCAAGAAGCTTGCCGTGCTCTGCTCTGGCAGATAGGCAGCAAAAGAAGCATTGCTCATTTACCTAGCTTAAGTTCATGCGTGCAAGTGAAATTCATTCTTCAGCAGTTCAGCTGCAGCCGCCGGCCGCGAAGCCGATCCTGGACTGTGCGACGTCGTAGACGACGCTGAACGTCTGCTGCTGCGTGTTCGCGATGATCGCCATGCTTCCGGTGGGCGCGAACGCCAGGCACGTGGTGGAGTCGTCCACGTCGATGAGCACGTTCCGCGGCGCCAGCTTCAGCGTCGCGCCGCCCGCGAACGCCATGCCCACGGCCGGCACGCGCAGCTGCGACGCGCGGCCCTGGAAGCACGTGTCCAGGATCGAGTACGCGGGCGCGCGCGGCGCCCCTCCCATGGCCGCGGCCACCGCCTTTCTCAGCGCCGTGTACACGCTCGTGGGCAGGCGCGTGATCACCGTGCCGGAGTCGATGATCGTCGGCAGGCTGCCGTACTCCGACGACGACACGACGAGCGGGCTCCCTTGGACGGACATCCCAGCCAGGCTGACGAAGTAGAGCGAGGCGTCGAGCTTGCTCGACGCCATCGGCGTGTATGAGTACTGCCCCGGGTTGTAGGACCCGATGGACAGGTACCCCGCTGACGCCGACGTCGGGAGGCAGTAGGAGAAGGAGTAGCCGAGGCTCGGCGCGAGCTGGTAGAGAAGCGACAGCTTGTTCCGCGCGAGGCCGATGATCCCCGCCGACCGCCCGAAGAGCCCCTCGTTGTCCTGGCCGCAGCCGTAGTAGAAGTTGGGGAAGCTGCTGGAGCCGAAGGACACGGTGTCCTTGCTCATGTACCCGACGGAGAAGGAGCTGTCGCCGTAGCTGGCCTGGTAGATGCAGACGTTGGAGACCGAGCAGGAGGATGGATTGAGCGTGGCGACCTGGAGGTCGCCGCACTGCGACGCGGAACACGGCACGGAGGCGTAGGTGCTGGACGCTCGGGAGTTGTAGAGCGGGCCGGCCTGCCGGTGGCACGACACGACGCAGGGTGAGCACTGCAGCCAGGTGAGCGACGACCCCGTGTCGACGACCATCACGTAGGAGGTGGCCGGCGTGCCGAGGCCCAGGCGGGTGACGTAGTTACCGACGCCGACCGAGGTGCCCGGCGTGAGCGGCGCGGATGAGGCGAGCGAGTCGTCCAGGTGGGAGCCGCCGGACTTCTTGCGGTGGCCATGCAGAGACGTCGGGCGGCCGGAGGGAGTCTTGGCGAGGCGCGAGGCGAGGTGGGCGATCCGCGACTCATCGTGGGTGACCACAGCGGAGAAGGGGAGGTCGGACGGGAGCGGCGCCGGCGAGCAGGGGCTCTGCGGGTGGTGCAGCGTCAGGTGCAGGCCGGAGCTGTTCAGGTGCTGGAAATCTGCAAGAAATCGACACATGGTTACCAACGCCAGTTTGTTCAGATTTTCACCGTTTCACCGAGCTTTCACCTAATAATCTTGCACAAACAACGCTTTTACACTGCGATCGTGCACAATTGCCAGGTGGAATTGAACATGCCGAATTCTGTGCTCTACTTAAAATAAATTTTGACAGGTTTTATCAAGTTTTAACACAAATTAACGAGGAGCAACAACCCCAACAAATCTACAACGCTGGGATTAGCTAGCCAACTGTTGGTAAGTAAACAAATACTACCTAAACAGCCATTAACAATCGATAACAACAAATCCTTCAAAATTTCACACAACTCTACCTCACAGGCAATCCTTCAGTGATCTTAATTCTTCAATGCATGCTCGATCAATTACTGATCGGTAGTCGACCAGTTGGTACTACTACGTGATTTGCTTATGAGAAGGAAATAGCTAGCTCGACTGATGATTGCAAGCTCATCATCACTGTACCAACCGCTTAGCTAGCCAGCTACCAACCTTAGCCAGCAGCTAGGTAGCTGGGTGCCGTGCCGTCGATAATTGTGCCCCGAATTCTGGGACGTGGTCGATCGTGTGATGAGACAGCGACGCACCACCAAAACAGCAGCAGTGTCACTGCAAATCACCGAATTGCACACCGAATCAAGGGGTGTTTAGATGACTTCGGTTTTCGGTTTCTATCTTAGGAACTCGAGAGTAGATTTGAACACATTAGCTCTAGCCGCTTTTAAAAACGATTGCGGGCATGTTCTGTCGGCTTCTAAAAGCTGCTTTTATGTTTTTCTACAGTAACTAGCTTTTAAACGGAGTATCTTTTCAATATAGAGCCTACTAATTAATTGTAGTACACACTATATTGACTTCATTTATATCAGCAAAAACGACACGTGAGTTTCTGTTACTCTATAATCTCTCGCACGAACAATCCAAAAGTCACAAACCGAAACCAAAAGCTATAAGCTCCAGAAAAAAAACAGACCCTTCTTCAAGCCGCTAGCCGATCTATGTTGCCTTCTTCGCATTAGCGTATTTCAAAAGCCATTTTTTCAAAATTTTATTGTGATAATTACTTATTCTAGCTATTACTATCCTATTTTAACTAAAAAAACAAAAGCTCTAACAAAATTCATGCTGTCCAGCCGACTAAAACACCCCGATACTACCCAAACTACGAAACAGCGCATGTGACTCGATCTGACGGTGTCGCTTGCGCACGTAATCTATTCCCTTGAATTGAGCATCGTTTTGTAGCCGTACGTACTTGCATGCAAAATCACACTCACCTCTGCAGGCCTATGCTTTTGGCTTTTAGCTTACTTTCTAACTTCTTAATTTCTAGTTTTTTTTCGCTTTTATATTTTTCTTTTTTCGTATTTGTTGCATTGTCTGTAACGAGAGAATCTATTTTTTTTAATTTTTTTAAAATTAATTACGTCAAAAATATTTACAGTAGTTACAGTGAAAAAACTTTAGACAATACCAAATAAACCTAAAAGCTAAAAGTATAAGCCCAAATAAGCAAGAACTTGTTTGATGCAAGCCAGCCGACAGTTTTGGCGTTAGCGAAGTGTACGTAGATTATATATGACATGATATATGACACGTCGGATTATATTAATTCTAGCGGTATTAGATAGCACTCCAAATGATTTTCAGCTATAGGCTTATGGCTTAAAATATATCATAGAAGCTAAAATATAATGTAGCGACTGTTAGTTTTTTGTTTAAATTTAAAACATAAAAAATAAAAAAAAAATTATATTATTACGGATGATACAAAGAAATAAAGGTGAAAATCAAAAAAATTAAAAAGATAAAATTAAAAAATCGATGTGTTTCAAAAGTGAGAAGTAAATATCGTTTAAAGCAGGGCCTACCCCTTTCTCTATCTAATCAGGACGATCCACACGTACGTGAAAGATGTATGTGAAAATATATAAGCCAATTCATAGGTTGGTATGGGGTCACGATCGTATGTGACGTGAAGAATGCTTGCATGTACGTACGTACGCACAGTATGAAAGGGAACGTCATAGGATTAGCATATGGAGGAGAATTTGGCGAAACCCTTCCTATTTACTTGTCGGTTGTCTTTTTATTAGTTTAACAAATAGTAATTACTAAAAAAATTAGAAGCTAAAGATTATTGAAAAATAATAATAAAAAAAAAGAACAGAGCGTTTGATTCGAGTGAAACGCATACAGCTCCTCTACTTTTGCAATGGGCATCCAATGGACTTTTTGGATAAGAACTTTCGAATCTTTGCCAAGTTACCAATTAGGCTGGATTCTACTGTACACAAACTCGGCAAACAGAGTAAACTAAATTAATTTGTCGACGGTTACGTGGGGAAGAGAATTGAAATGGTTCACGCAAGCGTCTGCTCGTCTGATTGCTCTGTGGACGACCACCTTTTCTTTGCCCAAGTACAAATTAAAGACTATACCTAGCATAATACAAAACTAGTACATAGGCTTTGGGTAAGTGATAAGAGAAGCATCCAAATTAAGAGAGTGAAATCGAAGGACTTATCCATGGGCGATGGTACGTGTTGGCTTGACGATTTTGTTTGTAGTCCTAACGACAAAGTACAGGCTTGTTTGGGCGGCTACTAATAGGCCAAATTGTCTCGTGTACTGTTATAACTTTTTATAGTTCATTTCAGATAAGCTAAGCCACTCGCGATTAGCACTACATCTGAAGTTTTGTAAATAACTCCGCGAGCAGAACCGAAGAACATTTACCTGAAACACACTGTCACATGATTTCTTTGGTTTTGCTAATTATCAGGCACCTGATAGTTTTTTTTTAAGCATGTTGGACTTTCTGGATGTTAGATGTGCTTAGATATGTGTGTGCTAATTTCTTTAACAAAGTTAATACCATACATTGGTCCATACCGGACCCCTTATCATGATAAACCAAAGGACAAACAGAAGCTGATTAATGACATCTTAAATAATCAACATAATAAGAAAACCTCTGTGGACCTGATGACATTTGACATGCCATCTACCGTAAGCTCTAGGTTTCCAAAAGGCAAAACAAGCTTGGACATGTCGTACAGATGATATGATATGCTATGGTGGTTGGAGCTGAATTGGAGGTGGCAGCAATTGAAGTCACGAGAGCCATGATATGATATGTTATGAAATCCGGCAGTAATGGCGCACCGTCGCCTCCCAATCAATGGATCACGGTGTTTCAGGCCGGAACAGAGTGGAACTAACGCTCGTGATCTCAACAGAAAAGAAGAAAGTAGGACAGGTTAACTGATTTGTGATTTTTTTTCATCTGTTAGTGTGTTATCATCTAATGGACCAGTGTAACACCAGGCCAATTGAGTAATCTATCAGCTCTGTTCTTGACATGAAGAAGACTGTCTTCGCCAACACTTAAAGTGATTGCAGAGGCATAGATAGGCATAGATATCCAATACTGAATCGATCAAGAACCAACCATCCTTCTACTTTTTGTAGATTTTCATGGGCGGTTCAAGTTAGATGCTACACAATTTTACTGCTTAACTACGAGGAATCTAATGATGTGCAGTCATATTGATTCACATACAAAGCAACCAAGAGCAAGCTAACTGAGAAAGCAGAGATGAATCAATTGCCAGTAATACTGAGTATTATGGGAATACCATTAACTTGTGAGGTGCACGCGTTGGTGATTTGCCTGATAGGAGTCGCAACAGCGAAGAGGAGAGAGCAAGCAAGAAGAAGAGGAAGCAACTCCATGATGTCCCCGTCTGAAAGCTTCTTCTTGAGGCAGTTCAGTATGGTCAGGCCGTCGTGCTTGGGGCCTATACATAGGGAAGATTCCTAGTGTGTGTGTGTGTGTGTGTGGTGTATGGGAATCTCGCCCGGTAGCTTGCAACGCTCTTGAGTTAATCATCATTTCATCCACCCATATGATTAAGTATGGTAAAGATGACTCATGTTTGGTTAGTGATATTTTTACCTCGAGTGTGATAGGATTTAGGCAGCTAATATATACAGTGCTCTGATGGCTGCTGGCCTAATTAAACATCTCTTATGTCTATTGTAGTCTGTACGGCGAACTGCCGAAGTGATGACTGAGGAGTAATGTGAAGCTGTTCCTGAAGTCTCAACTATCAATTAGATCCATAATTATACTCTTGCTTGCCAAGCATAATTACTTTGATATCTAAACACACATTTCTACCCCAAAGACACTTAGGGCATTTCCAATGGATCCTAGTCAGCAATACATTGCTTAGGCATTTCCAATGGATCCTAGGAGATTTAAAGAAGAAAGCCGGGAAAGTAGTGTCTCATACAAGACATTGCTTAGGCACAAAATCCAACAGCAAAACAATGAATCCGGTGAGACGAGGGAGAGAGGGGGGAAGTTATGTGAATTTATTGCTTGGCTCAGGGATAGGCACTACCAATTGAGAAGGGTTTATATTTACATCTATTTCTTGATGATATGAAGGGGGCATGTACATTGATTTGCAATGTCTTTTGATTAGGAATGCCTTTACACTGTCACATAGTAACAACACCAACTTGATGAGCTGCTAAAAATTTCTCCTGTGGCATAATTATGCATGAGCTGATCGCAAAGAAAAGTTCGAACGTACCCATGCTCCTATGTAATTGGCTTCTTGTAGGGATGTTGTATCACATTTATGCCTCTCATTGCATCACATTTTTGTGGGGATGTACATGATTTTCATGTCACCTTTGACATCAACTCGGCAGAGCCTTCAAGTTAAGTACTGGTCCCATTTAATAAAATATTTACAAGAAATTTGCTATACACTACTACTATAATGATCTCTATTTTATCCAAATGTCACATACTCTTTATTTGCTTAATCTGCGTGAGATTTGTGCACCAATCTCTCTCAGGGTTCATGTCAATGGTGGACTGGTGGCGATGCCAACCGCAGTTGGAGAGGGAGATGGGAGTTACGGCGGTTAATAAGTTGTACCATGCATATTTTTTTCTAACTAAAAGGTGAATAGTCTTATCTTTACTATTATAAAAATATAAGTTGATGGTCGTCGATTCATTCTCCCTCCTCTCTTCTCAACCATCCGATTAAAGATCAGCTATCCAGATCTGCATATAGGTAGTTCTTTCGCTCCTCGTAGAAAATGTCAGCATGACACGTGGGCCATACTTCTCTTCTCTCCCCTGTATCCTCCACCTCTGACTTACTTGACAGATTTAAAAACTTTTAGAATATGTTTGTATGCATATTTTAAAATTTTTTACCAAACATAAGTTTTAAAACATATAGTATAATAAATTTTAAAATTTTGTAACAATGTACGGAGATTCATCTAGTAGGTTATAAATTTGAAGTTTCGAACTAACTTGGGACAAACCAAGAGTTATCTTGAGCAATATATTATGATGATAGTGATATGATCAATAGCAAGGAAACGGCCATCCTACCAACCACATGACATGCTCCGGGCTTCCGGCATCAAAGTACACCAATGGCAATCGCAAATTTCAGGTCACATAGGAAAGACGTTGGTCGAAATCAAGATTTTGGAGTCATTAAAAATGCGGGGACAAGCTAACTGGTGAGCCTATTTGTCAGTGACTAAAAAGAACATGCTTACATTGAAACAATGAAGGCAATTGAGTATATATTATAGCTAGAGAAGTTCACCCAACCAACAAGAGAAGTTTTTATAGACACATTGTAGTTTTCACAAGTTTTTTTTTTAAAATATTTTCTGATTCATATTAATAACTCATGGATAAATTGCATGAGTACTAAATTTTTGTATTGAAGATTCTAGATGGACAACTTGTTACAATCAAGCCTTGTTGATAAACATACCAGTCTTCTTTATCTTTCTCTCTGAAGACTCTAGATCTTGCAACGGCATCATGATTGTTGACTATCATGGCAACAGAAAGTAGATTGTTGATGATCTACAGTACCTACACTTCAGTAGAGATGTCGATCTCTCGTGTAGATGTCACCATTATCATGCAGGTGAGTTAATCTAATAGAACACATCATGAGTTAAAAGAATTCGAGATAGAACTCACCGATAAAGAATAAACTAGAACGAAGTAAAAATTAGAAAAAACTAAGGGAATCTACAATTACTTCTAAAAATCAATAGCTCCTTCACTCACCCAACGTCGGCGAAAACAATGGATAGGAGGGGAGAATGACCGGCGACGGACTAGGCCTGTTTGGTTGGAGACCCGGGTGACGTACCTAACAAAAAGACATGCCTGAAAGTGATTTGGAATTTTGATAATTTTTGTTTAATCGGACAAGCCTAAAAGATTGTTGTTTGGTTGGAGACCTGGACCTGAACCGTAACTAGAGATGGCAATGGGCACCCAAAATCCGATACCCAGTGGGTTTTTACTTTATTAGGACATAGATCTGAGTCAATTTCTTAACACATGGGTCTCTTAATGGGCAAAAGCCCAACCCATCGGGTCTGCCGGGTTCGGATACGTTCCTATAGTACCCAAACCCGTAAACCCATAGGTAATATAAACCCGATCCACAGGAGTTATAAACCTAGGCTCCTAGCCCATAGCCCATTAGTCAAGTACAAGGAGCAGTTGATGTATCTACTTTTGGTTTTGACTGAGTTGTAAACTGTGAACTTGTAATGATATGCTATACCAGTGAACTATGAACTGAGAATTGATGGAGTGAACTAGTGATGTGCATTGTGGATTTGTTGTTGCTTGTTTCATGCATAGTAGCATATAAATTGAACTTATTGTTGACTTGCTAAGCACCGTATTGTTTGCAATCTGCACAACTGTTGTCGGGCACGGGCGACCCGTGGGTACCCGTTACCCGAGTGGGTATGGGTCTGGGCAAAAATCTGCACCCGTCACGGGTATGGGTTTCTTAGCGGGCACGTCTAACTTTCATGGGCACGAATTTGAAATAGCAAAATCCAGCAAATTTATACCCGTTGCCATCTCTAACCGTAACAATAGAAACTACGCCGTCTTTCTAAACGAGAAAGCACAGAAAGGCGGTGTGGCTAATAGCTCTAATCAATCTACCTCATGACTCCTGGATTCCTGTTGGTTTTCTCCATCCAATCAGCACAAAATCCAATCCTTTTCCTGTTTGAGCACCCTATCAAACGCCAAATCGAAGCTACCCAATCAGTGGATGCCAACGATAAAGGGTAAACGGCTTCAGCTTCTGCTTTTTTTTAGTTTTTAGCTTATCTAAATCAACAGTTATTTAGGACGTATCCACTTTTGATTTTTACTTATTTTAGTTTTTTTGTTTTTTTTTCAGATTTTATGTCTTTTCTATTTTGTCTTATTCATTCGTACTGTCCGTAATGATATAACGATTTTATAATTTTCTTCTTATTTTTTTAAATTTCTTTTAGTTGAATGGTTTAGAAAAATTAACGGTCGCTAAGTACACTTTTAGCAAAAACCAATAGTTAAAATTATAAGCCAGAAACTTAACTTTTTGAAGGGGACCCAAAGCAGTTGGGCGTCAATTAGGCACTAATCGGGCGGAGCAAGTGGTAGCTTTATCAACGGTGTCGAGTGGCCGCTTTGGGTCGTCAGTGACGAGCAGTGGGGGGATGAAGAAATTCAGCGGAGGCAGCGAGATCTTGCAGCCTCCGACGGTAGCAAAGATTGGCAAACCCGGTAAAGACTGGGTCGTGATCCGGATGGCGGCGAATTGCCAAAGCAACAGGGATACGAATCTAAATAGTAAACTTATAAACACCTTCGATCGGATATAGAGATTGCTGAGGATACAGAGAGACGTAAGTAGAAGCTACCGAGGATGCAGAGGGACTCAATTAGAAGCACAAGAATTACCAAGTGTATTTAATATGAGTGTCTAGAGTTACAAAATAGTCTCCTCTCCTATTGCAAGGGGTCCTATTTATAGAAGGAGAGAGACAGGCGAATGAAATTATAAGTTTTCTTTTGGGACCTAGCTTACTCCTATGGTATCTGCCTCATTTGCTTCGCATGATCCCGCCACGTCCAGGACTTGGGGGATCGGTCTAGGGTTGGCCCTGGACCTTTCTGGGGTTGGCCCCGGACCTTTCTGGGGTTGGTCTCACGTATCTTACTTGGGGTTGGTATTGGACCCCTTTAGGGTCAGTCTTGCGTACCTCACCTGGAGTTGGCCCTAGACCTCTCTGAGATCGGTCTCTATACTTCGTTTGGGATTAGCTTTGTGTCCCTCACCTGGGGTTGGCCCTAGACCTCTCTAGAGTTGGTCTTGCGTATCTCGTCCAGAGTTGGCCTTGAACTACTTTGGAGTCGGTCTTCGGTATCTCGTCCGGGGTTGACTTAGGGACTTGTCTCGAATAGGTGTTGTGAATCCGAAATGGTCATAGACCCAAGTTGGCACAAGGACCCTCCCCCAACAAGTATGATTGATTAACCTTTTAATCTCGGTTGCTATCACCTACAGCTCTGGCGCACGAATTTGAGCGCCTGGCTCAGGCTAAGCTGTCGGGAGCAGGATTATGAAAATCAGCTAAAAATCATCGAAAATAGGTTCTATTAGGCACCCACGGTTGAAGTACAAATTAGTCTTAAATATTTTATTTTACTCTAAGTTACTCCGAGTTTATTTGTTTTACTCTGATGTTTCTCCGATTTACACCGTTCTAGACCATTTCGGCCATTTTTATTTAAAATCTAAATTTTCACTTAAAATTTTTAGCCTAAAAACTATCAAAATTTTCTGAAAATCGATGGTACTGGATCTCTTGGTAAAAATTCAAAACCGGATTTGATAACTTAGGCCGAGAGAGGACAAGGCCAGGCAGCAGCCCAATGCCTCTGGAGTTCACAAGTTTGGTGATGATCTGTTTTCGGTGGAGAGCTCCAGTTGGCCCAGGTTTGAGTACGGAGTACAAGTAGGTGCCACCTCTCTAAATTGTTATTGGGCATATCTTTGTATCTCGGGCAAATCTTTGCATCTTGGGCCGAATATATTAATTCGGCAGCTATCTCCATGGCCCGTTCTTACCCACTGAACCTGAGCATTGACCGTCTTCGACCGAATGATTTTCTTTTTTCCTTTTGAGAAGAGGCTCAATGCAGAAATAGGTTTTGTTGGGAAACATTTCTCTCACTTTTAGTTCTTCAAGAAACGTTTTCTACATGCTAATTGAAAGTAGGTTGGGCCTTGTAATTTTGCATTGATGCTGAATAGGTAGAGATGGCAATGGGCACAAACTCGCTGGGTTTTGCTATTCTAAATCTGTGCCCATGAAAGTTGGACGTGCTCGCTAAAAAATCCATGCCCGTGACGGGTGCAGATTTTTGCCTAGACCCATGCCCACTCGGGTAACGGGTATCCACGGGTCACCCGTGCCCAACAATAGCTGTGCAGATTGCAGACAGTGCAGTGCTTAGCAAGTCAATAATAAGTTCAATTTATATGCTACTATGCATGAAACAAGCAACGACAAATCCACAATGCACATCACTAGTTCACCCCATCAATTCTCAGTTCATAGTTCACTGGCATAGCATATCATTACAAGTTCATAGTTCACAACTTAGTTAAAACCAAAAGGAGAGACATCAACTGCTCCTTGTACTTGACTAATGGGCTATGGGCTGGGCTGGTTTGCCTGGGAGGCTGGGAGCCTGGGTTTATATAGAGATGGCAACGGACACAAACCCGCTGGGTTTTGCTATCCCAAATCCGTGCCCATGAAAGTTGGACGTGCCCGCTAAAAAACCCATGCCCGCGACGGGTACAGATTTTTGCCCAGACCCATGCCCACTCGGGTAACGGGTACCCATGGGTCACTCGTGTCCGACAACAGCTGTGCAGATTGCAGACAGTGCAGTGCTTAGCAAGTCAATAATAAGTTAAATTTATATGCTATTATGCATGAAACAAGCAACGGCAAATCCACAATGCACATCACTAATTCACTCCATCAATTCTCAGTTCATAGTTCACTGGTATAGCATATCATTACAAGTTCACAGTTCGCAACTCAGTTAAAACCAAAAGGAGAGACATCAACTGCTCCTTATACTTGACTAATGGGCTATGGGCTGGGCTGGTTTGTCTAGGAGGCTGAGAGTCTGGGTTTATAACTCATATGGATCAGATTTATATTACCCATGGGTTTACGAGTTTGGGTACTATAGGAACGTACCCGAACCCGGCAGACCCGATGGGTTGGGCTTTTTGCCCATTAAGAAACTCATATGTTAGAAAATTGACTCAGACCCATGCCCTAATAGAGTAAAAATCACCGGGTATCGGATTTCAGGTATCCATTGCCATCTCTATGAATAGGTCTATTTTACTCCCTTAAAACTTTTCAAAAGGTCCACTTAACATCCGAACTACAAAACCAGTTTTCTACTTCTTAATCTTTCAAAACTGGGTCAGGTAACACCTAAGGTTTTGCCGATGCGGATCAAATTTAGAGCTGTTTTGGTCACGTGGGCACATAGATTTACCACATCATCAAATTTTGCCCATGTTGGCAGCCACATAGGCAAACTTGGATACATAGAAACCACACACTCTCTCTCTCTCCCCCTGTTTGTTCCTGTTGTAAACAAAACTGGCATTAACTGCCTAATGTGATTAACTGCTCAAACTGCCACCTTTTACTTTATACAGACACCCCTCCATGTACTATAAATATGTACAAACATCAGAAATAAAGTTGCACCTTTTCTGTCTCTTTCTTGTCACAATATTTCTTCCAACACGTTATCAGCACATTGCTCTCACGCAAGTGACAAAAACAGAGAAAGCAAAAAGAGGTAATGGCACTTTGTGACAATCACAAAAACGCTTTTCTGCAGATCCTCGCTTTAGTTGATTCCCTGCACAAAAGCCTTCATGTCCTTCTTGCTCCTCTCTTGGAGAGACCACCACCACCACGTCCGGCGACCACCACCGTCATCGCCACCAGCCATGGCTCTAGGCCGGTTCGTCGTCGTCCATGGGAAGCGCACGGCGTCTTCTCACCATCGCATGCTCCACGCTACGGTCCTTACCGACGACCGGCGCACGCTTCCGTGGCGGCTAACCGCCGTCCCGACCTCCGGATCCGCACTCCTCCACCGGCATCCTCCGCAGAGGATGCCTTCTCCTCTACATAGAATGGGAGAAGAGGGGAGGGCGAGGCGGCGCGGCATGACATGGCATGGCGCCCGGAGTAGGCCGGCAAGCGGCGGCGGCCTTGACGGCCGAGCCGTATGCGCAAGCGCGGCGGCGGCGAGCATGGTGAAATTATATAAATGTGAATGCACATTTATTTAAATATTTACATATTTTTCAGGTCCTGTAGGGACTGAAATGCTAATTTATAAAAGTAAAAAAACTGACGGGTACAATTATAAATAAGCACAAGGACTATACTGCAAAATATACAAAAGTAAATTTATTTAAAAGAAAAATCTGCATTTTCCATGAACTAGAGGGGGAAAATGCAAATTTTCGGAAACTTGGGCTGAGGCCCATGCGGCCTTTAGGCCCATGAGGGAGGTGGGAGTTATGCCTTGTGGATAGCGGTACCACAAATTCTATACTTAGGGACACAAAAATATTTCCTAACTCTTACTAGGAGGAAAGGAAATATTTTAACAATCGCTGGACGCGATGCAACGATAGTAGGCTCTGGTCGCGCTTCTATCACTCTCCCTATGGGTACACAATTGGAAATTGAGGATGCACTCTTGTATCCCGATTCAACACGTACCCTACTTAGTTATAGAGATATCCGTCAGAATGGTTTCCATATTGAAACCCAAAATGACAATAAAGAGGAATATCTCCTCTTAACCAAAAATAACGGATATGGCAAACAAGTACTAGAAAAAATTCCATCTTTAAACTCCGGATTGTACTATACATACATCAAACCCGTTCAACATATTGCGTACAAAGTAATTTTCCAAAACACAAACACATTCCAAACATGGCATGATCGCCTTGGCCACCTGCATTGGAATGATGAGGAAAATTATTAGCAATTCAATTGGTCATACATACATCAAAACAAAATTTCCGAATCCTCGATTTCGTATGCACTTCATGTGCCACCGAAAATTGATTTTAAGACCCTCTTATCTTAAAATTAGAGCTGAACCACTTAAATTCATTGAACGCATTCAAGCAGATATATGTCTATACAACCATTGTGTGGACCGTTCAGATATTTCATGGTTCTCATTGACGCATCTACTAGATGGTCACATGTGTGTCTTTTATCCACACGAAATCATGCATTTGCTAAGTTAATTGGTCAAATTATCCAATTACGAGCACATTATCCTGAACATCGAATTCAATCAATTCGAATGGACAATGCTACTGAATTTACATCCCATGCCTTCAATGATTATTGTATGGCTCTTGGGATACAAGTTCAACACTCTGTTCCATATGTCCATACACAAAATGGTTTAGCAGAATCTCTTATCAAGAGAATCAAGCTCATTGCAAGACCATTACTACAATTGCGACTTACCAACATCATGTTGGGGTCATGCGCCTTACACGCCGCTGACTTAATTCAATTGCGTCCAACTGCATATCATAGCACCTCCCCGCTACAATTAGTACGTGGAAATCCACCAGATATTTCCCATCTGCGAAAGTTCGGTTGCGCTACATACGCATCGATCTCACCACCGCAGCAGCACCTCAATGGGACCGCACAGGAAAATTGGGATCTATGTTGGGTATAAATCTCCGTCGATTATAAAATACCTCGAACCCCTAACAGGGGACCTGTTCACGGCCCGGTACGCTGATTGCATATTCAATGAGGAACATTTTCCGGCATTAGGGGGAGACAACAAGTACCAAACTAAATGCCAGGAAATTAATTGGAATGTTCAAGACATTCCTGCCTCAGACCCACGTACTAGAGAGACTAAACTTCAAGTTCAGAAACTCATTCATTTGCAAAATATTGCAAATAATCTGCCAGATGCATTTACTGATTATAAGGGTGTCACAAAATCCTATAATCCTGCCAGAAATATGCCTGAAAGAGTGGAGGTACCGAAAAATACCACTCAACTCCCGGTTCAAAATAAGAGGGGGAGAAGTAAGGCACAAATGGTGGATACAGCTTCTAACAAGCGACAAAGGAAACAAAAGAATGTAAATGCAGATCAACCTCATGTTGATAGACACCAAAGGATCCTTGAACCCAGATCAACAGTGCACTCAATTCGATCACGGGACATCGAATACCCGACTCTAATGATTTGGGAAATAACATTGAGTCACCAGGGGTACAAGAAATTTCCACTAACTATAATGATTCTGGAGAATCATACGATCGTAAGACTACAATTGTCGACATTAATTTCTCCACAACAATTGCAAACAACCTTCAAAATGATCCAGATCCCAAGACCATGGCAGAGTGCAAACAGCGCTCGGACTGGAACCAATGGAAGGATGCAATTCAAGAGGAGTTAGCCTCGCTCACAAAAAGAAATGTATTCACCAATGTGATACATACACCTCCCAGAGTATTCCCTGTCGGTTTCAAATGGGTTTTCGTCCGCAAACGGAATGAAAACAATGAGGTGGTGAGATACAAAGCAAGACTTGTAGCACAAGGGTTCACGCAGAGACCCGGCATTGATTTCAATGAAACCTATTCTGCAGTAATGAGTGGAGTAACATTCCGATATTTAATATCATTGGCAGTACAAAATCATCTATCTTTTCAGTTTGATGGATGTAGTGACAGCATACCTTTATGGGTCACTTGATTCGGACATATATATGAAAGTTCCCGATGGAATTTCAATTCCGAATACAAACGCAAACCGCAATATGTATTGTGTAAAATTAAACAAGTCTTTATACGGCTTGAAACAGTCGGGTAGAATGTGGTACAATCGACTAAGTGAGTTCCTAACCAATAATGGATACTCCAATAATGATGATTGCCCATGCGTGTTCATAAAAAGATCCTCAACCGGATTTTGCATTATATCTGTGTATGTTGATGATCTTAATATCATTGGTAACACTCAAGATATAAATGAAGCACGTAATCATCTTAAGACGGAATTTGAAATGAAGGATTTGGGTAAAACCAAATTTTGCTTAGGTATACAACTTGAGCACCTTCATACAGGCATTCTAGTGCATCAATCAGCCTATGTCCAGAAAATATTGGAGAAATTCAATATGGACAAAGCATATCCATCGAAAACCCCCATGGTTGTTCGATCTCTAGACAGGGAGAAAGATCCATTTAGACCCCGAGATGACAATGAAAAGCTATTGGGACCCGAGGTTCCATATCTCAGTGCCATCGGAGCGCTTATGTACCTTGCAAATTGCACCTGGCCGGATATTGCATTTGCGGTAAATCTACTTGCTAGATACAGCGCGACTCCAACCAAAAGACATTGGGTAGGAGTGAAGAATATATTTAGATATCTTCAAGGCACTAAAGATCTCGGCCTATTTATTCAAAAGAATAAAAATATGGATTTAGTAGGATATGCAGATGCTGGCTATTTATCAGATCCCCATAATGCCAGATCGCAAACAGGCTTTGTGTTTTTACACGGTGGAACAGCCATCTCTTGGAAGTCTTCAAAACAGACACTAGTGGCTACATCCACTAATCATTCTAAAATAATTGCGGGCCTATTCTTTTCCTCCGAAGCCGGCGGCTTTTGGCTTTTGCTACAGTACTTAACTTTTAAACGGAGTATTTTCTCAAGACGGGGTTTACAGGTTAAACGATCTACACGTTAAAAGCCCAACATCTGTACCTGCCAAAATTGTAAATGAGTACATGTCTCTCCGTAATCTGTACCGTAAACAGCCAAAATTCAAAAATTTCAGCCAAAAGCCATAAGCCGCAGCCGAAAAGAACAGGCCCTGCATTATACGAAGCATCACGTGAATGTGTATGGCTTCGCAGAATGATTAATCGCATACAACAGTCATGTGATATAGGTGCTATTACATCACCTACCATTATCTACGAAGATAATGCTGCTTGTGTTGTTCAAATGCAAACGGGTTACATAAAGAGCAATATCACAAAACATATTGCACCTAAATTATTTTATCCACATGAATTGCAAGAGAGTGGGAAAATAAATATTCTGCAAACTAAGTCTTGTGATAATCTCGCAGACTTATTCACTAAGTCATTACCAACTTTCACATTTCAAAAATGTGTTCATGAAATTGGTATGCGAAAACTACGTGATTTGCAGACGTCAGGGGGAGAAATCTCCTAAGACTTAACCCGTTCAATACAAATATTGTACTCTTTTCCCTTTAAGAGTTTTCCCTCTAAGGTTTCTCATAAAGGTTTTTAATGAGGCAATATAACAACGCAATCATTAATATATTCCTTCTATCGATTCTCCTCATTTTTCTCTACAGAGTTTTTGGAGAAGTTTTTCCAAGATGATGAACCAATCAAGGTGATCATATAAAGACACATTGGTCAAGGGGGAGTGTTGTAAACAAAACTGGCATTAACTGCCCAATGTGATTAACTGCTCAAACTGCCACCTTTTACTTTATATAGACACCCCTCCATGTACTATAAATATGTACAAACATCAGAAATAAAGTTGCACCTTTTCTGTCTCTTTCTTGTCACAATATTTCTTCCAACAGTTGCGGCACCAGCTGCTGTCCACCACGCCTGCTAGCCACCCCGCAGCTGGATTCCAAGTCGCCGGCCATCGCTCTGCCACCATTAGACCTCCGAAAACTCCGTTTTCACCGCATGAGCAGTCGTCAACCTTGTGTCGACCGCCGGACTACAATACCATCGCCTCGATGTATTCCTGCCGACCACCACATACTCGCTACCCAAAATTTGTTCGACGAAGAGGAAATCCGGTTCAAATTGGGAACGTTGGGGTGGTACACATGCGCAGCATCCACCAGGAGCCCTAAGTCCGACGCAGCAAAAATATTCAATTTTGCGCCACGATTTGTGCATTCCTATGCAGGAGCTGGTCCTGGACACCTCCCTCCTCCGCCGAGACCACTTCAGAGTTCAATCCATCCATCACCCGTGCCAGTCGACGTTGAACGGTGCAACGGCTCTCCCGGCGCGCCTCGGTCTCCGGTCACCATCGGCATCGGGACAACGGCGCGTATCCTCACCGTTATCTTTGTGTGAGACCTTGTGGAGGTCATCCCGTGATTGTGATGAGTAATTAACTCTTGAACTAGAGAGTTTGAGTTTGGTTTTTAAGGGTTGAGCAGCTGTTGACTCTCTGTCTGAGTTCTAGAGCCCTTGTTGTTCTGTCTACGACCGTGTCCTTTCGACTTACTGCTGTGTGTGATCGGCAGTGCCTCTTCGGGTGATAGTCGGCAGTCGATCTTGTGGTCTTCGACTTGATAGTCGTAGGTGTCCAGACGATCATGTGGTTGTAGGTGATCCTTCGACTTGAGGCTATTGTTCTCGGGGTCTACGACTTTGTGGTCGTAGGCGATCAACTGGTGGTCATAGAAGCCCCTACGACTTGGTAGTCGTAGGTGATCGACGGGTGATCATTGAAGCCTTTTACGACTTGATGGTTATAAAAGGCCTTACGACTTGGTGATCGCAAAGGCTCTCACGACTTGGTGGTCGACACTACGACTTGGTAGTCGTAGGTGGCTTACAACTTGGTGGTCGGCTGAGGTCTTACAACTTGATAGTTGTAAGTCGTAGCGACCAGGCTTGGTAATCATAGCGATCAGGTGCAGAAGTTGAAACCTGTGTGATCGGTGATCGTAGCTATCGGTTGTGGTAGTCGTAGCCGCTGTCTGCGGTAGTCGTAGCTTCTGCTGCATGGTCGGTAGCTTCGACCGCTGCGATCGATGGTCGGTAGCTTCGACCGCTGCGATCGATGGTCGGTAGTAGTAACTTCGACCGCTATGGTCGGTAGTCGAAGCTTCGACCACGTGGTCGGTAGCTTCGACTTCGGTGGTTGTAAATCGTTGCGACCAGTTCCGATATAGTTGTAGATGCTAGCGATGGCCGTAGCGGTCTGTTACCTAGTCGTAGCTTGTGTCTCGATGGTCGTAGTAGCCTTGTGTGTGGTTGTAGGCTAGTGGCACTTTATGTCTTGTGCATTCGAGCGGTCGTAAGTGGTTTACGACCAGCTGAGTTGATCTTTGAGTACATTCTTCTGATGTAGATTTATGATCTCAGTGTTTTGTGCGGTGCTATGTGATGGTTTGCTTGTCTATGTTGGTTGCAGGACTTCAGAGCTAGGTCATAGTGAGGCGTAGGAGGATCGGGACTAGGCATAGGAGGTGTTTAGGTTCAGAATGGTCAGTAGACACCGAAGATGATTGAGGCTGGTGAGCTGGTTGCAAGCTAGGACGACGAGGAAACGGAGCTGGAGCTGCCGGAGCTGGACACGACGGGCAACGGCGAGGTGGACCGGGACTAGGCTTAGGGAGGAGTCAAGGTTCGGACGGTCAGGATGACGGGTGCGGTCGTGTGCAACGAGTGGACCAGGACTAGACTCAGGGAGGAGTTAAGGTCCAGTCGATCGGAAGCCAGGTGCGGTCGTGCGAGCATAGAAGCTTCTGGGAAGGTGCTTGAGGGGCAATTCGGTGAATTGACTCAAGGCCTGCAAAAGGGGAGCTAGTCTGTTAAAGTAGTTGTATCATGTCGGTGTTAACGGGTTGTCGTGAGTGTGCGTGTGTGTAAAACCCAGTGTTAGGTGGGGTTAACGGGTAATCCCAGTGTGGACTAATGGGTAGATCCATTATGTCTAGGTTTGCGTGTGAGCCTATAAAAAGGAGAGGGGAGGCAAGAGTTAGGGTTGAGCAGGTGGTCCAAGCCCTGGCGGCTGGCGTCTCTCCCTCCCATGGGAGTTAGATCAGAGAGTGGGTGTCTCTAGGGTTAAAGACTTGTCCTCCCAAGGGGAGTGGCTGCTGAGAGTATGTGTTGGCTCTAGGGATTAGAGCATGGTCCTCCCGAGGGGAGTGTCTGTGAAATTATTAATTTGAGCAATATATTTATCTTAGACTATGTGGCTTGTGTATCTCTTCTATTTGAGTTTGCTCGGCTTGATTTGATTTCTTCTCTGTTCTTCCTTCTCTCTGTGTTCTTGGCTATTTCTGGATTGCAGTGACATGTGGGTTGTACTTCAAGCCATCTTGGCTACCCTAGACCCACGAGCGGTTTTGTTATTCTCTCGGATTTGGTTTTGGGCGCTCTCGGTGAAAGCTAGTCGAACTCTCATTTCGGTTGCTAAGTTTTCAATTAAAGATCATAGCAACCTCCTGAGGCCCTAACCATGTTGTGTGCAAAGTTTCCTATCCATTCGATCTTGTATTCAAAAGTTATGAGGATTTTAAATCATGCGGTCATGCGCTCACTGGCCTCCTCTGTTCTGCCGAGAAGCTTTACGACCACGTTCTATTCGACCGCTTCTCTTTCGATCAGTCAAGACTCAGATCGTTTGTTTTCATTCGCACTGGTTTCCAATTGCTTGATGGTCGTAGATCTCGTGGTCGTGTGCTTCCACTGTCTTACGAGTTGTTTTACGACTGCAGTTGGTTACAGGTGGTAGTCGGTCTTCGACCACGATGATCATTCGACCATGCCATTGGCTTATGACCACGTCGGTTCCGACCGCACTCATCTTTCGATCTCGTTTGTCTTGATATTGGTGGTTATTGACTACAGTGATTTTTGTTTGATAGTCGATTTTCAATCAAGTTGCTCTTCGGTCGAGTGGTCGAATTTACGACCACTGTGCAAGCTATTGACCACGTTGTCTGGCTTACGACCACGATGTAAGCTTCGATCACATTGTCGATCTGGGTTTAATTTCTTGATGCTACTACTTACTGTGACATGTGGGATAATGCTTAGAGTCATTTTCGTTACTCTCTTCCCACGAGCAAAGATCATGCATCGTTCTTATTTTCAGTTTTGGTAGTCGTGTGCCTCCTCTGGTTCTTCTAGATGATTATGACCACACTTTCTTTCTATCACTCAATGATCTTAAGTCATGTGGTCGCTCGACTTCTCTGCAACCTCTTGTCATTGGCAATTGTATATTGTTTAGATTGCTGAATGGTCATAGATCTCTTAGTCACGATCTGATCTGATATGACCATGTACTGATTCGCAATTGCACGATCATCGACTACCGTGGTGTCGACCACACAATGGTCTTCAACTACGTAGTCTGAGAGCATGTCGATCTTTGACAATGCTGGCATTTAGACCACGTTGGTTACGACCAGACCACATTGGTTTCAACTACGTTGATTTTGACCACGTTGGCTTCGACCACGTTGGTTTCGACCACGTTGGTCTCGACCACGCTGGCTTCGACCACGTTGGCGTCGACCACGCTGCCGTCGCCACACTGGCGTCGACCACGTTGGTCTCGACTACGCTGGTCTCGACCACGTTGGTTTCGACCACATTGGCTTCGACCATGTTGGTCTCGACCACGTTGGCTTCGACCACGTTGGTTCGACCATATTGGTTTCCATCACGTTGGCTTTGACCATGTTGATTCGATAATACTGGTTTCGACCACGTTGGCTTCGACCATGTTGGTTCGACCATATTGGTTTCAACCACATTGGCTTCGACCACGTTGGTTCAACCATACTGGTTTGACCACATCGGTTTCGACCACGGTGTCGGTTCCAAACACATTGTTGGTTCCGACGACGTTGTCTGTCTCGACTACGTTGTCTATTACAACCACCTTGTATCTCTGCTGAGTGGTCGTATTCGACCACGTTGTGCTTCCGCCGAGTGGTCGTAATTCGACCACACAGTGCTCTGATATGGTCGTACGGTGGTCTGTGTTCCTATGTTTTCGAGTAGATCTCATATCCTAATCGTCATAGCTTTGTAGTTATTGGAGAAAAAAGAATATGTGAATATTTGGAGGAAAAATCTCCAGGCACCATTCACTCCCCTCTGTTACCTCATCCGGTCCTACACTTCAACACCGGCAGCGACCTCACCTGGGTCCAGTGCCAGCCGTGCATGTCCTGCTACAGCCAGGAGGAGCCCATCTTTCGCCATGGCTATCCTCCACCTACGACACCGTCAGGTGCGCCGAATAAGGGTGCTCCATGTCCGGCGGTGTAGCAAGCTACTAGGTCTCCTCATGCGTGTAGTGGGTGGGCTATGGCGACGGCTCCTCCTCGAACAGAGCAAGCAAAGAAGGTTTTGCCCAGCACAAACCACTGCAACTTTTCTGGTTTTTCTCTCTTCCTTTTATTAGCATCTAGACATTACAATTTGGCAACTAAAAATTGCAATCAGATCACAATCTGTTAAGCCTACAATTATGCTATAGTTATCTTGTTGTAGGGGTGACCCCCACCTAAGCCCAGCCGGCCTGTTAAAAGGCTGTAAAGGCCCAACGTGGGACATGTGTAATGACATAAATGCCCCTAAGAAGGACACTTAAATGTAAGGGTATCGCTGTAAGAACACTCTCCATGTGGATATATATACGATACAGGCCATGGGGAAACCCTAAGCACTGCTCACCTAACTCTCCACTACCATACCTCTCTCTCTCTGTTTGGTCTGTAGCCACAACAGTTGACGCCGCCTGTGGGGAGGACAAGAGCAAGCCTCAAGATTCGAAGAAGGATAGCATCAAAGAAAGCTTCATGGTCGGCGGCGAAGAAGAAGAAGGGAAGCGCGACGGCGTCCCGCGTCAACACCAGGGCCTCGGCATCGGCAGTCGCGGGCGTGGACGGCAACACGGGCGCAACAGCCACGAACGTCGACGCTCATGGCGTGACGATCGACTCCGCTACCGCTGCCGCGATGGCTGACACCACCCCGCGCGTGACGATCGACTCCGCTACCGCTACCGCGACGGCCGACACTACCCCACGCGCGACCATCGACCTCGCCACCGCTGGCGTGACGGTAGGCACTACCCCGCACGCGACGACCGACCGCATCGCCGGCGTGACGGTTGGCACTGGCAACGATGACCGGGTAGTAGGGAGCGGCAACGTCAACACTCGAGCTTACCTGACCGTCGTCCCTACACCCTGTGCGGAAGTGGCGAGCGGCTCCGGCGGTAATGCTGGCCTCGTCGCCGACTCCGGAGTCCACCGCACTGGCACGTCGGGCAACCTGAGGGCGCAGGTCGTGGTCGCCGCTATCCCGGCAGCACGACCGAGTGCGCCGACTGCCCCGGCTGCGTCAACGGTGGAGAATGCCCTGCTAACAACCATCAGCAAGCTCCAGCATGAGTTAGCAGATCTTCATGGAGCTGTGCGAGATATGCAAGAGGCTCGGAGTTAGCAGACCCTGCTGGTGGTAACGCCGGAGCCCACGCCAAAGCAGTGGATAGTCGTGACGCCCTCACGTCCAGCCGCATCCCACTGCGACGCGTGGACTCGGAGTCCCCACTCTCAGCGGGCCTGCAGCAGTCGGCATGGCCGGAGGACTTCATGTTCCCTAGCGCCATCGAGCCGTACAAAGGCGACACAGACCCTCGGGAGTTCGTGCGCGTGTACGAGACCACCATCAAAGCTGCAGGCGGAGATGACACCACGAAGGCGAAGGGGCTCCCCCTCGCGTTAAAGGGAGTGGCGCTCTTTTGGTTTTTCACCATCGAGCCAACCTCCATGTACGCTTGGGAACAGATCCGCGACCGCCTCTATAACAACTTTCAGGGGAACTACGTCGAGCGGGTCGACGCGAATCAGCTCTTCGCGGTCAAGCAAAAGCCCTCGGAGAAGCTCCGGGAATACTTCAAGTGCTTCGCGAAGGTCCGCTCCCAGGTCAAGGATGTCAATGAGACAACCATCATCAACGTAGCGGTGCAGGGCCTCCGCCCAGGGCCGCTGGCCGAGTACAACGCGCGAATGCCCATCAAAACGGTGGCGAAGCTCTTTGACAAGATGGAAGAGTACGCCAGGGCAGAAGAAGACGCACGACAGCGCCAAGGTGACGACTCCGACACCAATCGGGCGGATGGCACGGCGAAGAGCGGAGATTCACCGAAGGAAGGCTCCTTGAAGGGCAAGCGTAAGCAGGAGCCATCGAAGGACGCCTCCGAGCGCAAGGATGCCCACCACAAGGACTCATTGGGCGACAAGTCTAGACACGACCAACAGAAGTCTCGGAGAGCCCGCCATGTCTTCGACATTGAGGGCGGCTCCGAGGACAACGCCCCCGCCGGTCGTGGCGGCAGAGCTCGCCGGGGCCGGGGGCGGGGGCGTGGCCGGGGTCGCGATGATAGGACCCGCGCGGAATACGACGACCAGCATCACGGCCAGTGGTGCGTGGAACATGGTCAAGGCAGCCACGACACGCGCGCGTGCACCACCATCGCGGCACTCGGACAGAGCATCGCCAGGGATACAAACCTCGAAGTATAGCCACCCGTCGTGGCCCACGTTCAGCAACCCCGGGAAGGCCTCATGCGGATCCAGGATTAGGGGTTACAGCCTGTGGGGCCCTCGCGATTCAAGCCCACGCAGACAAGCTCGTGAAGGTCCCTCATGGATTCAAGCCCAGAGGGAGCCCAGCGCAGGGTTATAAACATCCTCTCCGGGGGCTCCTCGCTGGACTTCGCCTCGGTGTGGCAACGGAAGGCCTATGCGCGGAGGCTACACCACGTCACGACACATCCGACGCAGGCACAGCTGGATTGGGCACAGCACGAAATCACCTTCACGCCCGCTGATGCCGAGGGCGTAGAGTTTCCCCACCAAGATCCCCTGGTCATCCGAGTCGCCATCGCAGGATGCGACGTCAAGCGCATCCTAGTCGATGCAGGAAGCTCCGCAAACATTTTGTTCGCAGATGGGGATCCCCCAAAGTCATCTAGGCCCCTCTGGAATTCCTCTGAAGGGTTTCGGAGACCAGCCCCTAAAGGCGCTGGGCCAGATATGCCTGCAGGTCTCCTTTGGACAAGACGACAATGTGAAGAGCGAGGACGTCACCTTCGACATCGTCAATATCCTGTACCCCTACAACGCCATTTGGGGTGGTCGACCTCAATTCCTTCGGGGCAGTCCCACATCATGACTTCCTATGCATCAAGCTCCCGGGCCCGCAAGGCATCATCACCGTCCACGGTGACCAGGACACGGCCCGACACATAGAGCTCGGTACCCAAGGCCCACACTATGAAGTTCAGCGGAACCCTTAGGCCAGGTACGGTCCAGCAGTCGGTCCAGCACCCGCAAGGCATCATCACCGTCGAGGTCCGCCTCCGCACGCACTCTACGGAGTATGAATAAGATGTAGCATCGAGGTCCGCCTCCGCACGCACTCTACGGAGTATGAATAAGACGTAGCGTCGAGGTCCGCCTCCGCACGCACTCTACAGAGTATAAATAAGACGCAACGGGGGGACGCTTCCGTGCGCACTCTACGGAGTATAAATAAGACATAGCGTCAAGGTCCGCCTCTGCACGCACTCTACGGAGTATAAATAAGACTTGGATGTTCCCGCGCACGCGTGGGCGTTGCTCCTGCGCGTACTCTCCGGAGTATAAATAGACGTGGTTGATGTTCCCACGCACTCTACGGTGTATAAATAAGACACGGATGTTGCTCCTACACGTACTCTCTGGAGTATAAACGCACGTGGTTGATGTTCACACACACTCCTCGGAGTATAAATAAGACGTAGCGTCGAGGTCCGTCGCGCGTCCACTTAGATTAGGCGCCAGCTCCGCTGCCACCACTTCGAAGGGTAGGGGACAGAACGCTCGCGTGTCCACTTAGACTAGGCACCAGCTCCGCTGCCACCACTCGGGGGTAGGGGCGGAGCGCGCGCTCTACCGGCTAGGCGCCAGCTCCGCTGCCACCACTTCGAAGGGTAACGGATGGAGCGCTTGCGCGTCTACTATAACTAGGCGCCAGCTCCGCTGCCACCACTTCGAAGGGTAGCGGACGGAGCGCTCGCGCGTCCACTTAGGCTAGGCGCTAGCTCCACTGCCTCCACTTTGAAGGGGAGCAGACGGAGTGCTCGTGCGTCTACTTCGACCAGGCGCCAACTCCGCTGCCACCACTTCGAAGGGTAGCGGATGGAGCGCTTGCGCGTCTACTGTAACTAGGCGCCAGCTCCGCCGCCACCACTCAAGGGTAGGGGCGGGCGCCCACGCTCATCGTAACTGGCGCGGTTCCGTTGCCACCACTTCGAAGGGTAGGGGACGGAGTGCTCGCGCATCTAGTTCGCCTAGGCGCCACCTCCGCCACCACCCCAAGGGATAGGGGACGAAGCGCTCTCTACCTAGCGTATGGACGTGCGCGAAATAAAGTCCTACGAATCTGCCGGAAGTAAGCACGACCGTAGGAAGGGACGAAGACGCATGCCTCAATCAAGGCAATCTCCGCGTTACTCGGAGGATATTTACAAGGGGGCACAGAAAAAGCCAAGTATACAAGCGTCCTCGGACGCTCACAGCTGCTACTCGGCCGGCTCCTCCTTGACATATGTCCACGCTGAAGCCTCGCCCGAAGAGACCCGAGCCACCTAGAAATCCAACGACTCTTCGGCCCGCCGCCAGCGTCGGAGGCGCTGTTGGGTCACGAGGTCTGAAATAAGCGGCCGCTCCCTATCAAGCAGCTACTCCGAACACAAGGATACACTAGTCAAAACATGGGGGCCAGTTTCTACTTTATTGCAACACATGCCAACAGCTGTGGGTTCTCATCACGCCCCGAGGCGTAGACACCACCTCCACCCCTCCGTGGGACCTCATCCAGCCATCGGCCGAGGCTCCCCTCGCCATACATGGTGCGCCGCAGCTCCACCTTTGCAGCAGCCTCCCCGATGTACTCCCAAATCCGCTAATGGAAAATGCAAGTAGCGAGGCTAACAACAGCGCAAAGAATAGACATCACCCGCCCCTACGGCATCTCCAGTTGGGGGTCAGCCAGCTCGTCGACATGCCGGCAGCCCCGGTGCCTAAGAAGCGCACACAACAGGCACGAGGTTACGTAGGAGCAGTGGTTGCCGAAGGATATCACGGCATTGCGAGTGAGGTTGGCCGCATTCCCGATCCGCCAAAGCGTCCGCGATAGCTCTTCAGGCCCGAAGGAGCGAGGCGGCACTTCAGCGACAAGATATTCAAGGGCGCCTTCCAAAGCCAGCAGGGCATCCCATGCGGCTATTGAGGCGTCGCCCAAAATCCGGTCCCGCTCCCCAAAAGACGCGGTCAGACAGCCTTTCTCCTTCTCTAGGGCACCGATTTGCTGGAGAAGGTTGTCCCGCTCCTCCGCGGTCGCTCGCCGTGCCGCCTCTGTGGCCGCTAGCCGCGCCGTCGCCACGAGTGACTCGGCGTACGAAATCACCTCCGCACGCTCCGCTTCCAGCGGCGGATGCGGTCGTCCTTTGCGGAGTGCACCTCCTCGGTTACGCGAAGGACCTCTTCGGTAGCACGCAGACGATCCTCTAACGCGCCCCGCTCGCGGGCGTGAGCTGCCCGCAGCACCCTACCAAGGGCAAGGGACTGTAGGCCAAGCTAGTTAGTAAACCTATACAGGACCACGCGCCACTAAGAGGTCAGGCACTCACCCTCGTCTCCGAGGCCTCCAACGCGCCTTCAAGGAACTTCCACCGATAGGACAGCAGTGCCTGGTGATCCAGGTTCGCAGCCGCACTACCCGCGACCCCCGGCCATGCTCCCGCCACCTCCGGTCGAGGAACGAGATCCGTTGGGCTCGGGCGTGCGGCGCCTGCGGCAGTTTTAGCAGCGTCAGGCGTCCCTCCCAAAGGAACGTACCCGCACCCCGTATGTTGTCCACGCTCGGGGAGGCATGCTGCTGCAAAGAAACATGGGGATTACAGACCCACGAGCGCACCATAAGACCATGCCAAGGAAGTTGGGTTTACCTGCAATGTCAGCCGACGGACTCTGCCGGATTGTCCCCCGGGCCCCACAGGAATTCGCCAGGATGCCGGCGTCCCCGGACGAAGCCGGACCTCCGGGCCAGGGAGCCTCCGAGCCGGGGCCTGATTTTGACAAATTCCTAGCCCCGCTCACCGCAACCCCGGAGGGAGCTTTGGAGGCCTTGGGCATGGGGGCCTCAGTGTCGGAACCAGAGTCCCATAGGCTCTCGACCTTGGTCGCCACAGCGAACCTCCCCTTCGGGCGAGCAGGTGATCGTACACGTGGCCGCTTCACCTTGGGGGAATAAGGCGTGGGCCACTCCCCGGTAATCGCCGTGGACGGGGGCTCCGCTCCAGCAACCTCCACTAGTAGCAGCCCCGCCTTGGTAACCGCCGCAGGCGAACATCCTGCTCCAGCAGCACCCGTGGACGGCTGCTCCACCTCATCAACTGCCGCGGGCGACGAAGCTTCTCCCTCCCGATCGTCCGTAGCACACACTCGGTCCCTAGAATCGCCCAGGGACCCTTCGCCCTTGTCCCTTGCACCCGCTCCCAGATCCGAATCGACATACTCCGCCGAATTGAATTCGGCGTCCCCCGTACTTCCGGGAGCAGTGGCCGCCACCACACCAGACACGGCCGCGGCGGACAGTGCTCTACAGTGAGACGGCAGCTCTTTTCCTTTGGCATCGTCGTCCCGGCGGCTAGGTTGGCTCAGGGCCTCGCACACACGGTTTATCCGGCCCAGCCCCGCCTCCGCAATCGTGGTTACGCACAGATCGTGCTCACTGATCATATACGGCCCGAGGAACACACCCACTGTGCGCTCCGCGTTCTCCAGAAAAGTCCCTATAGGCAGCAAGGAGCGGAGTTTACAAGACAGTCCAATAGGCTTAAGGGCAAAGCAAGACGTCACCAGCACTTACGAGGTTCGGCGGGCCTTGGCAGCGACGACACAGACGGACGAACATTGTCGTGCCGAAGGCTCCCAGCTGTGATACACCATCCATCGGCAAGCGGCGCCACGCCATACATGACGAACTCCTCCGCGAGGTCGCGCATGTTGAAACAGGTAGCAATCCCCACGAGCATATGCGCCCTTCGCCTGTCCTCGTCGTCAATCGGCGTGCCAGGCATGGTATTGAACGCCATCGGCCGGCCAGAACACTCAAGGCCGCTACCGCTCGCCACACGGTGGTAAAACCACCGCGTCATCCAGTTCGACTCCCACTTCGCCCGGGTCGAGTTGGAGGGGAAGATCTTCCCGCATGCCGACCACAGGAAGAAATTGATGCTGCCGAAGATGGAAAACGTCCGTCTTTCGCTTCTTGGTGACGACACCGCGCCGTGAAGAAACACGAAAGCGACGCTGCGGCCAAGACGCCCATACGCACAGTCCAGCTGTACACGGCCAGGCGGGCTATCGCGTTCGGGGTCAGCTGCGCCAGCTCGACTCTGAAGGTTCGCAAGACGGCACCGACAATCATGGCGGCCGGGATGCGAAGTCCGGCTTCCAGGTAAGCGATGAAGACGATCGCCTCGGACTTCTCGGGATGCGGTTCTGTGGTAAATATTGATTGCTTAGCTACACCATGCAATTAATACTTATTAGTCCCCTCGATGTTGATTTTTTTTCGAAGAAACAGCATTGAAATTGATTCTAGTAGTAAAACATTTTCCTTTACATACTCAAAACACACGAATTAACTGCGACGCACAAATGCAAGAAACTAAGATAAGACACACACAAAACACACTTATTCCTGCATGAAACCTGGTACATCAGCAGTTCAGCACTCACGCATCGATATCAATTTAAGCAGCAGCTCCTTGGATAGTTCTTCATCACCATGTAGCATTAGCAGCTCTCCGGTTCACCATGTAGCATTAGCAGCTCTCCGGGACGAACCCAACCTTGCCTCCACGCACGTCGTACACCACCTCCCTCGTCCGCTGCACCAGGTTCCCGAGAATGTTCCACGGGAACATCTCGTCCGGCGACGCCGCGAATGCGAGGCACCCGAAGGGGAACCCCTCGTCGAGGTGCTCGCGGAAGAAGTACATGAACTGCCTGTCGTCGAGGTCCATGCTCTCTCCATTCCCGAACCTGAGCTTGATGTCCGGCAAGTGGATGACGCTCATCCCGGTGAAGTTGTAGCACGTGTCGAGCCCGCGGAACGGCGGCGCCGGCGTGTACTGCGCCATCCGCCTCCGGACCTCGTCGCGGAATGCCGCGTAGATGGGCGGGTTGAGGTAGCTGAACGACGTCTGCGCGTCGATCAGCGTGCCGTTTCCCTTGAAAACGGCCGGCGGGATGGGGAGGTCCGTGCCGTCGACGCTGATCCCGACTAGGTCGACGAAGTAGAAGTTGGGGCCCCTTGGGTTGGTCACCAGCGGCACGTACTTGACGCCCCGGCGGCCGGTGTACTCTGACAGGGCGGGGCTGATGGAGAGGAAGCCGTGGGAGCCAGTGTCCGGCGGGAGGCAGTACGAGAAAGCGGCCGTGCCGGGGGGTGAGGACAGTAGCACACGGGACGCCAGCGAGAGTCTGCTGCGGCTGAGGCCGATCTCCCCGACGACCGCGTCGTTGAACAAGTAGGCGAACTGCATGCACCCGAAGGTGAAGTTCTCGAAGGTGGCCGACGGAGAGAGCGTGAGCGTGTCCTTCACGACGGTGCCGTTGCCGAACACGAAGGTCGTGTTCTGGAGCGTGAAGGTGCACTTGCCTCCCGACCCAACAGAGCATGACTCCGACCTGCACTCCGGCGAGCCGCACGGCACGCTGTAGAAGGAGGAGGACATGGAGGGATCGAATGCCAGGTCGCACGGCACTCCTCCTGGTCCTGCGAGGCACGGCTTGCACCGTACATTTGACATGCCGTTAGTGTCAAAGTACACCGGAACCTGCTGCGCCGGCGTGCCGTAGCCGGCGATGATGGTGTAGTCAAATACTCCGGGGATGCCACTGATGACATTTTGGGTGGCGGGGAACGTGATGCCTGATGTTGGCACGGCAGAGGGGGCGGGAGCCGCGCCTGAATGGACCTCGGAAAGATAGCGCATGCGGAGGCCATCACGGTGGAGCATGTCGTCCGACGATGGCTTGTGTTGCTTCCGTGCGCCGCCGAGAGGATTGCATGGGTTCAGCCGGTGCACGACTGGCAGCTTGTTGCCATTGTTGTTACCTGCTACAAATTTCTCATAAGAGTTGAATATGGCAAGTCTTTTACTCATTCAATTTGTGACGTCTAATTCACGTCGAAACCTGACCTTTATTATATAACAACAAATTTTGTAGTATATTAGAATCTTCATGTAGCTAAGACTTGAGAGCAGGGTTTAATCTTTCGGTTGCAGAAAAATTTTGGCTAGGCAAAAGGACCGAATGAATGTTCATTTCATTCGAAATTCGGACGAGAAAAATCAAATTTTTTGATGAAATTTAACCAAAATTTGAATAAAATTTGAATAAATTTCAAATAGGACCAAATTCGATCAAATTTTAGCCGAATCCAATCTGTTTCGCTGGGCACCGAAAGGGACAAAATTTCGTCCATTTCGTAAAATTTTGGATGAAATTTGTAACCCTGCTTGGGAGAACCACAACTCGTCTAATTCATATCATCATGTATGTACGTATACCGCACCTGAAGGGATTGAGGAGCAGGTTCTGGCGGACGGCGAAACACCTGAATCGTCGGACGAACGGAGAAGGGAACGCCTTGTCGCCGGAGTGTAACTGGTATGGTACTGGCCGTAGGAGTTGCCTACCCGAGTTAGAAGAAGAAAGCACAAGAGCAGCAGGGACAGATTCATGGCTGAAGCCATGATTAGCAGCTTCTTCGTAGCTAGAGAATCAAGTACGTACTGGCGCGCACTTGCAGACCAACTGCTGGTAACAGCCAATTCTTATATACACACCATTATTTGCCATTTTGTTCTTGTTGCATTCTGAGTACGACGAAATTAATAGCTTAAATGTTGGTACATAGTGCTAGTATCTACTTACGATTGTTTTGTATTGGCCGTCTATACGATTCCGTGCTCGGCCAAATCAATTCTGTAATTTAGGTTAATTTAGATCTAGGAAATTGCTTGCTCTGGATATGTAAGTCAGTACCGGCATACAGCTAGCTAGCTGAGAATATATAGGGAAGAATATCCTCTGCAGCTGTGAAGCTGGAGGCGAAAGGTATATCGCCGGCAATGTGGATCGAATCATTTAAATCCGCCGTTTTCTTCATTAGATAATTTAGATTTTCCGTTTACATCACTGCTATCCTCTAGCTCGACTTTCTAGATTAACTGATCAGTGTTCGCTTAACAAATATGCACTGTACAGTGCAAGCAAGATACTTATATATTAGTGCTTAAAGAGAGAATATAAACACATCCTCAAGCACTTATGTAGAAGTCTTTTCTTTAATGCAAACATCATTTTTGTAGATTCTTAGACGGTTATATTATTTATTTGTTAGACATCTTATATACATAAGTATCAGATAAGCATGGGTTTCGTTACCTAATTAAACATTAATACTACAAAATAAATACCTTACCTATCCTAAGTGATAAAAAATCAGTTTTTATTTACTAAATACATATCTGAGCACTTGTATTGTACTATGCTCTAATTAAAACTAGAGTATATTTAGTAAATCTTACTAGCTAGTCTCGAGCTCGATGAATTAGCCGGATCGGTGGCAGGCGCCGAACTCAATCAAAGGAAAATCGGGGATTTGTTGAGTTGTGTCCCTACCGGTGTGCGTGGGCTCACGCGCTTAGGAGGAGTTGTTGGGCTGAAGCGATGAGCACGGTCGAATACGGGCCTGTTCGGCTACCTCCGAAGCTGGTGGTTTTTGGCTTCTGCTACAGTATCTAACTTTCAAACGGAGTATTTTCTCAAGACAGGGTCTACAAGTTAAATGTAGTACACGTTAAAAGCCCAACATCTGTAGCAGCCAAAATCGTAAGTGAGTATCGATCTCTCTGTAATCTGTACCGTAAACAGCCAAAATTCAAAAATTTCAACCAAAAGCCATAAGCCGCAGCCAAAAAGAACAGGCCCTACGTGGGTTAAGTGGTGTGGAACATAGACACACTTCTTTTTTGTTTTTTCTTCGTGGTTTTGACTTCAGTTTTTCTAGAAGCCTAAGTAAACAGGACTGTTTCTCTAAGCTAATTTTCTAAACCTAAAATCGTATGACCTATCCACGTTGATGTCTCTGTCGTTCGCCGTCGTCTCTAAAAACACAATAAAAAACTATCAACCGCAGTCTAAAAGAACTTAGCCTTAAGGTTGTGTTGTACATATATTGCTTCATAAATAGTACATAGCTAGTTGCTTTTGATGAACAATTCAAGGTGAATATATGATAATTATGAGTAAGTGTAATGTCTAGATAGTTATAGGAGTATTAATCTAATTTAACACTAATTTGTTAAATGCGTAGCGTAGATGGACCAAACTTGGATGTATGTTGAGAACCGTGTGTGTGAAGAGTATATTAATAGTGTGTCTACCAAGTAAGATATATTGAAAAAGGGATGAAATTTATATATTGTCCATGCATTGATTGTAATAATCTGAAGATGTTTACCAACTCAGCGCTGATCGAAGAACATTTGATTCGAAGGGGTTTTTAAAAGGGTATTTATGTTAGCCCAGTTATGGTGAAGAGTAAATTATATAGGAAGGTAGTAAAATTGTCGAGGGAGACAACAGTATGTTGGATGTGGATTGTGCTTTTGATGATGATAGGTATCACGATGAGGATAAGGAGACAATAAAGTACTCTCGACTGTATAGAAGGTTGGCATAAAATCTTAATGTATTCTGTTGTCTAAATGAGAAAAAGATATTAGCCTGCAGGATACCTAGAAAGAATACATCTACTTGAGCCTAACAGTGTGGTCACAGTTCAGAGAACAGAACATTCTCTAGAAAGCTCATGAGCATATAAGAGAGTATGACCATATAATGCTCCGTTTAAATGTGATTCATTGGCATCCTAGTACCGATTGAGATTTCAAGTGAAATCTGATCACGAAAAGCTATGAATTTAATGCATAGTCCATTCTAGATGCAAGTTCAATCTGTACGGGACTTACACTAAAAGACTGATATATTAATCGTACTTCAGCACAATATTGGCCGATAAAAATTTCCTTGATCTGGAGGTGGCTACTTAGATCCTGCCGGATCCCAACAAAGGTGGCTTGGATTTATCCGGATTCGGCCAGATCCATCGCCGTGATAGACAATGAGGTGGAAGCCCTTGCCGGCGGTGAGGTGAGGCAGGAGGGGTCACGGCATCTGCCCCCATCGATTGACAGACAGGTATTCATTTCTTAGCATCATGTAAGTTATATTGTGCTCTTCTTTTGTAAAAAGCTCTGGTATATTTTATTTGGATCCCTCTAATCTAACTTGGATTGAGATTTATACCAAATTAGAAACATTAAATAATTTGGTATCATTTTTCTCTTGCATTATTTCTCTCCTAACTAATACCAAATTAGACTAAAAGAAAAATGAGCAAAATCATTTCTTCAAATTAGAACACATGGGACTTGAAATGAAATTAGTTGTACACTTTCATATTTGTGGAGAAAATTTGTCATCATGCACCACTCCGACCGCCACAAATATATCCTTTTTCTCGTAGATAAAGCCTTTACGTTTGTTATATTTGTTGAAGCATAAGTAAATTATCTATTTTTTCTTATCAGTTTAAACTTTTAGATGAATTAACTGGTGCATACAACTTAACAATATTGTCCAGTTTTGTGCAATAGCCATCCTTGTGTGTGATTGTCAAGTTATACTAATGGACCATATTTTGGTGTGTGATACAGTCAAGTTTGTCTTAGTTCTTATGCAAAACAGATTTAAATTTAAGAAAAATTGGCTAGTAGCTAGCTGCTTGAAATGGGCAAGAACACACCTATATCCTATCCCCAAAATCCTAGCTAATAGCAGTCCTTGCACTTAGGAAATGGACAAGAATGCGGACAGTGTGACGCCGGAAGTGGGAGAGGTCCGGATCGTGCAGCGTGTGCTCGAATTACAAGCCATAATCGATCTTTGATGAGGTGAAGGAGATGGTCATGATGTATGTGTCTTAGTACATATATTTCATCAGTACGTTTCTTAGAATCAATTAATTAGCACTGGCATTTTTAATCAATCAATTAGTACTAGCATTTGTTAGAATCAATTAACTAGCAAGAATAACAATGTGTCTCTTGGCCCAACACGGTCACTCGCGTTTAGCATTTAGTACTAGCATTTTCCAGAACCAATTAATTAGTGCTATCATCTTTGGAATCGATTAATTAGCACTGTAGTTTATTGGAATCAATTAATTAGTACTGTCGTTTTTAGAATCAATTAATTAGCAATAGCATTTTTTTGAATCAATCAATTATTACTAGCATTTTTTAGAATCAATTAATTAGCAAGAATAGCAATGTGTAACGCCATCCGATTGCCATCCAATGCATATTTCGATCCGTCCATCTGTATCCATGCTTCTAATACTGCACACACATAGTCACACAGGTTTCTACTGCACATTTAACAGTCTTTGGCTCTGCTTATTTTGGCTTAAACTTCTGGCTTCTGACTTATTTGTCATTATTACTAAATTTCATCTTTTTTTAGCTTTTTAGCTTTTTTGAGCTTTTTTGCCGGTTCTTTTTTCCCGTATTCGTTTGTGTTATCCATAATGGGCTAACCTATTTTTTTATTTTTAAATTTAGTTACGCCAAATAAATCATCATCAGTTACAGTGTAATTCCATCCAACTACAGTGCAGTTCAGCCACAAGCTAGCTTATTTCAGCCCTAAGCTAGCTTATTTCAGCCCAACCAAACGGCACCAAAATATGACACTCCCAGTGGGCTGATCTTAGCAATATCTACAAAGTGCCACATAAGACTTAGAGTGAGGTGGAGGAGAAATTAATGAAGAAACAGATGGAAGCAATATCTCATATAAGATATTGCATAAGCACAAAATCCAAACAACAAGAAACCACCAAAACTTGCATTGGGGAGAAACTGCAACATCTATGCCAACTTTTGAGAGAGTGGGAGGAGGGAGAGAGAGAGGGGAATAACGAATGGTGAGTTTTATTGTGTGGGTCTATATATAAACATTATCCACTAAAGTGATAGTGTCTATAATAATTTTTTGTAATGCGAAGGGGTATAGCCATGGTTTAAGATGTCTACAATGCTCGCAATCCCAGCTATGCACAGGAGCATATCCTCAACTGATAGGGCATGATGAAACGCACAAAATTAAGGGGGTGTTCGGTAGAGCACAAGCCGACTGGTTTTTGGCAGTCGCTATAGTATCTAACTTTTAAATTGAGTATTTTTTCAAGACAGAGTCTACAAGTTAAACGTAGTACACGTTAAAAGCTTAACATCTGAGCCAAAATCGCAAGTGAGTATCGATCTCTCCGTAATCTGTACCGTAAACAGCCAAAATTCAAAAATTTATGACCATTAGATTAGAGATCCAACGGCCATGAATTCTCCCCCTACTCCCTCCAAAAAATATCTCCCCCTCCTCAAAAAAAGGGGCCGTTAGATCTCTAATCCAATGGTATTAAATCTAGATGATTGTTAGGAAGAAAACATCCGGGTGATAGCTACACACACCAATTCTCTCTCCACTTCCTTCAAAAAAAATCTTCTCCTCCTAAAAAAAGAGAATTTCAAATTTAGATGATTATTAGAAAGAAAAAATCCGATAATGGCCGGCCAGCCATACCCAACTTAAATATAGACATGAGACATGCATGCGGCCGCCGCTAAGTAATAGAAACTGTGGACGATGCAAACGGCCGTGCTACTGACGATTGACACTGCAGCTTATTCCATACGGCCGGGTGGCACGTTTGACGAGCTTGCCGGCCCATCAGCAGCACCACGTCCGTTGCTGCTGCCTTCCCCGGCAGGTCTTCTGGCCTTCGACACACGGAAGCGTAGCATGTAGGCGCTGAGGAGTTGACATTGCTGTCGAGGCCAGCTCATGGCCTGCAACAGATCATTAGCAGTGACGATCCAGCGGCGCCTGTTGGCCTCGCCAGCAGGAAAACTCTATCAGTAACTAAAAGCTCATGGCCTGCAACAGATCATTGCCAGTGACGATCCAGCAGCGCCTGTTGGCCTCGCCAGCAGGAAAACTCTATCAGCAACCAAAAGCTCATGGCCTGCAACACACTACCGGAAAGCTCCTATATGCCGAGTGTCCGGAATTTTACCGAGTGCAATCCATCGGGCACTCGGTAAACAACAGCTTTGCCGAGTGCCTTAATGGGGACACTCGGCGAAAATAAAACACTCGGCAAAGTTTAAAGCTTTGCCGAGTGCCATTCCGTCCTGGCACTCGACAAACGACGCCGTCACCGTGTTCTCGCCGTCCACTGTCCTTTTTTTGCCGAGGGTCGTTTCGGCACTCGGCAAAGACTTTGCCGAGTGCTCGATGAAAAGCTCTCGGCAAAGAGCTCTTTGCCGTCAGAAACTATGACGTGTAAGCTATGCCGTGGGTGGCACTCGGCAAAGACTTTGCCGAGTGTTTCAGAGCTTTGCCGAGTGCCACCGCACTCGGTAAAGCTGCTGAACCCGTAGTGACGGATCATTGCCGATGGCGATCTGCGGCGCTGCTGGCCTCGCCAACAGGAAAACTCTATCACCAACCAAAATTTATCGGAAGGTAGTGGTAGAATTGAAAAACATCAGTTATCGGTTCTTTTGGTTTTTTTGCCGAAAATTTTGAATTGAAAATTGAATTTGAAAATTTTTATCGGCCAAAATTGACTGAAAAATGGCCAATTGTTTTGAAATTTCGCCAGTTACCAGTTCTTGCGGCAAATTTTTTTTTTTGAAATTTTGTAAAAATTTAAATTGGTCTGAAATTCTTTGACCTATATATTTTTTTACCGTTGCTCGCTGATAACATCGATTTTCGCATGTAACAACCGAAATTTCGATGATACAGTTTTCCCTACTCGCCGGTAATGAAGCGTATGTACTCAGTCACACATTTCACGACCGTCTTCGTCGCCTCGTCGCTTATCTTGGCATTTGGAGGCAATGCCCACCTTCGCTGTTGTTGTTGTCGGTCGCATCGTCAATTGCTACGTTGGGGAAGGCATGGTTCACATTACCTTAGGTGCACAGAGTATATTAAGCGCTAGCTAGGTCTTTCGATTTAGGAGTAGTGCTGTGGGTGCTGTTCTTGTGGGCTGGGGGTGCTTAAATATGAGTGGAGGTGCTGGAAGCAAATTTTCTAGGGGATGGCCTCAGCATCTGGAGGAGGGGCCTCACGTCGGTCTTTGGAGGTGCTCGCTGATGGAGTTGTGGATAATATTTTAATTTCAAATTTTACTAGGAGACAAATACAATAAACTAGTGATGCAAAACTTACTACTAACAGCAGGCTACTCATCATACTTCAGAATATACGTAAGAAAAATATAGTAACAAAGTCGAACATGCGCGTGAATGACTTACTTTTTTGCCTGATGAAGAACAGGAAGCAGCGCAGGCTTAACGCAGTGCAGAACGTAGATAACGCAGTGCAGTGAGCGGTCGCGCAGATGCGCTACCCAGAAACCTTATTGCCGCCCCGTGCAGGTACACTTTGCGGCAACGGTTCGGAGATAGCCGCTCTCCTTTCTTCCAGGTGCACGCTGGGAGCTCGCAGAGCAGAAAGTAGAGGAAGAATAGAGGTGCAAAATTCTCACTCTCTTCCTGGACGTCTCCAGGCCCTTTTAAGGGCGCTGCAGTTATTCACTAGTAACTGCTGCATTTTAAATAGAATTATGCACTGGTAACTGCCTCATCAAATCACAAATTAAGCAGTGTAAATTCACTTGTAACTGCCTCATTCAAATTTTTGAATCTCATTCAAACAGAGAGAGAGTGGTGTGGGGTTCAGCAAAAATAAAGATAGACTTGATCTGCCAAGTGACGCGCCACGTCAAGTCAACCCTCCTCATACCATCTCTATCCATATTCAAGGAGTGGTGATGGGTCCATCTTATAAATTGGTCTTTCTCACCTTACCTTAGAATATGGCACTAAACCATGCATGCTTTGAAATTGAAATTAAGGAAATGGGACATACCCAAATGGGCCAATTTCTAACACTTGCTATGTAATTATAGCCGTTTCTATCCATTGAGAGAGGGAAAAAGATATCTTGACAAGTGGTGTATTCAAGTCATTGAGAGAGGGAAAGAGAGATCTTGACAAGTGGTGTATTAGTCATGACAAGTGATGCGTATAGGATTGTTATCAATTGTAACATCTCGATATTTTGCAAATATTGATAAGTAACTAAAAATATTATTTTATTCAAATTTTGGGAATTTAAGAATCCTTAATTATTCAAACATCTTTCATTTTTTCTCAATTATTAAAGCCTTGCTCTAATATTCCAAAATTTAAAAGTATTTTATTTGATAAAAGACAAGTCAATTGTCATTCCGTACTACTCACATGATCACTAACTAGTACAAATATCAATTCAGAGAACCACATCAACATCCCCATCCAACGTCATCTCCAACGTCAATCTCCATCCGCTTCCGTAGGCACAAACGCTTTGCACGTCGCTTTGGGCTGAACGCGCGCAGAAGCATATAATAAACAAGGGAGCCCATGCACAAAGCTAGGAAGAACAATGGTTTTATACGCCCCTATCGTCAATCATCGATCGTAACGAGAAAGCTACAAGAACAATGCTTGCGACCCCTACATATACGGCAGGCTTCTGCGAGCTACCCTGCAGCGCTACTACCACCACCCGATTTGCTCCATTTACCTAGCTGTTGCAAGAAATGGCTTCTGTCGTCATTCCCTCTCTGCTCTTCTGCCTTGTGCTTATTCTTGCTCCTCGTCTTGGCAGCTCCTACTACACCAGCTACACCCATGGTGGAAGGCATTTCGTTCTCCGTTCATCCGAATCCAAAGGGCCGAAGCCGCCGACCTGCTCATCTATCCCTTCTGGTGAATTACATTGCATAATATATATCCCTGCAAAAGGAACATCTCTCACAGTGTCTTAACTGAACAGGGTACTATCGAAATGAGTTTTTTTGGGGGGACCCACTGCACTAAAGGCCTATTATATGTGTAATTATGTTGCAAGTTTAAAATATCTATGATAAGGAAATAATACGTTTTCTCTTATTGTTACAGACCTCTAGGGATATATTTGTATAAATAACATCTTTATAGCTATAAATATAGGCCATAAGGCACTATGGAGGGGAGAGAAACTCATTTTTTGTACGATGTTCATACTTTTTACTTCTCTTCCTACAATATGGTTTAGACTCTGGGTACCACATAACAGTCTTTCCGTAGTCTTATCATCTACTATTTAGCACGTTAACCACAATAAAGTTCTTTTACATTTGACGTTCTCGCGTTGGCTAACTTCTTCACAATTTTTTCAGGACGTGTCAATGGACATCTGCCTGTAGTGCACCGGCTGAACCCATGCTCTCCTCTCGGCGCAGCTCGGAACCAAGGCAAGCCGTCGGTGGACGACGTCCTCCGCCTCCGCTCGCTTTTCGGGGAGGACTCCACTGCGGCCGCTGGGCTCGTAACCACGCCTGCATCTGATGTGACGGTCCCCACCACCGGCACTCCCCTCGGGCGTTACCCGGGCGCATTTGAGTACCACGTCGTCGCCGGCTTCGGCACGCCGGTGCAGAAGTTTACCGTGGAATTTGACACGGCCACCATGGGGACCTCGCTGCTCAAGTGCAAGCCATGCGCCGCTGGGGCGCCATGCGACCAGGACTTCGACCCGTTACAGTCCTCCTCCCTTACCCAAATCCCCTGTGGCTCGCCGGACTGCCCGCTGAGTGCTTGCTCCGGACCCAGCTGCACGTTCGCCAGGAGCCAGAACGGAACCCTGCTGTTCAATGCCACCGTCGTGACCGACACGCTCACGCTCTCGCAGTCGACTACCATGGAAAACTTCAGGTTCGCGTGCTTGGAGATGTACGCCAAAACGATCGACAACACATCTGGTATTCTCGACCTCAGCCGGAACAGCCACTCGCTGGCATCCCGAGCTCCTTCGTCTCCAGACACGGTCGCCTTCTCGTACTGCCTGCCGTCGCACACGACTACCCAGGGCTTCCTCTCCATCGGCGCCACCCGGCCGGAGCGCTCCGGTCGCAACGCGAGCTACACCACCCTACGGAGCAACGCTGCCTATCCCAACTTGTACTTCGTCCAGCTCGCCGGGTTAGGCGTCGGTGGGCCGGACCTCCCGATCCCGCCCGCCACACTCGCCGGCGACTCGCAATTGGATCTGCAGACAACGTTCACCTACCTGAAGCCAGATGTTTACGCGGCTCTCCGCGACCGGTTCAGGGAGGAGATGTCGCAGTACCGCGTGGCGCCGCCGTCGGGCCTGCTCGACACGTGCTACAACTTCACCGGCCTGAATATCTACCTCGTGCCGGTCATCACGCTCAAGTTCGACGGTGGGGCGAGCCTCGACCTCGACATCGGGCAGATGTTGTACTTCGAGGACCGCGAAAACCCCTTCTCTGTGGGGTGCCTCGCGTTCGCCGCGCCGCCGACCAACATGCCAACGGCTGCGATGATCGGGACCTTGGCACAGGCGTCGACGGAGGTGGTGTACGACGTGCGTGGAGGGAAGGTTGGCTTCGTCCCTTACCGCTGCTGATTAATTATCAAGGAGCACATGTTGGATGCATGCACTGCACATGCATGGAATAATGGTGTACTTCTCGTTTACTTGCTTCTGTAGAAGCGTGTCAATGTAATAAGACTCAGAAAAGTAGCGGTTGATGCGTGGTGTGGAGTTATATCCACACGAACGAATAAGCAGCAGCTACATATGTTAAAGTGTTATGCTGCCTCTGTTTACCCTTGGTGTTATATGAAAGAGCTTTGTGGTGTTATATGAAACAGCTTTGTATGGATAGCAATCTCTTATCTCTATTGTTCTTTTGTTATACTGAGACTGGGAGCCATACGACTGAAATATATATACAAAAAGTAAATTTTGCAAAACTACATATATTTTAATAAAACTATCACAAAGCTATAGATTTAAAAAGACTTTCAAAAATACATATTTTAGGCCAAAACGTATCGCTGAGCTTGCCATCAAAAAGATTGTGTTCGACAGATTAGACCCACCTAGCAGTCACTATATTTTTTTTACATTCTGTTCCGTCATGTCAATGTCGGATGCCGGGCTGGAGCTGCGGCCTGCACTTTATTTTTGCTCATTTGAATTGCTAGGCCATGCTCCAACGGGCTTATAAGCCATATTTTGGTTTTTTGCACTATAACAATTAAAAATATAACCGTGTTAACTTTTTTAAGTAATTAAAATTAAAAAATTTAAAAATACAAAAATATTATATTATCAGGATAATGTAAAGGAATAAGTAAAAAAAGAAAAAGCAAAAAAAATTAAAAAAGATGAAATTAAGAAAAACCGTTTGGAGCGGGGTGAAAAAGCCCTCCTTGCGGCGCGCCTCTCGTCCCGCCTCTGAGCAAAACGCGTGCCACTGAAAGAGGCAGCGGGAACCCTACCCCCAGGGAGGAGTGATGGCCGGAGGCGGAAGGGGGAGTGGGGAGCGCAACCGGAGGCGCTCGTCCGGGGCTGGAGGACAGCGTCTCCAGCGCAGCAGCCCAGGTTAGTCAATTTTCCCCCCTTTGATTTGGGCTGGGGATTTTGTTGATCCGGTAGGTAAATTTGGTAGGTAAAGAATGGAATTAGCCGTAATCTAGCTTACTGTAGTTTAGTATTGTAGTATTGGAAATTTGAGATGGAGATTAGGGTCATTCAGCTTCGTGTGGTTTAAGCCCCTAGGTCCCAGTGCTACTATCTCGTGTTTTAGTCTAAGTATTAAGTTGCATACACTAACCAGTTTACTTAAAAGCTTAAGTTGATAAGAAAAGATTGACAATTCACTCATACTTCAATACTTTCTCTCACGTGGAGGTAACCTTAGGTCTAATACGTGGAATAGAAGTAGACTGCAATTAATTTTTTTTAATTACGTTAGTCAGATCTTGAACCTAGAACCTCTTGATTTTAATACTATATTGAGTTACATGCGCCAACCAGTTCATCCAAAAGCTTAAGTTGATGAAGAAAGATAAACAATTCACTTATACTTCAACACTAAGGTTGCGTACTGACGAGTTATGCAGATTACAGAACAAAGTACTAACCTTCAATTTATCTGATTTGGCAGGAAGTGGAGTGTGTCACTGTGCCTATGTATTTCGAGGAGAGAGAATGGCGTGGCGAGAAGGGGACCAGGCTCAGATGCAAGCACGGTCAAATCCCAGTAAGGAGAGGCATGAGAACTGAGCTTTGGCTCAGCAGCTGAGATTGCCGTCGAGCGACCTGCCTGCCGGCGTTCGATCTCGGTAAGTTTTATTTTCACACGCGTGTTCGTTCAGTGTTTATTCAAAATTTATCTAAAGAATATGTTCCAGTGACTTACACACGTGTACCTATGGTATGTAGTATGAATGTGGTGTGCTAAAAATAGTAGGACAGTGGCATGAGGAGGGCACAACACCGGTGGGCGGTTTCTGGGCTGCCCCTGGAGCTGTGTGATGAAAGCCAATTTCAGTTGCAAGCATCCATTATCTGTGTTGGTACGTGGACTGTAAATTGATTTGCTTCTACTAATGCAGGATGAGGAGGATCTGTGTAATGTCTTTTTTTTGGGTTGATCCAGAATGGGAGCCTAGAGCTCTAACAATGGCATGGCTTCCAGGGTTCTTCAAGATCGCAGTTTGACAATAACCCCTTATTCTCCTGTACTGCTCTTTATGGTTGTCTCCTTTCCCGCATATGATTTTCTTTGAATAAATAAATGAGACTGTTTATTAGGATAATTTTTTAGAAATAACTTATCATTTTTCGATTTATTTGCATAAGCGCTCGTATTAGAATCAAAAGCCATAAACAAAAAGAACATACCCAATTTACCTTCGATATCTCAACATCAAATTGCTTCTGTGCTTCAAACATAAGTGCAGCAACCTTCCAGTCCGGGTCAGTCCAGCCACTCACTACTGACTCTGCATGTGCTCACGCTGGCACCACAAGTTTGTGGCTCAACAAGCTTCCTGATCATGAAGGCTTGTTCTCTAGCTTGTTATTGAACATGATCATATAATCCTAGAACTAAAAATCATAAGTCACAGTCCAAATAAACACACCCTAACTTAGGTTAGCATCAGTAACATTATCCCCCTCGCAGTGCTCTGTAGGATCTGCCCTTCGCCTCTTCATTGCATTCAACATTTCCCTTGATATAATATTCTCATTCTGAACTGCCTCTTCATCTGGGCTATCTTCCTCTGTGTATCCTTCGCAGCCCTCATACCCCCCACCCCAAGCTTCAATTCCATGTTCGCCATTTGCACGCGTGCAAGTCTCTGTCCAGGTTGAGAGGTGATATGCTGACCCTGATGTCACCAGGTGCTTTCTTCCTCATCACACACAAAAGCTAACCTTCTCGCGCCCGCGCTCTGTAAGCATTCTCGTAACGTCTGACAGAGGAAACAGACACACTCTGTACTCACGCGAACAATGGAACATAACGATTTTTGGTGTTGCGAAAGGTACAGCTTTTCCTTGCATTACATTCTTTATATAGGAAGTACATGCAGTAACTTATATGCAGTAATTTATGGCCATGCATAACTGAAGAAAAACTCCTCCACTACTACACGCACAGAGTTATGCGCCATGCACTGAATTGACTAAAGAATAACTCAAGCATTTAACTAATCCTAACGCCTCCATGCAGCTAAATGAAGTAAAGGTTAAAACAAACTCAGTGCACATGATTTATTCCGTCAATTCGCCCCCTAAATCTTGTGCGGCGTCTTGACGTCGACCATTCCAATCCTTGCTCGCAGCTCCTGGAATCTCATTCGCCCTAATGCTTTCGTTAATATGTCAGCGAGCTGGTCTCTTGTGCTGATGAAATCAGCAACAATGCTCCTGTTTTCCATGCATTCCCTGATGAAATGATAACGCATATGTATGTGTTTGCTCCTCTCATGAAAAACAGGATTCTTACTGAGTGCAAGGGCAGACTTGCTGTCCACCCAGAGTTTGAATGCATCGGCGCCCTTTCCCTCAAGATCACCAAGTAATCGGGCCAACCATATGTCCTGCGTTGCAGCGGTAGTCGCAACGACGTATTCTGCTTCACAGGAGGACAAAGCTATCACTCTTTGCTTGAGAGATTGCCAAGTGATCAGGTTGTCCCCTAGGAAGAACAGAACACCAGCCGTGCTCTTGCGTGCGTCAATGTCGCTGGCGTGGTCACTGTCACTGTAACCCACCAGTCGACGTCCTTGTCCTCCTTTGGAGTAGCTGCAGCCGAGATGGATCGTCCCCGCCAAATAGCTGAGGATGCGCTTCACGCCCGCCAAGTGATCCTCGGTTGGGCGCTCCATGAACCGACTGGCGAATCCGACAGAGAAAGCCAGATCAGGTCTAGTGTTACAAGGTACATGAGGCTCCCAATGATCTTGTGATACTTGGTGGCGTCGATGAGCAGTGCTTCACTGTCTCGGCTCAACTTCAATCGCTCCTCCATGGGCGTGTGGCACGGGGTGCAGTCTCGCATCTCTGCCGCTTCAAGAATCCTTTCGGCGTAATGTCCTTGTCCTAGTGTGATCTCCGAACTCCCCTGATGTACTTCGATGCCGAGGTAGAAGGAGAGGAGCACGAGATCACTCATCTTGAAGTGCAGGCACATCTGCCTCTTGAGGGCAATGAGCTCGGCTTGATTTGCACCGGTGATCACCAAGTCATCCACATAAACTCCAACAAGCAGTCGCACGCACCCGTGTCCTCGGCCGTACACAGCCGGTTCGTGCGAACATTGCTTGAATCCGAGCTTCTTCAATGTGGCATCCAGCTTGGCGTACCATGTGCGCGATGCTTGACGAAGGCCGTAGAGCGCCTTCCTCAGGCGTAGGACTTTATCCTCATGCCCGGCGGTGATGAACCCAGGCGGCTACACAACATAGACTTCCTTAGTCAAGACGCCATTGAGGAACGCCGACTTCACGTACATATGATGGACTGGCCACCCTTCCTGTGCCGCCAATGCTAGCAACAATCGGACCAATTCGAATCTGGCCACCGGAGCAAAAACTTCTTCAAAGTCGACACTATGTCATTGCACGTACCCTTTTGCCACCAAACGAGATTTGTACTTGATCACATTTCCAGCCTCGTCTTTCTTCAGTTTAAAGACCCATTTCAGGCCAATTGGGCAGTGTCCGGCGGGCAGTGCAGTCAGCTCCCAGGTGCCATTCTCCTCAACGGCCGCCATCTCATCTCGCATGGCCGCACGCCACGCAGTATCTTTTCCTGCCTCGGCAAACATCTGAGGTTCACCACTATTGACGAGGTTCAGCTCTCCGCCATTCAGCTCTCGTACTGCAAATCCCGGGGCCAGGCCATCATCGCCCAGGATATTCACAATGGAGCGAAAACGGATCGGTGCGTCGTCGTGGTCGGCGTCGAGGTTGCTAGAGATGTGCGAGGATGGCGTTCCACGCTCGACTCCACCTGGTGCCATGGCGTCGTGTGGTGTGCCCGACCCTTCTGCTTCATCAGCTCCAGCGCCCGGCAACTCCACATCCTTGACATGATCGGAAGGCACCGGTGTACCCTGGATTGGAGTAGGTTGGACTTCCTCTTGCGTCAAAATGTGCTCGACGATGAAGTCGCTTGATGGTGCGACTCTGGTGTCCTCGGCTTGCTCCCAACTCCAGGCTGCATCCTCATCGAAGACCACATCCCTGGTGACATGGACTCGCTTGGACCGTGGGTCGTACATACGGTAAGCCTTTGCGTCCTCCTCATAGCCGATGAAGATCATCGGGGAGCTCCTGTCCTCCAACTTCTTCAGGTGTGGTCGTAGGTTCTTCACGTACACAACACACCCGAACGTGTGCAGAAAGTGCACAGCTGGCTTCTGTCCATGCCAGGCCTCGAACGTCGTCAACCCGGCAAGGCTCTTGGTTGGTGCACGGTTCAGCAGGTACACTGCAGTGCACACAGTCTCACCCCAGAACATCACCGGCACATCGCGCTGCTTTAGCAAGCTGCGCGCCATCGAGACCACCGTCTGATTGCACCGCTCGACGACGCCATTTTGTTGCGGTGAGTATGGTGCAGACAGATGGCGACGTACTCCTTTATCGGCATAGTAGGCTGCGAATTCAATGGTGGTGAACTCACTACCATTGTCAGTCTGAAGAACATGCAGCCGCGTGCCGCTCTCGAGCTCGACACTGACCTGGAACCTCTTGATCGCCATAGCTGCGGGACGATCCACATGTATCGACCGCAATCATCTAAGAGCAACAAAAAATACCTCTTCCCGCCAGGAGTCGTCGGAGCAATTGGTCTGCACAGGTCACCATAAACAAGTTCAAGGAGATCAGATGCGCGGTATTTCACCTGAGCTGGGAGGCTCGCCCGTTGTTGCTTGGTGATGATGCAGGTGTCGCACAACTGGTCGATGTGGTCTAGCTGAGGAAGCCCTCTCACCATGTCGCTCCACGCCAATTGCCAGAGTGTCTCGAAGCTGACATGACCATAACGCTCATGCCAGCGCCAGGCCGCATCCTTGTGTCAGGCAACAAGGCAGACTGGCTGCGCCACATTGATGTGCAGCACGTACAGTTGATTCTTGCCTCGCGCCACCTTCACAAGGAGCCATTGCTGTCAGTCCCAAATGCACAGCATGCCATCTTCAATCAACATCCGTGAGCCATTTTCATTGAGTTGGCCAATGCTCACAATGTTGTTTCTAGCCTTGGGATGAATAGACACCGATGAGCGCTCGATGTTCACCACTGCGCCCGGCAAAAACAACGGTGCCAAGGCCACGGATCTCCACGACGGAGTCGTCACCAAACTTGACGGTGATCACAACTCCGGTGTCGAGCTCGGCGAAGAATTCCCTTTGCCCCGTCATGTGGTTCGATGCCTCCGTGTCGAGGTACCAGCCTTCTTGGTGCACACCATCGTCTTCAGCACCCAGACAGACTTGGGCTCGTGGCTCCTCCAGGTGAAGCAGGGAGGCACTGCTTTGCCTCATCGCCGTGAGGGCGCACACATGCGCCATCATCAGCACCGGCTCATCATCGTTGTCATCATCCTGAGCAAGGTGCAACTGCTATTTCTTGGGTTGCCTGCAGCCCCTAGCCCAATGGCCAAGGCGACCACAATTCTTGCACTTGTCACCCGAGAGATCTCGGGCGCCTCCTTTGCCTTCTGGCGCGCTCGATCCACTGCATGGTCTCCTGCGTGCTCCATGCCCATGACGTCGTCCTCCACCACCGCTACGTTGCAATTTCAAGGATGACTCGCCATGGTGCCGCCGCTTGAGGCGCTTCAATGCCTTTCCAAGCGTGTCCTCGGTGAGGTAGAGGCTGCCGCTCACCGACGTATCCGGATCCCGATCGTCCACCGCCTTCAACCTACTAGTGACTTCGTCGACGGTGATGGTGGAGAGGTTGAGCAAGGTGTCGATAGATAGAGCTATCTGCGAGTATTTAGTTGGAACAACCTGTAGATACTTCTCCACTACCTTGACCTCATCGATGTCATCCCCAAGCTCCTGGAGGTTAGTCACCAAATTGGTGAGTCGAAGCGCAAAGTCGTCGATCGTCTCGCCGTCGTGGAACGCAAGTGCCTCATACTCCTTGCGCAGAGATTGCGCCTTGGCCTTCTGTGCGCGGTCGTTGCCGATTCTCATCGCCCTGACTGCGTCCCACGCGTGTTTGGCGCTCGGTTTGACTGCTAGCGTCTGGATCATCTCGTGCGGGACGACCTTCAGTATGGCCACCATCGCCATTTGATCCTCTTGCTCGTCGTCAACACCATGCTGAACAGCGTTCCAAAGGCCACGCGCACGCAGCATCCCCTTCATCATCAGACTCCATTCTGTGTAGTTCGTGCGAGTCAGGGTCGGGAATGACGTCGATCCTCCGACCTCCCTCACCGTGCGCTGCACAAAGACGTCCCATTGTTGTTGGCGCCGATACCCCACCGGCGATGGTGAACGCCCTCGATAGTGGCATTGCGGGGTCTTGCTCTGATCTCCTGCCGGCAGCGACATTGCCAGAATCGCGTCAACTTGGCTCTGATACCAATTGACAGAGGAAACAGACACACTCTGAACTCACGCGAACAATGGAACACAGAGCTTTTTTTGGTGCTGTGGAAGGTACAGCTTTTCCTTGCATTGCATTGCTTTATATAGGAAGTACATGCAGTAACTTACATGCAGTAATTTATGGCCATGCATAACTGAAGAAAAACTCCTCCACTACTACACGCACAGAGTTATGCGCCATGCACTAAATTGACTGAAGAATAACTCAAGCATTTAACTAATCCTAACGCCTCCATGTAGCTAAATGAAGTAAAGGTTAAAACAAACTCAGTGCACATGATTTATTCCGTCAACGTCATTATCATTCTCTATGTCTACCAGACTTGCCATGCCACTTCGATCTCTCCTCTCATAGTAAAGAAAGTCGATCGCTGAGTACCCAAATTCCTCAACCAATCTAACCAAGTTGAAATAGCAGATTATGTCCCTATCCATTTGCCGCTGCGCAAGGTCCCTATCCATTTGCCTTTGATCAATTCCTCAACCAATCTAACCAAGTGGAGGGCGACGAAGTGGTCGATGAGAAGAAGGACCAGATGGCTCTCGCCGCCATCATCCAAGCTGTGCTGGAGGCTGTGGTGATGGCCATATCCGAGAAGGAGACGGCGAAGGAGGCTTGGGACGCTCTCAAGAAGATGCACGTTGGTGAAGATCGTGTCAAGAAGGCCTGAGTACAAACTCTCAAGAGGGAGCTTGACGGTATGTACATGAGTGAATCTGAGAAAGTTAATGAGTTTGCCTTGAAGGTTACCACCATCGTGAACGAGATACGTTCTCTCGGCACGAAAGTGGAGGAGAGTGTCGTGGTGGAGAAGCTCCTACACTTCGTCCCCGATAATTTCCTACCCATTGTTAGTACTATTGAACAATGGGGTGATGTGACGGAGATGTCGGTGACCGAGACTATCGGGCGTTTGCGGGCATACGAGGAGACTTCAAAGGGGCAACGTCGTGAAAGAGAAGGCGAGCAGCGGCTGTTGTTCACACATGGGGAGCCGCTGCTCACACGTGCCGAGTGGGAGGCCAAGGTCGCTGAAGAGTAGAGAAGCGGCGAGGGCTCCGGCAACGGCGTCAACATAAACGGTGATAAGAAGAAGTACCGCGGCAAGTTTGACAAGTCAAAGATTGATTGTCGCAACTGTGGTGAGTTTGGTCACTTCGCCGACGAGTGCGACAAGCCGAAGAAGGTGACCAGGGTAGTGGCGCAGCTTGCAATTGCAGATGCGAACGATGAGCCCACACTGCTGTGAAGATTGTGCAGAGGTGAAGAATAAAGCCAACAAGATTAGGGGGTGATTGTTAGAGCTAATCTTGTTTTTTGAGTTAGTGTCATGTTCAGTTGAGTCCCTACATTGTACTGGTTTGAGTCCAAATTAGTTAGTGTGTCGCATGGCGTAGAGAGCTGATTAGTTGTCTGTGTAGCACAGAGTGTATGCGGCAGATCAGCGCGTCATTAGTGGCTAATTGGACTAAGGGGAAGTTGTTGCATGTAGATTTGGTCTGTACGTGCATGTAGGAATGAGTGGTACCTGTACTGCATGCACATAGGATTAATTAGTGGAGATGGTAGCTTGCATGTAGGAATTAGTGTGGAGGTGATCCTGCATGCACGATCTGTTAGTGGAGCTAACTACGGGCGTGTTTGGTCGAGTCGTGCGGCCGAACGTAGCTTGAGCTCTTGTGCGTGTGCGTGTGCTATTTTAAGCATGTAATCAGGTGCGTGAAGTTAAGTAAAGAAAGGAGGTGAAAAGGCACTGGAGGGCAGTGCCACAAAAAAATCATTGTGTGTTCTTCCCGTGCCTCTGTATGTGAGTGATCTTGCCTTTTCCTGTTAGATTTTTCTTCAGAGTGCCAAACAAGGAGAGGGAGTGCTGTGCGTGAGAGTGAGCTGGGCCAACACATCCTACCAAAAACCTCATCTTTTCCAAAACAATTCCTCAAAATAAAGGGGTCGAATTCTACAGCATGCCACAGATCAGTCCCTACCCTCAAATTGCGAAAAAGAACACACTAGTTCGGTAAAAGGGGTTACCTTTGGCTGCGATCGTCCGGCCACCAGGCCTCACTCCACCGGAGCGTCGCCTTCTCTAGCCGGTAACGACGCAGGTTGGGTTCCTCTCCCGCGCGGGACGAGTGGACGGAGCGGCGCGTTTGGTGCGAGGAGAGAAGGCGCGGCGCCCTGTTACCCACGCCCAGCAGCTTCCTGGTTCCTTCCTTTGAGCCGCTGCCAACGTGGGCCCTTCGGTTCCCTCCTGCGGAAGCCTCTTGCCCCTTGCCACGTTAGCTGCACACATCACACGGGGACGTGGCATCCAACGTGGACACAATGGAGCAAGACATTAGAGAAATATAGTGACTGCCAGTAGACCTAACCTGTCAGACTCAACCCTTTGTGTCAGGCAAATTTAAAACATATAGCTCAGCAAAAAGTTTTGACCTAAAATTTATAGTTTTGTGAGATAGTCTCTTAAATATGTAATTTTGTGATAATTTTATCAAAACACTTGTAATTTTGCGAAATTTGCTTAAAAAAAGTAAAAGGAGAATTAGCACTCTTCTTCTTAAACAGGACCGCACTGCAAATGTGCAATCTCCTGCCGAGCGAGCCACCTGATGAATGCGGGAATGAATTGGATTCACCATCTATCTAAACATCATCAAAAAGCTAGCGAAAACCTAGGTTCTATGTTGGCAGATCCCCGCCCTTGCCCATCTGCCCCGTCTCCTTCCCCATTGTGCTCGAGGCCAGCAGCCACCTCCACGCCCTCGCGTTGCTACTCGTTGTGCCACTACTGCTCATGCTCTAAGTCGGCGCCATATCATGTGATATGACGAGAGGATTCTCATATGTGAAGTTGTAGGACCGAAATGGCGACAGAGGGGGGGTGAATGTCGTTCTCTTTTTAAATCGCCCCCGAGAATTCGTACACTGTTTTCCAAAAAGAGCAAGACAAAGCACCTCACAGAAAATTAAAATTAATCTTGCTTAAATTTGGAACGCATGCGACACTGAAAAATTCAGCATAAATCAGAGAGTAGTCAGTAAAAATTTCAGCTGAAAATATTGCCGTTTGATCTGTATGCAAAATCGAGGAAAATCAGAAAAGAATGAAAAGAAGAAGCACTAAAGATCAAGAATGGCATCTGTTGTATGCTTGCCGAGAAAGAGAGAAAAATAAAATTTAAAGCAAAAGAGCAGCAAACTACAGAGGGGAACAAAGACTGAAAAGAAAAAGAGAAAAGAAGCTGCAGACTGAAAACGAAAGAGCCAACCAAAAGAAAAAAAGAGGTTTTCTACCTCCTGCAGAGAGGAAAGAAAAGGAGCCGCTGCACTGCCTAGGCTGCAGATTTTAGAGCTGAAAGACACAAATAGCAGGAAGAAGCAGACTAGCCGCTGCACTGCCGAAAACACAAGTCCAGACCAAAATTGGAATCAGCCAACAAGATACACATACTGCTCAAAGCTATTCACTGGAAGCCAGAAATTCAGCCGACTGCTTTCAATTAAAAGGTAAGAAAAGGAAACCACAACTGCAGCTAAAAGAACTGAAGTGCAAGTTTGCTGCTACGGCTGATCTATTGTTTGATGCAAGAACCAAACAGATTTTTGATGCTCGGTAAGACATGAAAAGATTCAGCAGTTGGACAGAGTTAATAGCTGAAAATATTCCCCAAAAATATTATTACCGAGAGAATCAATTGACAAAGGAAACAATCTGAAATTGCTGCTCTATAGATCAAAGATTTACAAAAGATAGTCAATCAGCAAAGAAATGGAGAGACATAAAAGTAGAGCTTGATCGGCAGGGACAAGACAGAGCAAAAGTCACCGATTTAGACTTTGAATCAATCATCTAATACTGCCGAAGGGAATACAGCAAGGGAGACTAGAAAAACAATCAACTTGAGATTCTTGAACAAGACTGAATGAGAGAACTTTTTGAGAAAAACCGGAAATAGCTTCACAGCACAACCCAAATCATCTCTTGCCGAGAAAATCAGAAATCTCACAAATCAACACATGCAAAGAAGAAAAGAGAGAGACATCCCCATACGCATGAACATTAGAACAAAAGGAATGATTACAAGGTTTTCAATCCATCTTCTCCCTCTCAATCCTCAAATCACCAAGAGCCTCACATGCTACTTGGGAGGAACACAACACACACAAAGAGATAAAATAAGCTCTAAAACCCTAACTCACTCTATTGTGTCCTAAGGGGTATGCAGCCCCTCACCTCTATTTATAGCCCTTGGCTAACGGGTCTCCAACCCGTTACGCCGACTAAACCCTAACGGAGCCGTCTCCCGCTTGTGCAGCCTTGCGAATTTACCGATTCGCCCCTTCGCACCTTCCGGAAGCTTCGCCCTTGCCTCGCACGCCCGCAACCACGCCGAGTCCACGCCGCCTTCGACACATCATGACCGTTCTGACCTCAGCGCCACCTGCGCCTAGTCCGGTCCACCGTGTCTTGCCACGACTCCGCCTCCGCCCCGCAGACACACGACAAGAAAACACGCCACATAGCACCGCCGATACGTGAACGCGCAAATAGCATTAGCAAGATCAAACCTGTCGCAACAATGGAATATACATCCTAACCCATACGACTAAGTTTGACCAAAGTCCGACCGAGCCCGTTGCACCATGCAACGTCTGGGTCCGAACAAACCGACTCAAACTCGACTTTTGAGAAACGATGTCAATTACTCATCACTCACAATGGGATGACCCTCACATGGTCTCTCAGAAGTAATCGGACCTAGGTTTCGGATGTGAATGAGGAAAATGGTTGATTCGGTGAGCTACGAGCAAGGAAATCAAATTAATTTGGTGGGTAGGTTGAGAAATGGGTGGAGCACAATATATCGTGAAAGAATCTGTGAAAACTTCGGCGGTGCGATGGGAACATGACAGCGGTTCTCAGCTAGAGTTTGGGTGATGATGACCATAGCGGTTACACAGGTTGACAGAGGAGACAATTTGTGGGTGGGGGCAGGGGGAAACATCGGTGAAGGGGCGAGCAACTTGGAGCACGACACGTTGGTGCTGGCTCGACAATGGCTCGGAGCTACAAAGCCACCTCACAGGTAGTCGCCATGTGAGATCAGCACGTGTGAGAGGTGCAATTGGGGGTGGGGCAGGGCGTGGTCGACGGCGGGCAGGTGAAGAGGTGCAACAACATGGAGATGGAGAGGGGAATGAGCAGCAATGGTGGCATGCCAACGGGCCATGGTGGCTCAAGGTAAGTGATGTTGAAATTGCAACTTTTGCCACCATTTTCTTTTTTGGCCAGCATGTTATGCACATAATTTGTTAGCCAAAAGATAACACTAACAAGTGTTCATCATTCTCTCGGAAAAGTATGGTTCCCTTCTCTTTTCACACCAGATTTACTTGATAACATCCTTGTGTATTTTTGAGGATGCCAATGCATTTTCAATGTCCATAGCAAGTCCTGGCACATGTTATCATGCCTATCACTTTTTTATACAACATATTACGATATTTTTTGATGTATTGTAATTTATGTAAATCATGTATTGATTGTGTAAAAAAAGAATAATTGAGGATTTGTCACTGTAAAAATGTGCATAAGGATTTGCCACTCCATGTATCACCGACATTGAGTCCTAGGGCTACATGTCAGTGGAACATAAGTGGTAAATCCTCAAATACACATCTTTTATAGTGACAAATCCTCAAATCGCCCATAAAAAAATCATAGGTGCACCTTTGCAATGTCACACCCATTCCACACGGATCACACAACATAAGGTGGATTCTTATAGGCTGTGATTTTGTCTTTTGGCTTATGTTGTTTGAATTCTGCGTGTTCGCCAGGTACAGTACGAACATGAAAAAAGTCGCATGCGATTTTGGCTGGTACAGCTGAACTCGGTACAATATATACTACAATCTACTTGTAGATCAGATCTTAAAAAACGCATCGTTTGAAAGTGAATTACTATAGCAAGAAGTCAAAAAGCCTTAAGCGTGAGCCCTCTAGAACCAAGCCATAGAGTTCTTTTCTGCTGCTGCCAACCCCTGCCTACCCGTCACCTCAACGCGACGCATCTCTTCCCTCTTGTCTTCTTCCGCGCCTCGCGTTCCACGGCGAGAATTTGACCGCATTGCTCGGTTGCACTTGTGAGAACTCATGCTATGTCCTCAGCCATTTTGTATCTATAAAGCCCCTCGACCATACCATTGCTCTTCAGGTCGCCCTCTCGGCCTCTTGCGCACGATCCTTGAGCACTTCACTTACTAGATCATCAAGAAACAGAAGTCGTACGTGACGCCAGCGAGCATGCCACCATGTTCTAACTACTCCGGTGAGCTTCTCTCCTCCCCAAGTCCGTCGCAACACACCTGACCTCTTCCTTAAGTATCCTACTCATTTGATTGATCTTTCGTATAGTGGATCACTCGAGCTAGGCTTTCTTCTTCCTCTCCGACCAGGACGCCACCGTAAGACTTTGTCTCTCTTCGGTGAGTCGTACCTCAATTCCAGTCACCCATACCTCCGCATGCATGCAAGCAAGCTTATACGCACCCTCTTTCTATAGATTCTCTTTTGTCAGATTTCACCGTTGATGAGAACCTCCTCTTTGCCGTCAGCAGAGTCTCCGATGCCATCCTCCTCTGCTCCTCCTCAAGTGCCGCCGTCACCTCCTTTGAGCTCCTCCTCCTTTGTAGAGTATGTGAAGTCAAAAATAGAACTAAAGTAATCGAAGTAAAAAAGAGAACTAAAGTAGTCGAACTCGAAAAGAAAACCGTAGTAGTCGAACAAGAGAACAGAACCGTAACAGTCAAAGTTGAACTCTTTGACCACTACCGTTGTCAAAATCTTTGACCGTAGCCAGTGTTAAAATGCTCGACCATTGCCATTGTTGAAATCTTTGACTGCAACTGGTGTTGAAATCTTCAACCACTGCCGTTGTCGAAATCTTCGACCACACCTGGCATCGAAATCTTTGACCGCAGTCGGTGTCAAAATCTTCGACCGCAGCCAGTGTCAAAATCTTCGACCAGAGCTGGTGTAGAAATCTTCTACTACTGCCATTGTCAAACTGTTTGACCATAGCTGGTGTCAAAATCTTTGACCTCTGCAATTGTTGAAATCTTTGACCGCAATCGATGTCGAAATCTTCGACCGCTGTGGTTGTTGAACTCTTCAACCGCAGCTAGTATGAAAATCTTCAACCGCTACCATTGTCAAACTCTTCGATCATAGCTGGTGTTGAAATATTTGACCGTTGTTGTTGTCGAAATCTTCGACCACAGCTGGTGTCGAAATCTTCAACCGCTGCTGTTGACAAACTCTTCGACCAACCGGTGTCGAAATCTTCGACTGCTGCCATTATCGAAATCTTCGATCGTAGCTGGTGTTGAAATATTTGACCACTGCCATTATTGAAATCTTCGACCGCAGCTGGTTGATCGTGCTAAACTAGCACACCCACAAGTGCACGGGTTGCCACTGAAGTAGTGACGAGTGTCGTGTTCTCCACAGGGACTAGACTGAGGCTACCGGTGCTCAGCTAAAGCTAGGTCAATCAAAACTGAGGAGAAAACTAAACCTAAAACAACTACTAAATCGACAGAACGGACGAACTAGACGATCGTAAGGACAACGAGACGAATGACCGTACGAACAGACGTCGTACGACCGAATGAACTACACGACGACTGACTAAACGAATAACGCACAAACGACAATAACGACTACACGAATGAACACGACCACCGATCGACGAGCTAACTAACTACCGACCGCTAGACAGAAAGAGGGAGTCGAGAAGCACGAAGGTAGTCGAGAGAGAAAGAGAGAGGAAACGATCGACAGCTAACTAAACGACGACGACACACGACAAAGTAACAGACTACAACTACGATCGCTCGACCTAACTATCGACAGACCGCAGAAAGAAGAAAAGAGGGAGTCTAGAAGCAAGGAGGGAAGTCAAGATAGCAAGGGTAGGAAGACGGTCGCCGGCTAGCTAAATCACGCAGGACAGCACAAAGACTAACATAGAATCTAGACTAACAGATCACTGAACACAAGCACAACTTTCAACTTACTTCTTACACAAATTACACATAAAAACTAAATAGAGACTTCAACTAATTACTAACTACTCGTCAACAGATACTGATCACAAATAACAATAAGATGACTAACACAATATCATATCACCACAAGAACTGATAGATGAATAACTAGCAAAATCACATGAGTTTATAGCACAGTAACAGAATATCCACTCATCTCATGCACAAACATTCACCACAGTGTACAATTCACATTGCTGTCCTAACATTCACATTGCAATAGATCAAAATCCACAATTCACCATCTCGGCAAATGGAAATTGTCGCTAATGAGTATTAATAATGAAGAGCTGAAGAAATAAGGGGAAGAAATTAGGCAACCGAGGGGGAAGAAGGTGAAGCAGACTGGAGGCCGAGCTCGGTGGAGTCGGGATGCAGCCGGTGATGGAGCAGATGAGGTGGTGGCGGCCGGTGGCAGCACTGAAGGGGAAGTAGTCGGTGTGGTGGAGAGGTGACGCAGAGGAGGGAGTTGGTGCTGCAGTTGAGGTCGGCGGCGTCTCGGGCTGGTGTGGAGACAGGCGGCGGTCGACGATGCAGAGGGGAGCAGGCGGTGGAAGAGATGGGGAAGGAGAGCTGGCGCGGTGGATCTGGAGGGGCGGCACTCGCCAGTGGTAGCCGAAGAGCGGCGGCGCCGAGGTGGGGCAAGAGGAGAAGGACGGCGGCGCACGGGAGGAGGCAGTGAGGAGATGGCGCTGATGGAGGTGGGGCGGCGCTCCGGTGAGGTGAGCGGCGGCGCCGAGATGGGGTAAAGAGGGGGGCGCTGGTGGATGCGGCCGGACGTGGAAGAGAAGGAGGATGCGGCGGCTAAAAAGGGAGACGGTGAGGTGCGGCCGGATGTGGAGAAGGGGGAGAGGTGGCGGCGCTGAGTGGATGCAGTGAAGGAAGAGCAGGAAAAGGTGCGCGGGAGTAGGCGGAAGAGGTGGCGCACGTGAGTCATGGCTGGCGCCGTGCCACGGAGATGGAGAAGGAAGAGAGGCGGCGGAAAGCAAGAAGGAGGTGAAAAACAAAAGAAAAGCCGGGCTCCGGAAAAATTCGATGGCGGCGGCTAGGGTTATACGGCCGAATGGGGGATTTTGCATTTTTGCGTTTTAGCCCTCCAGGTTTCAGAATTTGCAATCAAGTCCTTCCCCATTAGATTTCTTCCGTTCTGGCCCTCGAGAACTCCGTTTTCCTCACGGGTTGATCCTACGCATCCGTGACGATGCGTACATCTGTATGGAGCAGTCCCGGAATGCCGAATTTGTAGTTTATGCGCCTCGATCGCGCCAGCCTGCAGAAAAATATAGAAAAAAGTAAAATGGTCCATTTCGAGCAATAATTATAGAAAAACGTGTAAATTATGATAAATGGTTCCAAAATATGAAAAATATGAGGGTAAAATGATGGCTAAATATATGCAAATATGACGCATGTCACTGGTGTTGAACTCTTCGACCACAACCAATGTCGAAATCTTAGAAGTCGACCACAGCGGCTGATGAATGTTAGAAGTCAGAAGAACACCGAAGCAGTCGAAGAACATTAGTAGTCGTAAAGAGTATTGTACCAATTGAGGAGATAATTCAAATCGAGATAAAACTCAAACACTTATAACTTTTGCAAACGAACTCCGAATTTAGTTATATTTGTTTTAAATTTTTCCTAAAATCATGATCGTCCTGATTATACAAAAATATTTAGGTATGGTCTCATTTTAAATTTATTTGGCTCTTATTTGCATTTATCTAGATTTTTTCAAATAGACGACTCCACGTCAGACAACTTTGAGAATGCGTCGGAATCATTCTCTAAGCAACAAGAGCAAGGTAAGCATCCCCTTTGACATTGTCGATCCCAGTATTTTAATTATTATATATTATTTGCAAAATATATTATGCAAATGTGTATGTTCTATTAAAATTGCTATACTGTGGGTAATAGTAGTTACATTCGCTTGTATGCATTGAACCTCCTTGAAAATTTGACATCCTCACTATTGTAACCTCTAGGACATGGTTTAGACAACACATACTATCAAATTGGGAATATTATATTGGTATATTGTATAGATGTTTATCCCCGCAATAGCTTTCACTAAGTTTGATATTTCGAAAAATTTGCGCATGGATATGGATGGTTTCAAATGTTAGACTAGAGGAGGAACCTCTGTTAGTTTGGTATGAAAAATAAAATGAAAAACCTAGTTTTCAAACGCGGACGATTATATGATAAGTTGTCAAATGTGCGGTAGAACCTCACATGTAGATAGGGGAGATTCTTGCCCGGGTAAATTAAGGATCGAATGCTATTGCCGCACATCTAAGTCACACTATACAACCACATGTGCTATATGGACTCTGCCTTTAGCTGATTAATTTGTCTAGGTCTACCCTTGTATTGTGGTAGGTGCAGAAGTAGTAAGGGCATTCCGCGTAATGGTCTGCTCGTAGGGGCTCCCTTCACCAAAGTGTTGGGACCAAAGCACGTAATTCGCTCATGTAGCTCACTTGGCGCACCAAAGTGAGTGTTTGTCCATTCATCGGGCTGGTACAAGGTTATGACTAGGTGACCTAAAGGCTATATGATGATCACTTTCGTCACACATCCAAGGAAGCGTGTAATGGCTGACAGTGTATTTAATTATCTCATATGGGTAAAGTTGTACAATCTCTGCAGAGTGTCAAAAACTATTTAAATAGGCGTGCTCATATTCATGAGCATGCTTGCATGCAGCCACAATGGGTACAGTTTTTCTTTTCCAAACTGTTTCACTGAACATGATGGGATGGTATGTACGCGTCTTCTGTGTGCCGTGCCCATGGGTGGGAATTGTGCGATGTTCTCAGCCGAGGAGAGTGCGAATGGATTTGATCTACTGTTATGGAAATTATATAAATGTTATTTCATTACAAGTTAAATGCTCTTGCTTAGTATTGCAATACACTACAAGAATTGCTGAGTATACAATGTACTCAATCTTACTTAAATTACTGTTGATCAGAGAATAAAGAAGGTTATGTGCCGGACGACGTGTATTTTGCCCCCGGCATCGGAGAATTCGATGATAGGTCTTTTTAGGGCCTAACTTTAGTCGATTGCCTGTGGTTATGGTAGCATACCACTGGACACTTTTACCATTTATTAGACTCCCGCTGCTTTTTATTCAGGACTTTGATGTTTATTTGGCCAGTCGGCCTTATGTGTATAACTCTACTATGCATCGCTTATGTATATATCACCCTTTTATTGTAAACTATTTATGTGCGATGTGTATGGATGTAAACTCAATGATGTGAATATGTGTACTATCTACTGATCATAGGACTAGTACATAACACATATAGTGATTTCGGGTGTTCTCGCGTCCGAGATCCCCACAGTTGCAAAATAAGTGATGATTTCACTAATGCCAGCAAGCATGATAGGATGTTGTATGATTGTATGTGTTGGGGGAGGGTCCCCACGCTATCCCAGGCTTACGAACACTTCGGAGCAACGCCCCGTTGGAAGGCCCATCCCAAGGTAGGTCCATGAGCCAACCTCGGCAAGGCTCGTAAGACCGACCTCGGAAGGGTCCAGGGCTAACCTTGAGCGAGATACACAAGACCGACCCCAGAGGGATCCGGTGTCAGTCCTGGGCGAGATATACAAGACCAACCTCCGGCAGGTCTGGGGCCAACCCCAAACCTGCCCCAGGGTCCCAGACGTGGCAGGACCCATGTGGGGCAAATGATAGGTATACCTATAGGAGTAAACTAGACCCTAAGGGCAAACTTGTAACTTCACTCGTCTCCCTCCCTCTCTCTATAAATAGGACTCTTTGTAATGGGAGAGAGGAGACCATTTTGTAACTCTAGGCTCTTATATTAAATATACTTGGTGGTTGAGTGCTTTTCTTTGAGTCTATTCGTATCTTTGGTGATCTTCGTATCCGATCGAGAGTGCTTTTAAATGTATTGTTCGGATTCGTACCGACAACAGTATGCATAAAGAAAATGAGCTCATGTTTTTTCAGCCCAAGTTTTCTTCGTTCTGTGTGCCATAAACGAATGGACCAGGCAAAAAAAAAGCCCAAACAAAATAAGACGTTGACACAAGGGCTGGGGCTATAAACGCAAGGCAAACCACAAACAAACTAGACCCGTTAGCACGATACGGAACAGGGAAAAGGAAATCAGATTCGTGCAGGCGGTCGGGAGACAACGTTGTGCACCCGATTTTTGTTCTCGGGAGTCGGATCACAACCACACGGCTGAAAAATTACAGTGCCCCTAACCCAAAAAAAAGTACTCACTACTGTCTAGACACCACTTTTGGGATGTTCCGAATTAACTATAAGGCCACAATGACAACAGAAAAGGTGAATAGTATCTCACAAACATTTTTCTAAGTATTTTTAAATTCTTCACTCTAGTAGCTATAAAGGCTATGAATACCAGAATTAGAAGCCGAGAGCAAAACAACAATCTCAAAAACTAAAGAGTTAGGCTCTGCACCTAAGCGGTCTGATCGACACCCTAGCAGTCTGACCGGCAACAAGCTTGCAGTTTGACTGGCAGCAAGGTGGTGGTCGGACTGACGACAATCTGGCAGTTGGACCGGCGATCGGTATGGCCAGGGCAAGAAGTGGTTTGAATTGGAAGTCGAGAGCAAAACAACAATCTCAGAAACCAAAGAGCTAGGCTTTGTACCTGAGCGGTCTGATCGGCACCCTAGCGGTCTGACCAGCACCAAGCTTGCGTTCTGACCTGTGGCAAGGTGGTGGTCGGATAGACGACAATATGGCGGTCAAAACAGCGACTAGTATGACCAGGCCAAGAAGCGGTCTACCCGCTCCCTTGTTTCCAGAACAGAAGATTAGCTTGAGTACAAACCACTTTTGGTGCAACTCCCAAAGTCCATAACCAAGTGAGATGAAAATTTGCATTCACCTTGTTTAAGCTCTTAGTAACATATCCCATCTAATGGTCGTTTGAACCCTTGTCAAAATTCTGACATTTCTTAAGAATAAGCTACGCTGCATCAAAACTAGGCAAAAACCAAAAACTAGAGTATAACTTACTTGTGGGTAGAGGATGACCAAGATAATCTAGATATATTCACACATGTCACAACAAGCAAAATCTCCTAAAAATTCAAAGCAAAAATCCCAACAAGAAATCTCGATAAGATCAAATCCAAGCAAAATCGGGAAACATTGAAATCTTACAAGACTTGATGCCTAGAAGGATAATAGTTGATTTTCATAAGTCATCTCCATTACTTACATATCTTTGGCACACAATACGATCAAGAAGAGGAGTAAAGAGATCAAAACCAATAAGAACAAGAGCAAATCAACCAAAATATATAAGAAGACACCATGAGAGATGAATAAAGTTGATATATTACTACTTGAGGATGAGGGTTTCATAGCCGCTCCACCTGGAGAACAAGAAATTAGAACACAACGTTGGATCTTGGATAGTCAGATGGTTGGCTTGCAAGCTTCCATCCCTACATGTTAAATAGATGAGGCAACCAGCCAATATCTAACTCTAATCGATACTATCCACTACCGTATTTGAGGAAAACCCATTAACCATACACAATACGAAGTTTACTTCACACTAAACTCATGCACGCCTTACAAAGCACATAAACCCAAATCCGCTAAGTCTTCATCATTTGATCCACTTAATTTTCTCAGCATCTTCTTGATCTAAACTGCTTGTCCAAGCACCACTATTTTGATCCAATGCAATTTTTAGTATTTAGTCTTCTTACCAAAGTACCATTCCTTGACCTGGTTTTCATCTTCGCTTGCAAGCAATCGCTATACTTACCATGTGTAGGTACAACAATGGCTCGCCACACATTGACAAGTCTCTTCCGTTCTAGTTCACCAGACCATACCTCACTTAGATCGACAAAGTCACTTGGTGCAACCTGTTGTTTGAACCTTCCCTTCAATATTTCCCTCCTTACTTGTGCTATACTTGAGGTCAACCATCTTATCTGGTATCCTTGACCGTTCTGGGCCTCAACTGCTCTATGGCTATAGCCTCGATCCTCATCGTTGATCATGGTTGACTTTAAGTTTTATTGCATATCCAAAGATAAATAAATCATTTTTTAGTACAAGTTTTTCACATCTTAACCCACATTAGTTAAAACATGCTTCATATAATATTAATACAATAACCAAACATAAATCAAATCATTCCTAAACAAAATTCCCAAAATCAGAGGAATGACCTTCAAGACTGATTTGATTGCCAGCCAGGGGCTAGTTAGACTGGTTGAGCATAGTACATTCGACCCTCTTTGAAATAATGTAATTGCCATTAAAGTAATGTCATACCGCTCAGCGGTTTGACCGCCGTGGTCATACCGGTTGGCGCGGTCTAATCGACAACACACCAGTGGTCTGACCAGCAACAAGTCAGCAGTCAGACCGGTTTACCTGACAAAAAACTTGACAAAATGCAAATTTTGCAAAATTTAAATTCTAGCTCCACAAACTTGGTAATGGTTTGTCACAACATTATCCTAAACCCTCTCATACGGTCTATTAACATTCCTCCCTGCTTAGGCGATGACGTGCAAAAGCCAAAGGGACATGGTCAACCTACCGGCCAATGTACATTATGTTATATAATTTTATATGGGGCAGACTATACCATAGGAGGTTGTTTTAAAAAAACACAATCGATTTTGTGGACCGTTGGATTTTGATCCAATGGTCTACATCTCTCCCCCTCTCACATATAAACTCTAGTCACCCCCTAACCCTAGATTCCCATTGCCCTCAGCCGCCACTGCCGCCCCCTTTCCGCACGCCACCTCCCACCACCTCGCCGGTGCCAATGAGCTCCTCCCTCCTCCTCCTTCCTGCCTCCCTTCCCACTGTCGCGCCATGCTTCTTCCCCCTCTCGCCGGATTCGCTGCCACCTTCCACCGCCTCCTAACCACTCCGGTCTTGTCGCCCCACGCCGCCCACTTTATTTTCTCTGACAGCTACTGCTACCGGATCCGCCGCCACCTCCCAACCACTCTCATCCTTGTTGCCTCCGTTGACCTCCACCGCCCTCCTCGTCGCCGGCGTCCGACGGTGCCACCCTCGCCTCGACGCACCGCCGCCGGTCTACCGCCACTCCAGCCCTCCTCTAACCTCGAGGGGGCACCGATGAACCTGAACCCTAAATAGGTGAACCTGATCTCTAACCCGTCGCTAGCGGAGGAAGACGGTGGCCCTGGAGAGAAGGATGACAAGCTCGCCGGAGCACAAATCTCCACGCCGATCCAAATGTGTGAAAATTCGACTAAAATTTTGTGAGTTTTGAGATGCCTGCCATTTAGCAAAACCGATTTTATATATGCCACGCCCAAGAATTCCTCCTCATCACATAGATATATTAACACACGACCTGCCCAAATCATTGGCCAAGCACATGGGATGTTATTCCCCTTGAAGCATAATATGCTCTATCTTAATCATAACCCTAAACCGATAATTGCCTTTCCTTCCTTGAAGCTAGCTCAGAGATAGATCAGGTCTGTTCTTTTTTTGGCTTATGGTTGTGTTTATGGCTTTTGACTGAAATTTTTGAATTTTAGACTGTTCGTGAAGAGATTACAGAGAGAGATACTCGCTTGCGATTTTGACTAGTACAGATATTGAGCTTTTAACGTGTACTATAATTAACTTGTAGATCCTATCTTAAGAAAATACTCCATTTGAAAGTTAGATATTATAACAAAAACTAAATGCCGCTTTTAGAAGTCGCAAAAAACAGACATGCATGGTATGTTCCCATCGACGAGCTCATGAACTTGCCTCGGCGCCGTCTATTTTCTGACTCTCTTTTTTTTCGTATAGACTCGTTCATTTGTAGCCGCGCGTCAATGCCTCATGCATATAAATATATGTTCATTTGTTATTGGGCTACTGTATTGGGGTGGAAGGTAGCACATGGCTGTGTGCACCGAACAGGTTGTCACACTGAGACGTACCCAAGCTTACGTAACCGGAGCCTCTATAAATACAGGGAGGTGCAAGGACATGCCCATCCATCGTAGATCACTTAACCACAGTAGCAAAAACATTCTTGCTGTAGAGCAAAATAATTAAGGATTTGATTAATTAGTTGGTTAAGCTCGATCGATCCATCCATGGCGACCAGGTCTCGCGTTGTGCTGCTGTTTCCTCTGGCCCTCCTGGTTCTCGTAGCTGGCACGGCAGCGGCTCAGCTGGAGATCGGCTTCTACAGCCAGACATGCCCGAAAGTCGAGGCGATGGTCCGCGAGGAGATGGTGAAGATCATCTCCGCCGCGCCCAGCCTCGCCGGCCCGCTCCTCAGGCTCCATTTCCACGACTGCTTTGTCAGGGTAAGTCGCGTGTGTCGCTGTCCGTGGTAATACAAACGTAGAAATTTCTATACAACATTCGACTATTTTTAAAAATAAAATCAGTTAGATTGATCTGGAGTGTTAGATAGATAAGCATACGTAGTTTCTATGTAGGGATTGTTTTCTTTGATGATTATGTACTTAGAGAAACATGTGCATGCAACGCAAAATTGCAGGGTTGTGACGCCTCCGTCCTGCTTAACTCCACCGAGGGCAGCATGGCAGAGAGGGACGCCAAGCCGAACAAGAGCCTGCGAGGCTTCGGCTCCGTGGAGCGGGTGAAGGCCAAGCTCGAGGCCGCCTGCCCGGGCATCGTCTCCTGCGCCGACGTCCTCACCCTCATGTCCCGCGACGCCGTCGTGCTGGCCAAGGGCCCCTTCTGGCCGGTCGCGCTGGGCAGGAGAGACGGCAAGGTGTCCAGCGCCCCGGAGGCCAGCAACCAGCTGCCTCCGGCGTACGGGGACATCCCGCTGCTCACCCAGATATTCGCCTCCAAGGGCCTCGACCTCAAGGATCTCGTCGTCCTCTCCGGCGCCCACACCCTCGGCACGGCGCACTGCCCCTCGTACGCCGACCGGCTGTACAACTTCACCAGCAAGAACAGTGCCTACGACGTCGACCCGTCCCTCGACAGCGAGTACGCCGACAAGCTGAAGACGCGGTGCAAGAGCGTCGACGACCGGAGCATGCTGTCGGAGATGGACCCGGGGAGCTACAAGACCTTCGACACCAGCTACTACCGCCACGTCGCCAAGCGGAGGGGGCTCTTCCAGTCCGACGCCGCACTGCTCACCCACGCCACCACCAGGAAGTACGTCCAGCGCATCTCCACCGGCAGGTTCGACGACGAGTTCTTCAGGGACTTCAGCGAGTCCATGATCAAGATGGGCAACGTCGGCGTGCTCACCGGGGTTGAGGGAGAGATCAGGAAGAAGTGCTACATCGTCAACTAGGCTAGCTATTAGCTTGCTAAAGCTTACGTCGATTCTTAATTGAAAGTTTGTAACTGCGTGATACGATGCATGTACGTCTGTTATTAATCATTGTATTGTGTTTATTATTATTTTTCGTATATTAGTCCTTCTCAATACGTCTTCCTATAGATCAGTAATGTTTTTTTATTGTCAAATGGGAAACAAGACTACTTATTAATATCCAAGTCACTACGCGTCTATCGGTCTATCTAGGTAAACGAACACTCTTGAAACTGTTCTATCAAGCAACAGTTGACCTTGCACATTGAGGATGCCGTTGAATGCATGCAAGCGTTACAACCCTTTTTTTTTTCCTAGAATTCACTAAAGTCTCCATTTTTACTACCAAGAAGCATCTAGCTTCACTAAGGCTCTTAACAATATCGTAATTATCGAGGCTACAATCTTGAGTCTTGACACTGTGCAACTGCAAAATGCTGCGTGCCTGTGATACATAGCTAGCATTAGTCGTGTCTACAGATAAGATGCAACACATACTTCACTTTGTACTGTTCGCTCCCAAACCTAAATAATACATTTAAGCAAGCGCATATTTGTAGTATAAACTTACTTAGCCAAGGATGGCCTCAAATTAATAGGATGACAACAACTCTCAGTATTACAACCTCTCTAACACACTGTTCAAAAATTAGCTAGAGCAAGCTTGTTTCAGCAGCAAGTCCCATGTTGCTTCACGGTACAAAAGATCGGTTTTAAAAAACATGCATGGACACGTTCACAGCGGCAGTTGTAGGATCGGGTTCCTAATTAAGTCTACTGATCCCCTAAACATATATACCATTATTATTGAGTCGTAATTAAGCTCATCAAAAAGCTTAAGGTGGATAAAAAGAATGGAAAATAAACTTGAACAATTACCAGTTCGATCTGGCTTATTGCTTAATGCACATTCAGTTCAGTTCAGAGTTGTGCTTTCCGTGCAGCCGCATGCAGTTCGAATCACTGGATATGTCGGATAAACCCCTTGAAACCGTACAGCGAACGTGGAGAGACGACCATGGATCCTTTCAGCTCTGCAGTAGATGACGTGCGGAACGAGACGGCGGCTTAACAATGATTCGTGCTCCTGCCTTGTTAATCATGCAAAGTAGTTCTAGGTCCGTAAAGAGTGTAGAGACCGTTGGAGCGCGCGTTGATTGACTTGGAGATTTTGTCCAAGTCAAATTAATCAGAGCACTGCCCGGCCCTAACCGCTTGCCAGTCATTGGCCGCAGCAACCCACATGCAGATTTGACTTGCATGCTATAGGATATATAATAAAGCTACTAGTTACATAATACTGGTACATACTAGGAAAATTTTTGCTTTTTAGTCCAAAATTTGAAAAAAATTTACATATGAACCCTTAGAGAAAAGAATTGCAAAAATGGATCCTCAGCACGGCGTCAAAGGATATGACGCCCAGGGTACATAGCACGGCGCCATATGTTTTGGCGCCGTGCGTGGACACGTAGGAGCCACGGTGGTATAGCACGGCGCCAAAGCATATGACGCCGTGCTATATAACCACGGCGCTAACGGCTGTGGCGCCGTACTTTAGGACTTAAGCCCGAGCACAGCCCTGCCCCCCACCCCCTCACTCATCCCTGCGAACAGACACAGCATGACAAACTTCTTAGATATGAATGAATGGGAAACTCCAGAATAAAAAAACTAATGTAAGTGCTGAGTGCACAAGGAACATATCCAACACCACATCGGGTGCCTCCTCAGCAGTCGTGTGGTTAAGGCGACCGTGCCTGAAACCTTGAACCGGCTTGGGGGCCTGCTGTCCTCCTTGACCTCGAGAAAGGCCTTGAGGATGTGGATGAACATTTTGGGGTTGAGGACGAGGTGAGAAATACTTCTTCTGTGGACATTCATTTGCATAGTGCCCACGCTCGTTACAACTGAAACAAGTGACGGTAGCAACCAGGTTTTGCCCTCTGGACGGTTGTCCTCCGCGGTTATATGGCTGAATCATGACTTATTGTGGGTCAGGGTCTTGCCCTTGGTTGTTTGGAGGTGGTGGTGTCGAAGGACGAACATTTAACGGTTGTGAAAAGCACGGTTTCTACAAAATGTCGCTTGCTGATTTTTGTGCTATCCATTTGCGCTTGCGGCTCTCCACAACCGCCTTAGTGCTATCCTCCACTCGGATTACTTTGCCTATCAAGGTCAAAAAGTCAGGGATGTCGTAAGCAGGGACAAACCACTTCATCTCTTCATTAAGGCGTTTCCGTAAGAGAGCAACCTTCCTCTTCTCATTCGATATCTCAGCATTAGCATAATGTGCAAGGTAGTTGAATCAATTGAGGACTCCATTAGGGGCAGGTTCCTTTGTCGAAGGTCTTAGAATTCTCACTTCTCGATCTCCATGAGACCCATCGGGACATGACATTATGGAAGGCCTCCTTGAAGGCGGCCCAAGTGATGACATGGACTTCAGGAAACATGGCTTGAAAATTTTTCCACCAAGCAGATGCAGCACCTTGAAGCTGGTAAGCTGTATAAAGCACCTTCTCCTAATCGTTATACTGGGCAATGTTCATCTTGCGCTCGGTGGAGCAAAGCCAATCATTGGCATCTAGTAGATCTTTGGCCAATGCGAAGGTAGATGGTCGAGTTCACATGAACACGCCCAATTTTGACTGGGGTTGAGCAGCAATTGTGCCTCCTACAACCACAGAGCCAAGGATGACGGTGTTCTGGACCAATTGTTGTAGCAAAAGGGTGTTAGTTTGGCGTCCTTGCTCATTCATAGCGAGCACTTGCACCAATGGGCGGCTAGGGTAAAACCTCTTCTTCCACCCGCTGATTTTCAACTTGCGGTGCACTTTGAGTAGCACTGGCACTACAACATGAATACCTCTTTGGCAACGTATATATGCATTGCTAGAAGTCTAAATAAGTGTTGGCATGGTCTATACCAACGCATTTAGCATGAGTTGCCATTGTTGCCGTTGCGAGGATCTATCGCTACACATACATATGCATTGGTAAAGGGCTGATAAAAACATTGCAAGGCAACAACAGACATTCTAGACTATAACAATGCCACTATACGTTGGTATTTCCATCGATAGAATCACTTTTCACTGTTCTTTTACAATGTGAATATGCTTTGCAATAGGGAATCCTTTTTTATATCAATGTACAGAATTGAAACTGCTCAAATATAAAGAATCAAGGTGCAAAATTATCACTCATCCAAAAAATAGAAAAACTGATATATTGCATCAACAAAATATTTGATACATTACAATGGTAGTATCATCAAAATATTCTACTACATGACAATGGTAGTATCATCGAACAAAGCATCACTTTCTAAAGAAACAAACACTGAATATAATAAAAGCCTTAAACATTTATAGATGTGCCGATATGCCATTCTCCATCAACCACCAGGCATCAGCATTTCGTCCAAATCATCAGCTATTTATCTTCTCAACATACATAGGAAATTAGAGCAACTTTAGGCTTTATGGCACACATACGAAAGAACATGCTTTCTAAAATTAAAGACCCAAAACAGGAGCACTGTACACATGTTACTGTGAGTTTTTAATCTAAACATCATCAGGAGGTATTAATCCCTAGACTAAAGCATGAACACCTAGAGGAAATATTTAGAGTAGAAACTTGATTGCGTACCTGATCCGGATGTTGCCATGAGGATAGAGTAGGGGTTGCGTTCGGTGAAGGCGGCGTAGTGGTGGTCGGCCGGCGGCGATGTCGTCACGGCGGTGATGTAGATGGCCGACGGTGGTGAAGAAGGAGATGGCTGTCCGGTTCGGTCTTCGTCCACCCGAGCACCCGAAAATCGATCGGGCTTTGTTAGGGTCCTTTTTGGGGCTAGACAACACGTGAACTATCCCCTGCCGAAACCCCCTTTGTTTATATGGCGCTATGGTGACCGGGACCGTAACCAACTTGCTGGTAACTGCCTCCGATCAAGGCGCGAGTGGAGCGGTTGCTCCCTGAAATCTCGGACGGCAGTTAGCCGACTCGATCAACCCAACATTCTCCCCTTTGATCGTAAGGCTAACATCATAATCCCATTCTTTGATAAAACAGCACACCAAGGCAATGTGTTGCATAGTCAATAAAGTACCATACAACCTCAGTACCTATAGCGTACTATTTATATCTTAAAATGGTTATTCATTATTATTAATGGGAGTTGGTTTGTTTTAGGTCCTTTTATCCAGAATCAGAGGCTTTCCAGTAAACCCATGCCGGCAACATGATCACGAAAAATACTGGGTGGTAAGCCTTTCGTATGCGGATCCGCAAGCATTAACTTAGTACTAATATGCTTGATACTTATGGTTTGATCCTAGATTCTATCTTTCACAACATGATACTTAATGTTAATGTGTTTGGCACCACCACTTGACTTGTTGTTATTTGCATAAAAGACTGCGTGTTCATTATCACAGTATAAAGTGAGTGGTTTAGAGATGCTGTCTACCACTCTAAGTCCCGGGATAAAATTCTTAAGCCATACAGCCTGCCCGGTAGCCTCATAACATGCCACAAACTCAGCTTGCATCGTTGAAGATGCCGTAAGGGTTTGTTTGGAGCTTTTCCACGAGATAGCTCCTCCTGCGAGTATGAAGATATAACCTGACGTGGATTTCTTAGTATCAACACATCCCGCAAAATCTGAATCTGAATAACCAATAACATCAAGGCTATCAGAAGATTTATATGTGAGCATGAAATGCTTAGTGCCTTGCATATAACGCAAGGCTTTCTTAACGGTTTTCCAGTGGTCCGGTCCTGGATTGGACTGATATCTGCCAAGCATCCCGGTTACAAAAGCTAAATCAGGGCGTGTACATACTTGAGCATACATAATGCTTCCGACAGCTGAAGCATAAGGAACCGACTTTATCTGATCAGCTTCATATTGGTTCCTTGGACATTGAAATGAACCAAACTTATCGCCCTTAACAATAGGAGCAGACGAGCCAGAGCACTTATGCATATTGTATTTCTTGATGATCATCAACGTATGCCTTTTGGGATAAACCCAATATACCTTTGGACCTATCTCGGTGAATTTCAATGCCAAGAACATAAGAGGCTTCACCGAGATCCTTCATATCAAATTTGGATGAAAGAAAACTCTTGGTCTCAAACAACATATCCTTATCGCTGCTGGCCAATAAGATATCATCCACATAAAGTACTAAAATGGTGAATTTACTCCCCTTGAACTTAATATATATACAGTTATCAACTTCATTTTCTTTGAAGTCGAAACTTCTTATGATCTTATCAAATTTGAGGTACCACGGCCTCGATACTTGTTTTAGGCCATAAATGGATTTCTTAAGTCGACATCCCATATGCTCCTTGCCTTCCACGACAAAACCTTCCGGTTGAGCCATGTAAACATTTTCTTGCAAGTCGCCATTAAGAAATGCCGTCTTAACATCCATTTGATGCAGCTCTAAATCATAATGAGCTACAAGTGCCATAACAATTCTGAATGAATCTTTGGTTGAGACAGGAGAAAAGATGTCATTATAATCGATCCCTTCTCTTTGTGAGAAGCCTTTTGCTACAAGCCTTGCTTTGAACCTTTCGATATTTCCCTTAGAGTCGTGTTTTGTTTTGTAGACCCATTTACAGCCTACTGTTTTGACTCCGTCAAGAATTTCTACTAAGTCCCATACATCATTAGTGCTCATAGACTTCAGTTCATCCTCCATGGCTTCATGCCAATTAGAGGAATATTCACTCATTATCGCCTCTTTATAAGAGGTGGGATCATCTACCTTTCCTATATCATTAATATCCTCATTCATATAAATAACATAATCATTAGGAATGGCAGATCTTCTCTCCCACTGTGATCTTCTAAGAGGTTCATTGATTATTTCAGGGGGCTGTTGAGGTTCTTCATTAGTTGTAACATTAGAATTTCGATACCTCAACAATGGTGCAACAACAAAGATTTTCATCGGAGGTGCGACCTCCTGAGGCACAGGAACAAAGATCTCTGGAATGAGCGTTGGAATGAGCGGTGCGGGAACATAAAACCGCTTTTCCTCAAGATCTATTTTCCTAGGCTACAGGTCCTCGTTATTTTCTAAGAACACAGCGTGTCTTGTTTCTACAAACTTAGTTATTCTATCAGGACAATAAAATCGATACCCTTTGGATCTTTCAGGGTATCCAATAAAATGGCAACTCACTGTCTTAGGGTCTAATTTCTTAATCTGTGGATTAAATAATTTAGCTTCAGCACGACAACCCCACACTCGTAAATATTTCATACTCGGTTTTCTCCCAGTCCATAATTCATAAGGTGTTTTAGGTACTTGATTTATCGAGAACCCGATTAAGAATATGTCGATCGCTTTTAGTGCCTCCATCCACAAACCAACAGTAAACTAGAATGGCTAAGCATGCTCTGCACCATGTCCATAAGTGTACGGTTGCGTCTTTCAGCTACGCAATTCTGCTGAGGTTCGCCCGGCATAGAATATCGGGCAACAATGCCATTTTCTGAAGGAACTTAGCAAAGGGCTGTGAATTTGCCGTAAGGGCATGTCTTCCATAATATTCTCCCCTCGATCCGATCTAACCACTTTAATCTTTAGGTTGTGCTGATTTTCAACTTCAGCCTTAAATATTTTAAATTTATCAAGTGATTCAGATCGATCTTCAATGGGAAAAATATAGCCGTAACGGGAGAAATCATCAATGAATGTAATGAATGAATCAAAACCATCCACTGATGTCACAGGAAAAGGACCGCAAATATCGGTATGTATTAATTCTAAAAGTCCTGTACTGCGAGTAGCTCCTTCTTTATTTGTTTTACATATTTTCCTTTAATACAATCAATGCAAAGGGTCTCGAGTCCGAGAAATCTAAAGGGTGGAGAATGTCTTCTTTGATGAGACGTTCCATTCTCCCCTTAAAATGTGGCCCAAACGACAAGCCACAGTTTGAAGAAGTCTCATCATTAATTTTATGCTTAACATCATTCACATTCAATACGTAAGATTCATTAAGGAAAGATATAAAGTTTGTCTTGTCTAAAAGCAAGACCAACATCTTTATTATTGAACTTAATAATGCATTTATTGTCTCCAAAATACATTTAAAACCTTCATCGCCTAATAAAGAAATCGAAATTAAATTCCTTCGATGGAAGGAACATAAACTACATTATTCAGACGAAGCAGGAAGCCGTTGTCTAAAGTTAATGAAACAGATCCGACTGATTTCACTTGACTTCCTTTCCATCCGCGACTCTAAGACTTCCTCCCCTTTCTTAGTGTTGTCGCGGTAAGGAATCCTCAGAAGAATTAAATAACGTGCACGCTTGCACCGAGTCAATCCACCAAACATTAAGGGAGAAATCAGCATAAAGAGTTTCGTCAATAAAAGTAATTGTATCATTACCCTTTTGGCAAGCCATTTTAGAAAGCCCGCACGCCTTTACGAAAATGCCCTGGTCTGTTATGTATGGCATTCCCCTTTAGATGTCGCAGTGGAAGCAACATGAGGCTTCGGTGCATTGTGCACTCTAGGTCCCGATTTATCTGAGTTTGGGGGAAAATGCAGCTTATTCTTAGATTTGAAGTCCCCTTGGAACTTACTTTTATGAGAGCCACCAACATTAAAGGCAAAATCTTTCTTTTCTGTTCTTATTCTCTCTTCCTCCTAGACACACATGACGATCAAATCGCTCATGCTCCACTTCTCTTTCTGAGTGTTGTAATTAATTTTAAAAGCGGTGTACTCAGAAGGAAGTGATGTCATAATGAAATGAACCAAAACCGTCGAAATTGCCATGTCCATGCCCTTGAGTTTTTCTCGCTATATCACCATCATCATGATATGCTCTCTTATAACGCTGCACCCATCATATTTAGAGGTTAAGAGCCTCTGAATTAAGGTACTGGCATAAACTTTAGTTGAACCTTTGAATTTCTCCTCAATTGAAGCCATGTAATCTTTAGCTTTTTCAGAATTGGGAATTGCTCCCCTAATCATGACTGAAATTGAGGTTTTCATAATCATAAGTGATAATCTGTTAGATCGTTCCCATTTCTCAGTATTTTCATCATAAGTCTTCTTTTTCTCAGCAAAGTTCTCCTCACCCTTGAAGGGGGGAACGGGAGCGTCTACCCTTAAGGCATAATCAAGGTCCAAAACACCAAGGACAACATAAATTCGTTCTCTCCACGAGGTAAAATTGCTCCCCGTGAGCTGTTCAATATTATCAATAGTGGCAGCAACGTTCGAAGTATTAAGTGCTGAATTAAAAATACATGGCAAAATTAGAATCATCATAAATATACATATATATTGCATGTAATTAACCCTACGTTGGTCTGATTAATAACATGCACAAAAATTACAGTTCAAATTCATATCACCGTTGGGCAGAAAATGAAAAAGAACTAAAAAACTATGGCGACATATGATTATAAACAACGTTGGTCAGAATATAATCACATGAATACAAAATGCCAAAATTAATCATAAAGTCTCAAATTTAAATATCCCGTTGGTTCAATTTAAATTTGAGTTTATTCATCAAAATATGGTAATGATACATCATAATTTTAGCCATTTAATTAATTAAAATAGTGAATAAAAATATACTAAGAACAAAAAATTAAATGCACTGAAAATTAAAAGGATAATATCAAATTTCTGTCAAAATTTGAACCTCTAAAGAAAAGTTGGGCTAAAAACTCAGCTCTAAAAGAAAACGGGCCAAAAAATCAGCCCACATACATCCCTCACGGGAAAAATGGCTGAACGGGCCAAAAAAAAATTTGCGCGGGCCACGGAGACAAAATCTTACCCGGGCCAAAAAATCGGCAGCAAGCTGCCCATTTCATCTTGTGGTCACGTACCGAGAGTGGCCCAAAAATACGCCCACGTCTGCTTTTCCCGTCGGCAACCACCAAAATCCACCCATAGAAAATTGACCATCGGATTGAATCGGACGGCCGAAAATTAGCCGGCCCATAAAAAAAATTTGGCCCAAGAGTGCGCCGACCGTCCGATTTGATCGTATGGCCAAAATGAATGCGCGGTGGGAATAAGTCCCGAAACCCTAACCCTAATGTGCATTTGCCCCTTGGTTGCACCGAAAAAATCGGATCGGGCGGCGCACTCGGTGCCCGGGCGGAGGCGGCGGCGGACGGGGAAGACGACGCGATTGCGGCGGCCCACAGCGATGCCTCGAGCGCCCGGTGAAGGCGGTGCACCCTCGGGCGGCGGCGCTTCCGAGCGGGCGGCAACAATACCGCCAAGCAAGAAAGCGCAAGGCGCGGTAGCGCCGCGGCGCTTTCGGGCGGAGGCGGCGACCCGAGCGGCGGGCAAGACGGCCAAGGCCCGCGACGGCGACGGCGCGCCCGACGGAGGCATCATCCCCGAGCGGGCGGCGGGCGAGCGCCGACCGGCGATGGAGCGCACGGCCACGCTCATACGGCGGCGCACAAGGAGGCGGCAGCACGGCGACTTGGCGGCCGAAACCGGTAGGTCACGCCGCCGGACTTTTTTTTTGTGGTTTCTTTCGCCAATCTAAGTCTAATGCTTGTGGATTAGGGTTGATTCCCCTCCTTCTAAAATGCTAACCGAAACTAAAACTCCAGATCCGGAAAAATAAAACCAAGTTCGGGGTTCTAGGGTTCATGGATGACTACGGTTGCTCTGATACCAATGTGAGTTTTTAATCTAAACATCATCAGGAGGTCTTAATCCCTAGACTAAAGCATGAACACCTAGAGGAAATATTTAGAGTAGAAACTTGATTGCGTACCTGATCCGGAGGTTGCCATGAGGATAGAGTAGGGGTTGCGTTCGATGAAGGCGACGTAGTGGTGGTCGGCCGGCGGCGATGTCGTCACGGCGGTGATGTAGATGGCCGACAGTGGTGAAGAAGGAGATGGCCGTCCGGTTCGGTCTTCGTCCACCCGAGCACCCGAAAATCGATCGGGCTTTGTTAGGGTCCTTTTTGGGGCTAGACAACACGTGAACTATCCCCTGCCGAAACCCCCTTTGTTTATATGGCGCTAGGGTGACCGGGACCGTAACCAACTTGCTGGTAACTGCTTCCGATCAAGGCGCGAGTGGAGCGGTTGCTCCCTGAAATCTCGGACGGCAGTTAGCCGACTCGATCAACCCAACAGTTACATTAGAAAATCACACATAAGAACACGCACCCAATTTGGCCCTGTACTCTGCGAATCACCATAAACTCCTTTTTCATCTCCAGTATTTCCCGTAAACGTAAATAGAGGATTAGGTTACAAGCTCTGCACCTCCCTTCTGGAGAAATTGTAAATCTCTGCCTCAATGGATGGACACACCATCAACTTCCTCTTCATCTCCAGTATACCCTATAAATGTAAATAGAGGATTAGGTTATAAGCTCAGCAACTCCCCCATGGGAAAATTTTAACCAGCTGTGCAATCTTGCTTAAACCAGCTACACAACACAAGCAAGATTGCTGTCACATGGTTTAAACTTACTAGGGGAACAACTCCTACAGCCCCAAATAGCTTTTTCCTCAGATTTCTCAATCCAATCAAACTTGCCCCTAAACTCAATAGGAATTCAATTCTCTAATGGATTAGCCATTTTGTGGATCTGGTAATGGGAAAGGGTGTCTTGATTTGTCAAGGTACCCTTCAAAGAAAATACCACTTGATAATATCTCAGTCAGCTTGGTTGTAAAATTATTCGACTTAAACACACAATTATCACTTAAGAAAATGTACTGTGTTTTGCTTACTTTTGTGTCATAACTTGCACTCCGAAGCTATTAGGTAACTTATTCGGCTTACTTGCTTCAGAGCTTGTCAGATTCATCCACATACTACCAGCCACCAGGGGCAAGCATCTAATATCTCGCCATTTGGTGTCTTGTCTCCTGGCTGGTGGAAATCAGAGGCTTCACCGCTCACCATGGTTTGACTTAGGAAGTGTGTTACTGGCATCAAGCAGAATTCGTGTTATGGGGATAGGATCAACACGAATAATATTTAATTTAGATGAAAGACAAGAGGGAAGCACAAATTAAGTGGGTCAGCAAAGGAGGATATCCCATGCCAAATTGATTCATCTAAAACTAAGATGCAAGAAAGCTTGACAACTAGCATGAAATTTTAACATAAAGGTTAAGTTTTACATAGTCTGTAAGATCCTTTCTTAAAACACAAAGTAGCAACATACCAAACACAAGTAGCAAGATACAACCATCATACATCAGCATCTTAGAGCCTTTAAATACCTAAAAGCAGCTCACATAAACTTTCTAAAGTGAGCTTTTTTCTACGATTTAGTCTAGTAGTGTAGACCTAGGTACCATTGTCGATCTGAGCAGTGTTAGGTGCATTGGCGCAGCAGGCTCCTCCTCAGATCCCACGTGGAGAGGATGGTGATGCTGCATGGGTGGCCATCACTCAACGATGGCTTCTGATAACTAACATGTGGGGACATTAGGTAGATGGCTGGATAATGTAGGTGGGTTGTGGCAACTCTTCAAGACTTCAGCGAGCGCAAATACGGCATCCTTCCTGTATAATAGCTCCTATGTGAAAAGGCCTTGACCCACTAATGAGGTAATATGGTCCTCAAGCGTGGCAATCCTCCGACGTGCTTCCATAAGCTCGTGAATCAGGCGATGGAGATATCCATCAAGTGACCTCACCAAGCCTGCGAGATGAAGCAGAGGGGTACTGAATCCTTCGGAAGGCACGTAGTAGACATTGTCCTCATTATTTCCCGCTCAGGAGGGGAAATAGTAGAACATGTCCTCCATCTCGGGAAGGCTATGGAAGACACATGCAATGGTGACATAGGCTGCATTGCAGATTGACATGAGTACGCTTGAGTCTCGTCCATAGTAGTAGCGTAGGGGCTGGTCTCCAGGGTACTGTCCATGGATAAGCACCTACACAAGGTACTTAGTGGACGCCGAGCTGGAGGGGGTGCTGTAGATGGTGTACTCGGGTGCACGGGTGATGCTAACACGCTGCAAAATCACCCATAGGGTGTGCGGCAGGGTGCCTTCCTCGAACACACTAGTCTAGTATTAAGGTAACCAGTGAGTAGGCATCTGCAAATTTTTAAATGTGGGCAAGGTTAGTAACTAATTTATGAAATATATAATGAAGGGATAGGATAAGAAATGACATTAGACAGGGTATGAATTTTGTACAAGTTCTTGTCTGTTCTCTAGTTTATTTAATTAATCCTTATGTCTTATTTTCAGGTATACTACCCCTTGGTCTTTTCATATTATTGGACCTTCACAATAACAATCAATTTAACTCCGAATGTAGGTAAGAGAGGTTTATAGGATATTACATCACATTAATTTCAGCAAGCATATGTTCTGAAATTTTTCAGGAAAAAGGAGGCAACTAGAATAGTATCCTTAGTAGGTCAAGGAGGAACTTCCAAACGAAATTTGGGTGGGATGTTTTAATGACTTCTTGGAATCTTTTTGGCTTTGTTTTAAGGTCCTGAAAGTGATTAAAAACTTAGATTTTCATATAGCATCCCTTCTCTCAACTAGAGTAATTTTGAATAAGGTGAGAATCGATAATCAAAAGAAGACTTTTAGGTAAGAGGAGAATGCTAAGAGAAGAGGAAAATGCTAAGAGAAGAATATAGGAAGCTTTGCTATTCCTACCTCTCATTTTTGCAAGTATTTTTGTGAGATCATGTGGAGATGATCCCATCTTTATGATGAGTAATTGACCCTTGGTTGAAGGAAAATTGAGTTTGTTTTGGGCTTTTATTGCAAAGTCTTAATTCTGGTCGAAATGAAGTCGTGTACGACTTGTCCCCAGCTCGCACGACCATGTAGGATGCCATACGACCACGCTTGGTCGTGGTCGACTTTCGCTCAGAGCGCACGACCACGCCGTGGCGCCCCGCGAATTTGAACGTGATCGAAGTCTCACCGGTGGCGTGCGACCACGCTGTCGAGTATCGGGTTCCACCGAGCAACGCGTCGAGTTCCTTGGCCGTGGTCGGAAGGGTTTACGACCACGCTGGCAATTGGGAGCGCTCGATCACGCCAGCGCTCGAGCTTCACCACGCTGCGGAGACCTCGTAAGATTTGACCGTGGTCGGCACTCGGCGCTAGGGTTTACGACCACGCCAGGGATCGGAGCCTTGACCACGCTGGGCGGTCGGGCGTTCGACCATTTTGGCCGTGGTCGGTGGGCGTCTCGACCACGTTGTGGGAGCTCGAGGCCTCGACCACGTTGTGGGAAAGGAGCGCGACTACGTTGTGGCACTCGGTGGTGCGACCGCGTTGTGTCGAGAGCTACGACCACGTTATCGGTTGGATGACCGTGGTCGTGCGGGATCACTAAAATTGGTCGTGAGGGTGCATTTCATGTCCGATTACGGTGAGGTTTGGTCGGTTGGGTTCCTTGTGATGTTGTGGACCTTGTAGACTGGTTTGTTCTACATTTTGACAAGGGTTGGTAAAGTCTATTTTCTGTGGAAAAGTCTTGAGCTCGGTTTGAGCTGAGCAGGTTGTGTTTTCCTGTGTGGATCAGTGCTATGTGATGGTTTTGTTGTCTTTGTTGGTTGCAGGAACCAGAGATAGTCTTGGTGAGGCTTAGGAGTTCGGGACTAGACAAGGGAGTTGTTGAGGTCCGAACGACGTGGAAAAGTCAAGAGGACGTGTCGTGCGGTGGGTCGACAAAGATGGATAGCAAGCGGTGGAGGAAGCTTCCGGAAGGCGCGGAGGGGCATTTTGGAGAAATGTCAAAGCTGCGGGGAAGCCGCCCACCGGGAAAGCACTTGTGACCACCGGAGAGGCTCTGTGAGAGCTCTGAGGAGTTGGTGGCGCTAACGGGCAAAGCAGTGGAGCCGTTGCCTGAGAGGAACGGGTAAAGCACTGAAGGCCTGCAAAGCTTAACCACTCGGTTAGCGGGTTGTCTCTGTGTGGAGACCCGTTAGTGAGACTATAAATAGAGAGGTTAGGTCTCAGGAGCAAAGTGAGGTTGTCCCCTGAGTTGCTCTGAGCTTTTCTTTCTATTTGTGTGAGTTGTCTCTGGGTAAGAGCATGGACGCCGTGTACCTCCGATGGAGTGGTCAGAAACCTCCATATGCAATAGAAAATATTAGATTCATCTCTCGTATCTTTCTCGCTTTTGTTCTTGAGATGATTTATTTGATCCGTTTGCCCTCTCTGTGTTCTTTCGATCATATGTGTTTTATCCGAGAGTTGGCTTGTGCTTCACTTGCTCGGGACTGGGAAATTGTTTTGAGACCTTCTGGTCATTTCATTCCCGAGAGCAAAGTCGAAATCAGACAAGTCTCTGTGATTCTTATTCTTCCGCCTCCAGTGCTCTGTTCTGTTCTTCGACTTTGCCTTCTTTGCCGTCCATCGCTTAGATCTCTCTTTTCTTGGTATATTCACTTCTAGAGATCTTATACGAGCTAGAGTTCAAGGTTCTTCGGTTTTGACCTCGAGCAAAAGTTCTTCAAAATCTTGCTCACGTGATGCGTGCGCGACAATGAGTATTTCTGATATCGCTACATTGTCGGATCGGCAACCTATTTGACCACGCAGCCTTTGGTCTTTTCGACCACGCGATTTCGAGGACCGATCGTTTCTAGCTCTCGACCACACAGAGTATCTCTCTGTTGTCGGTTGATCGACTACGCATTAGTTTTCGGGTTCGTTTTCGCCGCGTTATCCTCTGCTTTACGGTCGTTCGACCTCAAATGCGTATAGCGGTGGTCTTGTGTGTGCCGATCTTCTCACCCCATACGGCCACGGTCAAAACCCGATCTTGTTTCACGATTACGACTACGGTTGTCTTGATTCACGACTTCTTGTTTCATTGTTATTGTGTTCTACCGAGCTTTGTTTTTCGACTTCTTAGCTCTCTAGCTAAAGGAGAAGAAAACTTGGGAGGAAGTTTTTAAGACACCATTCACCCCCCCCTCTGTTGCCATTTCGGTCCTTCAATTGGTATCAGAGCGGTTAGCTCTTCTTCATAGATCTTAACCGGTCTCAAAGAGCCATGGCAACAGATAAGTATTCCACCAAGCCGCCTATCTTCGATGGCTGGATTACCCTTCCGAAGAGCCGAATGGAAACATATATCCGTGCTCGGGGTATGCTATTTGGCGGAAGGTGAAAATACAATTTGTTGTTCCCGCCGATGAGAACATCAATGCCGGAATATGGTCGATGTTGAGGCAAATGCAAAGGCAAGGAACATCATCATACGAGGATTGAGCGAGCGAATTTGATCGCATCTCTCACCGTCGTCCGCTCACGACATCCGGGTGACTCTCGATGCATATCATGAGGGCACCTCCCGGATCAAGACGGTTCGACAGATCGGTTCAGCGAATACAAAGAAATTCGAGATGCTTGCCGGAGAGTCCCTTGACGAGTGCTTTTCATGTTTTCACAAGATTTTGAGCAATCTCCGAGCGATCGGTCTCACATACTCCGACTCGGATAACGCCGACAGATGCTTTCACTCGATCTTGGGTTTGGGAGATGAAGGTGACTACCATCAAGGACACCACGGACCTCTCGACCTTGACTCTTGATGCGCTTTACTCGCGCCTCAAGACTCACGAGATTGACATAGTCTCTCGTCGGTCAAGTCACAATCGATGGCTCTAGTCACGGATCCCACTTCGCTCTCGGTTCTTCCGCCGATTCTCTTTGCGGGTTCTCCTAGCTCTCTCGTGATGTAACCGATGATCGGTTAGAGCAGCTAGAGGATGAACAATGCCCTCCTAGCTCGGAAGTTCTCCCATGCTTACAAGAGAAGGAGGGACGGAAAAGAAGAGGACCAATGATTTGCTTTGAGTGTGGTGGCCCCAACCACATTCGGACAACCGCCAAACTGGAGAAGGGCAAAACTGACGTTGGCGGTTCCGGCAAGAACGACTACATCGACAAGAACCGCAACAAGAAGCCTCCAGCTCAGACGCAAGGCAAAAAGAAGTACCGCAACTTTGGGAAGGCCAAAAAGCTGTTCCACCGCGTCCTCACCGCGTTCGACGACCTCGACCTCAGCGAGGTGGAGGGATGGAGCGACGACGACGGGACGGGTGATCAAGACCCCAAGAGCGGTGACGACTTCTCGGCATGTGCTTCATGGCCCTCGGGCTTAACCGAGCGACAATGAGTCAGTACTCGACTCGGACGAGGTATGCCCCACCTATGACCAGCTCAATCATGTTTTTCTTAAGCTAGGTGGATTTCATGCTAGAGCTAAGGCTAGGTGTACTGAGTTAGAGAAGGAAGTAGCTAGATTGTCACGGGAGCTTACTTCACTTACATCTGCTCCCTCCCGTGACGAATGTGATACATGCATTGCCTTGCTTGGAGACATGGAGAAACTAAGGACCTCGCATGATAGTCTGTCCTCGGAACTTGACATTGTTAAGGTGGAGAACATTAGTCTTCTTGCTGAGCTTGAGATGAGTAGGGTAGTTCCTGTTTCATCTTCTACTGTTGAGACTATTTCTTGCACCTCATGTGAGGATAAGGACAATGCTTTTAGAGGTCTTTATACCATGTTGCTTGATCTGCCTGAGACTTGTGAAAGTTGCAATAATTTAAAAATGAACTTAAAAAGGGCAGATCACAAAATTGCTGAGTTACAAGCTTTTCTACTTGAGCCTATTGCTTCATGTGTAAATTGTCCTAAGTTAACTGCTGAACTTGAATCTGTCTCAAAACAGTTTCAAGAAATGATTGACTACAATAAGAAAATCGCTCAGTATGCTTCTAAGGACCCTGTTAGCTCACCATGCAATAGTTGTAATAAACTAAAATCTGAATTGATTGCATTGGATGAAAAATGTGTGAAGCTAACTAAGGACCTTCTAGAAAAATCACATCCTTCTTGTGCTTTCTGTGCTGAAGTGTTACAAAAGGATAAGGACATGGTAGAGACGTTTAGGAAGAGTTACGAGAACCAAATGGCTAGGATTAGGGCTGCCCCCTGTGTGTCCTGTGAAGCCCTCAAGGTTGAGGTGGCCGTGCATAAGGAAAAATACGCACGTGCTATTCGCTCTTCTGCTATTGGTTCTTCTCCTTCCTCTCCTCCTGCTGTCTCTTCTTCTTCTCCTTGCTCCTCTTGCACCTCTCTCTTTCGGGAGTGTCAGTACCTTATGAACACTCTCGAGAAATTTGTAGGAGGCAAGAAGGATCTCAATCTTATTCTAGACCAATCAAAGATTTGCAAGTTCAAGCAGGTCTAGGATATGATTTCCGTGAGGATGTGAGGAAGCATCCACCGCCGTGCTCGGACCCATAGCCGCAGTATGATCGAGGTCAAGCCCAAGAACAAGAAAGTTCAATTTAGATCAGCGGGCTTTGTCCAAGGGATTTCGACGAGAAGGTGATTTCTCCTGCAGCTTGACCTCTCGGAGCGAAGCCATCTCATGCTACTTGACCCCTCGGAGGCGGTATCATTGCACCTTCGTCGAAAGGATGGGCATCCGATTGACCAATGCTTCAAGCGCCAAGATCGCGAAGAGACCGTCTTGAGTCTCTTAGGCGATTCGTGGTCAGCCCGGACCTTGAGTGCATCTAAGACCAACACGAGGTCTAGGTTTGCTCTTGTTGGTAGCTTTGGGCGCATCGAGGACTTGGTTTTTCCGAGTCTTGCTTTTCGTTCTCGTGCTTCCTCACAGTCGTGACTTCCGCCGTCATGAGGGTAGATCTCGTTTCCATCGAGATAGCTACCCGCGTGATCGGCGGCCTTGTCGATGCTCCGACTCGCTCTCCGTAGTAGTCGGACCCGACAAGCGACTTCAGTCCGCTCATAGACCTTCGCTTCTTTGAGCGACGGAGAGCGTAGGGTAGTTAGAGGTCAGTCGTGTGTGACTACTTCTTCTGCTCGACGTGTGACTCAGTATTGGGTGCCAAAATCTATGTTGATTTATCCCAGTACTGAGACTTTGCTCTCTTGTTGACTCGGTTCGCGGGCGGGGAAGGAAAGGTTTGGCTTGTAGACTCGGTGTTCACGACACATGACCGGAGATTCCGTTGGTTTTCTTCCTTGCCCGTGCTCCGGTGATGAGGCGATCACCTTGGAGACGCCTCTTACAGGCGAGTCATCGCCAAAGGTACGATCTTGCATTAATGATTCTTTTGTTTTAAAAGATGTTGCCTTGGTTAGTAAGCTGCGGTACAATTTGCTTTCGTCTCTCGACTTCTGATGACGATTTCGAGGTGAGTTTTAAGAAAAACAACTGCAAAATTCTTGATTCTTCGGGTAGTCTTATTTGCGGATTTCGTTTTAGGAGGATCTTCGTGCTGATTTTTCCGAGTCTTGGTGATCCTCTCCATTGCTTGCTTGCTTCGAGTCCGCGATCTTTCCTTCTGGCATAGGAGACTTGGTCATATTGGATTTGACCATTTGACCCGAGTTAGCGGCCACGATCTCATTCGTGGTCTGCCGAAACTCAAGATGGTCAAAGATCTAGTTTGTGCTCCTTGCCGGCACGGCAAGATGGTTGCCGCTTCTCATCCTCCGGTCACAGTTACTATGACCGATGCACCAGGACAGCTGCTCCATATGGACACAGTTGGACCAGCTCGAGTCGCGATCGGCGGGAGGGAAGTGGTGCGTTCTTGTTGTAGTCGATGACTATTCGAGGTACTCTTGGGTGTTTTCTTAGCCTCGAAGGATGAAACGTTTTCACTTTTCCGAGGTCTTTTCGGTGGGCTTTCTGTTGAGCTTAGGGTGCCTTACGAGCGATCCGCGATGACAATGGCACGGAGTTTAAAATTCCTACTTTGAGAGTTTCGTGGTGAGGCAGTGTAGAGCACCGCCTCTTCTCCATCGTCCCCAGCAGAATGGCGTTGGAGAGAAAGAACCGTACCTTGGTCGAGATGGCGGGGCGATGCTTGATGAGTACTCTACACCGCGGAAGTTTTGGGTGAGGCTATAGCCACCGCGTGCCATGTTTCCAATCGAGTTTTCTTGGGCATACTTGCACCGCACTTATGAGTTGAGATACGGCGAAAGCCCGGTGTTTCTCATTTTCGTGTGTTTGGTTGCAAGTGTTTTATTAAAGTCCGGAACCTAGATAAGTTCGAGTCACGTTCTTGTGATGGATTTTTACAGGCTACTCGACTTCTTGGCGGGCCTATAGGTGCAGGCTGAGTCTAGTAAAATGGTAGAAACACGTGAGGTAACTTTCGATGAGGCGGTCAGGGACTAGGCCCGATATCTCGAGTTCACTAGAGCGATCCGAAACCATCTTCGTGGATGATGAGGATGATGGAGATGAGGGTTGTCTACCCGATCCAGTTCCTCCTCCACCCCTTGAGGTGCCTTCTTCCACCGCACCTCGAGGAGACTAGCCCTGCCTTCGCTTTCTTCCGGAGCTAGTGGCTCTGTTCCTACCCGTCGAGTAACGAGGTGAGGCCACTTCTTCATCTCATCCAGACCTCCAAGACAAATCCAAAATCTCATCCTTCCGAGCGGATGATTGGAGATCTATTTGAGCGAGTCACACGTTCCAAGTCCGGCGTGTCACTTTTCTCATCTCCACTGCCTTTGTAGCTTCCTTTGAGCCCAAGGACGTTTGTCATGCTTTATCCGACGAGTCTTGGGTCAACGCCATGCATGAGGAGCTAGAGTTTCGAGAGAAACAAGGTGCGGGCGCTTGTTGAGCCCCTCGAGATCAAAATATCATTGGAACCAAATGGGTGTTCAAGAACAAGCAAAGTGAGGATGGGGTAGTCATTGAAACAAGGCTAGGCTGGTTGCAGGGGTACTCCTGGTTGAGGGTCCGGATTTCGAGGAGACCTTTGCCCTGTAGCTCGTCTTGAGGCCATTAGAATTCGCTTGCCTTTGCGCCTTCTAAGGGTTTCAAGCTTTACCGGATGGACGTCAAGAGTGCCTTTCTCAATGGCTTCATTGAGGAAGAAGTCTATGTCGACGACCTCCGTGTTTCGAGAACCCCAAATACCCTAGTCATGTCTTCAAGCTTTCCAAAGCATTGTATGGACTTAAGCAAGCCCCTAGAGCTTGGTATGAGAGGCTTAAGTCCTATCTATTGAGACATGATTTTGAGATGGGTAAAGTTGACAAGACCTTGTTCTTTCGCCGGCTTGGCAATGACCTTCTGCTCGCCCAAATTTATGTCGATGACATTATCTTTGGCGGCTCTTCTCATGCTCTAGTTTCACAATTCTCGGATGTCATGAACACCGAGTTTGAGATGAGCATGATGGGTGAGTTGACCTTCTTCCTTGGCTTCCAAATCAAGCGAGACTCGGGAGGTACCTTCTTGCATCAAGGCAAGTACACCGTGATCTCTGAGGCGCTCGACATGAGTGATGGAAAGCGGTGTCGACTCCGATGGCTTCTACGGCCACACTTGACCCGAGATGAGGACGGCGAGCAGTTGATCAAAAGGAGTTCGAGTATGATTGGCTCTCTCTTGTACCTCACGCCTCGAGACCGGACATACACTTCTCTGTGTGTCTTTGTGCGGTTTGAGCTTCTCCTCGCGTATCTCACCGCCAGCGGTGAAGCGCATCTTCGGTACCTTGAGCTACCATTGACTATGGTATCGGTACTCTTCCTCATCCCTCTATCCCTTAGAGCCTATTCGGATGCGAGACTTTGCGGATGTAGGATAGATAGGAAGAGCACTTCGGCACTGCCGGTTCATTGGCACTTCTCGTTTCTTGGTCTTGAGGAAGCGGTCCGGTGTTGCACGATCCACCGCAGAGAAATGCGTTCTTTGCTGTCCGATTCTTTGTAGCCAAGTGCTGGATGGTCTCGACTCTGCGGGACTTTGGGTTACTATCGATCGTGTTCCGCTCTTTTGCGATAACACGCCTGCGATTAACATTGCTAAGAACCCAGTGCAAAGACTCTCGGACCAAGCACATCGATATCGATATCATTTTCTTGAGACCATGTAGAGAAGGGTGACATCGTGCTCGGTTTGTGAGAGTGACCACCGGTTGGTCGATATCTTTACCAAGCCTTTGGATAGCACGAGATTTTCACCTGCGGGAGAGTTTGGGTGGTTTGTCCTTACGGACTATTGTGAGGGGAGCTTTAGGCTTCTTCGCTTTATCATATTATTTATGCTTCAGATCCTTCTTCGTTGCATCGCATTTTCGGTGCATTGGGTTTAGTCCTTCTAGCATAGGTTAGAGTGTGTCTCTTCTTGAGTGCTTAGACTTCTTGCTCTTATCTTGTGCTTTCGGGATAGTTGTTTCTTATCTCACTAGGTTGAGCTCACTCACTTCTTCTAGGTTCTAGCGAGGTTGGGCCACCCTCGGGTGTGGTAGTGCGTGTTTGCTCTCTAGTGTGTATTTTTCTCGACGGCTGTTGTCCTGGAGTCATATTGGGGTAGATAAGAGTTAGTCTGAGTCATTAGTTTTCTCTATCTTATCTATGCTTTAAGGATCATGCTTTTCCCGATTTATTTGCCGACTCTTGATTTTTATTGCTTTGGTTCGGGGAGTTCATTTGGGAACTTCTAGATTTTAATTTTGACTTAAACTCAACTTGAACTAAAAGTCGCATCACATGTTGAGGGGAGTGGATTTTCTGCATTGCATTCTGCATTGTAATATAACCACATTGAGCCTTGATTATTATCCGGTTATGACATGCTTTCAATGCTTTACACATTGCCATGATTTGTGCTCCATTGCTAATCGATCATGACTTTATATGTGTAGTCAAGTCTTTGCCATGATAGGTTAATTAAAATGCCAAATTTGACCTAATTCATGTCTTGTTCATATTTGAGACTAGTCAGCCTTGTGTATCCTTTTATGATTCTCGCCATGTCAAATAGGCTGAGTTGAGTCTTGAATCTTAGTTGAGCAATAGATTGAGCTATACAGTTTCTTGATGACACATAAGTTAGTACAATCTATTAAAAGCAAAAAGATCTCTTTTGTGCGAAAAAACTGATCTCACCAATTTCTTTTCATGAGACGGCTTGTCATTGCACAAGGCATGAACTCAGGGGAGATTTGGATGACCAAGATCATTTCCTTAAGCTTCTCGCTTGGAATGATCGCATAAGGCTTGAGGTCTAGCACATGACAAAAATATGATTGAAAACAATCATGAGATCTCTAAAAGAAAAATGTCATTTATGCTCAATTGCTAAAATTTCAAGTGTACTTAAACAAATGTATCATTCTTGAATAAATAGCACTCTAGTTGGCTCAACACTAGCTTCTCGATTTCATTTAGCTCATTGACATGGCTTGCATCATTTGTGGATTTCATTAGCTAGACTAAAATCTTGTTTGACTTGACTTGCTAAGCACTTCAAGGAGGAACTTCCAAACGAAATTTGGGTGGGATGTTTTAATGACTTCTTGGAATCTTTTTGGCTTTGTTTTAAGGTCCTGAAAGTGATTAAAAACTTAGATTTTCATATAGCATCCCTTCTCTCAACTAGAGTAATTTTGAATAAGGTGAGAATCGATAATCTGTAGGACCGAAATGGCGACAGAGGGGGGGTGAATGTCGTTCTCTTTAAAAATCGCCCCCGAGAATTCGGAAAATTAATTCTGCTGAAAACTGGAACGCATGTGATACTAAAAAATTCAACATAAACCAGAGAGTAAGCAGTAAAAATTTCAGCTGAAAATATTATCGTTTGATCTGCATGCAAAATCGAGGAAGATCAGAAAAAGAAAGAAGAGATGCACTCGGCTGAATTTTTTGCTAGAGTGAGTAAACTGCTCCCTGTTGAAAAATGGCAAAAGGAATTGGACTGGTGCTACAGACCAAACACACCACCCAAGCTAATCTTGCCGAAAACTGTAAAGCAAAAGAGAGCAGAAAAGCAGAAGACAGGCCTTTGTCAAGCCGAAAGCAAAAGGAGAAAACAAAAGCGAAAAGAAAAGGAAGCTAGTGATCTCACGAATGCGATCATGTGGATCGAAAGAATTAGTACAGAAGAAATTATTCAGCACAACTTAAAACATTCAGTTTGGCATAAGACATCATTCACTGCTAGAAGAGGAGCAACATCTCAAAAACTATTAGGCACAGATGTGAATCAAAACAGCACAGGAATCAGTACAGAGACGAATTTCTCTGACTGAAAAGAGCAGCCGCAGCAAAAGAAAATATTGCACCTCCTGCTGAGAATCAAACCAGCAAATCCTGTACCTGCTGCCGAAACTAAAAGAGAGACAGTAGCTGCCGAAAAATGCTAATCTCTTGAAGCAAATGTTGACTGTTCGGTACTACTTCGGCACAAGAGGAAGAACACAGCACACATTACTTTGCTGTCGGCTCAAGGAGTAGGAACTTCAAAGTATCCAGCTGCTACCACAGATCGGCACAGTGAATACCACAGCAAAAACTTCAAGCTTTCGGCAAAGGAAGAAATAAAGCATCAGTAAGAACTGTTCGGCACTATTTCGGCACAGGAGGAAGAACCTGCTGTCTGAGGAAGCAGAGAAATGAACAAGGGCTTGCTCTTCTTCTCAGAACAGTAAAACTCAGGATGTAATTTTGCCAACAAGGACAGAGGAGAACGACAACAAAATCAATTCCAACAAAGGAAAGAAATTTCAATCCAAATCAAACAAGATACAAAGGAGTCCCGATACGCATGAACATTAGAACAAGAAAGATTACAAGACTCTCAATCCATCCTCTCCCTCTCAATCCTCAAGAACACCAAGAGCCTCACAAGCTTCTTGGGAGGAACACAACACACACAAAGATATGAATAAGCTCTCAAGTGTCCTAAGGGGTATGCAGCCCCTCACCTCTATTTATAGCCCTTGGCTAACGGGTCTCCAACCCGTTACGCCGGCTAAACCCTAACGGCGCCGTCTCCCGCTTGTGCAGCCTTGCGAAATTCCCGTTTCGCCCCTCCTGCACCTTCCGGGAAGCTTCCGCGCTCCTTGCCTCGCACGCTCCGCAACACGTCGAGTCCACGTCGTCTTCGACACATCCCGACCGTTCTGACCTCAGCGCCACCTGCGCCTAGTCCGGTCCACCGTGTCTCGCCACGACTCCGCCTCGCTGTCCTGCGGACACATAGACAAGAAAACACGTCACATAGCACCGCCGATACATGAGCGCAAAATAGCATAAACAAGATCAAACAAGTCGCAATAATAGAATATACATCCTAACCCATACGACTTCGCTTGACCAAAGTCCGACCGAGCCCGTTGCACCAAGCAACGTCTAGGTCCGAACAAACCGACTCAAACTCGACTTTTGAAAACAGATGTCAATTACTCATCACTCACAATGGGATGACCTCCACATGGTCTCTCAATCTCCCCCTTGATGAGTATATTGACAAACACCGAAAAAGCACAAAGTTGAGTTTGAAGAGTCTAACATGGTCCATAAGAGCAAGAGTGAAGCTAATGACCATGTCGACAGAAGGAGCAAAAGAAAGAACAAGTTTTCCTCAAAGCTCCCAAGTGGCTTTTTCTACCACTAATTTCTCCCCCTTTTGGCAATAAACCCATCAAGAATGAAAGAAGGAGAAAAAGTCATGAAAATGGATGAAAGGCTGATTTGATCATTTTTTTTTAAGTTTGTAGAGCCATGAGAATTATCCAAAATGACCAACATATATTACATCAAGCCATATCATACAAATATGCTACAAAGATCATGACTAAGTATGTAAAGAGAAGCTAAGCAACATAAGGCATATTCTGAATTTTAGTTGAGTCAAGTCAATCATGATTTTAGTCTAGCTAATGATATCCACAAATGATGCAGGCCATGTCAATGAGCTAAATGGAATCAAGAAGCTAGTGTTGAGCCAACTAGAGTGCTATTTGTTCAAGAATGATACAATTGTTGAAGTACTTTGATTTTTTTTTATTTAATTGAGCATTTTTGACATTTTTCTTTTGAGATCTCATGATTGTTTTCAATCATATTTTTGTCATGTGCTAGACCTCAAGCCTTATGCGATCATTCCAAGCGAGAAGCTTAAGGAAATGATCTTGGTCATCCAAATCTCCCCTGAGTTCATGCCTTGTGCAATGGCAAGCCGTCTCATGAGAAGGAATTGGTGAGATCAGTTTTTTCGCACAGAAGAGATCTTTTTTTTTTTTTTTTGACAGATTGTACTAACTTATGTGTCATCAAGAAACTATATAGCTCAATCTATTGCTCAACTAAGATTCAAGACTCAACTCAGCCTATTTGACATGGCAAGAATCATAAAAAGATAATACAAAGCTGACTAGTCTCAAATATGAACATGACATGAATTAGGTCAAATTTGGCAATTTAATTAACCTATCATGGCAAAGACTTGACTACACATATAAAGTCATGATCAAATTAGCAATGGAGCACAAATCATGGCAAGATGTAATATAAGTGAGAACATGTCATGAATGGATAATAATCAAGGCTCCATGAGGTTATATTACAATGCAAAATGACATGCGTAAAATCCAGCCCTCAACATGTGATGCAGCTTTTAGTTCAAGTTGAGTTAAGTCAATATTAAGATCTAGAAGTTCCCAAATGAACTCCCCCTGAACCAAAGCAATAAAAGAAAGAGCTGGCAAATAAATCAAGAAAGGCGTCCTTAAAGCATAGATAGGATATAGAGGATACTATGACTCGGATCGACTCTCATCTACCCCATATGACTCGGGACAACAAATGTCGAGAAAAACACACTAGAGAGCAAACACGCACTGCCTCCCGAGGGTGGCCCGACCCTCGCTAGAACCTAAAAGAAGTGAGTGAGCTCAACCTAGTGAGATAAGAAACAACTATCCCGAAAGCACAAGATAAGAGCAAGAAGTCTAAGCTACTCGAAGAAGAGACACACTCTAACCTATGCCGGAAGGACTAAACCCAATGCACCCACAAATGCAATTACAGCAGAAATGAGACGAAGCATAATCAATATAGTAAAGCGAGAAAGTCCAAGCTCCCCTCACAACAGTCCATAAGGACAAACCACCCCAAGCTCTCCCGCAGAGTGAAAATCTCGTGCTATCCAAAGGCTTGGTGAAGATATCACCAACCGGTGGTCACTCTCCTGGCGGAGCACGATGTCACCCTTCTCTACATGGTCTCAAGAAAATGATATCGATATCGATGTGCTTGGTCCGAGAGTGTTGCACTGGTTCTTAGCAATGCTAATCGCAGACGTGTTATCGCAAAAGAGCGGAACACGATCGATAGCTAACCCAAAGTCCCGCAGTCGAGACCATCCAGCACTTGGCTACGAAGAATCGGCTGCGACAACGTACTCGCCTCTGCGGTGGGCGTGCAACACCGGACCGCTTCCTCGAAGACCAAGAAACGAGAGAAGTGCCAATGAACCGGCGGTGCGGTGCTCTTCCTATCTATCCTACACCAAGAAAGTCTCGCATCCGAATAGGCTCTAAGGGATGAGCAGGAGGAGGAAGAGTACCGATACCATAGTCAATGGTAGCTCGAAGGTACCGAAGATGCGCTTCACCTTTGGCGGTGAGATACGTGAGGAGAAGCTCAAACCGCACAAAGACACACAGAAAAGTGTATGTCCGGTCTCGAGGCAGTGAGGTATAAGAGAGAGCCAATCATACTTCTGAACTCTTTTTGATCAACTGGCTCGCCATCCTCATCTGGGTCAAGTGTGGCCGTAGAAGCCATCGGAGTCGACACCGCTTTCCATCACTCATGTCGAAGCGTCTCAGGAGATCACGGGTGTACTTGCCTTGATGCAAGAAGGTACCCTCCCGAGTCTGCTTGATTTGGAAGCCAAGAAAGAAAGTCAACTCACCCATCATGCTCATCTCAAACTCGGTGCTCATGACATCCGAGAACTGTGAAACTAGAGCATGAGAAGAGCCGCCAAAGATAATGTCATCGACATAAATTTGGGCGAGCAGAAAGTCATTGCCAAGCCGGCGAATGAACAAGGTCTTGTCAACTTTACCCATCTCAAAATCATGTCTCAATAGATAGGACTTAAGCCTCTCATACCAAGCTCTAGGGGCTTGCTTAAGTCCATACAACGCTTTGGAAAGCTTGAAGACATGACTTGGGTATTTGGGGTTCTCGAAACACGAGGTCGTCGACATAGACTTCTTCCTCAATGAAGCCATTGAGAAATGCACTCTTGACGTCCATCTGGTAAAGCTTGAAACATTTAGAAGCTGCAAAGGCAAGCAGAATTCTAATGGCCTCAAGACGAGCTACAGGGGCAAAGGTCTCCTCGAAATCCAGACCCTCAACACAGGAGTACCCACATGCAACCAGCCTAGCCTTGTTTCGAATGACTACCCCATCCTCACTTTGCTTGTTCTTGAACACCCATTTGGTTCCAATGATATTGTGATCACGAGGGGGCTCAACAAGCGTCCAGACCTTGTTTCTTTCGAAGCTCTCTAATTCTTCATGCATGACATTTATCCAAGACTCGTCGGAGAGAGCATGACAAACATCTTTAGGCTCAAAGGAAGCTACGAAGGCAGAGTGGAGACAGAAAAGTGACACGCCGGACTTGGAGCGTGTGACTCGCTCAAATAGATCTCCAATCATCTGCTCAGAAGGATGAGATTTTTGGATATGTCTTGGAGGTCCTGGATGAGATGAAGAAGTGGCCTCTACCTCGTTACCTGACGGGGTAGGAACAGAGCCACTAGCTCCGTAATAGCGAAGGTAAGGGCGATCGCCTCGAGGTGCGGTGGAAGAAGGTACCTCAAGGGGTGAAGAAGGGGCCGGATCGGGTAGACAACCCTCATCTCCATCATCCTCATCATCCACAAAGATGGTCTCGGACGCTCTAGTGAACACGAGATATCGGGCCTAGTCCCTGACCGCCTCATCGAAAGTTACCTCACGTGTTTCTACCATTTTACTAGACTCGCAGCCTGCACCCTATAGGCCCGCCAAGAAGTCGAGTAGCCCGTAAAAGTCCATCACAAGATCGTGACTCGAACTTATCTAGGTTCCCGGACTTTAGAATAAAACACTTGCAACCAAACACACGAAAATGAGAAACACTGGGCTTTCGCCCGTATCTCAACTCATAAGAAGTGCGGTGCAAGTGTGCCCAAGAAAACTCGATTAGAAACATGGCACGCGGTGGCTATAGCCTCACCCAAAACTTCCGCGGTGTAGAGTACTCATCAAGCATCGCCACGCCATCTCGACCAAGGTACGGTTCTTCCTCTCCACAACGCCATTCTCATGGGGACGATGGAGAAGAGAACGGTGCTCTACACTGTCTCACCACGAAACTCTCAAAGTAGGAATTCTTGAACTCCGTGCCATTGTCATCGCGGATCGCTCGTAAGGCACCCTAAGCTCAACAGAAGCCTCTTGAAAAGACCTCGAAAATGTGTAAACGTCTCATCCTTCGAGGCTAAGAAAACACCCAAGAGTACCTCGAATAGTCATCGACCACAACAAGAACGTACCACTTCCCTCCTGCCGATCACGCTCGAAAGTGGTCCAACCGTATCCATATGGAGCAATTGTCCTGCATCGGTCATAGTAATCTGGACCGGAGGATGAGAAGCGGCAACCATCTTGCCGTGCGTCTTGGCATGGAGCGCAAACAAGATCTTTGACCATCTTGAGTTTCGGCGGACCACGAATGAGATCATGGCCGCTAACTCGGGTCAAATGGTCAAATCAATATGACCAAGTCTCCTATGCCGAAGGAAAGATCGCGGACTCGAAGCAAGCAAACAACGGAGAGGATCACCGAAGACTCGGAAAAATCAGCACGAAGATCCTCCCAAAGCGAGAAATCCATAAACCGGACTACAGAAGAATCAAGAATTTTGCGCTTGTTTTCTTAAAACTCACCTCGAAATCGTCATCGGTAAGCTCTGAGAGACTGAAAGCAAATTGTACTGCAGCTTACTAACCAAGGCAACATCTTTTAAAACAAATGAATCATTAATACGCACTATACCTTTGGCGATGACACGCCCAGAAGAAGCATCTCCGAAGGTGATCGTCTCATCACCTGGAGCTCGGGCAAGGGAAGAAAACCAACGGGAATCTCCGGTCATGTGTCGTGAACACCCGGAGTCTACAAGCCAAACCTTTCCTTCCACGCCCGCGAACCCGAGTCAACAAGAGAGCAAAGTCTCGATCTTGGGATAAATCAACATAGATTTTGGCACCCAATCTTGAGTCACACGTCGAGCGTAAGAAGTAGTCACGCACGATGACCTCTAATTACCCTCGCTCTCCGTCGCTCAAAGAAGCGTAAGGTCTATGTGCGACTGAAGGCATTCTTTGGGTCCGACCGCTACGGAGAGCGAGTCGAGCACCGCCGGCGAAGACGCCGATCACGCCGCGGGTAGGCATCTCGATGGGAAAAACGAGATCTACCCTCGGGACGGCGGAAGTCACGACCGAGAGGAGCACGAGGACAAAAAGAAGACTCGGAAAACCAAGTCCTCGGTCGCCCAAAGCTACCAACAAGAGCAAACCTAGACCTCGTGTTGGTCTTAGGTGCACTCAAGGTCCGGGCTGACCACGAATACGCCTAAGAGACTCGGCCACGGTCTCTTCGCGCGATCTTGGCGCTTGAAGCAATGGTCAAACAAATGCCCATCCTTCGATGGAAGGTGCAATGATACCGCCTCGAGGGGTGAAGTAGCATGAGATGGCTTCGCCGAGATGTCAAGCTGCAGTGAAATCACCTTCTTCAGTCGAAATCCCTTGGACAAAGCCCGCCGATCTAAATTGAACTTTCTTGTTCTTGGGCTTGACCTCGATCACACCGCGGCTATTGGTCCGAGCACGGCGGTGGATGTTTCCTCACATCCTCACGAAATCATATCCTAGACCTGTTTGAACTTGCAAATCTTTGATTGGTCTAGAATAAGATTGAGATCCTTCTTGCCTCCTACAAATTTCTCGAGAGTGTTCATAAGGTGCCGACACTCCCGAAGAGAGAGGTGCAAGAAGAGCAAGGAGGAGGAGAAACAAGAAGGTAAGGGAGCAGGAGAACGACCAACAGCGAGAGGAAGACGGCTTGTGCATGCACACCGACGAGAAGGGACGATCCCATCGCTAGCGGGTTGGTTCGCATCGCTAGGCGTCTCTACCTTACCCAGGGCTTCTCCCGTTCTCCACAACCACATTACAAGCACAAGGTGGCTTCTCTAGTAGGTCCTTAGTTAGCTTCACACATTTCTCATCCAATGCAATCAAGTTAGATTTTAGTTTGTTACAACTAATGCATGGTGAGCTAACAGGTCCTTAGAAGCAAACCGAGCCAACTTCTTATCATGATCAATCATTTCTTGAAACTGTTTGGAAATGATTCAAGCTCGTGATCGATTTAGGACAATTCACACATGAAGCAATAGGCTCAAGTAGAAAAGCTTGTAATTCACAATTTTATGATCCGCCTGCTTTAGGTTCATTTTCAAATTGTTACAACTTTCACAAGTCTCGGGCGGATCGAGAAGCAATGTATAAAGACCTCTAAAAGCATTATCCTTATCCTCACATGAGGTGCAAGAAGTAGTCTCAACGGTAGATGAAGGAAAATAATCCTAGACATCTCTAGTTCAATGACGGACTAACATTCTCCACCTTAAGAATATCTAGCTCGAGGTCACACTATCATATGAAGTCCTTAGCTTCTCCATATCACCAATCAAGGCGGGGCATGTATCACATTAGTCACGAGAGGAAGTAGATGTAAGTGAAGTAAGCTCGTGACAATCTAGCTACTTCCTTCTCTAACTCAATACACCTAGCCTTAGCTCTAGCATGAAATCCACCTAGCTTAAGAAAAGCATGATTGAGTTGGTCATAGGTGGGGCATACCTCGTCCGAGTCGAGATACAGCTCATTGTCGCTCGCTCGATTACCCTCGAGGGCCATGAAGCACATGCCGAGAAGTCTTCGCCGCTCTTGGGGTCTTGATCACCCGTCCGTCGTCGTCGCTCCATCCCTCCACCTCGCCGAGGTCGAGGTCGTCGAGCGCGGAGAGGACGCGGTGAAAAAGCTTCTTAGCCTTCCCAAAGTCGCGGAACTTCTTCTTGCCTTGCGTCTGAGCTGGAGGCTTCTTGTTGCGGTTCTTGTCGGTGTAGTCGTTCTTGACCGAACCGCCGTAGTCGTTCTTGCCCTTCTCCAGCTTGGGGCAGTTTGCTCGAATGTGGTTGGGGCCACCACACTCAAAGCAAATCAATGGTCCTCTTCTCTTTCCATCCCTCCTCCTCTTGTAAGCATGGGAGAACTTCCGAGCTAGGAGGGCCAGCTGTTCATCCTCTAGCTGCTCTAACTGATCATCAGTTACATCACAGAGAGCAGATAGGGAGAACCCGCAAAGAGAATCGCAGAAGAACCGAGCGGCGGTGGGATCGGTGACTAGTGCCATCGATGAGACTTGACCGACGAGACTATGTCAATCTCGTGAGTCTTGAGGCGAGTAAAGCGCGTCAAGAGTCAAGGTCGAGAGGTCCGTGGTGTCCTTGATGGTAGTCACCTTCATCTCCCAAACCCAAGATCGAGTGCGAAAGAATTTGTCGGCGTTATCCGAGTCGGAGTATGTGAGACCGACGGCTCGGAGGTTGCTCAAAATTTTGTGAAAGCGAGAAAAGCACTCGTCAAGGGACTCACCGAAAGCATCTCGAATTTGTTTGAATCGCGCTTGAATCGGTCTTGTCGCACCGTCTTTATTTGGGTGGTGCCCTCATGGTAAGCATTGAGGTCACCCAAATATCGAAGGCCGACGTCGGTGAGAGATGCGATCAAATTAACTCGCTCAATCCTCGAATGATTATGTTCCTCGCCTTTGCGTTTGCCTCAACATCGACCATATTCCGGCATTGATGTTCTCATCGGTGAAACAACAAAGCCGGACCTTGACCTTTCGCCAGATGGCGTAGCCTCGAGCTCGGATGTAGGTCTCCATCCGGCTCTTCCGAATGGAAAATCCATCCCATCAAAGATCGGGGCTTGGTCGAGTACTTGTCCGTCGCCATGGCTCTTGAGACCGGTTAAAGATCTATCAAGAAGAGCTAACCGCTCGATGCCAATTGTAGGACCGAAATGGCGACGGAGGGGGTGAATGTCGTTCTCTTTAAAAATCGCCCGAGAATTCGGAAAATTAATTCGCTGAAAACTGGGCAGCATGTGATACTAAAAATTCAGCATAAACCGAGAGTAAGCAGAAAATTTCAGCTGAAAATATTATCGTTTGATCTGCATGCAAAATCGAGGAAGATCAGAAAAAGAAAGAAGAGATGCACTCAATGAATTTTTGCTAGAGTGAGTAAACTGCTCCTGTTGAAAAATGGCAAAGGAATTGACCGGTGCTATGCATCAAACACACCACCCAAGCTAATCTTGCCGAAAACGTAAAGCAAAAGAGAGCGTAAAAGCGTAAGACGTGCCTTTGTCAAACTGAAAGCAAAAGGAGAAAAACAAAAACTGAAAAGAAAAGGAAGCTAGTGATCTCACGAATGCAGACTGCGGCTGACTGAAAGAATTAGTACAGAAGAAATTATTCAGCACAACTTAAAACATTCAGTTTGGCATAAGACATCATTCACTGCTAGAAGAGGAGCAACATCTCAAAAACTATTAGGCACAGATGTGAATCAAAACAAGACAGAATCGAGATGAGAGGCAATTTCTCGATCGAAAAGAGCACGGCATGAAAAAGAAAATATTGCACCTCCTGCTGAGAATCAAACCAGCAAATCCTGTACCTGCTGCGAAACTAAAAGAGAGACAGTAGCTGCCGAAAAATGCTAATCTCTTGAAGCAAATGTTGACTGTTCGGTACTACTTCGGCACAAGAGGAAGAACACAGCACACATTACTTTGCTGTCGGCTCAAGGAGTAGGAACTTCAAAGTATCCACCGCTACCACGGATCGACACAAGTGAATACCACAACAAAAACTTCAAGCTTTCGGCAAAGGAAGAAATAAAGCATCAGTAAGAACTGTTCGGCACTATTTCGGCACAGGAGGAAGAACCTGCTGTCTGAGGAAGCAGAGAAATGAACAAGGGCTTGCTCTTCTTCTCAGAACAGTAAAACTCAGGATGTAATTTTGCCAACAAGGACAGAGGAGAACGACAACAAAATCAATTCCAACAAAGGAAAGAAATTTCAATCCAAATCAAACAAGATACAAAGGAGTCCCGATACGCATGAACATTAGAACAAGAAAGATTACAAGACTCTCAATCCATCCTCTCCCTCTCAATCCTCAAGAACACCAAGAGCCTCACAAGCTTCTTGGGAGGAACACAACACACACAAAGATATGAATAAGCTCTCAAGTGTCCTAAGGGGTATGCAGCCCCTCACCTCTATTTATAGCCCTTGGCTAACGGGTCTCCAACCCGTTCGCCGCTAAACCCTAACGGCGCTCTCCCGCTTGTGCAGCCTTGCGAAATTCCGTTTCGCCCCTCCCGCACCTTCCGGAAGCTTCGCGCCCTTGCCTCGCACGCTCCGCAACACGTCGAGTCCACGTCGTCTTCGACACATCCCGACCGTTCTGACCTCAGCGCCACCTGCGCCTAGTCCGGTCCACCGTGTCTCGCCACGACTCCGCCTCGCTGTCCTGCGGACACATAGACAAGAAAACACGTCACATAGCACCGCTCGATACATGAACGCGCAAATAGCATAAACAAGATCAAACAAGTCGCAATAATAGAATATACATCCTAACCCATACGACTTCGCTTGACCAAAGTCCGACCGAGCCCGTTGCACCAAGCAACGTCTAGGTCCGAACAAACCGACTCAAACTCGACTTTTGAAAACAGATGTCAATTACTCATCACTCACAATGGGATGACCTCCACATGGTCTCTCATAATCAAAAGAAGACTTTTAGGTAAGAGGAGAATGCTAAGAGAAGAGGAAAATGCTAAGAGAAGAATATAGGAAGCTTTGCTATTCCTACCTCTCATTTTTGCAAGTATTTTTGTGAGATCATGTGGAGATGATCCCATCTTTATGATGAGTAATTGACCCTTGGTTGAAGGAAAATTGAGTTTGTTTTGGGCTTTTATTGCAAAGTCTTAATTCTGGTCGAAATGAAGTCGTGTACGACTTGTCCCTGGCTCGTACGACCATGTAGGATGCCATACGACCACGTTTGGTCGTGGTCGAATTTCGTTCAGGAGCGTACGACCACGCTGTGGCGTCCCGCGAATTTGAACGTGATCGAAGTCTGGGGTGGCGTGCGACCACGCTGCGAGTGTCGGGTTCCACCAGCAACGTACGAGTTCCTTGGCCGTGGTCGGAAGGGTTTACGACCACGTTGGCAATTGGGAGCGTTCGATCACGTTGTAGCGCTCGAGCTTCACCACGCTGCGGAGACCTCGTAAGATTTGACCGTGGTCGGCACTCGGCGCTAGGGTTTACGACCACGCCAGGGATCGGAGCCTTGACCACGTTGGGCGGTCGGGCGTTCGACCATTTTGGCCGTGGTCGGTGGGCGCCTCGACCACGCCAGTGGGAGCTCGAGGCCTCGACCACGCCAGGGAAAGGAGCCGCGACTACGTTGTGGCACTTTCGGTGGTGCGACCGCGTTGTGCGCTCGGAGAGCTACGACCACGTTATCGGTTGGATGACCGTGGTCGTGTGGGATCACTAAAATTGGTCGTGAGGGTGCATCTCTTGTCCGATTACGGTGAGGTTTGGTCGGTTGGGTTCCTTGTGATGTTGTGGACCTTGTAGACTGGTTTGTTCTACATTTTGACAAGGGTTGGTAAAGTCTATTTTCGTGGAAAAGTCTTGAGCTCGGTTTGAGCTGAGCAGGTTGTGTTTTCCTGTGTGGATCAGTGCTATGTGATGGTTTTGTTGTCTTTGTTGGTTGCAGGAACCAGGAGACAGTCTTGGTGAGGCTTAGGAGTTCGGGACTAGACAAGGGAGTTGTTGAGGTCCAGAACGACGTGGAAAAGCCGAAGAGGACGTGTCGTGCGGGTGGTGACGGCATAGATAGCAAAGCGGTGGAGGAAGCTTCACGGAAGGCGCGGAGGGGCATTTTGGAGAAATGTCAAAGGCTGGGGAAGCCGCCCACCGGGAAAGCATGTGACCACCGGAGAGGCTCTGTGAGAGCTCGAGGAGTTGGTGGCGCTAACGGGCAAGCAAAGGAGCCGTTGCACGAGAGGAACGGTAAAGCATCAAGGCCCGCAAAGCTTAACCACTCGGTTAGCGGGTTGTCTCGTGTGGAGACCCGTTAGTGAGACTATAAATAGAGAGGTTAGGTCTCGTGAGCAAAGTGAGGTTGTCCCCGAGTTGCTCGAGCTTTTCTTTCTATTTGTGTGAGTTGTCTCGGTAAGAGCATGGACGCCGTGTACCTCCGATGGAGTGGTCAGAGAAACCTCCATATGCAATAGAAAATATTGGATTCATCTCTCTGTATCTTTCTCGCTTTTGTTCTTGAGATGATTTATTTGATCTGTTTGCCCTCTCGTGTTCTTTCGATCATATGTGTTTTATCCGAGAGTTGGCTTGTGCTTCACTTGCTCAGATCGGGAAATTGTTTTGAGACCTTCGGTCATTTCATTCCCGAGAGCAAAGTCGAAATCGACAAGTCTCGTGATTCTTATTCTTCCGCCTCCGATGCTCGCTCGTTCTTCGACTTTGCCTTCTTTGCATCCATCGCTTAGATCTCTTTTTCTTGGTATATTCACTTCTAGAGATCTTATACGAGCTAGAGTTCAAGGTTCTTTCGGTTTTGACCTCGGAGCAAAAAGTTCTTCAAAATCTTGCTCACGTGATGCGTGCGCGACAACGAGTATTTCAGATATCGCTACGTGTCGGATCGGCACTTATTTGACCACGCAGTCTTTGGTCTTTTCGACCACGCCTGATTTCCAGGGACCGATCGTTTCTAGCTCTCGACCACACAGTAGTATCTCTCTGTTGTCGGTTGATCGACTACGGCATTAGTTTTCTGGTTCGTTTTTCGCCAGCGTTATCCTCTGTTTCTGGTCGTTCGACCTCGTCTGTGTAGCGGTGGTCTTGTGTGTGCTGATCTGTTCTCACCCCATACGACCACGGTCAAAACCCGATACTGTTTCACGATTACGACTACGGTTGTCTTCGGTTACGACTTCTTGTTTCATTGTTACTGTGTTCGGCTGAGCTTTGTTTTTCTGACTTCTTAGCTCTCTAGCTAAAGGAGAAGAAAAACTTGGGGAGGAAGTTTTTAAGGCACCATTCACCCCCCCTCTGTTGCCATTTCGGTCCTTCAATTTTTAAATTTAAAATAGATTGTATTTGGAAAATAAATCCTTAATCTGATGGCCATTCCATCTAGGTCTTAACCTACAGTTAGTATGGCTCTGATACCAACGTTGTGGGGACCCTGAGCGCGGGAACACCCATTTTAAATATTATTTTATTATCATGTCCGATGTTCACAGCGCGGGAACACAATAATTTTAAGCAAGATTAAGTACATTGTATACTCAACTAGACTTATAGTGTATCGTAAAATTGTACATATATGCAAGGCTGTCAAAGGATGATGCTCTATACTAAGTTATTTTCAGCACAAAGCAAATTTCATTTGTAATATCAATAAGTAATCATTTGTAAACGGAATTATAAAGAGCATTTGACATGTAATAAAATAATATTTATATAACTTCCATAACAGTGGACCAAATCCACTCACAACCTTCCTTGGCTGTGAACATCACACAATTCGCACTTATGGGCATAGCACATGACTAGACGTGCATGCCATCCCATTATGTTTAGTGAAATAGTTTTGAAAAGAAAAACTATACCCATTGTGGCTGCATCCAAGCATGCTCATGACCACGAGCATGTCTATTTAAATAGTTTTTAACACTCTGTAGAGGTTGTACAACTTTACACATATAAGATAATCAAATACACTGTAAGACATTGCACGCTTCCTTGGGCGTGTGACGAAAGTGATTATCATATAGCCTTTAGATCATCTACTCCTAGCCTTGCACCAGCCCAATGAACATCGAACCTCTCTTAGGTACATCCCCTAAGAGAGCATTTGAATCCTCACTTAGGTACATCCTCTAAGAGAAGACCCTCACTTAGGCCCATCTCCCAAGTGGGCATCCATCGTTGTATTAGCAAACTTTGGTACCAACACCTTGGTGAAGAGAGCTCCTACAAGCAAACCTATCTGGAATGCCCTCACTACATCTGCGCCTACCACAATACATGGCTAGACCTACACAACTTAATCAGCTAAAGCCAGGGCCCATATATCACATGTGGTTGTACAGCGTAACTTGGATGTGCGGTAATAGCATTCGGTCCTTAATTAACTTAGGCGTCCAAAAAACTAGATTTTTCATTTTGTTTTATACCAAACTAACAGGGGTTCCTCCTCTGGTCTAACATTTTAAAACCACCATGTCCATGCGCAAGTTTTTCGAAATATCAAAATTTGAGAAAGCTACCGTGGCTAAGCATCTTGACCATATATCAGTGTAATATTCCCAATTTGACATAGATATTGTCTAAACCATGACCTAAAGGTTACAACAGTGAGAATATCAAATTTTCATGGAGATGTAAAGCATACAAGCAGACATAACTACCGATACCCATAATATAGCAATTTTGACGAAACATAGAAGCATGCATAATAGATTTTGCAAATGATATACAATAATTAAAATATTGGGATCAACATGGTCAAAGAGAGTGCTTAATTACCTTACTCTTGTTGCTTAGAGAATGTTTCGGGTGCCTTCTCGAAGTTGTCGAGCACGGTGTCGTCTAATCGATAAAATCCAGATAAACACAAATAAGAGCCAAATAAATTTAAATAGAGACAAAACTTAAATATTTTTGTATATTTAGAAAGATTATGATTTTAAAAAATTTAAAAACAAACATCACTAAATTTGAATTTCGTATGCAAAAGTTATAGGCGTTTGAGTTTTGGCTAGGTTTGCATTGTCTCTTTTCGACTTCTAACACTCCTTGGCTACTACAGTGCAATTTATGACTTCTAACACTCTTCGGCCACTACAGTGCACTTTATGACTTCTAACACTCTTTGGCCGCTTAAGTGCACTTTACGACTTCTAACACTCTTTGGCTGCTATAGTGCACTTTACCACTTCTAACACTCTTCAACTGCTACAGTGCACTTTACGACTTCTAACACTTTTTGGTCTCTATAGTGCTCCTTTTGACCACACATACTCTATAGTGTTGTTTCCATCTACGTATTCTACAGTGTTCTTTTCGACTTCGACTGCTACCGTTCTCTTTTTGACTTTGACTACGTCTGTTCTCTTTTCGACTTCGACTACTCTAGCTCTCTTTTCAACTTCAACTACTTTAGTTCTCATTTCGACTTCGACTGCTACGGTTCTCTTTTCAACTTTGACTACTCTAGTTCTCTTTTGACTTTGACCGCTTTAGTTCACTTTTCAACTTCGATTGTTTTAGTTCTCTTTTCAACTTTGACTGCTATGGTTCTCTTTTCAACTTCGACTAGTTTAGTTTTTCTTTTGACTTCGACTATTTTAGTTCTCTTTTTTACTTCGACTGTTTTAGTTCACTTTTCAACTTCAACTACTACAGTTCTATTTTAGACTTCGACTACTTTAGTTTTTCTTTTTAACTTCGACTACTTTAGTTCTTCTTTTTAACTTCAACTACTTTAGTTCTCTTTTCAACTTGGACTCCTTTAGTTCTGTTTTTGACAACACATACGCTATGAGGGAGGAGGAGCACACGGGAGGTGAGGACGACACTTGAGGAGGAGCGGAGGAGGCTAGCGTCGGAGACCCTGTCGGCGGCGAAGAGGAGGCTCTCAGTGACAACAATTCCAACAATAGTGAAGATACAAATGGGTGCGCATGAGCTTGCATGCATGCATGTGAAGGTATGGGCAAATGGAATCCAGGTACGACTCACCAGAGAGAAAGAAAGGCTTCAAACAATGTCCTGGTCGAAGGTGAAGAGGAAACCTAGCCCGAGTGGTCTACTGCATGAAAGGTCAATCAAATGAGTAGGGTGCTTAAGGGAGAGGTAAGGCGCATTATGACGGAGTTGGCGAGGAGAGAAGCTCACCAGAGTTGCCAGAGCATGGTGGCGTCCTCGCCGGTGTCACAAATGACTTCAGTTTCTCAGTGTTCCAGTGAGCAAGGTGCCCAAGAAACACGTGCAGGAGACCGAGGGTACGAGCTGAAGAGTAAAGGCACGGTTGGGGGCTTTGTAGGCACAGAATGGCTGAGGGCAGAGCACAAGTTCTCACAAACACAACTGAATGACATGCTCATTTTCTTTCTGTGGAACGCGAGGCGTGAAAAAAGACAAGAGGGAATAGATACGTCACATTGAGACGACAGGTAGGCGAGGGTTGGCAGCAGCAAAGAGGAACTAGTGGCACGACATCAGAAACCGGGGGCAGTTGTTAGACACATTAGATGAGCTCGACAAATTATGAAAATTTTTGTAAATGCTCCTAACATAGAATAGATTATAGGCTAAAATTTTTAGAGTTTTATCTTCTCTTTATTTTTTCTTAAAAAATCTTAGAAGGCTTCTGTTTGAATATAAATACACTTATTTGATTTAAATAATTTCAGGTCTTGCTTTAATATTTATTTTAGTGCCAAGATTATACTTGTGAGCTTTTATGATGGTTTCTACCATACTTTCTCTCATACCACTTTTTAACTATCTTTTATTTGATTTGGATTTAATTTGATTTATATTTTATGTACTTTTGATTTTTGAAAATACTTTTTTTGAAAGAAGTTGCAATAAAATCCAAGGAGAACAAATGAATGTAAATATTTTTTATTACTCTCATTTTCATATTTCTTGGAATTTTAGGATTTTACACATCCTGGATATGTGGTTGCATGGTAAGGTTCAGATCAATGGCTCATAAAGTTAAGTCCTTAGACACTACCTAGGAGAGACATCCACATCCCAAAAAAATGCTAGCCACACTTCTCTCTTTACTGCATGATCACTCGCCCAAGTGAAAACCATTTTGTATAACCAACTCCAATGACACTACACATGTCATGGCACTCGAAATTTTATAACTGTGGTTAACCACCATGATTTAGTATCTCATTAAGTCAAAATTAATTAATCAATTGGTGATGATGAACCCGACTTACTACAAGCATAGCTAAGCATATTAAACATACAACCCATGTGATAGCTAGTATTGCATCACTAGATAAATATCCATCCTAAGGTGACAATGGAATCATGGCATTCAAATTATGAAGGTGAAATTAATCAGGTTGGATAATAACAACCAGGTACAAAGGTTTGTATTAAATTAGTAATGCATCACAATTTAAAAAATAATAATAAATAATAGATTTAAAACAATAGGTTCAATATGATCAAAGGACATGACTTGCCATGGCCTTGCTCAGTTACCAACTCCTGATCTTCTGATCCTGCTTTTGCTCCTTCGAAGACATTATCCAATGGAACAGAAAGTGGATGAAATACAAATAAATTCAAATAAAATCCAAACAAACTCTAGAAACAAAAAAAATTAAAACCTAAAGATAGAGCTCAATTTTAGATAAATTTAGGAAAATGAATCAAGTCAATCAGATCTAGGACAAAGAAGAATGAGCTCTCAGAAGATTTAAATATAAGAAAAGGAAAATTAAGTTTTTGTGGAGTTATTTTCCTAAAGGAAATTTGGATTTATGATGTCAGCATTGATTTTAATTTTTACCAAATTATTTTTCTAAAGAAAAATTGGCTCAGAGATTGACAAGTGGGCCCACAGTCTATAGACCTGGTCCACAGAGTTGACTCGATCTATGGTGAACTCGGTACATGAAACAGTGCACTAAATGTTGAGGTGGCAGAATTGGCAGACATGGCGTGACACATGGCGACACGTGGAAACATCGGGTGAGGTGGTGCTGACATAGCAGATGATGTGGCATGACACGCCGAAGGTGATGTGGCATGGCATGTGACACAATTGCGCTGATGTGGCAGTGATGTGGTGGAACACGTGTGCGCTAGGGCTGACGTGGACACTTATGTGGTTGCTAACGTGGGTGAATGACATGGCCCAGTTCATAGTTTATAGAACAGTGATCAATGATAGGTGGGACATATATGCTAGGGACTCGGTTTATGTGGACTAAGTGTACGGAGAAGCCAAAGAGGTGTCGGTGCGAGATGGCATCAGCGCTGATGTCTGTGGGCACACGAACCGATGTGTCGCTTCGGTGAACGGGAGGCGCAGGACATGGGCAAGACAACAAGGACAACAACACTGAAGGCCTAGGCGAATGAGGCAGCAGCTTGGCTAATGGGCTGGATGGCGGAGCGGCAGAGTACTCACCAGTGGCACGGAGAAGACGAAGTGGAACAGCTTCGAACTCCAGTGATGATGAAGAAGTCGACTGTAGCTTGAGGCGATGGAGAACTCGGCTTGGGAACAGTGGCGCAAGGCGAGGATGGTGAGGCTCCAGTGGCCCGAGATGCTGACCTCAACACACGGTGTGGCTATTTAAAGCGCGGATGCCAAGAAGGCTAAGCCGGACATGACACGGAGTCCTGAGTAGTGATGGCATAGACGCCAAGATGGGATCAGATCGGACAAGGTGGGGATTCCATTGGAGACGAAGCATAGTACTCATGGGCTCTACTGGATGACGCGTGGCACGACAGCCTGATCCAATGGCTGAACAAGCGGCGACTCTGATGGGTGACACGACACTGGCTGAGTGAGCTGGCTGGCAGGCCAGGATAGACCTTAGGGTTTCTGGCCCAAAGGCCTTTAAGGAAATTAAATAATTTTCTAATTTCAAAAATCATCGTTAATTCAATTAAGCTCTAGAAAATAGCAAATAGATCCAAAAAATAAAAAAAATTCCCTGCAACACAAGGAATCCAAATAAAATAATTTTGGGATTAATTGAAGTTTAACTTGGTCACATTAAATCTTTTAAATTTCTAAAAATCCATATTAAGATGTAATTAATTCCAGAAAAATCCAAATAGCGATTTTTAATTTAAAAACTTTAAAATGGCACTAGAAAATAGGATGTTACAAGCGTGCGGATGGCACTTGTCCTGGGAGGGTCCGTGTGTAGAGATTCGGAGGTGGACCAACGGACTTCCAGATAACAATTGTCAAGGAGCACATCTGTTAGCTTGCAGAGCCATTGCATGGGCACCGCAATGTGACTTCTTCTCTCATCACCAGCTTGATAAGTCACCTCATAGTTATGGTCATCACAGTTTCACCGAAGCTATTAATGGCTACTATCGTAAACCTAGTTGGTTTCCTGGTGAGCTACAGTAAGGTGTGACGGGCCAGGACAAAGGTCATACATAGGATGTACGGTACATATGAGGAGGCCTACAACTTTGTACAATGAATGCTACATCAAATTACTCAAGCCAATCTTGGGACATATGTAAACAAGATAGAGATGACGCACCCTATGAAGGGCCCTAATTGTTTCATCCTTGACTAGGTGTTCTAGGCATTTTGGTAGGTGATCAAGGAGTTCAATTACTATCATCCAGTGCTCATGATGAATAGCACATTCCTCTCCTGCTAGTACAAGGGCATGGTCTTGACGGCGATGGCCGTTGACGTAAATGACCAACTACTCCCAATGGCATATGCTACTATGGAGAACGAGAGCACTGATAGTTAGCTGTGGTTTCTGGCCATTATGAAGCAAGCAGTAGTCCAACAGTAGCCCAACATTTTCCTTATCATGGACCGCAACACTGGGCTATTGTCGGCGCTAACTACCATGTAGAAAGGGGCTCAACCACCCTACCAGTAGAACAATGTGAGGTCCTGCTAGTGCATGAGGCATCTAGCAGAAAACTTTCACACCCATTTTCGTAACAAGGAATTGATGAAGAAGTTTAACACAATGTGGCGTGAAATTGATGAGGAGACCTCCAACATGTCAGAGAGTCGTAGGGAGGGGAACCAGCTATAACTCAGGCCGTTTTCATAGGAATGGGTGAGTTCACTCAATGGATCAACTTGCATGCTCTGGACGTAAAGAAATGGTCCCTGCTTCACAACACGGATGGTACGAGGTACAAGATTACGATAACCAATATGTCAGAGGTGTACAACGGTGTGTGCTCTCTCCTGATCACCGCAATCGTGGATGAGACATGGAACCACACCATCGGTTTTTTCGTTAACAAGACCATGAATGTGAAGAAGCACCTAAATGAAGGGAGGCAATTATGCAGACTTATGTGGAGCTGAAAATGGAGAAGGCTCGTTCATACATTGGTTGGACCATAGACGATGTCAGGAAGAAGTTCGAGGTTTGTTTGAGGGAGAAATACGTCATGGGCCATGCAAGAGGCGGTCGCAAGCATGCATGCACCATCGGTTTCGTCGCGACCTGCACGTGCAACAAGCTGATGCTCCTTCACAAGTCTTGCTCTGCATGGTGGCAGTCCTCTGCGCAGTACATTTCAGAGTACTACGACATCCACCATTTATGCAGGACTTGGAGCACTGAGTTCAACTCCTATGGATGGACATGCATTACATGGACCTTTGTCAGAACCTGAAGCAACAACTCCTGGATCCTCTGTGTAAATCGCACTAGTCCAGGATCAACTAGTGCACACAGTGGACAACAAAGATATATATCAACTATAATGACATTTATTAACTAAATATGGGCATGATTGCCTATGTTTATATCTATGGCCAATAGGCCAAATTTAAACATAACCAGCGGAAGATAAACACCGAAGCGGAAGAAGCCCAATAAGCATGCCCACAGGCAAACGACAGTAAGACGCGGCCTACTCGTCCAAGTCTTCATCGTAGTTGAAGTCATCTTTCTCTGTGTGGAGATAGCAAGGTGAGTACAAACTTGTACTCCACAAGTCACACGAAGATATGCAATATAAAGATAAAGGCAACAAATGAAGGCATATAGGGTTACTTGTGCGTAAAACAACATTTAAAGAAATATAGTAAATAGATTGGAAATTGCTGAATTTAATACAATAATTAAAATTAGTATTGTAAAGGAAATTAATATCGTTAGTGCATGTCCATCCCCACACTAACCTAGCCACGGACCACCCGAATTATCTTTTCCAAAAGATCTCATATGGATTCCATCCATCTATACGCTTTCAATTTCTCATGGATTCCATCCATCCAAAAGCATTTCATAAACCATTTTTTGAAAAACAAAGTCTAATCTGTGAAAAATTTTGCTCAGCATGCCTATGACCTAGGGCACAACTATCTAAGATAGGTTATACACTCTGCAGAGGTTGTACAGCTTTACCCACAAGACATGATCATCCCATATTGCCACCGGATAAGCACACTTCCTTTGGTGTGAGGCGAGGAGATCATGACAAGGCCTTTATAATGCAAAGCCTTCAACCTGGTCAAGCTAACACTAAGATTTCACCCCAATAAGGTATCCACCAGATCGGGACCCCCTCTTAAGCCAAGTGAGACTTCTCATGGCCTACGCCACACTCACTTTCAACCTACAACGAGACTCAGGTTGGGGCCTATAAATTAGTCAGCCAGGACTGTCACATACCAGCCTTGTGGTAGTATGAATAGGGCTTTGCAATAGTAGCTCACAAACCGGTCCTTAATTGATTTAGGCTCAACCACACAGCCCTTGTGCCCGACAATCAACACTGTGTCACCAAACAATAGTGCATGCCTGCACCCACCACCTAACCATTAGCCTAAGTCTAAACCAGATTTTATATTTTATTTTAAAATATTTTATAATCCTTCTTGACTCACCGAAGTCAAGAATACATTTGAAAAGCTCATCATTTTATGTGAAAAGAGTATCCCAAGCCTAAAGTTATATCTATGCAGGTCTAAGCATTACTATAAAAGTTCTCTAGCCATACTAGTGTACTAACTAGAGTTTTAATCTAGAGTGACAAGGTTTTTTTGAAACTCAGTGTCAATGGAGGAGTTAACAAGTAGGCAATAACTAAATTTAAAACTGAATTGAAATACGTTGAACAAAATTAAGCATGCAATATAATTTAAAACAACATAATTTTATTTTGTAATCTGGGATCAACATGATCAAGGAGTGTGACTTGCCTTCCTCTGAAGTCTGGCGGGAGTCATCGAAGAATTCTTCCGAATCGTCGCAGTCTACATGTGAAAATTATCCAAGTAAACTCAAATAAAATCCAAATAAATTAAAATAAACTCCAAATAATTAAAATGAGGACATCAATGGATAGATTTGAATTTTTTATGAAATTAGGAATTTGAATGGGCTCAACCAGAGTTAGGATGAAGGAGAACGGGCTCTTGGAAGTTTCAAATTAGAGAAAAAGAATAAACTGGAATTTCAGAATTATTTTTCTATTAGAAAAGGGATTTATGACATCAGCAGGGGATTTTTTTAGCTGAATTATTTTCTACTAGAAAAACAAGTTTTTAACGTCATGCTAACGTCAGCCCTGGAGTTTAATATCAACCCGAGGCTGGCAAGTGGGCCCAGCTTTTGGTGGACTGGGTCCATGGACCGGGGTGGTGGCGGCTATGGTGGAACACGGGTTGGCATGGTAACCGGCGCTTGCGTAGCACCACGTGGCGGCCACGTCGGCGCATGCCAACGAGGCATCACCGGCCGATGGCCGCGCGCAAAATCCAAAAGTCACCGGCGTTCTGGCTGGCGGCGCGGCTGACGGAACGTGGAATATGGAGAGGGGAGTACAGGGAGTATTTTGGTATGCGGGGTGCTCACTGAGGTGGACCAGAAGGTGGTCGGCGGTGAGGTTTGGCAACAACGGTGAGGTGCTCCGGTGGGGACACGGCTCTAGCAACGATTGGGACTGGCACAGTGGCGCCTGAGGTCGGTGGCAACGAGACAAAGCTCTGAGTGTCAGCGTCGGGGATCAGCTGCGACCCAAGGGGCAGCAATTGCTCACTGGTGCAGGTGCAAATGGTGGAGACGGAGGCGCACGGTGCCCAGGCTCTCGACTGCGCTAGAGGATGAATTGGAGGTGGTGGGGGTGGTGTGAGGGGAGGAGAGGCCAAGGGGCCTTTATATAGGGCGGAGGCGGGGACAAGAGGTGAGGATTGCACGCTGAAAGGATGCCGGTGCTCGAAGGAAGGGAAGCTCGGTGCGGGGTGGTTGGGCCTTCGGTAGAGGGAATGGAGGTGAGGGAGAAGTGGTGAGGGGAGAGGCGGAGCTAGGGGTATTTATAGGGGTAGAGGAGGGCGGAGCTGACGCTAATTGTTCGCCAGAGATGGCGTGGGGCGGTGGCCATTGTGGAAGGAAGGTGGAGGCGACACGTGAAAGGGGATTCCACGCGGAAATTGGGGGAAAGTTGGCGCGTGGAGTGCGACAGAAGAAAGGAAAGGGCGGGGCAACCGGGTGCGAGAAGGCCGGCGGAAATCATGGCAACGGTGGGAATAGAGAGAAGGGGCTAGCGGTGGGAGGAAGAAGAAGGTGGAAAGAGGGGGCTAGTGTGTGGGCCCAGGAGGGCAGGGAGAGAGGGAGAAAAGCGCAGGAGATGCTACCGCGTGGCCAAAAGGAGGAATCCGACGACCAAAAGGAGAGAAAGGTGGCAAACGGGGGAGATGGCCAAGTGGTGGCATGGCACAATCTGGGCCAGCCACACGTTGGCCCAGGAGAGAGGCAGTGATTTTTATTTACTTTTGATTTTCAGAAAAAGCCAGAAAGCACAAGAAGGCTCAAAAAAATAACAAATAAATTCCAAAAATTCCAAAAAAATCCACAAAAATTCCTGGAACCATTTTCGAATTATCAAAAATATTTCCAAATTAAGTTAGTATTATATTTTTATAATGAAAATACTTTTTAATTTTAAAATTATATTTTAAACTCCAAAAATGCACATAAAATCCAGACAAAAGACAAATAAATTCAAATAATTAATTTTAATTAGTACTTTTACTTAAAATCAAAATAACCTTTATTTAATAATCTTTTTGGTTTTCTTAACTAAATTACTTTTCAAAACCAACCTTTTTTAAAACAGAAATTCAGGGCAAGTAAAAACCAAAAACTCAAGCAAACCTAATAACCCTTGTTTTTTTAAATTAAATTATTATTATTTTACTATTATTTTTTAAAAAAACTGGGTTGTGACAACCTTTGGCCGGGGAAAGTGAAGTGGGTATCGAACGACGTACTGAAGCAGCTCAAGTGCGGTAGACGTTAATCTCACTGTATCCTTATTGATATGGATGACAGTTAACGTGGCCAGCAGCAAAGGCCACACAAGCACAGGCTATACAAGACAATGGGCCGCTCCATGAGGAACTGCCCAAATAGGACCACTTAGTTGGTTGCCCTATAGACCTATTGATTCATACCACTGTGTACTTGTTCATTCTCTATAACGCCGGCATTTCCTACAATGTTAGCATGTTCTTTTCTGTAACTTATAAAACAAAATTCGCAAGGACACTGATAGCACAGACACTCAAACATCTTTTTATGTCTTTCAGGGAATTGTACTACACAAACAGAAGCATGGCAGACAGGCCAAGAAGCTCAAGGTGTGGTAGGAGACGGTAGGCACAAACTAGGTCTTGAGGCTATGACCCTTACCTCGAAAGCATGAGTATCTACGGTCCCTTAGACCTTGACCCCCAAGCTCTGATCTACTGCTTGAAACTAGGGAATCGTACACCCTTAGAAATCCTCTCCGCAACTAACCCCACATCCTTGAGCGTTAACCACAATGCAAGCACAACCTCAATGTGGTGGTGCAGGTTTCCAATGACTATGTGCACACAGGTGTTGATTCTTTCACTGCCTTCCAATGACCTACGTATACTTGTACACATGGAATGCTTGTAGTAACCTCGTCTTGCTTGCAGACAATGGATTACAAGTTCTCTATGTGGTCAGATCTATCATATCCAATACCTGCCCAGGTTTACATCCAAAAACTACACATCCATATAGAAGAGTAGCACGAGGTGCTCCAGATCGAGAGGGTCAACAATGACGAGCTCCACAAGCAGAGCGTTAGGGAGAGCAACAACAAGGAGAACGTGCACCTCGGCATTGACTACCACCCGTATTGTTGCTACGCCAACCCAAGCTACAATTACGCCTACTACTGCCGCAACAACCAGCCATGTCCACGTCGGTCGGATGACCGACACGCCATGTGGGTGCCGCACGTTCCACATTTTCGCCCTAGGTGCTATGTAAGGCTACACATGGTCATGCATTTGAATGACTCCATTCATCCATGAGAGCTACAAGATGGAGTTTTTTTATATTATTTCATTTAATATTATTTTACGTATAGTTCGGAATTATTTTAGAAGCGAGCTAACGAGTTGAGATAGAGCAAAATTCGTATCAACGAGCATAATTGAAGCAATTTTTAATTGAGCCAGCAATTTTTTGTCACCCCTATTTTATTTGCATAGTATGCGAACCAATCACACCTAGCGATTTTTTGTCACCTCTGTTTTATTTGCACAGCATGCGAACCAATCACACCTACTGAGCCAAGGGTGCTCGGTAGGCTCCTTCTAAGCAGGGGTGGCTCAGCAGCGCCTGCTGCTGCTGCGGTGCGTCGTTGCTCTGCTACGCCAGTTTGTCCAGCTGTATGCCTAGCCTCCTACTGAGCTAGGGTAGCACTACAGGTGACACATGTCACCTGTTGTGCCTTTCGAGCTCGGGAAGGGGGCCATTTTGCAAAATAAAAGTGCTAAGGGGCCAAAATTGAAAAAAGTTGGTACAGGGTCATATGTGTGAACATTCTAAGAGTGGAAACCACCACCATCGAGGCCACGAAGAGGGGTATGTCTCAAGTGCCGTCGATCACGATAGCCTACCATGTGTGCGTACCGTGGCTACACTTCACGGTAGAATAATTGTGTACCCTACTTCACGGCTGTACGTACCGCGGTTTATCTAGTCGGGTCCCACACTCTCCCAATCAGAACCGTTCGCACAAATAGCACTGTAGTAATATTTTAAAAAATTTTGGTACTGAGACATCTATTTTTGCAAATCTAGCTCCTTCTCCGAACTCGGTAGCCGCGGTAGGCGACACGTTTTGCCTATTACACTATAGCAGCTCAGCAACACCTACCAAGCAACCGCAGCTCGGCAAGAGGGGGCATGATTAGCACTAATTAAACATTATATTGCATGATTGGCACTTCTGCCAAGCATAAAAAGAATGTTAGATTTTTAAAACTGAACTTTCAAAAGTTAATTTTTTTAAAAAAGAGCTACAAGCCATTTGTATGAACAATTCTACCGACCTGGGGTGCTTCGTGCAGCGCGGTGGTCCAAACGACTCGGTTGGCCTCGGCAGGTAGCACTGCATCCTTACTACAAAAAGGGTCATCACAGAACTGTCATCACAGACGGTTTTCTCAACCGCCTGTATTTATGTGTCAGTGATAATCAGATGTTATCATAGACGGTCTGTGAGCCACAAACCGTCTGTGATACTTACACATCATAGATGGTTTTAGTTACCAACCTTCTATGATTAGTGAGTATCACAGACAGTTGGTATATAGAACAGTATGTGATAGTCCTTCATAGACGGTTTATACCATAAAATCGTCTGTGATAGTTCACTCTGTACCTAAAATTTTTTTCGTTTTTTGGCTAGTCTTAAGAAATAATGTTACCTATGCCATTTGAAAACAAGCAGATACAGTGGTGAATTAACACAACAGCACATTCTATTACCATTAAGATTAGAATCCATCATTATAGCATAATAAGATAACAAACCCAACTCTTTAACACAGCAAGAATATATAAGAAGCAGAGATACTAGCAGACAGTAGAAGCTGGATGCATCGGATGGCGGCCGGATATCACCAGCAATGGAGAGGCGGCGGTAGCGCCACCTTTGTGGCACGATAGTGAGACTACACAAGATACTCTTACAACACTTATGATAAAAGTGTGTTGTGCAGTCTACCGTGGTGTCACAATGGAGGCGCTAGCTCACGATGGTAGTCGGCATCATCGAGGAACAAGCTGGATGCAGCGCGCGATGTCCTTCACGCTTGCCATCAAGGAAGACATGGGAGGTCATCGGATGGCGGCTGGATATCATCGACAATGGAGAAGCGGCAGTAGTGCCACCTTTGTGGCACGACGGTGAGACTGTAGAAGACACTCTTACGACACTTACGATAAGAGTGTGTTCTGCAGTCTACCGTGGTGTCACAACGAAGGCGCTAACTCATGGTGTTCGGCGTCGTCGAAGGGAGAATGCAGGAAGCTAGCATATAGTGGATGAACTCGCGTGACTGTCGATGGGAAGGTTGATGGGGAGTAATTAATAAGGGCCGAGCGGTGGGAGGAACCGGTGTATGCCATTCGATGTGGAGAGAATGGATGGGTGAGATCGAAATCATGGGGGATACGCCATGGATCGGTGACGTGTCATTATCAGAGAAGGTTTGTTATGCGAATTGTTTGTGATAATCAATATCAGAGACCGTCTCTGATAAGGCATAATGAATCATCTCTGATATTAATATCAGAGACGGTTTGTTATATGAACCGTTTCTGATATTAATATCAGAGACGGTTTGGTATATGAACCGTCTGTGATAACGCTTAAATATGCGCGCCCTAATCTAGCTCTTTTAAACTGACCTCTCATCTTCACCAGATTTCTCAATAATGGCATCTAATATTCTTTTGATCTCCTTCCACACATCTATCTATCATGAGTTGTTCGGCCACAACCTTACACAGGCGGCCAACAATTTATGTATGGAGCAGCTCCTCTGCTCACGCCCTGCTCTCCTTCCTCGACTCACTTCCATTCGTCAACTGGACCTCATCATTCGTCGTCAACGGAGGTGTCTCGTTGCCGCTCAGCAAAGGGAAACCGTCCTTAGCCTCGTTCTTCTCTGCAATATGCACAAAGCGGAAGAAGCTCTTGCGGCAGTGGAGAGACACATAGATAACATTGCCGATCAAGCAGAAGTGGCCGATTCTGAGGAATCTTATCATGGCATCCTCTATGGGATTATGGACCGTGCTAATGATTTGCCCAGGCTGGAGGAGGAAGTGCAGAGGGCAAGGATAATCTTCACGGCATTCGAGAATTCAGCGGCTGATCCTCCAACTACAAAAGTCAAAGAAGAAACATATGAAGCCCAAAAGACTAAGATCTGGGAATCATTTTTTTTTGGACTGTCGTAAAAATTTGCCTTAATTTGTCTCTCGTCTCAGTAGCTTCTGTAGTTCACACAACAAAGTACAAAACACAAACGGTTGTAAATAAAAACCGTCTGTGATAATTTTATAGATGGTTCTAATTAAAAATCGTCTGTGATAATACGTATACCACAGACGGTTTTTAAACCTAACCGTATGTGATAGTTTCAGAGACGATTTTAGTCATGAATCGTCTGTAATAATCAAAACACAGACGGTTCCATACGAATCTTTTGTGATGAGACGTCTATAATTTATTTTATAGTAGTAAAGGCGAGAGGCCGCAAGCTGCGGTCCGTGCAGATGGCCCGAGCCGTGCTCCGATGGCCAGAACGTGGGCGCTGGCCAACCCGGCCTCGATCGATCCACGGAGTGGTCGCTGTAGTACGGCTGTAAAAGGCCACGATCTGGGCTGACGAGAGCTGCAACACGGCCGGGCCGCCGGCCGCCGGAGAAGGCCGTAGGACCCGTGCTCGCGCCCGTCCACCCGAACAACGTAACCCCGACGACGTGTCTGTGCACTTCTACCTGGGCAAGTGCCCTATTAGATCGGCGTCGACGTACAATCTATTGTCGAGCACCTCCTAGACATTGGCATCATAATTGCATAGGAATAGTCTTGGGTGGACCCCATACATGGCTGGCTGCACAGTGAACTTTTTTATTTACCTGATAATTTACATCTGACCAAAAAAGGTGGTGTAATCAGGTAGCGTTGCGATCGAGAATCAGCGAAGAGAAGCATTGCTCAGCTGATCTCGGTTGAAAAATTGGCTGATCAATCATATCGAATTAGCAAAGAAAAACTGCCATCAGCCTCATTCTTCTCTGCAATATGAAAAAATGGAAGAAGCTATTTACGGCAGTGAAGAGATACATAGATAACATTACCGATCAAGCAGAAGCGGTCGATTCTAAAGAAGATTATCATGTCATCCTCTATGAGATTATGAACCGTGCTAATGATTTGTCCAGACTAGAGGAGGAAGTGCAAAGGGCAAGGACAATCTTCGCAGCATTTGAGAACTCAACGGCTGATTTTCTCCAACTATAAAAGTCAAAGAAGAAGCATATAAAGCCCAGAAGAAAGATCTAGGAATCACTTTTTTTTAGAACTTTTGTAAAAATTTACCTTGAATTTGTCTCTCGTCTCAGTAGCTTTTGTAGTTCACACAACAAAGCACAAAACACAAACGGTTGTAAATAAAAACCGTCTGTGATAACTTCATAAATGGTTCTAATTAAAAATCGTCTGTGATAATATGTATATATATCAACTTTTAAACCTAACCGTATATGATAGTTTCAGAGATAATTTTAGCCATGAGCCACCTTTAATAATCAAAGTATAGATGGCTTCATATGAATTGTCTGTGAGACGACCAGTATAATTTATTTCGTAGTACTGAAGGCGTGAAACCGCAAGCTGCGATACGTGCAGATGGCCCGAGCCTTGCTCCGATGGCCAGTGGGTAGGGGTGAAAACGGGTCGGATTCGGTCGGATATTGTTGTTACCATATCCTAACCCATATTTTTTTCTCCGGATTCGGTACTAATCGGATTCGGTACCAATCGGATTCGGTGCCGGATCGGTCGGAATTAACCCGAGCCGTTTGCACCTCTACTTGTTTGTAAGGAATGCATGCAGTACAACAAATGGAGTAGGAGGACGTACTGTCAAGAACTTGATGTTACTACTTAATAGCTGATGTGGAAGATTTTATTTTACCATTGCAAAAGAAAATGAAACGTCAAATAGTAGCACTAACCTGAAATCAAACTTGAAGACGTATCGGATTCGGACGGATATCGGATTCGGACGGATATTGCTGTTACCATATCCTAACCCATATTTTTTTCTCCGGATTCGGTACCAATCGGATTCGGTACCAATCGGATTCGGTGCCGGATCGGTCGGGATTAACCCGACCCGTTTTTACCCCTACCAGTGGGCGCTGGCCAACCCGGACTCGATGGATCCACGGAGTGGTCGCTGTAGTATGGCTGTAAAAGGCCACGATCTGGGAGAGCTACAACACGGCCGGGCCGCCGGCCGCCGGAGACGGCCGTAGGGCCCGTGCTCGTGCCCGTCCACCCGAACAACGTAACCCCGACGACGTGTCTGTGTATTTCTACCTGGGCAAATGCCCTATTAGATCGAAGTCGACGTACAATCTATTGTCGAGCACCTCCTAGACATTGGCATCATAATGGCATAGGAATAGTCCTGGGTAGAGCCCATACATGGCTGGCTGCACAGTGATCTTTTTTATTTACCTGATAACTTACATCTGACTAAAAAAAATGGTGTAATCAGGTAGCGTTGCGATCGAGAATCAGCAGAGAGAAGCATTGCTCAGCCGATCTCGGTTGAAAAATTGGCTGATCAATCATATCGAATTAGCATTTCTAACGATGTTTCCGACGTCAAATATAGAGACGCTGGCACTTGGCGTCACGGATGTAAGACAAAATGTGGACGTACATTGTCAAGGACTGTAGGACAATCGAACATGCAATATCCATTTTGGAAGAAGGAACGAAGGGTCATCTCCGTCTAGCTTTCTCCGTATATTCTTGCGCGGCCGTCGATGAGTCCAAACCACGATGTTCACCACGTTGCCCAATAAATGCCACCCGACCCTTTCTACTCAATCAACAAAGCCTCTAGTACGTACTGCCAATCCGCCATGGCTTCCTCTCTGCTCCTGTGCGTCCTGTTATGCAGCTACTACTCCATTGCTCTTGGAGGCAACGAGCACAACTCCGTAGTGGTGCCAACTAGCTCGTTCGAGCCACAAGCAGTATGCTCTACATCGAGAGGAGGTACAGGAACTAAACCTGCAGCAACTCAGTACAATTCTAATCTTTAGGCTGTAAACCTAACCTTTCCATGCTATAATCTTCAGTTACTTCGGAGCCAAACCGCGCGTCTGTGCCACTGGCGCACCGGCACGGACCGTGCGTGCCGTCGGGGGCCAACGTCGACAGGCCATCTTTCGCCGAGAGGCTCCGCAGAGACCGCGCCCGCGCGAACTACATCGTCAGCAAGGCTTCCGGGCGCGTGGCCGCGCTATCCGAAGGGGGCGTGAGCGTCCCGACGTACCTTGGGGACTCCGTCGACTCGCTGGAGTACGTCGTCACGTTGGGCGTCGGCACGCCCGCCGTCCAGCAGACCGTCCTCATCGACACCGGCAGCGACTTGTCGTGGGTGCAGTGCGAGCCGTGCAACGCCAGCGAGTGCTACCCCCAGAAGGACCCCCTGTTCGATCCGAGCAAGTCGTCCACGTACGCGCCGATACCATGCGACACTGACGCGTGCAGGAACCTTGCGGCCGATGCCTACAACCACGGCTGCACGAACGGCTCCGTCGGCTCCTCCCTGTGCGAGTATGGAATCCAGTACGGGGGCGGCTCAACCACGACGGGGGTGTACAGCACGGAGACGCTAACGCTCAAGCCCGGTGTTTCCATCAAGAACTTCAGCTTCGGTTGCGGCAGTGACCAGCACGGCCCGTACGATAAGTTCGACGGTCTCCTAGGGCTCGGCGGTGCACCGGAGTCGCTCGTGTCGCAGACGTCGTCGCTCTACGGCGGCGCCTTCTCTTATTGCCTCCCGCCAGTGAACGGCAGCGCTGGGTTCCTTGCCCTCGGCGCGCCGGGCAACAACACAGCGGGCTTCGTGTTCACGCCGATGCGCCGCTTGTCGGAGGTGGCGACGTTTTACATTGTGACGCTCACCGGCATTGCCGTCGGTGGAAAGCCACTCGACATACCGCCGTCATTGCTCTCCAAGGGCATGATCATAGATTCGGGCACGGTCATCACGGGGCTCCCAGAGACGGCCTACAAGGCGCTGCGGTCAGCTTTCCGAAGTGCCATGTCTGAGTACCCGCTCCTGCCACCGTCGGACGACGGGCTTGACACATGCTACAACTTCACCGGCTACAGGAATGTCACCGTGCCGAAGGTCGCCCTGACGTTCAGCGGCGGCACGACCATCGACCTCGACGTGCCCTCTGGCGTTCTGGTGGAAGGCTGCCTCGCTTTCGCCGGAGCGGGGAGGGACAACATCACCGGAATCATTGGCAATGTGAATCAGCGCACGTTCGAGGTGTTGTACGATTCTGGCCGGGGAAACGTCGGATTCAGGCCTGGTGCCTGCTGAGTAAAGCCCGGGGAAACGTCGGATTCTTGCAGGCCTGGTGCCTGCAAGAGCGGAGATTACGTGCGGCAATCTATTGTTGGGGAAAGCTGTTCTCCTCGGTCATAAAAGTGTCGCAGTTGAAATAATGAAAGCTTGTCATTTCTATTTTATCTGTTTAGCTCAAAAGATACACACTCATACACATCGTTTCCTTCTTATACAGTGAAACTATAAAATTCAAAAAGATCGGAGAAATATTTAAGAAGCAGATAAACTAAAATTTGGTATATGCAAGAAAAAGCACTCCCATGTTCAAAAATATATGACATTTTGGATATCCAAACGGATTCCGATATGCAACTTTGACTACTAAATTTTATATCATAACTCAATCTAAATAATTTTTTATATATTACTAGTCAAAGTTAAATAAGTTTAACTGCATATTTTCTAAAAATCATATATTTCTGAACAGAGAGTAAAACTTAGCTTTTGGTTGTTTTAGTTTTGTCAAAGCACAAGAGGTTTTTTTTTTATATCCATCACTCGACGAAAATAATTGAAGGAAATCAATTGAATTTTCTAAGCTTGGATGTGCTACGTGGCTTTACACCGTCTCCGTCGAGGCGGCGATTGTATTTGTGTAGGTGGCATAGGCAGCGCCGCAGCGGTGCAGGAGTAGGACTGGTGATGCAAGATAAGGCTGCAGAGGGCTAGTAAGGTGACACCACACCAGCAAAGAAGCTGGAGGAGGCCAGGGTTTGGATGGGAAGGGCGATGAGGACGTGTGGGATTGTATACACATTGTGAGGTAAAGAGAAGAAAATTGTTGAATCTAGATTCAACGGTCCAAAATTTGATTGATTTTTCGTAAAAGAAAATAGTATTATTTTTAGATAATCAATCTAAATTAGTTGAATGTTTGTGATTTTCCTACAAATGAAAAAATATTATTTTACCTTAGCACATCGGGTCGACACCATCAGGATCGGCACGCTTGACCCACGCTTTCGACTCCGTCTCTGTGCTTCCACATGCTCGGCTCCGCCACACGCCCAATAGAGCTTTGCGATTTTCCTTTTTTTGTTATATATTTTTTTAGTGAAGCTACATTTAGTTGTTGATAGATTTTTTTGTTAGAGATTTTTTAGGGAGTGGAAGGAGGATTTGGGAGGTGGAAGGAGAGGGGTGAGGTTGGGGTGAAATGGTGAATGAACCATCATCACTAATTTATTTTTCTAAGTAGTAAAGATAGTTTTGTATGTATTAGTGGTAAAAATTATGAAAGTTGAACTACTCATATTCTAAAAAATATATTTTATTTTCACACCGGGAGTACAAGTCTACATGACGTCTATTAGCTAAGCAAAAGTTTTGTAATCTAACTCAGCATGTGAAAAAGAGAAAAATAAAAATAAAAGAGATAGCTAAAGAAAATAACATGAAAAGAAAGATAGGTATACTTCAAGGCTATGACGAAGAACTTGACTGTCGATCCTTGTAGTAAAGTATAATCTTGTTATAAATCCAATACATTGACCTATTGTCTTCTCATCTTTGGTGAAATAAACATGTTCCTCTTTGATCCAAAACTTTGCAATAAAACTCATAGAAGTCTAAGCCAATCTCCACTCTGATTATAGAAAACTCGAGACATCTATGGCACCACAAGGGAAAGAAGCCAAATTAAGAATTAGAAACTAATTTTCAGAAAAAGGCAAAGATAGAGAACCTTAAGAATGTGGAAAGAATAAAGAAATTACTAAATATCCAATTTGGCGGGTTTGATTTAGAAAATAGGTTTTAAAATTTTTGCTAAATTGACCCTTCTAACTAGGACTTTGTTCTACAATCAATATGGCTCTGATACCACCTCTATCAAAACCTGAATATGCAAATCTGGACTCTCTGCGTATTCTGCACTAGTCCAGAATCATGTTAGTGCACACAGTAAAAACATAGATAAAAAATCGACTACATCACGATTAACTAAGAGAAAGCATCAAATATTATTAATTATCAGGTTACGACATTATGACCAAGCTTACAAATAATAGTCTGAAGGGCTTAAGAAACTAGCAACGAAAAATAATGAAAAACGAAATGGCCATTCAATATGCCCACATGCAATCGATTGGAAAAATAAAGTCTAATGCGAGAAGTCGTTGAAGTATCCTCCTTCAAGTACCTCTTGATATATATAACTCTTCATCAACAACTGAGCAAATATGAATACAACCATGAGTGCATAGAGTACTCGGTAAGTCATTTGTAACAAGATGTAATATAATTATGCAAGACTTAACAAATGATAGCTGAGGGGTTATTATGTAGAAAACAGCAATTTGAAGTAAGTACTATAAATAAATAGATTGAAAATACGGTTATGGAAAGGACGTATATAAATAAATAACAAACCAAGGGACGAATAAACCACAAGTGAATTAACCATTCACTTCCCATCCAACTTACTTTCTAGCCAAACCCAAAATTTAAAAAAAACATAACCCTCGTGTGAAATCACCGAGCATTGTCGATGACCTGGGGACACAGCTATTCGAATAGTTTTACACTCTGCAAAGGTTGTACAACTTTACCCACATGATATATCATCTTGTAATGTCACCGGTATAACATCCTTTCTTAGGCATATCAACTAAGAGGAGAATAATAAGGCTTTTATAATGCTCAATCTCAAACTAATCTTGCCCACTAAAGTTTTGTTGCCAAGTAGGCTAACCACCTAGTCAGTAAAAGCCCCCTCTTGCGCCAACAAAACATCCAAATGGCAATATCGAGGTTGAAACATCACAAATTACTCAATCAGGTCCATCCCATACTAAACATGTGGCTGCACGATGAGGTTCAGATCAATAGCACACAAAGTTAAGTCTTTAGACATTACCTAGACGAGATATCTACATCCCAAAGTGCTAACCACAGTTCCTCATTTCTACACGATCACTCGCCCATGTAAAAACCATTTTGTATAACCATCACTAATGACACTACCCATGTCATGGTACCCAATTTTTATAACTGCAATGTGACAACGTGATGATGAACCCAACGTACTACAAGTATTGCTAAGCTTACTAAACGTACAACTCATGTGACAACTAGTATTGCATCACTAGATAAATACACATCCTATGGTGACAATGGAATCATGACGTTCGAATTATCAAGGTGGAATTAATCAAGTTGGACAATAACTATTAGGTACAAAGGTTTGTATTAAAATAGCAATACAAGCTAATTTAAAACAAAATAATAGATAATAGATTTAAAAACTAGGTTCAATATGATCAAAGAGCATGATTTGTCTTGATCTTGCTTATTTACCAACTCTTGATCATTAGGTCCTATTTCTGGTCCTTCGAAGACGTTATTTAATACAAATAAATTTAAATAAAATTGAAACAAACTACAAGAACTACAAAACTAGAACCAAAAGATAGAGCTCAATTTTAGATGAATTTAGAAAAAGAATTAGGTCAATCGGAGATAAAATGGAGGAGAGCGGATTTTCGAAAAAATCTTCTAGAAAAAAAATTCCTGAAAAATAGAGAAAAACTACTGTGTTGTGGACCGTGTCTATAGAATAGTGCTAGTCTATGGTGAACTCGGCTCACAGAACAATACATATGGATGGCTCAGGTGACATGAGCACTAGGGCTGACATGGCATGAAAGATGGACCTAGGGCTGACGTGGCTGCTGAGGTGGCGTGACATGGCATGAGAACGTGGCTTGCTGACCTGGCATGGCTTATGGTCTATGGAACGGTGCTACTGATTGGTGGGACCCACGTGTCATAGAATCGATTTGTGGACTAAGTCTACGGGGAAACGAAGGGGCGGCCGGGTGCGCAATGACATCAGGGGTGACGTCATCAGGCACATGGACTGAGACAGCTCTTCGGTGATCGAACGGGCGTGGTGATGCTTCGGACAAGGCGACGGAGAAGGCGAGACTTCATCTCAGTGGTGTGCACGAGACGGCAACCGACCGGTGGCAGAGGGCTAGACGGCGGAACGAGACAACTCATCGGACGGCGGAGACAATAGTGGACGTGGCAAAGCAGACGAAGGCGTTGGTGCTCGAGCAAACGACGATGATGACCCAAACTCTGGCAACGATGACTGTAGCATCCTGAAAACTTAGAAGAACTGTATAGTAAAATGTTGTGAAATATTCTGTAACACATCATGTTGGGTTGGGTTCTAAAAGTGTTGTTCTGAAAAACTTCAAGGAAGAACCCACCTGTTTAATTAATAGAGAATTCTAAATTTGAATTCGAATCTGAAAAGATGATCCATAAAGAAAACTTCAAAAGTTAACATAAATAGACTTTTCAAAGAACCAAAGACAGAATTAAATTAAGAAGTAAAAGTGGCCTAAGTACTTGATGTAGAATTTTGGAAATAGGTAGGAAAAGTTTAGATATATATATATATATATGTATATATATATATATGCATATTTTTACACAAAGTAATTATATCTCCAATTATAAAAGAAAAGAGGAGAAAAATAAAAAGGAAAAAGAAGAGGAATCGGTTGTGGGCCCAAGAATATTAAATATAATAACCACATTGTGGGGAAATAATTTTGCTAAACCCAAAATATGTCTAGGGACTTCTGTGAATTTTTCTAGAATTTTTGGTGATAATTACATAATTTTTCGAGTTATAATAAGCCCTCTAGCATTTCTGAAAATTAAAAATCAACAATAAAACCCCGGTAAATGGCGTGGACGGACCGAATCCGCCCACGTCGCCCCCGGATCCGCCTTCCCTCTTCCCCGGGCCGACGCTCGGTCCCGATGGCGCCACGCCCCACCCGGCGTCATCTCGGCCGCCCGCTGGTCGCCGCCGCCCGCGCCTCTCTCGCCGACAAGCGGGCCCGCTGTCGATGGCGCTCCCCTTTCTTCCTCCTCCGCCGCACCCCGGACCCCCGCCCTCCGCCACGACCGCCACGACCGCTGAGGTAGCGCGAGGGGGGGGCAGGGGGCGGCATCGGAAGGCCACGACGCCGCCCACGACCCGCCACACCCCCTTTGCCGCCGTGGTCGCCACGACAAGACCGCCAGCGTGGCGCCCGCCCGTGTCCCGCGGCAGTCCGCCGTGGCCACCCGCTCGGTCGGCTATAAAGCCCCACACCACCCCAAGGCTTGAGATCCTCCTTCCCCAACTCCGGCCGTTGGCCCCTCGCGCCGATTACACTGATCCTCGCTGTGGGAGCTCGATTCCTTGCTCCCACACCATCTCCAGATCGTCGCCAAGCTTTTCCCGGCATCTCCCGAGCTCGCCGACGACCGTAGCTCGCCGGCGCCGAAGGCCTCCCCGAGCCGCCACTGCCGCTCGTCGCCGACCCACCTCCGGTGATCCCCGGCCCTCCTCGTCGTCACCACCAGCTTCGCCGCGAGCTCAACATCGCATTTTGACGCTTCCCCGAACGTCGACGGACCTCCCTCGCCGGCGACGGCCACCGCCTCCCTCGGCTCCGACCACCTCGCCCGCCCCTCTGCGCTACCTTAAAAGGGTATGCGCCTTGTATGGTTGAGATGCGCCGCTAGCCTACCGGCTAGCGGCGCCTCTCTTCCCGGTTCCCTCGGCGTTCGAGCCCCGCCACGCAACGCCCGAGGTTGAGCCTTTCTTTATTTTCCCGTGACTGTCGGTAGCGCTGGGCGGGCGTGAGCCGCCGCCTCCCGGCCCCTTTGTCGGGGCCGCGGGCGGGCGTGAGCCACCGCCGCCGGGCCCCACGTGTCAGCGCATATAAAACGTAGCGTTCGAGACCCAAGAAGAGGAAGTTGCCGCTGCTATAGACTCCAACACCCCGAATCCCGACATTTGCATCCAAGGCGAGTCAATACTTTGATCATTTTGATCCTATGTTTTCAATAAATTATTTTGGTTTAAGTATTATAAATTGCATGCTTATAATTATGTTGCAATGCATGTAAATTTCAGATTTTAGATACATGTCCATGTTCTCTTGGATTAGTATGCATCCTTTGCAATACGTTTGGCTATGTGATCCTTGTCACCCTAGCAAAAGTAATAATGCTACAACTTCTTTGAAACTAAGTCTATAATTATAAATGACATGCTTAGAGTTGTTTAGGTAAACAAGGGTGTGAGAGCACCCTAGCATATCTTGCAAACTAAAGAAAGCAGTATTGGGCAGTCATTGTGATGATGACTGGTGTATGTTGGTATAAGTATATTTTTCGTTCCAAAAGAATCCCGCATGCTTAATTATCTGGGCGGATGGTCGAGGGTGTGAGTGTTAAATGGTGCCGTGATAGCACAGATTGTGATGAAGTGGTGCCGTGATAGCACAAAGGGGATTGTGGTAGAACCGCCCAGATAACCATTAAGGACTGAATAGTGTGATGACCTCCCACGGTACAACAAGTACAACCACGTGCTGGCAAAGTGTAGGCAGGGCTAACTAATTTTCATTGACTTAGTAAGAGTTACGTCGGTGTGAACACGGGCGGGTAGAGGATGGCCACATCCTCCGACGTGATGGCGCAAGAGGGGGCTTCTGGAAGGGTGGCCGTACCCGGAGGAAGTGGAAACCTTAGCGGTCATAACTCTGCTAGGACAAATGCATTGTAAAAGCCTTGTGATAATCTACTCAACCGCATGGCTAAGGAATCATGTGGGGCAATGAGCAGATCTATCTCATGTGGGTAAAGTGTACACACTCTGCATAGTCAAAAACTATTCGAATAGCCGTGCCCACGGTCAAGGGCGGACATGGGAACTTAACTAGATATAGTTCTGTTTCGAAAATTTTGGGGGTGGGAATGGAAAAGTGGAGGGCAGAGAAAGGCCCTTATTTGAGTTGTCCTGGGTGTCGTCCCAGTGATAATGTAAGCGACTATACGCTGAAGGCATGGTATGAGGAGGAGAGACCATGTAATGGTGGATGGTCTCTGATTCGGTAAAAATAAATGTATATGTCATTGAGTATCATGTTTAAAATTCAACTGGCTAGGTCCTAGGGAATTTTAAGTATTATAGTTCAAAAAGCAGATTTCCGCAAACAAAACAACTTGAGCCTTCCCTTGTTAAAAGCCTTGCATACTACCTCATCGCATTACGTGTGTTGACTCGCTGAGCACGGTGGTTAGTGTGCTCACTCTGCAATACCAAAATCCAGATTCGGGAGCTCAAGATCCGTATGCCTAAGAGGAAGCACTGCCATGATGGATGGAAGACCACGCAGAATTAGGACGAATAATCCGCGCTTAGAACCTTAGGCATCTAAACTAAGGTGTGGCTCCATCCAAATATTACTAGAGCCCTAGTAATATTTGTATGACCACTTTTGCCCTCAGTCTCTGCTTGTGGTTTAAAGGCCTACTTTGTATCACTTCCGCTGCTGGACTTTTGTAATGTAAATATTTGGTCCGCTGCCCCATCAGAATAATCTGCGCCTTTGTGAAGGCCTAACTTCCCCTATGCTATGTAATAATATTATGGATTGATGTGATTTCGGCGATGTATGAAATGATTCAGCAATGTATCTGTGTACATTATCTACTGATCCAGAGAATAATGCGGTAAGGCACAGCAGATTCTGGATTGCAAAATCCGGGTCTGACAATGACCAAGGTGCGAGAATGGTAACGCAAGGCGAAGGTGACGAGAACTCGCTAGCTTAGGGTGCAGAAAATGAGGGTGGCATGACACTATCTATGTAGGGACACCGAGAATGCTAGACGAGCATGGCGTGGTGTCCAAAATGGCCACGATGCAAGCGCCGAGGCGTCTCTGGCTCGGACACAACGTGGCTTTCGTCGGAGAGGAAGCATAGTGCTCACGGGTCCCGATGGATGACACATGGTAAGGCATGGAGATCGAACGGTTGGTGTGGTTTGTAGCCTAGATGATTAACACGTGACAAGGCGAACGCGTGGATTGACGATGCATGGTGAGGCGGGTTTGGCAGGCGGGGCCAATCAGTGGGTTGGGTCGAGCTCACTTGAATTCAAATAGTGAATTTTATTTTAAAAACTTCAAAAAGGCTCTGAAAAACAGGATGTTACAGCATCATGTTCCATGGCATGGATACATGCATCCATGGCTCTGAAAAAGTCAAGTCTTATAAAAGGATTAAGAAGAAGAAAAGAGACTATTTTTATTGCTATAGTAGGATTACAACATGCTCTTGTAAAGCGATTACAAAGGCGGCGCTACTAGCCCTAACTTTGTTATTCTTTGCCTTTGTTTATCGATCTATCTCTTAATTCACTCCATTCACCTTCTCCCATAAGGCTTAAATAGTGCTGAAGATGTGTCGGTTGTTTTACTGAAATAGGCGCCTTGTCGATTTCTCACACCCGACCGAGAAGGCAATTGCTGTCAGCGAGAGAGATCTGACAAATAACTGTCGATTAGTTAGTTGTCAGTAAGAGAAGATTGTGGCAGCAACTGTAGGACGGTTGTTGTTAGAGGCGTAGGGCCAAATCGTCATGCGGTTATTAGAGTTAGGGACGCACGTGCCCTATTTCATCACACAGGAAACTGTTGGAGTTAAGCTCAGTTGTCGGATCATAAGATCTCCATGTAATGCCTGGTCGGATAATAATCCTCCGACCAAGGGTACTTGAGCGGTAATCTTTTCGACCGGTGGTATTTGAGCTATTTTGTTTTAAGTAGTCTATGATCATAATAACTTATGGTCTTAATTACATATCAAAGCTGTATTTAATGAATTATATGATCCTCGTCAATAATTTTGATGAAAATTGATATGTCTGACCGTTGCTTCACATTGCCTAGGAATCCAAAACTGTGGCGGCCAGCGTCGAACACCAACTCGAATGTGCGTTTATTCACATTGCCTAGGACTCCAATTGCGTTATCTGACCCGAACCCGGCGAACGCGAGACAGCCTGTCGACATGATACCCGACGGCACGTGGAGGTCCACCGTCGCGCCGCCGTCGAAGGTCAGCACGACCCCCGGCACCTTCACGTCGTCCCTTAGCGGTGCAGGCGGGTACGCGGACATGGCACTCCGGAACGCTGTCCGTAGCGCCGTGTAGGCCGTGGCCGGGAGCCACGTGAAGACCGTGTCGGAGTCCATGATCATGCCGTTCATGAACACCGATGGCGGTATGTCGAGGTGCTGCCCGCCAACGCTGATGACGGTGAGCACTACCATGAAGAACGTCGCGGTAGGAAAGCGGCGCTGCATCGGCGTGAAGGCAAAGCCCGACATGTTGCTCGGCGGGCCCAACGCAAGGATGTTGGATATTAATCTTGATTGTTATTGCATTTTGCATGCATGTGTGTGCATGCAGGGGGCTAGTCAAAGCCACGTTGAGAAGTGGCATGAGAATAGCTGCATGGAGTTAGTGGTTAGTGGAGAAAGTCTATTATTAGCTAAGTCTATTATTAGCTAAGTCTATTGTTAGCTAAGTCTATTACTAGCTAAGTCTATTGTTAGCCACTAGGTGAGGCTATTTAAACCAGGTAATATGTTGAGTAAATTGAGAGCGATGGAATAGAAAGACAAGAGAAAATCCGGTGCAAGTTAAGTTCGTGTCGGGAAATTCTCTCTGTGTGTCTATGTTCCTCGTCTCCCCCGTGTAGTGTGTGTCCACGGGTAAATATGTGTGTAGGATTCTGGTATTGTGTTCTAACAATTGGTATCAGAGCGAGGTGCAAGGAGAAGTCATTCGACGCGGCTCGGTCGGGCGACGACGGATCTCGTCGGCTGCGACGCTACGCCTGCAGGGCGCAATGCGGCGCGATGTCATGACGGAGCGGCGGGCTCCTGTGACATATTGTTGAGGATAAAGAATGAGAGTACATGAAAAAGCTCCGGGTCTGTCGAGTGCCAAAAGCTGTGTGTGTGCTCATGACGTTCTTCTGTTTACCTCCACTGTAAATTAGTTGTGTGTCCAAGAGTTTAGTAGTACAAGAGAATAGAAATGTGTTCTCTCTGTGTACTCCTGTCTAGCTGTTGTACATGTGTGTATTCTTGTGTTAGTAGTGTCCACGAGAAAGCGTGAGTTCTTGTAGGTGTGTCTAAGAACTCACTAATGTAAGCTCTGGTCCGAGTCTCTGTGGCCGATGGTACTGGCAAAAGATAATTGGAGCTGAGGTAAAGGTCGAAGTCATCGACGAGGTGTGTCATTGATAGTGAAGAAGTGAAAGGCATCGGCAAGTTGTGTCGTCGGCCGTATGGTCAGCAAGAAGATGGTAAAACTCTTTGGAGATGCGTCAGGAGATCAGACTTCGTCTTGTGAAGTTTAACAAATCAAGATTAGGGGGAATGTTGGATATTAATCTTCATTGTTATTGCATTTTGCATGCATGTGTGTGCATGCAGGGGGCTAGTCAAAGCCACGTTGAGAAGTGGCATGAGAATAGCTGCATGGAGTTAGTGGTTGGTGGAGAAAGTCTATTGTTAGCTAAGTCTATTATTAGCTAAGTCTATTGTTAGCTAAGTCTATTATTAGCTAAGTCTATTGTTAGCCACTAGGTGAGGCTATTTAAACCAGGTAATATGTTGAGTAAATTGAGAGCGATGGAATAGAAAGACAAGAGAAAATCCGGCGTAAGTTAAGTTCGTGTCGGGAAATTCTCTCTGTGTGTCTATGTTCCTCGTCTCCTCCGTGTAGTGTGTGTCTACAGGTAAATATGTGTGTAGAATTCTGATATTGTGTTCCAACAAAGGATGCCGGTGAAGATCTTGGACGGTGGGAGGCAGTACGAGAAGGCGTGACCAAGGAATGGAACCGTCTGCGACACCAGCGACTCCGGCGCGCCGCTGATCCCGATCAGCCAGTCGAACTTGTCGCGATCGGGATGGACTGGTCGTGGCCGCAACCGAAGCGGAAGTTCCCGACGGCGACGCCGGGCTTCAGGGTCAGCATGTCGCTGCTGGACACTCCCGTCCCGTTCATGCCGTCGACGTAGGCGACCTTGTAACCACACCGCGAGTTGTTCATGGCGCAACCATTGCTGTAGAGGATAGTGATTAAGGTGTGAGATGCGTGTACTGCTAGTCTGCAACTAGAACACATAGAGATACATTAGATCGGAGAACTTACGGTCGCCGATGAACGCCATTGAGCGAAGACCCGTGCCTGCGTGATGCAGGCGTGAGGAAGAGTTGGTGAAGCTCGTGCGAGAGTCGCCGGTGATGTCCTGTGCAGCGGCGGCGGCGACGGCGACGGTCTTCCCGTTGCTACCAGCGCACAGTAGATCGGGCCACGTTAGGGATTGTTAGGGGACTTTTCTCTCACGGAAGCGATCGTCGTCGGAGAGGCCGGACCCTTCTAAATATAGCGTTGTTGCAACAGGGGACCGTAACCATGAGTTGGTTAGGCACCCCGATCGTATGGCGAAGACCGAAAAACGTGGGTTTCCCCGTCCCCTCCTTTTCACCACGGCCGTTTGGCCTTAGATCAATATCCAACATTCTCCCCCTTGATCATAAGGCAAAACATCATAAGCCCTCTCTCAATAAAAGTTCACACCAAAGCAATGCGTCACAACAGTCAATTAAGTACCGTTGGACATCAGGACTTATAGTGCTCCATTTTATATCGATCGGATAACATAATACTTTATGGGAGTTGGTTACTTTATATGGTCCTCTTATTCCGTGATCACAGGCTCTCCAATAAACCCATGCCGGCAACATGATTACGTAAAATATTGGGTGGTAAGCCTTTTGTGAGCGGATCCAAAGCATAAATTTAGTTCCAATATGCTCAATCTTAATTGTTTGATCCTGGACTCTATCTTTCACAACATGATACTTTATGTCAATGTGCTTGGCACCGCACTCGACTTGTTGTTACTCGAATAGAAAACTGCGGGTTGATTATCGCGATGTAATGAGTGGTCTAGAAATGCTGTCTACCACTCTCAATCCCGGGATAAAGTTCTTAAGCCATACAGCCTGCCCGGTAGCCTCATAACATGCCACAAATTCAGCCTGCATTGTCGACGATGCGATGAAGTGTTTGTTTTACACTTTTCCATGAAATTGCTGCTCTGCGAGGGTGAAAATATAACCGATGTGGACTTCTTAGTGTCTTTACACCCGCAAAATCAGCATCGAATAACCGACAACCTCAAGGTTATCGCTTTTCCTATATGTGAGCATGTGACCTTTAGTGCCTTGCATATAGCGCAGACTTTCTTAACGGCTTTCCAAAGGGTCCGTCCTGGATTTGATTGATATCGCCAAGCATCCGGTAACAAAAGCTAAATCGTATGTGTACATACTTGAGCATACATAATACTTCGACAATGGCGTAAGGTACATCCTTCATCTGATCAGATTCATAGTCATTCTTTGGGCATTGAAATTTCCCAAACTTATCGCCCTTAACAATAGGAGCAGGTGAGGCAGAGCATTTATGCATATTGTATCTCTTTAGTACTCTGTCAATGTATGCCTTTTGTGATAAACCTAATATTCCTTTGGACCTATCTCGGTGAATTTCAATACCAAGAACATAAGATGCTTCACCGAGATCCTTCATGTCAAAATTAGACGAGAGAAATCTTTTAGTTTCATGAAATGTCCACACCGCTGGCGGCTAATAATATATCGTCCACATAAAGGATTAAGAAGGTGTAATTACTCCCCCTGAACTTAACATATGTGCAATTATCAACATCATTCTCCTTAAATCCAAAATTTCTTATGACTTCATCGAACTTAAGGTACCATTGCCTAGAAGCTTGCTTCAGGCCATATATGGATTTCTTCAGCTTACATCCCAAATGTTTTTCGTCTTCCATAACAAAACCTTCCGGTTGTGTCATGTAAACGTCCTCATACAAGTCTCCATTTAGGAATGCAGTTTTAACGTCCATTTGGTGCAACTCTAAATCAAAATGTGCTGTGAGCGCCATTATAATTCTAAATGAATCTTTAGTCGAGACAGGAGAAAAGGTTTCATTATAGTCAATGCCTTCTCTTTGTGTAAATCCTTTGGCTACAAGTCTCGCCTTAAACCTTTCGATATTCCCTTTGGAGTCACGCTTTGTTTTGTAGACCCATTTACAGCCTACTGTTTTGGCTCCGTTAGGAATTTCTACTAAGTCCCATACATCGTTATCGCCCATAGACTTAATTTCATCTTTCATGGCATCTAGCCACTTAGATGAATCCTTACTTTTCATAGCTTCTTTATAAGAGCTAGGATCATCCTCCTTCCCAAGATCATCTTCATTCAAGTAAACCTCATAATCACTTGGGATAGCGATCTCCTCACTGCTCGATCTCCCGACGGTACATTAGCAGGCTCATTAGGTTGTTCATTAATTGTCACAGAGGGCTGTGAAGGCTCATCATTAGGTATGACACTTGTGTTTTCAGAGCCCTCAACAGAAGGAATAGCCACGAATTAATCGAGACGCAAGCAGAGTTGCAACTACAGGATCAATCTGTGGGCACAACCACTTGGGGCATAGGAAAATCAATCATCGGATTAGCGGCGAAGCAACATACATCCGCTTCTCCTCAAGATCAATTTTCCTAGGCTCCAAGTCACCACTAATGCCATCATTTTCCAAGAACACAGCGTGGCCTTGTTTCTACAAATTTTGTGGTACGATCTGGACAATAGAATCGGTACCCTTTAGATCTGTCAGGATAGCCAATAAAATGGCAACTCACAGTCTTAGGATCTAATTTCCCAATTTGTGGGTTAAATACTTTAGCTTCGGCTGCACAACCCCACACATGGAGGTAGTTCAAACTTGGTTTTCTCCCAGTCCATAATTCATAGGGTGTTTTGGGCACTGATTTACTGGGAACCCTATTGAGTATGTGTGCAGCGGTCTTTAATGCTTCCATCCATAACTTTACAGGCAAAGTGGAGTAGCTCAACATACTTCGAACCATATCCATAAGAGTACGGTTTCTTCTTTCCGCTACTCCATTTTGCTGAGGATCTCCGGGCATTGAGTATTGGGCGACTATACCATTTTCTTGTAAGAACCTGGCGAAAGGACCAGGAATCTGTCCATAAGTTGCATGTCGCCCATAATACTCTCCCCCACGATCCGAGCGCACTACTTTAATCTTTAGACTGTGCTGATTTTCAACTTCAGCCTTAAATATTTTAAATTTATCAAGTGCTTCCGATCTTTCTTTAATAGGATAGATATAGCCATAACGTGAGTAATCATCAGTGAACGTGATAAAAGAATCATAACCATCTACTGATGTCACAGGGAAAGGACCACATATGTCAGTATGAATTAATTCTAAAATCCCTGTGCTTCGAGTAGCACCTTTCTTTATTTTCTTTACATACTTGCCTTTGATGCAATCAAGGCAATGATCATCCGAATCGCTAAAATCTAAAGGGTGGAGAATTTCTTCTTTAATGAGACGTTCAATTCTCCCCCTCGAAATGTGGCCCAAACGACAAGCCACAATTTCGACGAAGTCTCATCAATTCGCTTGCGCTTTTTATTCACATCACATACATTCATGGATATAAGTGAATCTTGCAGAGACAACATGTAAAGCTTGTCGTGTCTGATGGCACGACCAACATTATCATTATTGAAATAAACTAAACACTTTCCGTGTCCAAAATTACAAGAATATCCATCATTATCCAATAATGAAACAGAAATTAAGTTTCTTCTCATCGAGGGAACGTAAAGAACATCATTAAGTTTCATTACAAAGCCATTATTCAAAACTAAAGAAACAAATCCAATAGCTTCAATTTTGGCTTCCATCCCATTAGCCACTCTTAGGCTTCTTTCCCTCGAGACTTGTCAACATATGGAATCCACAAGGAATTCGTAACATGCACAAAGGGCACCGTAATCAATCCACCAAGAATTTATAGGAAAATCAAGATAAAATGCTTCATCAACAAAAGTGATTTCATAAGTACCTTTCTTGGCGAGCCATTTTAGCCATCCAGGACAGTTATCTTTGAAGTGGTCCTTTGACTGACAAAAATGGCACTCATCACTTTTCTTTTGTCCACTTGAGCTTCCAGGACCTGAAGCGTTTTTAGGCGCTTTAGGGTGCTGTGGATGCTGTGGCTTCTTATAAGGGGAATATGCTTGCTCCTTCTTTCCCTTTCCTTTATAGCCACCTCTATTTCTAGAGGGACCAGTTGTATTTGAGGAGCTGACTTGATTTACAAAATCAGTAGCCCCCTCAGCCTTGAGCCTCTCTTCCTCCTGTGAAACATTAGCGATCAACTCGCTCATGGTCCACTTGTCCTTAATGGTGTTGTAGTTCACCTTGAAAGCTTCAAATTGCTTGGGAAGAGACATCATAATGTAATGAACAACGAAACCATCTGAAATAGCCATGTCCATTGTCTTAAGTCTGGCAGCAATATTGATTATTGTCATAATGTGCTCACGAACATTTCCAGTACCATTGTATTTGGTGTTCATGAGCCTGTGCATCAGTGTGGTAGCATAAACTTTAGAGGACCCTTTAAAGTGATCCTCGATGGAGGACAAATAGTCCTTTACCCTTTCCTTTTCGTGATTGCTCCCTTATGGCCTCACCGATGGAGTTTTCATCACAACAAGTGAAACACGGTTAGACCGCTCCCACTTCTCAAAGATTAGTTTTATATTCCTTCATTTTGTCATCATAATTGTCCTCCCTTCAGTAGGAGCGACAGGCTCATCGAATCTGAACGCGTAGTCGAGATCCAAGAGCTGAAAAGTCGTCATAAGCGTAAACTTCCATTTCTGAAAGTTACTACCATTAAGTGGCTCAATTGCATTAACATGAGCGGAAACAGAAGCAGCTGAAAAAATTATAAAATTTACATTAGCAAAAAACGCATAATTAATTTGCATGAAAAATTAATCTTACGTTGGTATGATTAACAACATGCTCATAAGAATTTTTCGCATCACCGTTGGGCAGATACGAAAAATTTAACATAATTTATACACATGCAATTACAATTAACGTTGGTCAAAGAGTAATAGCATGGAAAAATAAACATAACAAACATCATTTATTTCGCATCACCGTTGGGCGAATTTAAAATTTAACATATTTATACACATGCAATTACAATTAACGTTGGTCAAAGAGTAATAGCATGGAAAAATTAAACATAACTCTCTAATTAAATTTCTCGTTGGTTTCATTTAATTAGAGAAAGAACATCAGGCAGCGGAAAAATATCATAATAATTTTCAGCGGCTCAAAAACATTATTTAGTAATATTTTGATGAGAGACATCAATTATACATGAGATAAAACAAAAGTACATAAGATAATACACTGAAAAATAAAATAATAAGTGCTGTTGGGCGAAAACCCAACAGCCAACAAAAATCGGCCGGCCCGTACAAAAATTGCCACCGGCCCATCAGTTTCCCTTCGCCCCAACTCATCACAGCCGTTCGAAAAATGGATGGACGAGATCGTCCGCCGCCCAGACAAAACACGGGGTTGCCCTAACCCTAGAGGCATAAGCCTCCACTCCACCCGAGAAAAGCGGAGCCGACGGCGGCGGCATGCGCGAAGAGGCGATGGCGGATGCGGCTTGCGCGCGCGAAGAAGTGCGGCGGCGCCCGAGCAGCTCTCGGCGGGCGGCGCACGCAGGGCGGCGGCAACACCGCCAGGGAGGCGGCAGCGCAGCACGCAGGCGATGGCGGCTGCGCCTTCGGCGGGAGGCGACTCTTCGCGAGGCGGCCCGAGCGCGAGGCGACATAGGCGGCGGCGCAGGGGCTCGCACGCGCGGCAGGGCAGCATCCGGCGGCTGCAGCCCGGCGGCCCGAACGGCCTGCAGCCGGCGGCCCGCAAGATGGCGAAGGCGGTGCAGCAGCCAAGGCGGCGCACCGAGAGCGGTGGCGCACCAGCCGCAGCGGCGTCCGGCGGCGGCCCGTAAGTCCCAAAAAAAAATTGTTCTTCCCAGAGAATTGATTTGGGGATTTGGGGAAAATTTCTTGGGGTTTAGGATTCATCCAAAAAATTTGTTTGCATATACCGATTCCCCTCCTTCTAACATTCTACCCGAAAACATCAGAGGGCTAAGGATCTAGAGAGACTAACAGTGGCTCTGATACCAAATGTGAGATGCGTGTACTGCTAGTCTGCAACTAGAACACATAGAGATACATTAGATCGGAGAACTTACGGTCGCCGATGAACGCCATTGAGCGAAGACCCGTGCCTGCGTGATGCAGGCGTGAGGAAGAGTTGGTGAAGCTCGTCTGGAGAGTCGCCGGTGATGTCCTGTAGCAGCGGCGGCGGCGACGGCGACGGTCTTCCCGTTGCTACCAGCGCACAGTAGATCGGGCCACGTTAGGGATTGTTAGGGGACTTTTCTCTCACGGGAACAGTCGTCGTCGGGAGAGGCCGGACCCTTCTAAATATAGCGCTGTTGCAACGGGGGACCGTAACCATGAGTTGGTTAGGCACCCCCGATCAGGGCGCTGAAGACCAGGGAAACGTGGCCAGGGAAACGTGGGTTTCCCCACGTCCCCTCCTTTTCAGCCACGGCCGTTTTGGCCTTAGATCAATATCCAACATAAGGTTCTTGCACGCATCAGAGTCGCAGGGGAGAGGAGCGTAAGTGGAGTTGCTCGGATCAAACAAGGGACCCTTCTGGGAGTAGCACTTGCTGGAGTTGCAGGGCTTGCACTGGATCCACGACAAGTCGCTGCTGGTGTCGATCACGAGGGCCTGCGTGACGGCGGGCGTGCCGAACCCCATCGCGATGACGTAGTACAGCGAGTCGACGGAGTAGCCGAGGTACGCCGGGATGGTCCTGTCGTCGCCGGACGGGTCGACGGCCGTGAGCCCCATGGCTCTTCTCGTGATGTAGTTCGCCCGGGCGCGGTCGCTGCGGAGCATTTCATCCAAGGATGGCTCGTCCCTGGCGATGACCCGCGAGGGAGCGCACGGTCCGTGCCCCGTGCGCCGGTGATAAGAGCAGGCAAAAGATCAGGAGGGCAGAAGCCATGGTTTGTAGCGGTAGAGGCGAGTGTGCAATGATTCTATATGTACTACGTTGCTTAGTACAAGTCATGATTTTCTGAACAATATTGTGTATATCTTTAGACTAACCTGCCACCGCTATCGGTATCTATGTAGGCAAAAGGAACTGCAAAGGTTGAAAAAAAATGCTGATCCTTTCCATTTTCCGTCCTTGATGAAGGACAAATTAAAGGTTCCTTTGCCTCGAAATGCACATACATTGTGACTGCATCCAGAAACGCGTAACCATGCTAGAGATACGTACATCTGGAAGTCACGCAGATCTTGAAGTGGAAATTAATTATTAGCCTCCCAGTTTTGCGCTATCTTAGCTGGAGCATACGGTTTTATTCTTTGTATGAGTTGCATGATTTTTAGTTACGGGTAAGTCCATATCAATTTTCATAACCATTGATTTGTACGGAGATTGACGTGTCCACATAAGAGTGGACGGAGATCCAATGGTCACGAGCAGACAAGCCTTTAGTTAACGTCGATTCTCCTTCTGCGGCGGTCCGCCTCCTGAATCAACGGCTCCAACGTGCCTTGCGGGATGAGGTCGTCTCGGTGGTTCACTTCCTTGTAGTTTACCTGCGTCTGCGTGGCCCTTGGCAAGACGACCTGTCGGGCGCGCCTCTGCGTCACTACTCTCGCTCCTGCTTGATGCCAAATCGTTACCTGTTTGCAGAATAACATACAAAGAACCTAGCTAGGTAGTACTCAACTCAGAAACGGTGACGTAAACTAATGAGGTGTTTGGTTTGAAGGATCGGATGGTAAATGGATCATCTGATCCTAACTCTAAACTCAACACATTTATTTCGTTTGAGGAATGAAACAGGTCACTCCATCACCACCTCATTCCTCGTAAGCAAAAGGCTACAAAATAAGAGATTAGGCCATCCCACCAAGGGATAATCCTATGATGGACCAACCTCTCCTTAGATGAGGTGATCCCTCGAACCAAACAGTCGACAAGATGTTGGTCTTAGGATCCAACAAAATACCACGAGAGATTTCCAGCTACCAACAGCATAATCTCCATCAATCTATAGGATTCGTCAGCTGATAAGTATGTTTCAAAATTTGTGTAGAAACAATTCAAGCACGCGCGCAATAGCACCCTATCCTACGAGGAGTGAAACTACAAAATCTATTAGCTGAAATCATCGTAATTTGGACTTTAAGGGTGGATTCTTTTGGACTGATAGCTTATGGTTTAAATATTTAAATTCTGGCTATTCACGAGAGACAGAACGCAGAGGGAAATAATCGTGCGATTTTGGCCGGCACAGCTGAACTCAGTACACTTTTTACTATAATTTTCCAGTTAACCCCGTCTTGAAAAATCGTACCGTTTAAAAGCTCGTTGCTATAGACAGTACAAGCATAAGCCAAATTTAAGTCCAAAAGAATCCGGCCTATGTACCCATATCTAATGCATCTCGAAGAAATCAACGCTACAAGTAACAAAATTTGGGAGCACATTTCAGTCTGAGACAGCAAAAAAATGATTTAGATCTCAGTCCACGAGGACCCCCACCGTTGTCGGATCGGTCAACAGGAAAGGCCACAAAGGTCTTGCTAGGTCGTCTTCATGATCTGGACAGAAAAGAAGAAATTAAAGATATATGATGGAAGAAATTTCTTGCACAGACTGTGCATAAGAGAATTTAGTTGGAACGTAGTGCAAACTTCAGAGTGGTGCTGAACATGAGAGAAGTTTAATCTCACCTAGGAAAAAGCTAGCCATAAACCTTGCTTCATACCCCTGCTAGCCACTCGTCACGTCAGGCGATGGCACTGTGGCTGATGATGCACATCCTTCGGCAGGAGAAGCGACGTCCTGGTCCTCAAGCTCTTCAAAGAAGCAGTACATGCTAGTCAGTCAACAGTGACTTCATAATGACAATATCATAACACCATGCTAGGAAACACAGTAATCCGAGAGAGAAAAAAAATGCTACTCTAATAACAGATTAGCCTCTGGATTATGGAAAAACAAAGGGCAGATAACTAATGTCCATATAGAATAGTCAATATCTGTTACATACTCTGTCCAAACATACTCTGGTTCGTAAGCATTAGAATGCGTCCTCTTAATTTCAGCTACAAGCAAGTTACTACTACCTTGAGCGCATTTTTCAGGGGACTGTCCTCACGTGGGGACTTGGTAAGTTCCATCCCTATTTTTCCATGAAAACACTGGGATTTGATTTCAGTTGCAATTTATTCACCTGTTGTCAACATCAATTGACATTTTTACTGTTTACTGATCAACAGGAACACAACCTCCCTTGATTAGTTGACCTTTTGCTCCCACACAGAAGGAAAAACACATATATTTGTAGTCCAGTTTTATGTAGGAACAAGAAACAAATCTATATCCATGCATGATCCATCCACATTTAGTGCAACATAAAACAAGAAGCGCCTTAGACCATGTGGTTTAAAGGTAAACAAAAGTATTTAAATGGTTGACATCCATTCAGCAACATAACATCGAAGTCGCAGCACACACAAGAAGAAATATAGCTAATGAAGTAGCATTGGCAATTGTGTATTACGTACCTTGGGAAAGCGAGGGTGGCAGCTCCCAAGCGAGAACGTAGCGCCAGGAGAGCGGCGGTGGCGGCCGTGTCCCAGCAACCACCTCGACCAGCTCATAGGGCTCGTCGACGAACTCCACGACTCTGCTCTCCGGCACATTGACGCCGAAGAGGTACTGCCTGAGGAAGAAGTAGACCACATCGGGTTTGCTGGGGTGCACGACCGCGAGCAAGGGGATCTCCTCCGGCATCCTGGTCGCCTTGTAGCTGTCGCTCGCCCAGATTTGCACGAGCATCGTCCCGTATTCCTGCCTCCACCACGTCAAGCCGTCCGGACCCGCGACCAGTGTCCACATGATCACCATCGTTGCTTCGACGGGGTCGATCCGGGCACGGGTCATCTCCACGTACCTCAGCCTGCCCTTGCTCACTCTGACGCAGCGGTGCCTTTCGATGTCCTCCGGCCAGTGCTGGTATTCCCTAGCGATTGCCTCCGGGAGATCCTCGTAGCGCAGCTGCGGGTGATCGTCGAAGGGGTCGCAGCTGAGGAGGCCCCACACGAGATTGACCCACCAGAGCTTCCCGTCGTGGGAGACCACGTCATGGAAATTCCACATGTAGGGGTGGCCGGGTATGTCGGGGACGGGCAGATCCTTCTCGGCCCACGCGGGGGTGCCCGAGCGGAAGTAGAGGAGCCTGGCGCGGTCGGTCCTGACGACCTGAAGCTCGGCGACAATGTAGTCGGCGCCGCCGCTGCCGGGGAGGGAGAGGAGGCCGACCTGTTTGATGTTGGAGACGCGGGGCATGGCGGGCTGTACGCGGTCGGGGACACGATAGGCGGTACCGGTGGGATCGTCGAGTATGCTGGCGTGGGTTGGGAGGAAGTCGCGCACCACGACGAGGATGCCCTGTGGTTTGGGGGCGAGGTCGATACCCACGAAGGGCCAAAAGTATAGGTGGAGGAGGAGGCCGGCGGGGTCGGCGGCGACGACGTAGGGGTGCTTGTCGTGGTCCCTGGGATCGGGGTGGATGCTCGTGGGCACGGTGAGGGTGGAGACGCGCGGCGGCGCGGTGAGCGAGACGGAGGTGTCCTCGGGGTTCTCCTCGTCGTCGTGCCACACAAGGGCGACGCGGTCCAGGATGACCCACGGTGGCGACGCCGCCACCGCCGCCATTTCGATCGATTTGGTGCGCTTCGGGCAGAGAGAGAGAGAGAGAGAGAGAGAGAGAGAGAGAGGGGTTGCTGCTGATTTGGTGTTGTGTTTTCGTGGCGATCGAGGGGATGGGTGGGGATTGCGGCGTTGGGGTTTTGAAGGATTTTGGCTTGCGTCGCAAGATTGGGCTCCTCCCCGTTCGAATCCTCGACTTAGGCTCACCTTGTTTCGGATTGGACTTCTGTCATCTAGTTTATTTTTTATTATTTATAAATTTTGTTCTTTTCCAATTTTTTGAATTTTTTTGAGCTATTTCGCTGGTTCTTTTTTTTCGTGTTCGTTTGTATTATACATGCAGGGAACGGATCTTCATCGATAATGAAGGAAGGACCAAATTCCCTTCCGTATCCAGTTCTTAACTCAGAGAACTATTCGGCATGGTCAATGAAGATGTGGGTGAATATGTGTGCCCAAGGGGTCTGGGACGCAGTGGCAGATCTGATCGACGCCAGTGGAAAGATCGACCCAAAAGGAAAGGCAAAAGAAGTTGACATGAAGACCGATCAAACTATTTTGGCGCTCATCTACGCTACCATACCCGACTCAATGCTTAGTCAACTTGTCGGAAAAGATATAGCACGAGAAGCTTGCATTGCTTTCGGACTGTGCACGAAGGTGTGGATCGTGTAAAGAAGGTTTGACTACAACTCTCTGAGGAGAATATGAGGCACTGCATATGGGTGAAACTCAATTAGTAGATGAGTTTATAGGAAAGTTAACTACTGTGATAAATGAGATTCGATCTCTTGGAGGTACTCTAGAGGAAACTACAGTCATCGAGAAATATTTGCATGTTCTACCCGAGAGGTTCATACCAGTAGTCACAACTCTTCTATATTCAAGTGATCTCCAACACATGAAAATAGAAGAAGTAACAGGATCTCTCAAGGCTCATGAGGGATTTGCTCAAAGGGTGTAATACTAGGATTGATCAAGCATTGCTAGTGAAAAGTGAAGCAAAGGTTGAAAATAAAATTTGGTGGGAATCAAATCCAAGCCAAGGAGGAGGCCGTGAATCTGGCAATTGGCGTGGACACGATCATGGACTAGGTGGTCGTGGTTTTGGTTGAGGAGGCCGTGGCTTTATAACTGGTCGTGGAGAGAAAGCAATGCAAGGTGAGTCCTCTTACAACCAAAGCAAGCCAAGAGTAAAATGCTTTATCTATGGCAAAGAAGGCTATTATGCTGCAATTTGTAGAAGTCATATCAAATGCAATGAGTGCTAAAAGTTTGGGCACTATACTGTTGATTGTCGTTATAAGAAAAAGGAGGAGGCAAACTTAATTCAAGCCAAAACAGAGTATGAAACAGCACTTCTGTTATCCATCTGTGAGGAGAAGAATACACAAATTATGATGTTAACTGAAGAACATGTCCAGCCACAACTACTGAAAGTTGGAGAAGGGATGGTGGAGTCCAACCTTTGGTATCTTAATAATGGTGCTTCAAATCACATGACTAGATAGTGAGGAAAATTCAGTGAATTGAATGAAGGCTTTTGAGGTAAAGTAAAATTTGGAGATGGGTCAGTCGTTCATATAGAAGGAAAGGGCACTATTTTGTTGCAAAGCAAGAATAGAGAGCAAGAGCTTTGACTGATGTCTATTATATACCACGATTGTGCAATAATATCATCAGTCTGGGACAGCTGACTGAAGAAGGATGCGATGTGTCACTAAAAGGGTCATACTTGTTATTGCATGATCGTGAGGGACAACTACTAATGAAGGTGATTCGAACACTAAATTGGTTGTACAAGATTGAACTCGAGTTAGCCAAAATCAGCTTATTTTAGTGCCAGGGTGGACAATACAGCGTGGTTGTGGCATGATCGACTTGGTCATGTCAATTTTCGATCTTTGAAGCTGATGGTAGAGAAAGGGATGGTTCATGGTCTGCCACCTATCAGTCATCCATCTCAAATATGTGAAGGCTATATTAATGCCAAACAATCAAGACTCTCATTCCCTCAACAAGCACAGTATAGAGCTACACAACCTCTGGAATAACTTCATGTTGATATCTATGGTCCTATCACCCCTGAGTCGAATGGAGGTAATAAATACTTTTTACTTCTTATTGATGATTATTCTAGAGTAATGTGGGTATACATGCTGAAAAAGAAAACTAGAAGCCAAAGACATGATTCAAAAATTTGTGACTCTAGTCGAAAATGAGGCTGATCATAAACTCAAGGCAGTAAGATCTGATCGTGGGGGTAAATTCTTGGTGCAAGAATTTGAATCAATCTGTGAGACGAAAGGAATTAGAAGAAATTTCACAGCTCCTTATAGTCCGCAACAAAACGGAGTAGTCGAGCGGAGAAACCGGATAGTTATGAATATGGCAAGAAGTTTACTCAAAAGCGCATCACACGGGAAGATTTTGGTCGATGTCAGAAGACATCATGTGTATATTCTCAATTGAGTATTCACAAAAGCTCTGGAAGGGAAGACTCCGTAGAAAGCATTAAGTGGAAGAATACCGAGCCTAGAACACTTGAGGGTGTTCGATTGCTTGGCTTATGCAAAAGTGCTCACTCATCTAAAGAAATTAGATGACAGATCAAAGGAATTGATATAGTGGGAGTTGAGCCAGGAACCAAAGCTAGTCGGTTGTACAATCCTCATGAGACAAAATTATGGCAAATCGAGACGTGATCTTTTGTGAAGATAAAGCATGGGAGTGGGAGGCAAAACCAACCAAAGAAAATAATCTGTAGAAGTGGATTTTCTTCTCAGTTGAAGGAGAGAACAATGATGAAATAGATCAATTTCACCTTCAAGAACCAGTTACACCCATGTCCAGTGCATCCGCCAGTCAACAGGTGGTTGTAGAGGATGTTCCAGCATCTCCTCAAATTGATCAAGAACATGTGGAAACCCCGCCGAGCAAAACACTTGTATACCGAAGCCTAGCTGAGATTTATGAGCAGACAGAACCAATAGAGATGGAAGAAGAACTTCAGTTGGCAACAGCAGATGAACCTGTAAGTTTGTAGCAAACACTCACCGAACATCATTGGAAGATTGCTATGCAAACCGAACTAGATTATATAGAAGAGAATAGAACTTGGCTATTGACTGATCTACCTCAAAATCATAAAGCTATAGGGCTAAAGTGGATTTTCAAGGTGAAAAAGAGATGGAGAAGGGAACCTTGTTCGTCACAAGGTAAGACTTGTAACAAAAGGTTATGTTCATAAAAAAGTATAGACTATGAAGAAGTATTTGCACCGGTTACAAGATTAGAGACAGTGAGGTCGATATTCTCACTCGCTGATCAATTTGGATGGTAAGTACACCTAGGGGTGCAAACGGATCAGATAGTTTCCGATCGATCCGGATGAAAACGGATACGGATTGTGTCGGATCGGATTTTCTTCGGATAATTCTCGTATCGGATACGAATACGGATTTTTTTGTTGGCTACGGATACGAATACAGTAGGCCTGATATCCGGCGAACACGGATACGAATACGGATTATCCGGATAATACGAAAACGGATATCCAGGATTTCAGCCTAACATTGCCCAGCCCAAGTCAGCCTCTCTCATCTCCCCTACCACCAGCCCACTAGCCCAACCAAGCCATAAGCATCCATTACCATTAAACATTATGTTCCTTAGTCATATTAAATTACAAACACCACTAGCAAATATTTATGTTTATTAAAAAATAAATTTAATATTGTCGGTGGATTAAAATTTGTACCGATTAATTGATGTACTCCTGTTTAAATTATTTTGATGCAAATTTAAATACTTAATTAATTTATTAGTCACATGTAAATGGTAGAAATCCATTAAGAATTATTTATGACTTTAGAAAAAATTAACTGCCACTTGAAGATTTAAAATCTATACAACGGTATGACTATTATGAATAAAAATACTTATGCTTGTTTAGATTTCATGAATGTTTTGACAAGATAAACTATTTATGTGTTTTCATTGATTTGGATGTATAGTTTAAGGGGGTTTTCATGTTCTGATAAATATTCGTGACTGTATTCGTTTCGATTCGTATTCGCTCCGTATCTGTATTCGATATTATTCGTATCCGATGTATCTGTATTCGTATCCGCATCCGAGAAAAAATATGAAAACAAATATGGTAGAGACATTATCCATCGGTATTCGATCCGTTTGCATCCCTAAGTACACCACATGAACGCCAAATCTGCATTTATAAATGGAGAACTTACTAAGGAGGTATATGTATTACAACCAGAGGGTTTTCAAGTGAAGGGACAAGAAGGTAATATTTATCGACTCTTAAAAGCATTGTATGGATTGAAACAGGCGCCTAGACTGGAATAAGAAACTAGACAACTCATTGATTAACCTTAGTTTTGAAATATACAAGCACGATCCAGCGTTGTATACAAGAAATACAGAAGAAGACATGCTAATACCCGGTATATATGTTGATGATCTTATTATCACAAGAACGTGTGATCAAAGGGTTGAAAAATTTAAGAAGGAGATGATGCAACATTTTGAGATGAGCGATCTCGAACTTTTGACTTACTACCTTGGTCTGGAGGTGAAACAAAGTAAGCATAGTATTACAATCAAGCAGTCGAATTATGCAAAGAAGATTCTTGAGAAGGCAAATATGACGGGATGCAACCCTTGTCAGTACCCCATGGAGTCTTGAAACTCAACAAAGATGAGATGGGAGAGCCGGTCGATGTGACTGAATTTCGAAGTATAATTGGTTGCCTAAGGTATTTGATACATACTCAACTAGATCTTGCATACGCAGTTGGAGTAAGTAGCAGGTTTATGAAAAGACCAACAATACAACACAAGCAAGCATTAAAACATGTGCTAAGATATCTGGCAAGAACTGTGGATTATAGGCTAGTGTATGTCAGGCATGACAACACACCAATGCTTGAAAGATTTTGTGATAGCAATCTAGCTGGTGATCCAGTTGATCGTAGAAGCACGACAGGTATGGTGTTCTACCTTCATAGAAACATGATCACGTGGTGCTCACAGAAGCAAAGAAGTGTAGCCTTGTCATCATGCGAAGCGGAGTTCATGGCAGCAACTTCAGCTCATGTCAAGGTATTTAGTTGATGAGATTACTTCATGAATTGATTAAACAAACCATCAAGCCATTTACTTTATATGTGGACAATAAGTCAACAATAGCGTTTATGAAAAATCCAGTGTTTCATAGAAGAAGCAAACACATTCATACTCGGTATCATTTTATTCGAGAATGTGTTGAAGATGGACTGCTGGCTATTTCACATATTGCAACAGAAGAACAGTAAAAATGGTAAGCTGCAAGTCGCGTACGTACAAGCCATAGCCTTGCTTCAACCGGTTTAAAAACTTTCTGCTTCGGCATTGAAAGTCAGAAGACACTTGAAATACATCGACCTTTTAATTTCAATTTTTTTTGGTTTTTTTATTGTCCATGATGATATAATGATGTTTCTATTTTTTTTCTTATTTTTTATTTTTTTAATTAAATGATTTAAAAAACTAACAATCGCTATAGCATAATTTCAACCATTACAGCGTTATTTTAATCACTACAGTGAAATTTCTGCTAGAAGCTGACATGCCATTGGAGCGGCCCGGTACGAACTTAAGCACGCCCCGGCCATGAACCCTGCTTTTCGGCCGCGAGCATCGTACGGCACCTCGAGCGTGCGCTGGCTCACGTTGCCTACTACTCCGACGACGCTGTCGACCAACTCCAGCTTCGCGAAGGCGAGGCAGCCGTCCACCAGGATCCCGGACGGCACGTCGAGGTCGACCGTCGCGCCGCCGCTGAACGCCAGCACGACCTTCGGCAACGTCACGTCGCCATGGCCGGTAAAGTTGTAGCACGTGTCGAGATTGTGCTGCGGCGGTGCGGGCGGGCATGTAGGACAGCGCCATGGCGCTCCGGAAGGCCGAACGCAGCGCCGAGTAGGCGCCCGCCGGGAGGTACGTGACGTGGGCTCCCGATCGAGTCCATCATCATATGCCCCTGGACAACACTGACGGCGGTACGTCGAGCTGTCTCCCACCGACACTGATGCCGGTGGGCGTCACCACGTACGGTGTGCCCTCGACCTCCGAGTCCGAGCGCCCGAGCGGCGCCATCGGCGTGAAGGCGAAGCCGGACGTGTTTCTCCTCGGACCAAGGGCGAGGAACCCCGGTGAGTTTTCGGTCGATGGGAGGCACTACGAGAACACCACGGCGAAAAGTTAAAACTGGGGACGTCTGTGATTCCAGGGGCTCTGCCGCCCGGCCGCCGAGCTCCATCAGGCCGTCGTACTTGTCGTTCTAGCCCTCCTGGTCGTGGCCGCAACCGAATTAACCGGAACTTGTCCATGACAAGCCCCGGAGCCAGCGTCATCTGTGCATGAGGACGGTCTGCGGGACGGCCGGCGTGGTGGCGTGCCGAAGCCGACGGTTACGACGTACTGCAGAGAGTCGACAGAGCTGCCGATACACCGGGATGGTCATGTCCCTGTTTTCGACCGCATGCGTCCCGAGGCAGTGCCGGTAATGTAGCTCACCCGGGCACGGTCTTGGCACCAGGGTTTAAATAACCAGTTTTAAATTTTAACAGAAAATTTTGAATGATTTTGGATGGAAATTTTGAAATTAAAATTTGAATTTGAAAAAAAACAGTCTGTTTTGGTCGAAAATAGGTTGAAAATATCGGCCCAAATTTTTGAAACAAAATTTGGAAAAAAGTTTCTTCTAAATTTAACAAAATTAATGTAAAATAATTTTTTCGAAGTCGGTTTAAAATTTTACAGAGATCACAGGTAAAACCAGTTTTCGGTCGGTAATGGACATAAAATTCTTTTCCTGCTCGGCACAGCTTCTCTGCGAACGACGGCCGGTGTTTGGGTCGCGACGGCGCGCACTGTCCGGCGCGGTTTGGGTCCGAAGGCGCTCAAATGTCGCACCTCAAAGTTAGCCAATTCAGTTCCTATACGTACCTCTTGTGTGTCTTGACGCGGAACGTACAGCTTTCTTAGTTCTGATCGAGTTGGTGGTACTTGGTACTACCACAAATTTGTGTTCCTAACACCAGCAGCTGCAAGAGCAGTCGAACGGTATCTGCACAAGAGCGCGCACAAGAGGACCGTGGCAGCCATGGCACAGCATTTCTGTATGCAGTCACGTAAGCGTACGTACATTTGGAGATATACAAAGAAGTGTGTGACCAATCTTGAAATGGGATTTTTCTTTTCAAGGTCTTGAGTAAATCCTTAATTACCTTCTTCCTTCTTTTCAAGGTCTTGAGTAAATCCTTAATTACCTTCTTCCTTCTTTTCAAGGTCTTGAGTAAATCCTTAATTACCTTCTTCCTTCTTTTCAAGGTCTTGAGTAAATCCTTAATGGCCCACGAACGAGGGAAAGCTCTCAGATGTCCATAGTGGTAGTATTTTGCTTTTACCTTCTTCCTTCTTCTTCCCCGCGGTGGTTCACCTCAATTTCCCTCGGCGCTGCTCGCCGGTGTCCTTGTGAGGTTGATCACGAGGAGTTGCTTGCTGCAGAACACCGACGGCGCTCTTCGTATCTTCCTCCCGGCCGGATCACTCGTTTCTGGATCTAGAAGAGTTGGTAGGGCCGAGAGGAGCCTCCTCGGCTGCGAGCTTCGGCACCTGGGCAGCGGGGGTGACGGGCTTGCTTGGCACGCTCACCGGCGTCCTCGGCTTGGGCAAGCATGAGCCTTCGGGGCGCCCGCAGCTTGCAACATGTTTTCCGCCTTCCATGCTCTCCCATCTCATTCAGCACTCTTCAGGCCCCTTTAGTTGTACGTACATACATGGTTCCTTTTCCGGCTTGTGAATGTGGTTTGTAGCGCTTGTCGCGGTTTGGGCTCTATGCCCTCCATCCCTCCCACACCAGCGAAAATAATTTCGGACCGAATTTTATGAAATTCACCGAAATTCGGTTTTCTCAATCTATCCTTAAAAAAGTCTAATCAATTAAAGAACTCGGCTTGTTTTAATTTTTTTTCTAGCCCAACCCACTAGCTTCCGTACTTAAACACTACCATCCAATTGCTAAATATTGCACCAGTTGGTCCAACCCACCAATTTCCCTTGGCACTGCACTAGTCGGCATTCCCCATCGCGAGAAGAGGCGGCACGGGGGGGACAGTGCCAGGACGGGAGAAAGGGTGGAGGGGAGGCGGCGTGGCGTCGGCACAAGAGAAGAGGGGAGGCGACGCTGACACGGAAGAACAAAGAGATGGCGTCAGCACGGGAGAAGGGGTAAGGTGGCGCCGGCAAGGGAGGAGAGGCGCCGGTGGTGGCAAGGGAGGCGGGGGAGGAGGCACCGGCAAAGAAGACTGCCATGGCGAGGAGGCGGCACGAATGCGGACGCTTCTGAGATTTTGTCGGAATTTAGTAATTTTTAAATTCATTTGTATTTCTTAAATTTAAATTGTATTTTGAATATTTTAACCAAAAGTTTCCAAATTTTTTTGAAATTTCTGAAAATTGGTTTTCTAACGGAAGGGCCCGAAAATTTTTCTAAACTGAAATTATTTTCCCTTCCCTCCACTGGTAAACAAGCCAAGCAAGCTTACAACCCCAGTGATTCGGTTAAACAGCTAGATTCCACTACAAAAAGAAGATCAGAAGTAATCAAAGATCGGGTTTGGATTGATTTCCCCGACATGCATATGCTCTATGGTGGACACAACTTCTTTCCCATTCAGGTTGATCTCACCGGGTTGTTAATCACCATATTGAACAGGTTAAGGTTAAAAAGGTTGAGCCCCATGAAGTTACAGGTGGTGCTCCAACTAGCTTATGGCTGTGATTTTTGATTGAAATTATACTGTAGCGATTGTTATCTTTTTCTGTAAAAATTAAAAAATAAAAAAATCATTATATCGTCACGGACAATGCAAAGAAATAAAAGGAAAAAATAAAAGCTAAAAAAATCAAAATAAGCCAAAATTAGAAACCGATATGTTCCAAGTAATTTTTAACTTAAATAAATTGTAAGTAAAAAAATCAAAAACTAAAACTGTTTAAAACAGGACAACAAGCCTTATCTACGCCAACTATAACTACTTCAGGTGCTAAAGCCAGAACGACTATCCGGATGACTGCCAGCAAGGCATCAATCAGCAAGCACATCAGATGTCCTTGGCCATCTTCAGCGCGGGTAGCTCGACGTCTTCTCACCTTACACACGGACTAATCCCTACGAGGATGATTGCATCAGGGTCGTGTGCCTTGTGATGGTGAAAACCACTTATTACTGGTAGAGCTGTGGTGGTCACATTGTCTATGAACAATTACACGAAAAGAAGAAAATACAAAAAGTAATTTCTGAGAGTCTACCTATTTATGTATGGATACGAGATCCACAAGTGTATACAATGAGAGCCTCTGCTCTCCTTACATATGCAGAGGGAGTTTTCCATCACAAGTGTATACAATGAGAGCCCCTACTCTCTATACATATGCAAATGGAGTTTTCCATCACGAATCAACAAGCAATCTGAGACTAAACTAGATAGCCATGTCTCATGGGTCTTAATGGACCTTAACCACTACACTCCCTCTTGGATACTTTGCTAACGTCATGCTCATACATTATCAAAACTTCTTCCAAAAAACCTAGTGGGAAAAACCGATAAGAAGAAAAGAGTACATAGCTCGCATCTTTGCTATTGCATGTACTGTCTGATTCAAAACCTTAGTTAAGGAAACCCATTAGAACAAAACTTAATTAAAGGAAACATAGTACAATATTTCATCTCAGAGATGAATATATATGAAGATTCCAATCCCCCCTAAAAGCAACAACTTTTTGAGCATTCTCATTCCAATGACAGAAACATGCTTTACAAAGATAGAAGCAAACAATACCTTTGTGAATAAATCCACATGATTTTCACTCATTTGAATTTTCTGTATTTCTATATTACTTTTTTCTTGCTGCTCATGGTAATAGAAATGTTTAGGGGGCATATGCTTTGTCATCGAAGTCTTGACATAGCTATTCTTTATTTGTACAATGCAAACAATATATCCTTATAGAGGATTGTGGGTTTTTATCGCCTCTACACCACACAACCCTTAGATATGATGAATCAATCCTATAAACTATATACACTCACAAGTGGCTTCAAAGAGTGCAATTATCGCTAAATGATTAGTTGATGTAGCAACTATTGACTATTTAATAGAATTCCAAGAGGTAGTTGTATTTTCACTTAGAAAGACATATCTAGCCCGTGAACTGGTATTATGGGGGATCAGATTGATAGCCAACATCTGAATATGAAATGATTTTATGCCTGGGTTTTAGGATAAAAAGTCCAAGATCATTAGTACCTTGTAGGTATCTGAGGATACCTTTAATCTCATTCCAATGCCTCTTAGTAGGCTGGGAACTATATGTTGCCAAACAATACCTTCTAAATTTTGCAAAATATAAGAGTGCTCCAATTGCACTCAAGTATGGTATTTCAGGTCCTAATACTTCTTCATTCTTACACTTACATTTATATGGATCGTTTCACTTTGAGTGGCCTAACATCTATTGGAGTATCCAATGGATGAGATTTTTCTAGATAAAATATATCCAGTACTTTCTCGGTGTAGGTGGTTTAGTGTAAGAATATGCCACCCTACAGATGTTCAATATGCAAACTGAGACAATATTTGGTTTCACCCAAATCTTTCATCTCGAATTTCATCTGAGCTTGCTTCAATGATGTCTTTTGTAGTTCTGATGATGTTCAAATCATCAACATACACATATATAATGCAAAATCCATGAGTGGATGTATTGATGAATACACATGGGCATACCTCGTTGTTAGTATATCCCTTCTGTAGAAGAAATTCACTTGCAATCAATTTGCTTTAAGCACAAGCTTCACATACAAACTAGTGTGTTTTAAGGATGTCACTTAACTTTAAGTGATCGACTAGTAGAATGTTTGATGATCTGGCACATCATATTTTCTCTAGGATAACCTAGACGTTCGTGCCACAACTTGAACAAGTCTAGACCCCCTGAGTTGTGTATTTGTCGGAACACATTATTCATCATGTTTGATGAACATGTAGTACAATTTGGATAAAAACTGAGAAGCTTCTCTATAGTTTTCTTTCAATATCCCACTCTCTTAGTGAGGAGAAGGTATTCAAAACCATTCTCTTCCTTTATTTCTAGATGGAAATCATTATTGTGGATATCCTCGAAAATTAAGAGATTATGTGTTGATTATGGGAACAATAATGCATCCTCGATGATTATTCTAGTTCCTATCGGTAACACAACCATAGCTCTTCTAGAACTGGCAATATTACCAAAATTACCAGCTATGGTTGTCACATTACTAGTTTTCTTGCTCAAAGTCTGGAGGTGCTTAATATGCCTAAGGATAGTGTCCATGATACTACTGTCAATAAGATATATTTCTTGCTTCCCTTCCATTGATTGTACTTCTCTATAAGTTTACTCTTAGGATTGACAAAACTTGGTGTTTTATGTTTGAACACCATCCTAATTACATGAATTGACTCTTAATATTTAAGGGGATAACTTGGGAGAGGCATAGGTGCCAAGTCCCTGCCTATTTAGGCGAATTTATGTTGTCTCACTTGTAGGGGGTATAGTCAAGGGATCTCTTCTGATTTCTCCTAACTCTACACATCCCTACGACCTATTCTCTTGAAGCTGCATCTATCTATCTACTCGGTCATGGTGTGGGGGAGGAACTTCCCCATTGATGCACTTAGGTATAAACCACATGTTCTTTCCATGTCTAGGCGAGAACCCAGTAGGACGCCATACTTCTCGATCTTTCTTTCTCTTAGAACTGTCGCAACAGCAATCATCATTTCTAGAAGAGCCGAGATAGCATGCTCAATCATATATTCTTTAGTTATGTCTATCCTAAGCATCCTTAGAACATTGGCAGTGCTTACGAGGTCTAGGCTGAATGCAGATACATAATTATAGGTCTGCATATACAGCGCTATCCAAGTGTTGAAAGATTCATGGCAAAGATGCCTCCTTTGTAGAGTGTCAAAGCAGATGGTATGACACAAATTAGTGAACCCTAATTTGTGCACGAGTGACCCCACCTTTCATAGTACAAGAAATCCTGACAGACCGATCAATTATAGCAGCAGTTTTAGCCGAGCAACTCCTGTACTGCTTTCTGGTCTCCTCACGCAGTAGCAATAGTTGAAGTAGATGCAACAACAGCTCATCTGGGTTGTTCTCACGCAAAAAAAGTAGCAAGGATAGCAATTTACCTACAGCAGCGGTAGCACACCTTTAATAGCAGCGACCACAGTTCATCGTCAGCAGCTCCAAACAACACTTCAATTCCAAACAAAAATAGCAGACACCATAGCAAGTATCAACAGCAACGATAGCGGTCTCTCCCAAACAATAGTAGTGGAAATTATCAAGTTGATGGCCTAATTGCAGCAGCGCCAAATGTCAGGAAAAGCTCTCCCACTAGTGAACGCAGTAGCTCGCAAACCAGAGACAAAGATCAGTAATGATCAACGCGCAAAGATTGATTCTTGAGATCAATTCCCACATAGCACAAGGTGAAACCCTAGATAAGTTTTACCAAAAACAAATAACACGACATGACCACCGATATGGTGTATTTTCTACGTATAATACTCAATGCATAAAACTCTCCCCTTACATGGCCTAGGGCCTAGGCTATTTATACTGCTAAGTGCTAACACATGCACCCAAGACTCACAGACCCACACACACTCAAAGTCCAACCCGACTAGGACACAATTCTTGTACGCAGCGACGGCCGCATGCATGCACACAACAACAATGGCTCATGCATGCGTACCATTGCCCATGTGTACAGGAGAACGACAAGATAACTCAACACACGTTACATCCACGTTCAGTAGAAACAAAAATAAACTGACGTAACTCAAACTTGGACATGGATTGAACCAATTGTGAGACCATGTGGAGGTCACCCCATGGTTGTGATGAGTAATTGACTCTTGATCTAGAAAGATTGAGTTTGGTTTTTGAGGTTTGAGCTGGCTCTGCAAAGTCGTAAGTCTTAAGAATGGTCAGCAGACTGCTTACGACTACGTTGTCCAAGGTCGGAAGGCGTTTACGACCACTCTGGCCATGCTCGAAGGCCACCGAGAAAGTTTACGACCACACTGTCAGTGGTCGGAAGCCAACCGAAGCCGTACGATCGTTTTGGAACTGGTCGGAAGCCAGAAAACGTGCGTACGACCATTATGGGCGTGGTCGGAAGTCTTTCGGGTTGTTTACGACCACGCTGCGGCTCTCTCGGCAGATTTGACCGTGATTAGAAGCTTATCGAGAGGTATACGACCACGTTACGGCAACATCGGTGAATTTGGCCGTAGTCGGAGTCACCGGACGACGCCGACCACTTTGGCCATGGTCAAGGCGCTCGACCACGCTGAGCGAAATCGAGAACCGGTAGGTAGCGTGCGACCACGCTGTGTAGTCTACGGCCACGTTGGTCGTGGTCGGAGGCCACGGGGCCATTTACGACCACGTTGTGCATCTGCGACCACATTGGTCGTAGTCGGTGTACGACTACTTTGGCGTGGTCGGAGGCCTCCGGGCCATTTACGACCACGACGCGGCGTCTTCGACCACGCTGGAAGTGGTTGGCGGGGCGCTTGGGAGATTCGACCACGTTGAAGGACGTGGGTCTTCGACCACGTTGTGCACTCGGAGCCACGACCACGTTGGGGGCTCGGTGGTTCGATCACGTTGGCGCTTGAGACATCGACCACGTTATCACGGATTGAACGTGGTCGAAACTCGCTCGACCACGTTAAGCGACGTAAGAGCCGTGGTCGTTTGGCGACCGAGCTGGTCGTCGACCACTAGAAACGGTCGCTTTGGTCGGAATCGGTCATAACGACTTGGGATGAGGTCGTAGGCTTTGAGCGGTGCTCGGTGAGCTCAAGTGTATCTGTGCAATAGAGTGCTCGGATGAGGTACTAGACTTTGAGCGATAAAGTCGTATCGTTGTTGTATGTGGTCGTAGCAAGCTAGCGTTGGTCGTAGCTTGTGTCTGCATGGTCGTAACGAGCTTTGTGATGGTCGTGACGGCATGCTGTGTGGTCGAAGGAAGCAAGGAAGTCTTCCAGGGTTTCGACCACTTCTTGTCTTGTGCTTTCGGGTGGTCGTAGGGGATTTACGACCAGGTGTTGTGCTGTGATACTTGTGCCGATTGATGGTCTGTGTGTATTGTGCGGTGCTATGTGATGGTTTGCTTGTCCGTGTGGTCAGCAGGACTTGAGCTATTTCATGGTGAGGTGGGAGGACCGTGACTAGGCACGGAGGTGTTGAGGTCCGACGGTCGGAGACGCCAAGATGATCGAGGTCGTGAGGTGGTTGCGAGCCGAGAGACGAGGAACCGTGAGTGTAGCTACCGTGATGGTCACGACGTGCAACGACGTGGAGGACCAGGACTAGGCTCAGGGAGGAGCTGAGGTTCAGATGGTCGGGAGGTCGGGTGCAGTCGTTGTGTGGCGAGATGGACCGGGACTAGACTTAGGAGAAGTCTAAGTCCAGCCGGTCGGAGGCTGGCGCAGTCGGCTGTGGTCCAGTCAATCGGAAGGCAGGCTCAGTTGTGGTGAGGCATGGATGGTTGGGATGAGACACGGGCTGTGTCGGGGTCCGTAATCGACCGAGTGAGGTGCCAAGACAACGAGGTCTCAAGTAGGTGCAAGTGTAGACAGGAAGGCAGTGGGAGGGCATTTTGGAGAAATGCCAAAGCTGCAAAGGAAGCTGTCCCTCTGGTAAAGCACCTGAGAAAAGAAGTGGATTCAGTTGGCGCTAACGGGCAAAGTGCGGGTCTGTTGGGATGGCAGGCAAAGCACTTTGGTTAGCGGGTAAAGTGAGTGATAAAACCCGGTGTTAGGTGGGGTTTACGGGTTATCCCCAGTGTGGACTAATGGATGGATCCATTAGGGTTAGTCTCGGATGCGAGGCTATAAAAGGGAGAGGGGAGGCAAGAGTTAGGGTTGAGTTGTTGGTACTGAGCCTTGGAGGCGCCCGCCTCCCTCCCTTGGGAGTTTATCTGTGTGTAGCTCTAGGGTAGAGCTTGCCTCCCGGAGGGAGTGGTCATTGAATCTTCCATGAATGCAATCATTCATCTCTCTGCCTCTATTTGAGTTGTGTTATCTGTTTATTGTTTGGATGATTTGATTGCGGTTTCTCCGTTCGTCCTCTTCTCTCGTGTTCTTGGTTATTTCTTGTTCTTGGCCTTGTTCTTGTTGATTGCTCAATCGCGGTGACATGTGGGACTCGCCCAAGCTAACTTGGCTAGCTTTTACCCACGAGCGTTCTAATTAACAACTTCGGTCCTTGACCTTGTTTTGTGTGCTTTTGATCAAATCACAAAAGGTCTCAATCGCTTGATATGTTTTCAATTGAAGATTGGAATAGCTTCTTGAGACGTTAAGCAATATGCACACAAGATTTCTTGGCGAGCAAGTTCTTAATGGAAAGATATTTGAAGTATGGATCTTACGATTGAGCGCCTCATTGCTTCCTCTGCTTTGAGTTCGACCATCTCTTACATTTCGTACTTTCGGCAGAGAAGTCATGACTTCTTGGGATTTTCTCACCGAGGATGTGTTCTTGCGGTGTTTAAAGTCCCATGACCGAAAGATCCGTGAATCGAAAGATATACAGAAATCGGATCTTGCGATTGTGCGCTTCACTGGCATCCTCTGCTCTGTTTTCGTCTTTGTTCTATTTAGACCATCTGCTTTCTTTTGCACTGGTTTCCGATTGCTTGATGGTTGTAGATCTCGTAGTTGTGTGCCCCCACGGTCTCATGAGGTGTCTGCGACCGCAGTCGGTTACAGGTGCGAGTTGGTCTTCAACCGCGTTGATTGTACGAACATGTCATTGGCTTACGACCACGTATTCACTGGTTGGAATCTTTTGTCGGCTAGGGTCAGGCTTCGATCACTGTGTGAATTCTTGACGTGAGATCGTTCTGTTTTTGTGGTTGAAGTCTCCAGGTTGATTGACTCAAGAATCACTAGATATCCGATTTTGAGTCTTGGTGGTCATACGCTCTTTCACCGCTTTCAGTTTTTGACAACACAGTAACTACTGTGTTGTCCGTTGTCGGTTTCCTCCGTCGGTGGATCTCGATCGCTCGAACTGTCTCTAGTTGCTTCGACCACAGCAAGGAGTCGACTACGCAGAGAAGTTTCGATCACTCTATTCGGCTTCTACCACGTCGGTCGTTCGACCACCTGTTGGTCTGCGACCGCGTGTGTTCGACCAGAGAACTGATAGCTATCGACCGTTTGGCTCGATCGACCACGAGTTGGCGTTCGACCATAGCAGAAAGTCGAATGAATACACAGTTACTTTCCGACCAGTTCTAATTCAGGTGTCGGTCTGGTTTACGGTTCTCCAGTGAACATTCGATCTTCGTCTTCATAGCTTGGTAGCTATTGGAGAAGGAGATTGTGTGAATACTGGGAAAGTTTTTTAAGGCACCATTAACCCCCCCTCTGGTTGCCAGTTCGGTCCTACACAACTATTATGTGTATTTGACTTTCCTGGTTCATGCCGAATTGCACATCCTGCTTGCCTACGTGGCTCCCAGCTCCCTGGCTCTTTGTTGCTTTCTATCATCAGCAGCTGCATGCACTAGTTCTTTTGGACACCTCCCACGCGCATATGTTTTTTCTCTTTGGGCGATGCTTGTTTTCTCATGAGCTATTAAGCCTGGCACCATATTACACGCATAATATTTACTTACCATGTCGTCCTTCCTTACATTCCTCTCGGCACAAACAAGTAAGCTTGGCACCATAGTACACGCATAATATTTACTTACCATGTCGTCCTTCCTCACATTCCTCTCGGCACAAACAAGTATTTCTCCAACTAGGAAAGAATTAACACCACTTGAGGCGTTTATGGTTTTTAGGCCTGTATCACATTCCTTCAAGGCCACCCAAAGATCACAGGGATCTCTGATGCATATGAGCTCCAAGACCAATTCGACACATATGTGGTTCCTGATATAGATCAAAACATATGCCCTATTTGCAATAGGAGCATACCAGTCTCTATTCAGGACAGTCTGCATGTCCCTAGCAATGAGGTGATCTTTAACTTCCAACTCCCAGTAGAGGTAGTTGATGTTGAAAATTAAGTGGTTTTAGCAATTTTCCCATATTAACTCCAAATTTAAGCATATACAATAAAGCATATATCCAAATATACAAAAATGACATGAAAATAAAGCAATTATCTCTCAACACAGATAATGAATTCAAGTCATTTAACCAGGACTATATGCTAAACTGAGAAAGACAATAGACAATTAAAATCTGCATAATGCACAGATTAAGTTGTGTTAATTTGCTCTCAGGTGAGAAGTTGCACAACTTCTCCAACTTGGCCTTCTTCTACTCTTGTCAATGTATCAATAATTAAAGTGACAATCCCTTTATATTATGCTAGTTTGCCCACTTGAATATTACCTCAGTGTAGTAACAATGTCAATAATGTGTAGATTCAACAAGTTTTGGTAATAATCAGAAACAAGTAACAAGTATGAGCTACAGCAGAACCAACATACTTTCAGCAATAACCAAATAGCAGTAAGCAGCACCAAATAAGTGAATAAGACTAGCAATTGACAAAGCAACATACTACACTCAACTGAAGTATACAACTAGCAACTAAGAAATCAAACAAGCAGAATATTCCTAGACAGTCACTGTGATTTCAACTTTGACAAATTTCCTCATTGAGTAATCTTAAAAGCCCACAATCTATCATGCTCACGCAATAGTCCTCCTAGTGCCAACAATCAATCACTTATTCAGAGATAATGAACAAATGTACTAGTACGGCTAACTAATGCACAAAAGAGTTAAAGGATGTAAAGTAAAGCTCATAGTGCAGTGACAGTCCAAGCCACTGAGAAGGCCGATAGGGGCAAGGCTCATCACAAGATGATGTCCTAGAAAACTAATCACTGTTGTATCCTAAAAATTGTCGGAGAGGTTAACAGAGATACAAACCGAACTTCACAAATCAGTACTCACCAAATTGTGAAGCCAAAATACAGGTGTTGCCGCACAAAGCCAACTCAATCTCCAATCGGATGAAGCAACTCGACCACGGATGAACAACCACTGCAGGTCGACCACGATAGATCAACTATGGCAAGTTGACCACAGCAAAATGACCATGGCAGAACAACCACAGCAATTCGACCATAGAAATTTAACCACGGAAATTCAACCACTACAGAGACAAATAAGGCCAACCATAGCTCAGAAAATCAGTAGAGCCTTGCCGCGTGAAATCACCAATGAGTTCGCCGGAGCAAACTGCATAGGAGATCGGAGAAATCACCATACCTACTCTCAGGTCTGGGTATGTCCTCTTGATTTCTTTCTCTTCTTCTTCCTACCTGGCTCTTCCATGGTTTCATTAATAAAGAGGATGGGGAGATAAGAGATTAGAGTAGAAGGAGGTGGTGCCCCATAATGTTGGACTGAGTCCATCGCAAGAAGAGGAGGGAATCAGTCCAGATCCCCTTCTCACCCAATTTTCTTTTTCTTTCTTCTTTTATTCTGGAATTGAGGGAAATTCTCAAATTGTCTAACAATCCCCACCAATTTACCTCAATTTGCGCCATCTCGAATAGGGTTGAAATAACTTAGTTTTATATACAGTTATTCGACAAGGGTACCTTGTGAGTTTGAACCCAATGCCTAGCAACAAAAGCTATGACTCTACACAGACAACGGAGGACTGCGCCTTGATCCAATGTCTTGGTGTGAGAGCTTTTACTTATTCTGCACTCTTTATATTTTGCACTCTTTATAGGACAGCTGAACCATACCTCTCAGATTGGAACGTTACGGTTATGTTCCCGTATCTTTTCATGAGTATTTAAGAAAACATACATATACTCTCTATTGACCATGACCCCACGATCATACTCACTTAGGTGAATTCTCCAGAGAACTCTGTAGGAAGTTCCCATTGCCATATAAGACATCAAATTCATTGAGAGCTATTGCTCAACCTGCCATACAGTTTAGAGTACTACAGCTTATGGGACCCTAAGGTGTACACTCAGTCTTTTACAGTTTGTTCATGGGATCTCTGCACTTGTAGGTTAGGTTATCACTGTTTAAGACCATCAAACAGGTATAAGCCCCATTCCCTTTGATGCTGCCAGAATGACCTTGCACGCCATTCCATTAGTGAAAGCATCTACTAGATTCCTTTTGGACTGGATGTATTCCGCAGTGATTACACCAGTCTCTCTAGCATGCTGAACTGACTTAAGTCACCTCTTAGTGTGTTTCAAGGACTTCATATTGTCTTTCCTACTCTTAATCTTAACTAGAACGGTTTGGTTATCGCAGTAAGTTAAGACAGCTCGAATTAGTTTTCCATATCGATAGGTCGAAAAGTTCTTTAAGCCATTCCACCTCTACTACTACTGAGTCAAGTGCTACTAGCTCAGCCTCCATGGTAGACCGTGTAAGAATAGTCTATTTAAAAGACTTCCCCGCAACAGCCACACCTACTAGAGTGAATACATAACCACTCGTAGCATTCATGTCATTCGAGTCACTGATCCAATTAAAGTCACTAAATCCTTCCAGGACTATCGGATGGCCATTATAATGTATCTCCAAATTCTTGATTTCTTTTAGATACCTAAGTACCCTTTCTAGTGCTATCCAATGATCATCTCCTGGATTAGCCGTGTATCGGCTCAATCTGCTTACAGCATATGAGATGTCAAGCCTCGTTGCACTAAAATACATCAAGGACCCAATTATTTGAGAGTATTTAGGCTAGTATTTTCCATGTCCAGTGTTTTTATGTAGTTTAGTATTTGGATCATAGGGTGTGGCTACAGGCTTAGCATCCATGAATCCAAGCGATTCAGGATCTTATCCATATAATGAGATTGTATTAAAGTAATCCCATTCTCGCCCTTTATTAGCTTGATGTTTAAAATAACATCAGCTTCACCTAGGTCTTTCATATCAAAGTTTTGGGAGAGGAACGACTTAGTTTTATTGATTACATATATATTGGTCCCGAACAATAGTAGGTCATCCATGTAAAGACAGAGGATGACACCTTCACTCTCATTAAAATCGATAATGTATGCACTTATCGGCTTCATTAACACAAAAGCTGACCGAACTCAACGTATTATCAAATTTCTTATGCCATTGCTTGCGAGCTTGTTTTAGACCATACAGGGATTTAACCAAGCGACATACTTTCCTCTCTTGCCCTTTAGCCATAAAACCATCAGGCTGTTGAATGTAAATCTCCTAATCCAACTCTCTATTTAGGAAAGCAGTATTAACATCCATTTGATATACATGGAATTTACATGTAGCAGCTAGCGCCGAAAGCACCCGGATTATGGGTAATCAAGCCACAGGCGAGTATGTGTCAAAATAGTCTTCACCCTCTTTTTGCGTAAAACCCTTAGACACTAATCGGGCCTTGTACTTTTTAATAGTACCATCAGGTCTTTGTATTCTTTTAAAGATCCATTTACAGCTCACTGGCTTATATCCATTTGAAATATCAGTAATCTCCCAAGTTTCGTTAGCTATGATGAAATCCATCTAACTACGGACTGCATTCTTCTAGTACTCCGCATTTAGAGACGTGAATGCCTCTGAAAGGGTACATGGTTCATCATCCATGAGGTAGGTGACAGAGTCATTGCCTAAAGACTTTTTAGTCCTTTTTCTCTTACTTCTTCTCAACTCCAATTCAGGAGCTGTGTCATCCACACTAGGAGAAATAGAGTGTTAATAAGAACCATCAGGAACAATGACTTCATTTGCTTTTATAGGAAACACATTCTCAAAGAAAGTCGCATCACAAGATTCCTTAATGACATTATTAGCTATATCATTAACCTCGGATTTGACCACTAGAAATATGTATGCTGTGTTGTGATGGGCGTATCCTAAAACGACACAATCAACAGTCTTGGAACCAAGTTTTCTTTTCTTTGACAAAGGCACATGCACTTTTGTAAGACAGCCTTAAGTACGAAGAAAGGACATATTCGGTTTTCTCCCCTTTCATCCTTCTAAGGTGTTTCTTCGTTATTGCAAAGAGGCACCCTATTCAGGACATAATTAGCTATGAGAATTGTCTCATCCCACCATGAGTTCGACATACCTAAACTCTGTAACATAGCATTCACCAAGTCACAAAGAATCCGGTTCTTATGTTCGGCTACTCCATTTGATTGGGAAGAATATGGTATAGTAACTTCATGAATTATTTCACCTTCTTCACAGAATTAGGAGAATTCCTTATAATATATTCACCTCATCGATCCGATCTCAACCATTTGATTTTCTTCTAGTTGATTTTCCACCTCAGCCTTGTAAATTTTAAAATGTCGCATCATCAATGAGAGTAAATAAATAACACTTGCCACCTTTAGTTAAAATGCCATTTATCTCACAAAGATCATAATAGATTAACTTAAGTGGAGAAGTGTCTCGCCTCTCAGCACTATGGAAAGGTTTTTGAGGCTACTTCACTTGCACAAACACTTCACATTTTGACCCCTTCTCATACTTATAACTTGAATTAAACTCATTTTGCTTATCCGTTCTACGGCTTAAAAAATAAAATGGCATAAATGAGAGTGCCAAATATCATAAACTTTATTGCAGTGAATAACATTAAAAATATTTGGATTATTGAAATCAAGAATGTAAAAGCGGAACATACCTCTGCTTTCATAGCCTTTTCCCACAAAAGTATTAAATTTGGTTAACCTGACACTATTAGACTAAAAAACAAGCTTTATTTCTTGCCTACAAAGCATGGACCCGCTGATAAGATTACGGGACATTGCAGGTATATACAGTACGTCTCCAACGATAAGCGTCTTGCTAGAACTGAGCTTCATGCAGACCTTGCCAATCTCATATACTGTAGCAGTGAAGTCATTGGCCATTATGACGGAGCCACCAGCGTCACCCTAAAATGAAGAGAAACATGAACCATTAGCATAGATATGTCTAGTTGTACCTATATCAATCCATTAATCAATTGATGAATTTGCCATAAAGGTCTGAGGTACATACCCATCTGAGACGAGACTGGTTATAGCCACATTGGCTTCTACCTTACTCTTGTGCTGATCTGGAGATGGTCCTTTATCTTTACGATCACGGCACATGTTGGCCTTATGGCCTTCTTTGCCACATACATAACAGGTAAAGATCATATTCTTCTTCTTCATTATCTGGGTCTTAGGCTTGTTCTAGGGATGATTCTTGACTTTCTTTCCATTGCTCTTAATGTTCTTGATTTACACTTGGTGAGCTTGAACATGGGACTTCTCATCACTACTGGCCCCAGCACGTCCCTCCACATTATTTACAGCTAATAATTCATTGATTTTCATCCATTCATTGGTTGTTAAGTTATCGGTGGTAACTTAGGGTTTGGCGGATGATTATTTGTATGACTTTTGTCTGATAATTTTTATTTTTTAGTTGCAATTTTGTATTTCTTGAGTTATATGATATAATTTAGTGGTAATTGTTATGAATAGAGGACTAAATATTTTTAAGATTATTCTATGATAGAAAAGAAAAAATGTGAGTGCTCTCGATCCCTTATTTGCTTATCTCCCTCCTAAATCCTAATCCCCTCGCACTGTCTTCTCGCCCACAGAACGCACATCCGCGCTGCTTCACTCCGAGCCACGGCCATGGAGCTCGCCACCGCCGCCGTCACCTCCACTGCCCGTGCCCACCACGGCCACAGCCGCTTCTCCTCTGCCCGCACAGTCTCATGGGCTAATTATTCCTCTCTCCCTTCCTCCTCCTCCGCCCGTCAATTCACCTCCTTCTCCACGTCCGCCTCCACATCGCGAGCCCAGAGGAGGCGAGCCCCCGTCGCCTCGGCCGCCGTAGAGCTCAGCAAGGCTGCCGCGGGGGGTGGCGACTCCGTCCGTGTCACCAAGACGCTGCAGCCCGGTTCCAGTGTTAGCCCCGCCTCTCCGTAACTAATTGTCTCTCTAATTACATATGTGAATTGGAGAGCTGTAGTGGTTCTTCAGTTGGGCTTTGCTTGTCTCAGTTTGGCGCAATGAGTAGGATGAATTCATGCTTGATTCTCATCGCCGTGGTTGTGCTGCTTCGCAGGTTAAGTTCAGCGTGGAGGTGCCGCCCTCGATATGCCAGGAATGCTACCAATCCACTCTCCAAGAGTACGCACAGCGTTTCAAGGTGCCATTTCTGTGCGAACTCCTATATATAACCAAACGAAACACATTCATACCCATGGACAAAGTTGATTAATTTGCAAAGCTAGAAGGCTCAACCAGAGATTAGTCTTCTCCTAAAGTTTAACGGGTATATGTTTTGTAATCATGTAGAAGCTGGCAATGTCAACCCATATGTGCAACGTGTTTGCCGCACTGCTTAGCACTGATAGCCCTTTCTGTTTGAGGCTTTGTTGCAAGTGCTCAACATTCTCATAAAAATTGAGCCCTGGTATCTTTTTTTGTATAATTGAGATTCAATGTATTTGTGAATTGGAAATACTCAAGTCATCTAACATTTTCAGCTTGCATCCATTGACGCAAAAATTCATAATCAATTTGTCATATCTAGACCACTCAAAAACCAGAGAATTCCAAAGTGGGAAATGAGATATATCTGCAAGGTTTTGTCAAAGAAGGATGGTGTCCCTTACTGTGTGATGCTCTATATTCTACAGTTTACACTAAGGTTCCTGTTATTGCTTCTTATCAGGTTCCTGGATTTCGGCCTGGAAAAATAGTTCCAGAGAACATTCTTATAAACTACGTAGGACCGCAACATGTACAGGATGCGACAATTGAAGCTATCTTAAGACATACACTTCCTCAAGCATTGTCCTCGGTACTATTTAGATAGCACTACCCTGATGTTTATCACAATGAATTCTTTATTTCGAATCATTCATGACAAGCAAAATGTACATCTGCTAACCTGTAGTTTTGTTGCATCACTATTCATCATAGTGATGTTAAAGTTGAATATCGTGAAATAGTGGCATGCTATATTGTTGTTAACTCTGAGAAGATCATCAGGCATCATCACTGTCTAATAATTTGGGCTGAAATTTTGCTGTGAACTTTTTTGTACTGCATACATCACTATCTCTCTTTAATGGTCCAATCGCTTGCTGAATCATGACTTTATCCCACTCAAAAGATATTATATGCTATAATGAATTTACTATTACATCTGTCCAGCTAATGTCTTCTTTTTTGTGTGTTTTAGGTAGAGGACAGGGCATTAGAAGATTCTGTACGCATTCTTACTAAGTTTGAAGATATGAGAAATTCCTTCTCTCTCGAGGATGTGTTTAGGTAGACAGTTACTACTGTCTAGATGTCCAACTTAACTCATTTTTTGCACTTGTTTAAAAATTTGGTTTGTTGACATCAATAAATGTGTTCAACTAAATTTACTGTAATGTAATTTCGAGGTCATATCTTTCTGTTTATGTCAAATTTTTCTCAGATATGATGTTGCTGTGGACGTTGCCCCTGAAGTCCAATGGTTATCAGAAGACAAATATAAGAACCTCAAAGTGGTTGTTGAAATAGATGAAATTGTTGATGCCAAAAAGGCAGCCGAGATAGAGCTTAAGCGTCGTCATAAAGCTCTGGGGTTACTTCGAATAGTGACTGTCAGAGGCCTGCAGGTAACTTCTTATAGTTGCTCTAATATGTAATAAACTAATGACACCTTTAGTATCAGTTAGTGGCAGTTGTACCCAGGGATCTGATTCATGTATTGAAGCAATCTCAGGCTCAGTCTTAACCTAAGGACCCTTAATGAAGGATTACTAATAAAACACTTACACAAATTTTACGCAAGAGCTAAAACTCCTTGGGTTAAGCAGCTTTGGGTCTACTCGAATGTGGTTCCTCATGCATCAGGTTTCTGTGAATCCTTTTGGTGGAAAGATGTCATGAAATGTATTACTCAATTTCGTGGCATAGCAATGTGGAAGCTGGGCAACGGTCAAGACATCGTATTCTGACTGCTAGTACGCAAACATTCTCCGCATCAAATTTCCGAGATTGTTTTCTTTCGCTTCTTATCAAGATGTTTCAGTCAAAAACTTCTTGTAATCCTCGGGGCCTCATGAGCAATTCCAGCTTCCCCTCTCAGAGGAAGTGTATCAGGAATACTTACAATTGCTGGACGTCACAAATTCTGTAGCAATTAACAATGATGTGCCAGATCAATGGACTTACATCTGGGGCAGCTCTACGTATTCATCGCAGAAATGGTACACTCAATAGTTCAATTCCTTGGCAACTCTTCCGGTCTATCCACTGGTTTGGAAGAGCAGGTGTATCATAAAGCAAAAGGTCTTTGCTTGGCTTCTTTTAATGGATAGGCTCAATACAAAAGACATGCTAAGAAGGAGAAACTTCAGCCTTGCTGGCGACGCCCATTGTGTGCTATGCACCTCTCAAAGTGTTGATACTGTTAAGGATAGAATAGGAAATAGATTATTTGTTTCCTTATATGCCTCACATTCCATATCTGTACATGGCTTGTACTCTCTATATATATTGCCCTTTGGGCCTCATGAATATACACACAATATTCATAACATGGTATCAGAGCAAAGTCTCTGATCTATTTCCGCTGCTCCGACGTCGCCCGGGTTGTGCCCGGCAGCTCCGTCAGTAGCCGCCGCCGCCGTCTCGCCGGTCTGCCGCCGCCGCCGCCGTCTCACCGCCGGTCTGCCGCCGCCGCCGTCTCACTTGCCGTGCCCGCCGCTGACCGTCTTCGTCAGGCTTGCCGCCGCCGCCGCCGCCGCAGACCGCCGCCGCCGCCGCCGCCGGGTCATCTCCGCTTTGCCGCCCTCGATTCTTTATTCTTGCCGCCGCCGCCGTCGCCGCCGGACGACGACGGCCGCCAGACCGACGCCGCTTCTTCGATCCGACGCCACGGCCGATCCGCCGCCGCCGCTGCCGATCCGACGCCCGCCACCGATCTGCCGCCTCGTCGCCGCCTCGATCCGCCGCCATTGAAGCTTCCACCGCCGCCCTCTGTTGCTTATTGCCGCCGCCAGACGCCGCTTTATCGTCGCCGACGGTCGCCGCCGCGTCTCTCCGCCTGATTCGGGTGGTACGGCCGCATTACCGCCGCCGCCGCTTCGCCGGACGCCGCTTGCCGCCGCCGGCCGCCGCCCCGACGCCGCCTGCCGCCCACCGGCCGCCTCAAGCTCCTTCGCGTTTTGCTCATCGGTGGCTGCGTAGTGCTTGGTTAGACTAGTTTATATTTGGTAAAAAATATAAAAAAAATATTGATCTAACCGCCGCCGCCCGGCCCGCCACATGTTAGACTTCGTTGCCACGTCGCCGCCGTCCGTAGCCGCTCACCGATGGCTTCCGCTTCCATCTGCTGCGATCCCATTTTCGGGAACAAAGCTTCATGGAACGAACTACAGGTTATGGTCTTCCCTCATGGAGATCACGCTTGATGGTCTCCGTCTTTGGGGACATGTTACCGGTGCACGTCCCTCTCCGTCACCGCCGGTTCAGCCTCCTCCTCGGCAGTCTACCTCACCCTCCGGAGCGGATGAGGTCGCTAAAGAGAAGGCGAGGTCGCCTGCCCATCGCCGATGTCATGCGATGAGGCTTTTCAGTATGCCATTGACGCTTTCGAGCGCTGGTGTGCTGATGAGGCCCGTGTTCGTGCCATCCTTGTGGTCAGCGTCGACGACTCCATTTAGCCAGATATTGTTGGTCTACGGTCTACTCGATAGATCTGGGACTACTTGCGTGAGCGATATCAGCATAGCAGTGATGCTCAGTTCTTTTCACTTCAGCGTGAGTTGGAGATGCTTCGCCAGGGAGATTCTTCCGTCGACGACTTCTTCCGAGCTCTAGCTAGTCTCTGGCGATAGCTAGATGAGCTGGCTTCTCCACTGTGCCAGGATTGCCACAGAGTTCAGAAGACGGATCATGATCGTCTTCGATCGTATGATTTCGTATGCCGTCTTCGCCGAGTTTGAGCCTCGCCGAGCTCAATCTGGCGAGTCGCCGCCACGACCGATCGTCACCGAGGCTCTTCGACACTTCGAGTGAGGAGCTTCGTCTTGGGTTAGCGACCTGATCTGCTCCAACCGTGCTTGCCGCCCTTCTTCGACTACACCGACGTTTCCTGCTATGACTACGGTTCCTTCCCAGTGCTGCTTCCGCTCCCGCCTTTGCACCAACCGGAGTTCAATGCAATTCTCGCAAGAACTTGGGCATGACTACCGAGTTGTGCGATGCGAAAAAGCGGAATAAGGCACGTGGGGTGGACGACAAAGGGGCAGGAGGCCCTTCCTTCCCAGTGGGCGCACCACCTCATCGATCTCGGCGAGGGACTCGCTCGGCCTCTCGCGCTCTCTGCCAGCCTCTCACAGCTCCGCGGTTCGCGCGATCTAGCTCGATGTCTCCCCCAGGTACCTCTTGGGTTCTAGATTCTGGTGCCTCTTTCCACATGACACCGGATTCCACATCTCTTTTCGGTGGGACCTCCCGCCTTCCTGTCTCTGCATGCATCGCAGATGGTACTTCTTTGTCTCATTAGTCGTCGGGCACTCTTTTAACTACTGATTTTTCTGTTCCAGCTGTTTCTCATGTTTCCCAACTAACCATGCAGCTTCTTTCAGTGGGACAGCTCACTGATCTTGGTTGTAGGGTTGGTTTTGACTCTCACACTGTTTTGTTCAGATCGACAAACAGGACGATACTTGGGACCGGCCGTGTAGTAGGATCATCGTGGTCTCTACATTCTCGACCGCCTTCATCTTCCGTCCACTTCAGTTGCTCCTACCATGTCTTCAGCTGCTTCGTCTACCTCCACCGCCACTGTTGCCACCACTCCTGGAGTTTTTGCGCAGTGGCATCACCGTTTTGGTCACCTGTGTGGGTCCCGTCTTTCGTCATTAGTTCGACATGGTGTCTTTGGATGTGTTACTGTTGACACATCCATGTCTTGTCAAGGTTGTAAGCTTGGCAAACAGCTACAACTCCCTTATCATTCTAGTGAGTCATTATCCTCTCGTCCTTTTGATTTAGTTCATTCAGATGTATGGGGACCTGCGCCGATTATCTCTAAAGGCGGGCATAAATTCTATGTTATTTTCATTGATGATTATTCCCGTTTTACTTGGCTTTTTCCTATGTCCAACCGTGGTCAGTTTCTTGCGATCTATCATAGCTTTGCCATGATGGTTCACTTTTCGCTGTGATTCTGCTGGCTAGTATTGCTCTAATGCGTTCAGACAATTTCTTTCCGAGCAGGGAACTCTTTATCAGTCTTCTTGTCCTGGTGTCCATGCTCAGAATGGGGTTGCTGAACACAAGCATCGTCATCTGATTGAGACTACTCGCACACTTCTTCTTGCTTCTCATGTTCCGCCACGCCTGGTCGAGGTCGCTTTACTGTTGCATATCTCATTAATATGCACCTCCACCGCTCTTAAGGATGTCGGTCCTATAGGCGTCTCTACTCGTAGTCCTCAAGACAGTCATCTTCGTGTTTTTGGCTGCACCTGTTTTGTCCTGTTGCCGCCTCGTGAGCGCACTAAACTGACAGCCCAGTCAGTTGAGTGTGTGTTTCTTGGGTACAGTTCTGAGCATAAGGGTTATCGTTGTTATGATCCTTCTACTCGACGGATCAGGATCTCACGAGATGTTGTCTTTGATGAATCTCGACCTTTCTTCTATCGAGATTCGGCTCCTTCCACTGCTTCCACCATCGAGACGATCTCCTGGTTGTCTCTTCCTGACTCCCCACCCATTTCCCCCCTTTCCCAGCCTTCTATACCTTCATCTCCTGTGTTGCCTCCTGCAGCACCACCACTTGCTCCTACGGCGCCACCGTCTCGTTTCTCTGGGGTGCACAACTCCAGACGTCCTCGTACTTCACCAGATTCCTCTCCTGGTCTCTTGCCGACACCGACGTCTGCTTCATCTGATGATGCTCCTCGCTATGCTCTTCGTAACCGAGCAACCATTCGGCCTCCTGATCGTCTTATCTTTGCTTCGACAGCTCATGCTCTCTCTGTCACTGAGCCTAGTTCTTATCGTGAGGCTGCTTCTCATTCTGAGTGGCAACTCGCTATGGCAGAGGAGCTTGATGCGCTTCGTCGTACAGAGACTTGGGATATTGTACCGACACTTGTACATGCTCGTCCTATCACGTGCAAGTGGGTGTACAAGATTAAGACCAGGTCTGACGGTACTATTGAGCGCTACAAGGCTCGTCTTGTGGCTCGTGGTTTTCAGCAGTAGTATGGTCGTGATTACGACGAGACGTTTGCTCCTGTTGCTCATATGACCACTGTTCGCACTCTTATTGCGGTTGCTTCTGTTTCTTGGTGGTCTATCTCTCAGCTAGATGTTAAGAATGCCTTCCTTAATGGCGTCTTGCATGAGGAGGTTTACATGCAGCCACCACCCGGGTATTCTATTCCAGATGGTCATGTCTGTCGTCTTCATCGTGCTCTTTATGGTCTCAAACAGGCCCCTCGTGCTCGGTTTGCGCTTTTACCTCGATGATCACCGTTGGTTTCACCGCGGTGCCCATGATCCTGCTCTATTTATTCATGTCTCACCTCGAGGTAGGACCTACTCCTTCTATATGTGGATGATATGCTCATTACTGGTGACGATCCCTCATTCATCACATATGTGAAGAAGCATCTCAGTGAGCAGTTTTTGATGACTGACCTTGGCTTGCTTACATACTTCCTTGGGATTGAGGTTTCTTTCACGCCTGAAGGTTACTACCTCTCCCAGCAGAAGTATGTCCAGGATCTTCTTGATCGGTGCAGTCTCGACCGATACTCGACTTCCGAGACTCCTATGGAGCTCTCTTGACTTCGAGCTCTTGATGGTGATCTTCTTGAGGATCCTACTCGTATCGCCATCTTGTTGGGAGTCTGGTATATCTTGTGAGCACTCGTCCTGATATTGCTCATGCTGTCCATATCTTGAGTCAGTTCATGGCTTGTCCTACTCATATTCACTACAATCATCTTCTTCGTGTTCTTCGCTACTTGCATGGGACCATCTCTCGTCGCTTATTTTTCCCTAGCTCCACCTCCCTCCAGCTTCAGGCGTACTCTGATGCGACCTGGGCTAGTGATTCTACTGATCGTCGTTCTCTTTCTGCTTACTGTGTTTTTCTTGGCTCCTCCCTGATTGCCTGGAAGACAAAGAAGGCATGCAGCTTCCGCTCGAGTGCAGGGTGAGTTGAGAGCTATGGCAGCTGTGACAACAGAGAATACTTGGTTGAGATGGCTACTTGCAGATTTTGTTGTACCTATGAGGGGACCTACGACTCTTCTGACTGACAGTACAGGAGCTATCAACATTGCCCGTGATCCAGTGAAGCATGAGCTCACCAAGCACATTGGTGTGGATGCTTCATACACTCTCTCCCAGGTGCAGGAGGGTGTTCTTGCTCTTCAGTTTGTGTCCTCAGAGTTACAGATTGCTGACTTCTTCACGAAGCCACAGACTAGGGCACAACATTTGTATTTTCTCTCCAAACTCAGTGTGTGTAATCCACCATGAGTTTGAGGGGGGTGTTAAGGATAAAATAGGAAATAGATTATTTGTTTCCTTATATGCCTCACATTCCATATCTGTACATGGCTTGTACTCTCTATATATATTGCCCTTTGGGCCTCATGAATATACACACAATATTCATAACAGATACCACTAGTCATCTCTTCTTTGACTGCTCCTCTGTTCAATGCTGGAACGAAATTAGTATTCAATGGTCTCTGCATACAGTTATCTCTTCAAGGATTTTTAATGCCAGGCAGGCCTTTTTGGGGCACCTCTTCATGGAGAAGTTTATCTTGACCACCTGGATTATTTGGAAGATCAGGAACGAGCTCATCTTCTGGCAGTAGTACAACTCCTTCAACGACTGGAAAGTTAGGCTTAGATTTGAAGCTTCCTTGTTGAATAGGGTCAAACCAGCCACGTGCATTTTGCTGTCTTCTTGGCTTCACTCCCTCTGATTTCTCTCCCGTCCTTCCTCTTTCTCCCCTCTGTATTTGTTTTTTTCTTTTATTAATATAGCACACTAGGAGCCTCTCCTACTATTTTCTGTAAAAAAAACTCAGGCTCAGATAGATTGCCAGAAACCAGCCAGGTTTCTTGTAATTTCCAGCCACTATTATTTTGTTCCCATTTTCTTTGTGTTCTTCTCATGCTTTTGTATTTCCGCAGTCTTAAGATGTATATACTCTTTATCAAAGTTGGCTTAAATACCCAATACCGGCCATCACATGCCATGTCATTGAGGACCAGTATGACTGGTAACTGGCTGGTTCTCAAAGAAAAACTGAATCCTGGTTGTACTACCTGTACCAAACAGATTCAGGGCCTTCTTGGTATTTCACCAATATGTTGTTTTCATTTACTGTAATGTTTCCTCTGGTAATGTTTTCATTTACAGTAATGTTTCCTCTGGTAAGATCATGATCGGATGTTGTTGTGGGTGCTCTTTTATTTTTTGCATAAATCCATTCTTTCAACTGATGGGTTTTGTAAAACCCCTATCTTCTTTATATACATGATGTAAATGTAGAGTCCGGTGTTATGTATTTCCTTGTCAACGTCAAGCAGTCTTATTTTCAGAAATATAAAATGAAGGATATATGAACTACTTGCTTTTGTGAAGTTGGTGTGTTGAATTAAATGCATTGTCTTTGTAAGCAACTAAGCATCAGTGAATATTGTTACATTGTAACTTCATCCATTTATGGATATATGTAGGTAGGTGATCTGGTGGTACTAGATATATTTGCAGAAAGTATTACCAGTGATGGCTCTAAAGGTGAGAAAATTCCATCAGCCGAGAGTACAGGTTTGTTGACTTTTCGCACGTCTGCTTTTTATATTGTTTTCAAAACTTTATTGTTGACCAATTATGACTTGTCCACGTTAGAAAAATGAGATGATAATGTTTACCTCAAAAGTATCTTGCCTCAAGGTTTTGCTGGCATGCTGCACTTGTTACATATCTTGCACTTTGTTTGCAACTAACTGATGTAGTGATGCGACATTTAGCTCCACAAATCCTCAGAATTCTTTTTTGTATACCAAATAGTATGCACACTGCCTATATTTTTGAGAATATGCGGAAGAACCACACGTCATATGAAGATAGAACGAAATTACAATGACCAAGCTACCAAGAAAGGAAAAAACAAACAAGGAAGAGAAACAAAGGTGAAACAGAGAAAAAAACAGAAAAAAAAACACACAGAGATCAGGAAGTCCTAAGTGCCAGAAAAGTGAAATTACCCTACAATTTCTGGGAGGTCTTGGTACCTGGTTCTGAATAGTTGTCCACCACTCCACGAAACTGCTGTTAGATTGCAGAATCAGCCGTTGGCAAACTACGGCTTACATTTCCAGCTTTTTTGAAATCACAGTGCTGTATTTCTTTCTCATGCATATCTTTATGGTTTCCAGGTTTTCACTTGGACACTGAGGAAAATAATAACCTTGTTCCTGGATTTCTCGGTGCACTAATTGGGATTCGTCCGGGTGAGACTAGATCATTTCCTATTCAGTTCCCTGAGTCATTTGAGCAAGAAAGTCTACAAGGTGTCCGTGCTCAATTTACTGTGAGTGTCACTCCTAAAGACCACATTACTACCTGTGTACTTCATGCTTGTTACTGATCACATTACTGCGTGTCACACTCAAATTACAATATCAATTATTAATACTCCAGCCATTCACATATGTATGTTGATTTGGTCATTGCATGCTCACCAATTGATTTGGTCATTGCATGCTCACCAAGGCATAATTCTAAGTTTTATATTAGCTTTAAAATTATAACACTTCAGAATTACTTTTGAGTTTTGACAATAAATCTATTACTATTATTTTCATGTGGCAAATCTAGTATATTAGTGCTCAAAGTTTGAGAAGTTTGACTGCACCGATTCCACGGTGATATATTTTTTTGTAGAAAAAGGTTGTACGTCATTAGTTCCAACCATTTATCTGGCACCCGAGGTGTTCATTCCAATTTTCGCTGTATTCTGTAGGTTGTGTGTAAAGAACTCTTCTACAGGGAGTTGCCAGAATTGGACGACTCACTTGCTGGAAAGCTCCTTCCTGGATGCACTACCATGGATCAGGTTTCTATTTCCATTACTGTAAATTTTGTATCACTTAGTAGTAGACTAGTAGTAATTGAAATCAACATTCTTGGATATGTGCCAGTTGAATATACTTTTCCAAAGCCACTGCCAACTGATATTAGTTCATCTTGTCAAATATTAGCTTTAAATTGTGATGAGCATAATTCAATGATTCATAACTTTCTCAATGTTTTCCAATAGTGATCATCCCTCCTGACTGTTACAGGTTCGAGAACGAATTTTGCAAAGATGTAAAGAAGTGGAAAAAACAGCCATAGAACAAGCAACAGATAATGCAATCCTCGATCAGCTGGGAAAGGTTGTGGACTTGCTTCTGAATAGCCTTTAAATTCTGAAGTCTTTATGTAGGGCAATCATTATCAGAATTCTTTTGCACCTTCTCTCCAAGATCCTGTATGTTTGCACTAATTTTCCCTTGGTTTGTTTAGTTGGTTGAAGTCGATGTTCCACGTGCCTTATTTCAAGAGCAAGGCCAACAACTGTATGGAGCCAAACTTTTGGAACTTCAGGTAGTGAACCAGTCTAGCACCCAATTTAGATTTCGTTTCTTCCTTTCTCAATGTAGATTTATTAATTCCTGCAGGCAGAAAGGAAGCTAGACAAAGAGCAGCTAGCGTCCCTTTCAAGCCAACAGTCAGTCCAGGAGTACCTAGAAAGTGAGAAGGACAACATTACTAGAATTATTAAACAAATGCTGGCTGTTGGTGAAATATTCAAGGCCGAAAATTTGCAGGTAATAATATGCCCAAGGCCAAGGTTTATATTTATGATTCCAACGATAATCATTAGAACCTCCCTGCTTTAGATTTTGAGTCGCACATTTTTATCCGTGTATTAACAACATATAGTGGTGCAGTACTCAACCGAACAGCTTGTCAAGGAAGTTGCAAACTCTGTAGAAGAGTTCAAACGCTATAACCAGGACTACGACGAGGGGAACATCAAGCAACAGGTTTTTAGTTGCTTCGTCTGATATTTCTAATACTGAATTCCTTCAGTTAACTGTAGTGTTGCATTTCTTTCTTGATCTTACTGTCACAAAATTTTCAGTACTAAAATATATACCCCACTTGTTGGTAAACCACCATGAGTACGTCTAGTATCAAGAAGCATAAGACCATGCCAAGGAAACTATCTGTCCTACCTTTCGTTGATTCCACAACTTGAAATTCTTAATGTATGTATGTTCCGTATGTGGGTTGAACCATGCAGGTTCAGGATGTTCTAGAGGCAGCAAAGGTGCTTGAGTGGCTCAAGGAGAACTGCACGATTGAGTACATCAGACGATGATTCTGATGTTACAGGCTCTCCAAATCGTCAAAGATGGCTGACGTGCAAATTTTGTGAGTTACATTGGTCCTACCGGTCAAATGAAGGGTTTTGCCTAACTCATGTGATCGAAGGGTTTTGCCGACAGATGCAATGAAGTTTGTTTTTATTTGTAGCACAAGAAAGAAGTATCATTTATACATAGATCGCAAATTTGCTCTAAATTTGTTATTTATTGGCTATAATTGAACCTGCAACAGATCATTGCCATAATAAATTATTAATAAAAAATGAATGATGCATTCTGCGTCTCCATTTTGCCTAGTTTCCCCCATTCTGGTCTGCATGTGTGGTGCTCCCTGTTTGCCAATAGGCACTGAATTTCTAAGTGATTAACTCCATTTCTTATCTTTTTCTTTCTTTCCACTCTGATGTCGAAGTGCTGAGTCATGCTAAACTAGTAAAATTACCCAGTAAAAGAAAATTTAAAGTAATGTTCCATCTACCGTTTATAGTTTCTTTGGTGCAAAATAGCCAGTACAGTAAATTACAAAGACAAATTTACGCTTTGGTAAATTTCTGATTTTATTTGAGACATGGTTTGCAGGATATGTTCGCGTCAGAGTAACATACCTCTTCGATTTTTTTCCCCATCAATTTTTACTAATGTCGACTGCATACCTTTTAAAAAAAAGCATCAGGTTTGACCATTGTTGACCGACTAATGTCCTAGACAAATCAAAATCTCATGCAGGTACACAATCAGCAGAAATTCAAATCCATGTCCTGAACAAAAGATCGCAACTCGTACTTCAATCTGCCCCTCAGCGTCTCCCTGCATCCCGTCCCAATTCTGCAGAAGTTCCATCTGCCGGATGGCACGCCGGACCGGCCAATTATGGTCACCGGCCTCACCGTTTCCTGCGCCTCTATCCTGGTACGCCTGTCAAATCACTTGTACGTACCCCGCCCGCCCCCACTGCGGCGCGTGCGTGCCTGGACCGGGGATGGACTCGGGCACGGCCGCTGCCGCCCTGAGATCCCCCGGCGTTGCAGCAAGCACCGCAGGGAGGAGCGAGCATGGAGGCATGGAGCGCATGATACTCGGGGCACTCGGCCGCGCACTCTCGGACTCGGTGGCGAGGTTGATCTCAACGTCGCGACGCAACGACTAGTTGTCGACGCCGACGAACTCGCGGGCGGGCGCGCGCGCGCTTGGACGCTTCTGCTTCCTGATGAGAACGGCACGGCTTCTTTCCCCGTTTCAAAACAGTTTATCGGTATTCGATTCGTTCGTACAAATGCTCGTGATAAAGAAATAAACCATAAACCTTAACTGAAAAGAACAAGATAGTGGAGACAATGGCTGGAAAGTGAAGTATAAACTATACGGGCACTAATATAAATGGTGATTAGTCTCCTCGCGAAAAATGGTGATTGATCAAGTTTTACGTGTCAATAAATTATCATAATCTGGGCAAATAGATCACTTTCGGTCAATTATAATTATGTCCATTGTCGATTTTAAATATAAATGAATATATCACGAACATATAATCGTCCACATAACAAATAATCGAAGCGGCATGTCAAGTCCTGCCCCTGCACGATTTTTTATTTTTATTTTTTAATTTTTGAGGGAGGTTCTGTTCAGTTTTAGTCGACGTATTCGCATATCAGGAAACAGAAAAACAGGTACCATGCAGAAAGGAGAAAAAAAACCAAGCACTACGATACAAACAGCACACCCCTCGGCAGAAATGGTCACACAAGGTAAACAACTCTGCAAGGCAACGCATTCAAGTCGTATCAACAATTCCAAACAAAATCTGTGACTATTGTCAGATTTTTCGGGGAAGTTTGAAGCCGCGCAGAGTAGTTTTACTGGTCAGTAACGGAGTCAGGATTTAGTTATATCTCGGGCTCAGTGGTGGAATGATCTAAATTATCTGGGGTAGACCATAAAAATGTTACCCAATTTAAACTGAATTTACCCGGACTGTATACTAGATATTTTTTCACACCCTGAACTGAAACTTACCATGCCCGGGGTGTGGCTCCGCCCCTGTTACTGGTCATACAGTATTATGGATGATTACAACCAACATGTATAGATCTTGAGTTGTACTTTAAGAGCCACAAATCTGTACATTTTAACAAGAACATGCGTAGCTTTCACTCACTTTCCAGCGTAATTTCGGTTCATTTGAATTACACCCGAAGAGTTCAATAACAAGCGCATACATGTCTGTTAAAACGCACAATAGCAATGGTCAAAATGCTTGCACATACTGCGATGTCCTTTTACCAAATATGCAATTTTCCTTAAGGCAAAACGCACAATAGCAATGGTCAAAATGCTTGCACATACTGCGATGTCCTTGTACCAAATATGCAATTTTCCTTAAGGCAACCAGATTTTCCAACATAACATCTTTGCTTTTGTTGGACTTAACTTAATCACCTCCTTCATCAGTTGCTTTAGATTACCTTTATCACCTCCTTCATCAGTTGCTTTAGAATGCTTAGGCCTGTTGGGTTGATCTCAGGCTAACTGCCGCCCGAGAAATCAGGGAGGAACTCCTCCACTCTCACGCGCCCTGATCGGGGGTGCTACCAACCGTAGTGGTTTCAGTCCCGGTCACCAGCGCTATAAAAAGAAAATAGGGTTTAAGGCAGGCTTGACAGTCAGTTGTTCAAGTCCAAAACCGACCCGCACAGATCCGATCTATTGCTAGCGCCCAGGTGAACGAAGGCCGGCCATCCTCCGTCCCCGTACACGGCGTCATCTTCACCGACGCCAGCCAAACGACCTCTCCACCGCCGTCACCGACGACCCTCCACTGCCACGACTCCTACCACCTCAGGATGGCATCTTCGAACTCAGGTACGCACTCACGCTCCTACTTTAATCCTTTACCTAGGTGTTCTTGATTTGATCTAGGGATTAAGCCTTATATTGATGTTAGACTTAGATCGATTTACTCACAAGGCCTACCTCTTAGTGGTGATTCCATAAGTGTTTGATCCTCTTGGCATGAAATAGGATTTTGAGTATTTCCTAGAAACTCACTGTATTGAGCATGTGGTAAATCACCACCGTCGCCACCCATGTCATCCTCCCAATCAGATTCTTGTAGGGTTGATCCTGGAGCAGCTATGATTGGAGTAGGTGAATCTGCTTAGAGATTTTCACGTTCTGGAAAAAAAATGGCATGTTGCACTTCTCTGCAACTGCAAGCCTATATGTTTTCCTTTTGCAGTGCTTCCCTTCTGCTGTTTTACCTAAGGTAACTACAATGATATGAATTCATATGACAAATTATTAATTAGTGTTACAAACAAACCTTCGTAAATTTCATATAAATCATCATAATAGGGGAACAATCTATATCTCCACTTCTGCTGTTCCTTCGACAGTTCATCCCACTTTTCAATATATAGGCTAATATTGTTCTACTAGCATACGTATTCAGATTTTAAGTTAGACATAACTTCAACTTAGTTACACACGGAGACGGACTATACTACGTCTTGGACTCTAAGTTAAGATTATTCCTAACACATATAAATCATCATAATAGGGGAACCATCAGGCATCAATATCTCCACTTCTGCTGCCTTCGACAGTTATTCCACTTTTCATCTGGAGCTGTTGGCACTCTCTTGTCAGGATTCCAACCAAATCCACTCTTTGATAAAATAGAGTTAACAATGTTGTGTTCCTTCTTGAGCCTTTGTTCTCTGTCTTTCAGTTGTGTCACAGTGAAATTAGATCCGGGATACTTGGCATTTATCCATCCATTTTGACCACGAAATTTTGCGGCGCCAGCGTACTCCTACATCATCGACACAACAAAGCTGGTTTGACTGTTAGTCCAGGATGCTCGGACTTTTTTCCCTGCAAACAGCGTGTTTTTTTACATGAGTCATCTAAACGAAGAGAACAGAAAATTTTGTTTCCATAAGCAACCTTCATCTTTGATAACAGCGTTGGCCGTGAAAGTGGGTATTTGCTGTTGATTTTTTTAAATATTTCTTTTTCATTCAGAAATATAAAATTATACCTGTATTTTTATTTTTTACAAAAGTAACCCATTGTAGCCTAAACATTGAGTGACTGGACCCTGTCGCCCAACGGCCGAGCTACACGCAGGTAGTAGCACGGACGACAGGTGTTGTCACCCAACCGTTCGGCTACAGCACCTCCTGTCGCCCAACAGTTCAGCGAACTACTACGGTACACTGTGATGAAAGCATCGGACTAATGCCATAATACATTGTGCATAAAAGAACAATATGGCCAGTGGGGGGTTGGTACGGAATGCCTCGAACTACTGCGTTGATCGCGGCCATTTACCCTTCTTTGCGAACTCGGCGTTGTACCCCTCGCCCGTGGCCCTCACCTTGGCCACCAGTTCACGCTTTCTCTCACGCTCCTCTTCACGAGCCTCGTGCTCCCTACACATGCATGCCTCGAGATGAGCCTACGTCTCCCGTCGGATATGGTCACTGCACTCTTTGTCGCGGCGGCACTCCTCCATTCTCTCATGTGGGTCTTAGTGTCCCACTCATCGCAGTCAAGATTCCACTGGTCATGCGGGTGGATATCTTGGTTGATCCAACTACGGTAGGCACATAGCGGGTCCGGAGACTACGGATAGATGGGAGAGGATGTTAGTACCTAGTTGCGGAGAGAAATGTTACGGGAATAAGTTGTAGTAGGTCCTTACCGGCTGCCGGTAGCGGCTCGTGTCCCAACTACTATCGGGATACTCCCATGTGTAGTTTGTACAACCCCAGTAGCGCATGCCAAGGCTGAGCCACTGCTTGGATTTGAAGAACTTGCATCTATCCCTACACCAACAGAGGGGTGACGTCTCCCCCTCGGGTTGTTCTTGCGGCAAGTGCTCGGTTGGAATATTACGATAGGGGTTGCTGCTACAGGGGGCGTCCTTGTGGGGAGGTGTCCTTCTGGTACGCTCCCTTTGTTCGTCGTGGGCTGCAGCAGCCCTTAGAGCATGCGCATCTCATCCCACTAGTTCTCCATTTGAGCGAGGTATTATTGTAGTCGTGATGCAGGAGTACCCTGTTGGGGTAGTACTTAAGTAGTGATGTGGATCGATGGACGCGGTGGAGCATAATTCGGTTGAAGCAAATTTGGCATCTACGATGCACCAGGCCCAGTGAGGAACCGTACTCATGCGTGGACGTTGTCGGGCACAAGTCAACTGACTAGTACTGGAACCACCTAGCGTAGGCCGAACTGGCGCATCACATGATGCGCCATGTAGTCCTCAATGAAGACGTCAAACATGAGCTTCTTTCACGTCAGCTAGTAACCCCGGTCGTGGCAACATAATGAGAGCTCGTTAGGAGCATGGGCCTCCAACGCCTTAGGGGAGTACGGCTCCCAGCGCGCGACGTTAGCCGTAAGGTGGTCGAACTGCTCCCTGAATGGCTCATACGGGTATGTGACCTGCACGTGCCCGAATTGTACCTGCAATGAAAACCAGCTGTTAGATAGGAGGATCCATAATATGAAGAAATTAATCGCAAGAGAGAGTATGCACCTGTCTACGACACCAAAGAGAGCCCATGCCCTATAGAGAGTGGTGTCCTCCAATAGGGATTGTCTGAGGCTAAAGCACTCGAACAACCATAGCTGCAGTAGGAGCGGACACCCCCGTAAGGACCGAGTTCGGCCTCGTCCTGCGACACGCGTCACTGTAAGATCGAGGAGGCCGACTAGAGGAGATAAATATGAGGTTTTAAAATTTCTTTGGCTAAAACCAAGTTTATAATGTGAAAGAGTAATCAAATAGGTTTTGCACAATTAAGGCCTAAATCAACTAGTCTTTCTAAGTGCACCAACAATCTATGTCTATGTCAAAGGTTTGCAATCGTAGGATAATAAACAATCAATTTAATTCTATGAATATAAATCGCTTGAATGTAAATTGAGCATAAGAAAATAAACCACAATGACGCGGTTTCTTTTTACCGTGGTGTTCGAAGACTTACCGATCTCCTCTAATCCATGTTTAGGTAAACCCAAACGAATTAGACCGACTCCACAAATTAAGCCAAACACCTCAATTCCACTAGTGGTGGCTTTTCCCCATTGGGGTAGGTGAGCTCCAACCTTCACACACGATGGGCCTTCTCACAAGCTTCTCTGAGAAGATCACCTAGAACGACGTCTCCAAAGCTGTCTAAGTGTCGGCAACATCCAAGAGTAACAAGTGGGCTTGACTCTCATCATGTGCAACAAATGCACAATCTCAAGTGGATATGAAATCCATCTCTATATGCAACACATGTAACTAGAGACCTCTCTCCTTGCTCACAAGGTACAAAACATGTACAATTGAGAGGAGAATCTCACACTAGCTCAAGAGAGTGAAATGGAGTGCCAAAGATCTTACCCCAACTGGCCACAAGGGAGTATTGATACCCTACATCTCGAAACTAGCCGCTAGGGATAAAAATCAGGATTTTCGGAAGTACCGCAGGCAAAACTCCGCTACTACCATTTTCTATTATAACGGCTAGAAAAATGGCTAGTTTTCTGACCGTTGGCGAGGGGAGCGGAAGTACCAGCCTTAAGCCAGTGGTACTTATGATTCCCCTGTTTTTTAAGGGATTTGGCTCCAATTGCTAGTTTTCTTGTGTGGGGTATAAATACCCCCTTGTGGTCAGTTGGAGAGGAAGTGGTTTAACCCATTTCTATTCCCTTGAGCTAGTGTGAAGCTCTCTACTCAATTGTACATGTGTTGCATTTTTGAGTAAGGAAAGAGGATCTAGATTGCATGTGTTGCATCTAGAGGTGGGCTTAGTGTCCATTTGAGCTTTTGCATTAGTTGCACGTGGTGAGAGTCAATCAAGAGGCTTGACTTATTACTCTTAAAGTTTGTCGACTCCTAGATGGCGTTGAAGGCATCGTGTACAGTGATCTTCTCAAAGAAGGTTGTAAGAAGACCTGGCAAAGTTGTGAATGTTGGCGCTCCCCTACTCGGAGCGGGAAAGGACTACCATTAGTAGATTTAAGGTGGAAGGCTTAATTCGTGGAGTCGATCTAATTAGTTTAGGCTTACCTCAACGTGGACTAGGGGAGACCGGCAAGTCTCCGATCACCACAATAAAAAGAAACCATGTAAATTGTCGTTTGTTTCTTTGTGCTCAATTTATATTCAAGTAATTTACATACATAGAATTAAATTGATTTCTTATCATCCTAGGATTGCAAACCTCGTCATAGCGTAGAATTGTTGGTACACTTGGGTGAACTTAATTGAAATAGGCTTTGTTTGTGCTAAACTAAATTAATTTAAGCTTCCGCATTGTTTACTTGGTTTAGACAAATAGAAAAAGTCTTGAATTGTCAATAATAATTGGAAGAGGTTTTTTAGACCACCTATTCACACCCCCTTAGTCGGCCTCCTTATCTTACAACGTGCCCTCTGTTCCCATCGCCAACCATCACTGGCACCATAACCGGTCGCCATCGCCATGCCCTGTTTGCCTGGTACTGTAGCATCGAAATGTTGAAGACGACTATGCTGAGCGGACCATGGGCCGCACAGCAGCAGCCTAGAACCAAATCCAGCCAAGCCGTCCCATGGGCCGAGCTAGCTCTGTAGCTACACTATTCACCAGCTTGACCCACTTCCATTCAGATCCGACCCATTACTATTCTAAACCCGATCCATCGTAAATAGTATAGATCCACTATACAAACCCGTTACTGTTCACCGAAACCCAATAGACATATATGTACCCATTTTGACCATTTCGAACCCATTTAGACCATTCTAGCTCCGTTTCACCAACCCAGACTCCGATAAAAACTAAACCCATCTTTATTTGGTTTTTCTTATTTTTTTTCCTTTTTATTCTACTTTATTTTTCCTAGCTCGTATTCTTTAGAGCGCAGGGTTATTTACTTGTTTTTTATTTGCGGTGGCACACGATTTCGTTGAACAATCAGTCCCAGAAGCATATCAAGACCCAGAACATTTAGAGCAAGTCGAAGACTTTGAACAACAAGGCAAGTCACATATTTTTTATCATATTGAACCTACATCCTTTAATTATAATTATCAGTATTTTTATTATTCCTTCTTTATGCACTAGTATTTATTTAAAATAGTTATTTAGAATGACACGATAATTTAGCTATGTCCTACCACTAGAAAAGCCCTATTTTATTTGATAGTCATATTCATCTTGACAAGTCTTAATAATAATATATTACTGTAAAATACACCATGATTGATTAGGAAATTCGAATGTTTTACACTACTAAGATATTCAGTGTTTTGTCAATAGAATTACAAAATGATACTAAGGTCAAGGATGATTCGTGGAAAGCCATAAGATGGTTGGAGTCCACGACCTTACTCTAGGGAGGAGGCTATGGTTGGATTGGTGACAATACCGTGGTGCACTGGGTTATTGGTTTGTGGACGGTTGACTCAATGGTGAAGAGTAAGGACTAGAATCTTATACTGAGTAAATAACATAGTGATTGCTCAACCATAGATTTTGACTTGTCAAACCTAGTCTATTAGCTGCTCAAATCAATTGAATATCTACAGTGTGTTGGATTCCAGATGTTGAATAGCCTGCGAGTAAAAGAGTTGGTATGGAAACAGTAAAACTATACATAACAATGGTAGGATCACACGGAGTCAGATTGCACGTTTTCCGCGTTGGCCAGTGGAATACCAATAATGTGTGGGTCTAGTCCCTACTGGATAGAGATTATACAAAGAGAAGAGCAGTGAAAGACTTTATTTTCTCAACTCAGTCACACTAACGGCTGTGTGTCTATTACATGATATTGAGAGTTTGAGAAATCATGTGGATAGAGCTAGGCAATTCTGCAGAGTCAAAATTATCAGCATTCGGATATGTCGTACTTCCGATAAATGAAGCTGTGTTTCATGAGTGATTCAAGTAACAAAGCATAAGTAACTTTAGTGAGATTTTAAATTGGTAATTAAGTTTATTGAACCCCTTTCCTTTAAGAAGCGATAATTAATTAAAAAACATAATAATATTTATTCAAAAGATCATAAATATAGAAGTAATAATCATCTCTAAGATTGCCTTTAGGGCATATCAACGTTGCTGATATTTGGTATTACAAAAAGAATTTATGTACAAGCATTAAGGGTAAGAATGTACAATGTCATAAGCAGAGGAACAAGAAAACTCTATGAAACTACTCAGCCAATTCTTCATTTTTCTTCTTTCAAAGAAGGCTTGGATCTATGGATAACCAAGCCGAATGCTTCTGTGAACTATGTTGCCAATGAAAGAATTCCATGGTCAAAGATAATTTTGTTAGATAATTTTGATGCGATGATTCCAAGTTGTCCATGCAGCTATTATGATAATTTCCTTAAAGCAAGTTAATCTCATTCTTTATCTAGCTTCCTGGATCATGTCTTGCACAGATAGAGAAAAATCCCAGCTAATATGAACCATACGCCAGCATCGTTGACTGAAAAGAGCAGGTGAAGAGGTGCACCGGTAGATAGCTATTTAACAAGTGTCAGTTCAACATGTCATAGAATAAACCAATTTCTACCAAGTAAATAGATTAATCACCCACAGCACAACATGCTAGTGAAATCTAAAGGCAATGCAAAGTACGTCGTGTTCGTAGGAGGCAATGACCAGGCAGCAGCACCACTTCAACCAAAGTAAACAACCCCGGCCAAGCGGCTGTAGGATGGACGTCATATAATTACTCCTCGTTACAAATACATTACAATATATTACCACAAAACAATGGAAAACATCAGAAAATGTCCTCTTTGTCTAATATACCATATTAAGTTAAAGATCATGCCACTATGGTGTGCTCGGAACCGGATCTGTGCCAGAAGTGTGGGAGGATGCGTCTTCCTTGGCAGCTGCAGCTCCACTCCCTGGAGATCCTCCTGTCTTCGCCGCGTCTCTTTTGCTATCCTTCCCTCCAGACCTGACAGCATGGCCTCCGTTCTGCTGACCACTGATTGAGAGTCTTCTATTCGGAGGAGTGCCATTTGTGGTGCCGCCGTTGGACTTGGGGCCAGGTACCTTCTTTGCAGTGACTGGCCTATTGGGGCTCACTCGTGATCCAAATGGCCCTTCATGATCAGTGTTCAGTTGCTGCTCGACATAGCGTTTTTGTTCCTGGGATGTGAAAGTACCAGACAAAGTGAGGAGTTAATATTACGGCGGCGGCAGTCGGAAGCATATGCCAAACATAAAAACAATCTAGGCATTCCATGAAGTGGCGATGTACTGTCCCAAGTTTCATTTTTCCCTAGCTATGATTAGGTATCACAACACAATCCAAATGAGTTGAACTATTCCGTGTAGCAAACCGGCAATTGATGCCAAAGTCAAACGCAAAAGAGGAATGCAATTCTATGATCCAAATGCCAGTTGCAACACACATTCAGCATACTGTAACTTCAAAATATTGACAGAATGCAATAGAGATTTTCAAAAGGCATTCCGTATTCAGGAACCAGTGGCTTCCATATTTAAAGATCAAGTAGCACTCACCCGCATTCTTTTCTTCTCTTCTTCCCTTTCCTGCCTGAGCATGACATACTCATCCAACATAGCTAGAAGAGGCACACCATCGTACATAAAGGACAGACCACGACTCTCTTCCCATGCCCTGGTCTTGGCCACCAGAGTTTCAACGAGTGCTAGAATGAAAACGTTAATTGCATTAGCAGTGAATAGAATAAAATGTATGACCAGCAGAATTAAAGTAACTGTACTCTATAAATTTACCCAAAAGTAACCAGCATAGCTAATAATAAGCCCCATGAACATAAATAGATCTTCCAAGGCATAAAATTATTCACAGCTAAAGCAACATACATCCACTGTTGTTTTTCAAACAAGTACCTGGAACTTTGTTAACAAGAACACGAGCTTTTTCTGCACGTTTGAGATTCAGATGGGCACCTCGGCTTGAGTTATATCTGTTGTCGTCCTGCAGCAGGATTTTTAATTTGTGCGTTAGAAGCTATTTTAAAACCAGCACAGTTTGGTAATATCACTCAAATAATCACAGAATATATGCAGCAGTACTTTTGATTTGCTAAAACCAATTATTAACATACCCGGTTATAATCTTCAAGCCAGCTTTCTTCCTCACACGCAGACATCCATCTTTCAACCTTATCTAATATTTCTTTTCTACTCAATGCTTCTTCCTTTGCTTTTGCTATCTGACCATCCATATCTGCAATCAGTTCTGATGGTTCTATGTTCCCTGCCTCAGTCAGAGCTAATATTTTCTCATGGGCAGCAGCTGTGTCTATTACTATGTGAGCACCGGCATAGATATCTTCCAACTCAGTTTGCTTCTTGAAAGCTATTTCTTTCATCTTGCTGTATTTTAGCTGGTCTAGCCTTTGAACCTCTACCTCAGCCTGAACAATTTGGAAATAAAAAGTAAAATAGGGTGGAAGGAACAATTCATAGCAGGCGGTAACCCTAGCAAATAATTTACAATGTAATCTCACTTGTTCAATTAAATCAAGGGCAAGAGCTCCAGGTGCAGTGACTTCATCTACAGATGCTGATCTGTTGCAGGTGACATGATCAAACATGGTCCTTTCTTGCATGGGGGCATCCATGAGATCCCAAAGATCATAGAGGTTACCAGCAAGCTCTTGAAGCTGAGAATAGGAAATGAAGCATTGATGAGATTGTGCATGTAAAAAGGGGGTGCGCTTCAGATTTTAAGAAGGATTAAAAAATGTGCATTTACCTTGCTTAGCCTCAATTTTTTATCTTTATTAAGTGTGGCTACTGTCTTATCAAGTTTTGACAATGTATCGTTGCTAATGCTCTTACAGTTGTCGGCAATAGAGTCATCTAGACTGGGATGAACTTCAGTCACTGTGCTGAGAAAATCCATTCCCAAAACAGTACAGAGATCATGTACCATGCTTACATACTCGAGAACCTTCTCCAACCTATTGCTCTGCAAACCAATTTTTCATTGGCGGGAATCTTATTAGCCACGGGAAACCAATGATGAAGCTTGGTCAAGCATCATAACTAACATAAAGGGAAGAGATAGACAAATACCTTCTCTTTCTCAAGCTCCTGGAGTTGAGACCGAAAATCTTCAAGCCTCTCAAGTGTCAAATCGTCCTCGTTGACTTGGGGTGTTGCTACCTGTTCACCCACCTCTGTGGTGCCAGCAATCTCACCACATATTTGATCAATTTGTGACTGTACATTAACAAACTCCCTTACCCTCTCATTTTTCTGCTTATTCAACTGCTCAAGTGTTGGTGCTATAGCAGCCAACTGTTGCTTGATTGTCCCTGATGTCTTCTCAGGCTGCATGTATTGAGCATTCTCGATTTTACTTCCAATAATAAAATATAAACATTCAGATGAGGTATCATCTGACTCCTAAGCTAGAAAATCAAATCTCGTGCACAAGACATTCAAGAGGCAAGGAATGTAGTGAGAATTGCCAATTCAGATAAACTTTATAAGTTGGTACCCTAGTTCCCCTAAGTAGGCATAACATTAATATATTGTATCATGCATGTACACCTCAGAGCTACTCTAGGTTGAAATCAACCAATGGTTATCCGACGCACTGACAATATTCACTTACAGTTCTTGCCATAGCTTTTTTTCCAAGGGCAGAAAGAAGCCTGGCAAGTTCAATCTTTGAGTCATCCAGCGCCTGGATAAGGAGAACCCTAGAGTTCGTGGCCTGATCAACTTTCCTCTTGTAAACATCCAGGCACTCCTGATCTAGCTGGTACAGGACCTTGTCGCGGTCCTCCTCGCCCTCGCCAACTTCATCCCATATCAACTACAGTAAAAAGAAGCGTACCACCATCAACTGCACAAGTCAAAGCGAAAACAAAATGTTGCAATTGGTAGAGCACAAATAACAACCGCATACCTGCAGTTTCTGCAGCAAGGATCCGCACGTAATTTCGCCGGCCATCTCAGAACAGAGGAACCTGTAAGGAAGCAGCATCACTTGAGAAAAATTCTTGCTTACCTAATTAAGAAGTCTTAACAGGAAATGCACTTCAAAACTTGACGCCGCTAACGCATAATCAAACCAAACCTCCCCAAACAATCATGTCAGTCTAAAGCAGGCATTAAATCAGCCATGCATCGCAAGTAAGACAACAAAAGCCGGCATTCTTTCATTTCTTGCTCCCTATTACTCATTAATAAACTTATCTCCAAATTATACACTAATGATAATTAATCATAGACCTGATGGCCATACTGACACTGGAACCACCCCATCATTGCCACTAATAAAGACATCTAAACACCTAAACTCTAGGAGGGGATCCCACAGCAAACATTTACATTAAGCCCGGGGAAAATCACACCAAAACCCTCAAATCCCACACCAAGGTAAAAAAAATCCCTTAAAACCGCAAGCTTTGACCGCATTTGACCGAGTAAGAAACCAGCACGCATCCATCCTAGACATCGCGATCTGAGCACGTAACTCTCAAAGATCGATCCCAGAAAAACACACCTCCCCTTCTACCAGATCAATCGCCAACACCCGAACCAGAAGCATACCCCCGCTAAATCCACCTCCCCGCCGCCCAAAACCCATACCGACCCGCGAAACCCCCCGCCCGCACAGCCGCCATTACGCGCCGCATCGCCAGATCTCCGCCTCCGGCACCTCGCCACCAATTCCACAGTGGAGTAGGAGAAAGAAACAGTGGAGTAGGAGAAAGAAAGCAGACCAAAGGCTCACCAGAATACCAGATCACGCGGAGACGAAGAGACGCGCACCCGGAATGCGGGTGGTCCGTGGGTCTAGCGCCCGGCTCCTCGGGGTCCGTGGCCGGAGGAGCTCGCCGCCGAGAGGTGGCGAGAGAGTGAGCGGGGGGGTAGCAGAGACAAGTGGACTGGACTACACTGGTAGTAGTGGCACCAGCTTGCTGCTGCTGCCTCGCCACGGGGCAGCGCAATTAATGGGGGCGGGTGGGGCGGGTGGCCCCGCCGCTGGATGCGATCGGTCGGGGGATCGGACGGTCGAGATCGGCCGTGCCTCGCCCGCGGAGTTTTACCGCGGGGTGTCGTGTCGGTGAAACAAAAAAGGGTACGGGGGGAATATCCATGGTGCCCACATTGGGTAGGGAGCGGGGTGAACGGGGAGCTGCGTAATTCCCCGCGTTAAATTTTGTGTTTGGTGCCCTCGGCCTCGGGGCGTGTTTTAACTAGCGGCGCGGCTTCGCTTATTACGGGCTTTTCTTAATCCGGGTTTCTGGTGGCGTTGACGAGTCAAATCTGACCCGTTGCGTTCTGGGTTCCCCCTCCGGTGTTTTAATTAATTGCGGTTTATAAAACGGGGCGCTCTGGCCCTACCTGTTACCACTGCTAAACAGACGATTTTTCTTCCAATAGCCTCTGCATGGTGATTTTATTCCACCTGGAATAGTATTTTTCTTATTTTGGCCCTTTTTACTCTACTTTCAAAATACTAAAAATATCCCTCCAAGAAACTAATTACAAACACATCCCTTTTCCTAGCGCCGAATGACACTAAGGGTTAATATGGCAGCGCCAAGATCATTAACATCTTTAGCGCTGACCTTACAATTGCCATGATACCGCACACTATGAAAAAGACTGAAATTTGAAGATTGCTTGTTGTTTTTTGATGTGGAGTAACCTTTGTGATGTTTCTTGATTGATGTCGTTTGTTACAGAGATTACAAGCCGAGCTTGAGCTTTGGTCAAGTCTAGTCTCAAGCTCAACCGGTCGCTCGAGCTTAACTTGAGTTTGTTTTGAGCTAGAGCCTAGTATAGCAGGCTAGTTCGAACTCGACTCGTTTAATGCACTAACTCATTCATGGACGTATTCATGGCACGATGGTGTGCTTAGTAATAGTAAGAACAAATATCTCTACAACACCTGCATGTAATATCAGTAGCAGTAGTGATCCTATTTTTATTCGAGTCTTGAGGTTTGACAATATTCATGCATACATATGTACCTGAACCCAGATTAAATCACCATGCATGGTATGTGCCCATCTTGGATTACTGTTCTCCATTGACGGTCATACGTTGTGATCAAACTGCTTGTCTACTCCTTCCGGTCAGCAAAGAAAGTCGTTGTAGATTACGTACAATTAAATATTATAAACTATAGTTATCAACATTTTTTTGAATATTTAGAATGGACATATAAAAATAATATGCAAGGATTTATCTCAAAAAATATTGTCATAATATTATAACTAGCTAGGTGACTCATGCAATTGAGCAGCTAGTCCTTTCCAATTAGTGGTTAATTTTTTTCTTTCATGATTTTCTCTCCAACTTCTGTAAATTTGTGGATACAACCTCTTATCATTATCTTACGTTATCTGATAAGTGAAACGACTACTAAAATACGGGTGAAGTGCCTTAAACGAGACTTTGCCCCTGTATTTTTTTTTTTTTGATGAAAACTCGTCTAGTACTATTTTCATGTGACCAACCCAAATGATGTTGTGTATATTAGTGGTCGAAGTTTTAAATTTTTTATTGTTAAGTTTTAGTAACTAGAGCAAGTGGCCTCCAGAATTGGGTGGGTAGCCTCCTTTATTCAATTAATGGTTAATAGTTTGTGTTTGCTGAGACCCGAATATTTAAATTCGGACTCTTTGTGTATTCTGCATTAATTCAGGATCACGCTAGTATACACAGTGATAACATAGATGAAATATCAACCATAATTACGAATAACTATGAAAATAGAAAATATTATTAATTATCATAGTAGCGATCTTATGGCTAAGCTTATAAAATAATAGTCTGAAGGGTCTAACAAAAACTAGCAGCGAAAAATAAAGATAAATATAGTGGCCATTTAACATACCCATAGATAATCGACTGGGAAGTAACGTCCTAATCCGCGAAGTCGTCGAAGAATCATTCCACAATTACCACTATCTGATATATTTTTTCTCATCGACTGAGCAACAAAGGATGTAGCTATAAGTAAATAGAGTACTCAGTAAGTTATTTGTAACAAGATGCAATATATAATGATGTAAGTCTTATCAAAAGATAGTTGATGGTTACTTTACAGAAAGCAATTATTTAGAGTAAATACAATAAATAGATTGAAACCACACTTTAAAATGAGTAATAACTAAATAAATAATGAATGCAAGGGAATAGAATAAACCACAAGTGACCAGTTTTATGAAAATCTCCGGGCTTTCTTTAGTACTTCACTGCTCGCCAAAACTGAGCGGAAGAGCTCACTGCATCTGCCGGCGTGGAGGTGGTGCTGACGTGGATGTAATCTCAGCGTCACATAGACTGGTGCCGAGGCGTTCCGTGTTAGCGCTGAGAAAAGAAGCTATTTCTGGACCTCAGAAATAAGCGCTGCAAAATTCGAGCTCGTGACAAAACAAACATGCATATGTACAAACCTTGAAAGGTAAACAGGTTATGCGAGAGTGGCCATTTGGCTCAAACATAGCAAAGAAACTAGAACACAAAATTGCACAAAAAAAATGTATATATACGGAAATTGCGCCTTTTTTAATTTGTATCTGCGTTCTGTAAGTGAAATACACCTTAAGTCGATGCAATGTCATACTACTAGGGAAAATAGTTGGGAGAAGTATGTATTTGCTATTGTGTTGTTTTGAAATTTTTTACTTTTCGTTGATTTATCTCACTAGCTGTGGATCTCGACCAATAGTGTGAGTCTCACAGAACAAGTGGAGTTATCTTCTTTTGGGTTGATGGTTTATGGTTTGTGATTTAAATATTTAAATTTTGACTGTTCATTTGAGGTAATACGTAGAGAAAAATAGTCGCATGCGATTTGGACCGATACAGCTAAACTCAGTACACTTTTTACTACAATTTTTCTGTTGACTCCGTTTTAAAAAACATACTATTTAAAAATTAATTACTATAAACAATACAAATATGAACCACAAAAAAAGCTTAAACGAGCCTAGCCATATACTCTTATGACTTATCAAGGACATTGGTGTACTACTATATTAATTGAAGTGATCGTGCTTGTTTTTGTCATACTTGCTGCTTACTAAACAACCAAATTTTCTTCTAGTGGTCTCTACTCAAAATTTTTGTTCCACCTGGAATATATCTTTCGGTGTAATATTATGTCCTAGTACACGAGTTATTTCTTGCGTGGACAACAAGCGTCCAGCTCTGCAAAACATGAGTTATTTCTTGTGTTGGCTTGATGTCTCTTGTGGAGGCTAGTGTTTCAGACGAGATCCATTTAAATAAGGTGACAGTGAGTGTGTACCTATTGGGGCGTGGCGGTGTGCATGTTAGCAATGTTAATGGTAAAACAAAGGACATAAAAGATGGTTTCTTTTGAACAAAGAAAAAGGTCATGGAAAAACCAAGATCTTTCTGTCGACAAAAATTACACGTGAGTTTCAGTTACTATCTCTCACACATATTCTCTCCCAACTCTCTCTCTCTTTCACCTCACCAGAAGATGTGGCATAGGTTTAGATACAAGCCGGAAGAATCGGTAGGCTTTTGTTAGCACGAGATCTATAGCAGCCCTTTTTGTTTTTAATCACCTCATCTTTATCCTTTAAGGCCTAGATCAGAAAGCGATCACCGTCCAACGAGGTCGAACAAAAGTTTTCGTTACGAGCAGCCCTGCGCCCCGACCGCATCAAGATTCGTGCACGGCCAACCGTTCACACCATCACCCTCTGCCAGCACGTCTCCGTCAGTTCCTTAGGGTGTCAACGGGTCAAATACGATTCGAATAATGATCTTTTTATATTTGTATTTATATTTTTAAACAAATATAAATACGAATTCAAATGCGAATTAAATATTATAACGAATATGAATCAAACAATTACTCAATTTGATCGGATGCGAATATTCTATGGCACAATAAAGTTTAGTAAACTGACATCAGTTTTATAGTAATATTTATGCCTATTTTTCTCTAGTTTATCATATAATCATTTATCATTGGTGGTATTTTTGCCACTAATTCTAAATAATTCTAGATATATTGCAAATAAATTGATTATAAACGTATCAAATGGCTAAAAAGAGCATGTCAAAAGCTTTATTAGGGGATGCGCCAAAATAAAAAACATAAAATGCCAAATTAAAGTCCACCATGATGACGGCCTCGTCGAGATAATCGATATACATATATAATATACCCAATTTGAGGATCAAATACAAAAGATACGTCAAATATTTCGTGCACTATATTCAAATCCGGATAATATTTGTATCTGTGTTCGTTTAGCATCATATTCCACAAACCATATTCGAATTTATATTTGGAAAAAATTTGGATACTATCTGGATCTAAATTCATTTTATAATACAAATATATCTACGTTTCTCAATTCGTTACCAACTGAATTCAGATATCGGATAAAGCAGGTCGGATTTGGTTGACACTCTAGGCTCTCCCCCCAAGACTCCCTCCCATCGTTTTCCTCTGAAAATTCTCCCATCATTTTTTTACCCCCGTTTCACCTGTGCGCTGCTAGCTGTTAGAACGTGACCGAGCGAGTGAAAAGAGTGAGCAGTGAGTGCGTGGGCAGAAGCCTGCTTTTGTCCTCTTGCGTGGGTGGGGCCCGCGGGGGCAGGGCACATGGCCGTCCACGTGCCGCTGCAGACCCGTCACGACGTCTCCTCTCCTCCCACACCGCAGCGGCACGGCACGTTCGTCCGCGATGCTCTTTGCCCCAACGCAAGCCCCGTTTGCCGGCCACCGCGATCAGCGTATGATTGCCTCGTTACGCTGCTACTGGTGGCCTAATGCCCGCGCGCGGTCCCGCGGTCGGTGTACCGGATTGTTTACGGTTTATAGCTTATCATTATCTACGATTTTCTCGAATAATTAATGTCCCACTCATTTTGGTTTGAATTTCTAATTTCTAATTTATTTTTCGCTATTTATAAATTTTATCTTTTTCTGAGCTTTTGGTTTTTTTGAGCAAGCTAACATATTTTTTCTAATTTTAAATTTAATTACGTCAAATAAACTACTTTCAGCTACAGTATAGTTTCGACTAGCTAAAATGTAATTTTAGCCATAAGCCACTATTTTTTAGCCTAACCGAGCGGGGTCTTAAATACGACGGTTTTTCCATCGTTTTTTAAATAATTTATTAGGATAGTATTTTCGAAACGGTTTATCGATATTCAGTTTGTTCACGTAAATGCTCATGTTAAAACTAAAAACTATATGATACAACCATAAACCATTAGTCTAGCTGAAAAAAACCCCAAAAGGTTGCCTTGTGGTAATCCTTTACTTATAACCGCAGAACGAGCAATGAATCCCCGACGACAGACGCACGCTGCTCTGCCATCGGCTGCCGAGCGTGGCTTTGCGTCCATCTTGGGTTTGGTTTCTACATGCACGGTGTCTGCTGGCTGTGACGAAAAGAGAGGATACCAATGGAGAGGTGAGGTGTGGGAAAGCAGATGAATCGTAAAGACCTGCTCTAGTTGTCACGCCAGCACAGCAGACCTTCCTGGGTGCAAACCTGATCGGATCCGGCGTCCGAGTTGGTCGTGAAACGCATAGCAAAAATACCGAGCGTGGCATGGCCATCTCGACAATGTCTAATTCGCAACAATATGGTCAGCATATACATGCTAAATTGCCAATCGCGCCAAAAACAGAGCCTATTTGACACGACTGCGACTTATGACTTTTAACTGAAATTTTTGAATTTTAACTGTTTACGACATAGATTATGAAGAGAGAGATATTCGCTTGTGATTTTGGTTGATACAGATATTGAGTTTTTAACATGTACTATAATTAACTTGTAGACCTCGTCTTGAAAAAATACCCCGTTTGAAAGTTAGGTACTGTAGCAAAATCCAAAAACCGTTATTTTCGGTCGAAAAGATCATGCCCACATACGCATATTATTGCTGCAACCATTTATATGTCTTACGAATTCATTGCTCCAGTTGTAACAATTCCTTATTCGAGTTCAACAGTTCAATTCTATAACAAGCTTTGAATTCTAGTACGAGGCTTCAATTTCGATTGTATTTTGTACGATTCTAGAAGTCCATACGTTGTGGAACAGTAGTCAATAGAAGAGGAAGAGGTTTGACTCACCTGAGTTTTAAGCAAAGAGTACTGTTGAAAAACCAGCCCAAAAATTTAACCCACCAAACGACCGTACTGTTAACAAACTGCTAGGATCGCAGTCACTCGTCCTGTTGTGATTAGTACACTAAAGGTGTGTTTGGTTATTTGTACCAAGTGGTACATACATTATCCATGTGTTTGATCACTCAAATATAATTATCTCATACTGGATGATGGTATATGTTATGGCTACTGACTAAACAGTAAAATAAGAGTATATATAGTAGTGGGGATAAGAGATGAACAATGCTTGGCCCTTTTCCATGTCCACTACCATATATATATATATATATATATATATATATATATATATATATATATATATTCACATGGAGAGTATTTTACAATCATATCCTTACACTTAAGTACCCCTCGTAATGGCATTTATGTCATTATACATGTCCCATTTTGGACTTTGCAACCCTTTAGTAGGCCGGTTAGGCTTAGATGGGGGTCACCTCTACAACAGGAGCCTCTCATGGTGAAGGGTTTCACGGGCCGAAGCCATGTGCCGAGCCATTTGGCCCCTCCGTCTCTGCGGCCTATGACCTTCTGTGATCTTAGGCGGAATAGATTTGCCGTAGCACCCCGGCCGTCTTGAGAACACGGAGTCGAATCAGCTCGGGAGTCGCCCTCCGACCACGAAGTCCTCCAGTGCGGGCCGGCGGCCAAGCCGCCCGCCGACGCCGGCCGAGGCGAGGTCGGGCTCGTCCCGCATACATGTTGTCGAAGCGGGGCCAGGCCCGTCCCACGTATGCGAGGTCGGAGCCAAGGGGCGGGATCGTCCTGCGGAGACGAGGCCGAAGCGGACACGACATCGAAGTGGCTTTCGGAGTTGTCCTCGGACGCGAAGTCGAAGTATAGTCCAGTTGCCCGCGGCCCGAAGACGGTGTCTTAGTGGTGCCGAGGATCGCACTAACTCACAGGATGTCGGTAGGCGGCGCGTGCGCAAGACGCTATCGGGCGATCACGTGACTTCCGCCACGGCCTCGCTTCCGATTGTGGGGAAAGCGGACGGTTGGACTTCCGCCGGTTGCGCTTCCCGATCGTGGGAGGCGAGGGGGCTTTATATACCCCCTCATCGTCGCGCCTCATTTTGGGTGGTTTGGGAAGATGACGAGGACCGTGGTGGTCGAAAAAGGTAAAGCAAGGGTGACTGCCGTGGAAAAGAGGAAAACTTGCTGACAATGAGCTCTAGTGGTTCTAATGCAAACAACGGGTGCATGAGAACGGTGTGGGCATGGGGAGTCCTCTGGTGAGGATTGCTTGGCTTGGGGTGCAACAGGGAGGGCTGGTGGTGGCGACGACCGTGGCGACGAGATTAAGCTTGGCGGTGGCTGTGCATGGCGGACATGTGGTCGATGGAGGCGGGATTCGGCAACGGCATATTGAGGCGCACCTCATGACATGGATGATGAGGGAAGGGGATGATGGAGGCGATGGATCAATGGTGGTGGTGACAAAGCCAGTGGCACAACGAGCGGTGAAGGTGACTCTGGTGATATCTCGGTGCAAAAAGATGCTGTTAGGACCACAAGGAAATGGAGAAGAAGATGGTGCAACCAATTTGGGAATAAGAATGATGATGGGAACAAATTTGGGCAAATTACCTAGTTGAGCAAAGGAAGAGGTGACACTCTCGCTAGGTTTTGAATGACATCACAGCTTTACGGTGGTGCAATCACTTTATTGGAGTAAAGGGGAAGAAAGAGGGTTAGCTGTTGTTGTTGCTTTGGCTTTATAGCCACTCGAAGGCGGTGGTGCGCAGGGCACGGTGAACGGCAGAGGCAGCGTGTGGGCATTGGCGTGGGCGAGCAAGGAGCGCGAATGCAACGGCGGTGGTGCGTAGTCGGCAAGGTGGCAGAGGAGGCGAAGCTTCGGCAGCGGGGTTGACCAAGCGAGCTGGCGACCAGGTTTGAGAGAGGTCAGGGCGATGCGATAGTCAGGCCAAGGAGCGTGGCTGGCACGGCTGTCGGACCCCAAGTTTGTAACCTGGAATCCTCTGTGATAACACTGCATTATTCCCTGGATCAGTAGATAATGCTCACAGATACAATGCTGCATCATTTCATACATAACGAACCATACATTACAATACCAGAGTTCAAATAGATCACGTCGGGTCGAGGTTACAGTAGGGCCATCAGGCCAAATGTCTTACAATACATAAAGAGCGGAAACGGAAGCGTACATAAGCGTAGGGGCACAACTTGCCACAGGCAAGCGACTGGGTCGACTTGAGTACCCCCGCTATTAATCATGCACCTGACTAATAACGGATACACCCACCAAAACTAGCCTGGTCAACCGGACTGAGGCGAGAGGCAAGACTACCGGAGCCTATTCTAATATCCACCATATTCATTGCCTTCGGCATCCTGATCCTCATGGTAGGCATAGTGCACTTGGTTCTCAGTTTCTGAATGGGGGGTTTAAGAGCGAGGTGAGCACAAACAACCGTACTCCGCGAGCCAACACACAGAATGCATATAAATTTAGATGCAATGCTAAACAAGGATGGCTTGGGTTCTTTTATTTGCTTTAAGCGGTTCTTGAAAAATATCATAACATAAAAGTTCCTAGGACCTAGCATTTTTCAAGGACTCATGATTTGATAATTTAAAAGTGTGCAATAATTTATAATGAGGTAGGTTCCATCCACCAATGCTTACTTTTACTAAGAATGTTACATCCACCCTAGTACCAACACTGGAGTACATCCCTCAGGAAAATTAACCAAAGTCAGGTTACATCCACCTAACAGATTTTTACCCCCCCAATCCTCTAAATTTTTGAAATATAACTAACTCGAGGAAGATTTCCATGTCTGCCCTTGACCGTGGGCACGACTATTCGAATAGTTGTATATACTCTGCAGAGACTGTACATCTTTACCCACAAGAGATAATCGTCTCGATAGTCCTACATGATGCCTTAGACATGCAGATCGAGAAAAATATCACGAGGCCTTTACAATACCTCGCACTCTAGTATATCACTCCTATGGGGTTACTTCCATAGGTTGTGCGGGATGTCTACCATAGGTTAGCGCAGTCGGACTCCACTCTCCACATATGCTACCCTAGGCAACGTCACCTACATCCGGTGTCCCGTTCCAAGTGGGGCTTCACTACCCACCTACACACTTTCTCCGTGAAATGACTAGAGTGTTCAGTAAATTATTTAGCCAAGCCTACAATATGCCAGCTTGTGGTTGTACTGTTATACACGGAGGGTCCACACAGGATTAAGTCCTTAATTTGTCTGGGCGGTTCATTCCACAGCCCCTGTGTTACATCCACACCCACCATTCCTACCTCCCGCCCAAACAGGTTTAGCAGATTTTAGGGATTTGAGGAGCATAACACAAATTAACATAAATAATCAGCCACGTACATCCCATGACTGTCCCAAAACTAGTTTTTCATGATTAAAGAATGATTATCAGGGCTACCGAGGCCCTGGATTTCACAAGACTAGCATGGCAATATTACGACTTATATCTACCTTAGTTATAGTTTATACCTAGGGCGACAATGATCATGTGAGTTCAAATGTTACTGGTGGGGTATATTATTTTGGGGTAAATACAGGGTCATTAGCTACCTTAGGAGTGACATACGTCTGCGTATAAAGTAAAGCATACAGTTTTTTATAATTTAAATGAACATAGTTTCACATGAAATATAGGCGTAAAATGATCAAAGTATTGACTCGCCTGGATCGAGAGCTTGGGGTTCTTGCGCTGCTTCAATCGGGGGCTCGTACACTTCTTCGAACTCTACTCGGAAGATCGTACGTGAAAAATAGCACAAACGAGCAAAAGCAAATAAATACCAAGTACAATAAAACAAAAATTCAAATGAACTCGAAATTGAACCAAACCAGTTCTATTAGATATATCATGATTTTAGAAAAATTTAGAAATTAGTTTCATTAAAATTGGAATTAGGGTTAGGAAGTTATGGTCCTTCAAAGTTTTAAAGTCCCGAAAATTCAGAAAATAAAAAGGAGGAGAGAGAGTTTCGCTGACAGGTGGGCCCGTAATTAAATGCATCATTAACCGTTAACGGTCGGCTTAGCACAGTCATTAAGCATTTAATCTTCGTGTTTAACTCCCTCGGTCCGTTCGGCCGTGAGGGCGGCGAGGCCGACCGGTGGCGAGGGGGCCACGGTGGCGCACCGGCGTCGGCCCAAATGGGCTCTCCGGCCCTGCGCGCACCTCGGGGAGGAGCGAATCGGCCTGTCCTTGGCCGGGTGGCGACCGACGACGAGCGCAGCGGCGACCGATGCAGGGGAAGAAGGGCGCCGGCAGCTCGGGTCGCCAGGGTTCAATTGCTCGCCATGGGAGCATCCATGGACGGTCTTGAGCTCACCTAGGGCGTTGGCTGGGGCCGAGATGGAGCAGGGCGGGCCGGCGACAAGAGGGAGCTTGGCGGCGAGGATGGAGATGGCGACGGCTTGCTGGGGAGGGTGGTGAGGTCCGGCGAGGTGGGGACGGAGTTCGTGGCGTCCGGGCGGTGCTCCAGGTGCGAGGAATCGGCTCGGGTGCGACGGTTCACCTAGGAAGTCCGGCGCCGGTGTCGGTGAAGAAGGAGCCCGCCGGCGGCTGCAGGGGAAGAAAAGCCGATTAGGCGGGGGAGGAGAAAGAGGGGGAAGTGACGAGTTCGGGGAGAGGCCTAATGGGTCCTGACGTCGACCGGGTGGCGTTGGCGACGGGGACTGCCGGAGGAGTGCTCACGGCGGAGGAGGTGGAAAGAAAAATTCTTTGGGGGGCTCGGTGGGGGTGTGCGGCGAGGCATCGACGTCTCTTATAGGGGTCGGGAAAGAGACATCGGGCGCGAGAGAGGAGTGGCGCCGTGCGCGTTGTAGCGTCACCACCGTGCGGCCACGGTCGTGAGGTGACTCGGGTGGTGGTTGGGCGCCATTGAAGGCGAGAGTTCCCGCTCAGCCTGATGACCGCGAGCTTGGGGCAACATGACCCGCACGAGGGTGGCGAGAAGGACCACGGCAGCTCTTGGAGTGGGAGATGGCGCACCACGGGCGCAAGCCGGCAATCGGGGGCGCTGGGAGGTGGCCGAAGACGCGACCGGCTGCAATGTTGCTCCACGGCCGGCAGATGATGAGCAGCGAGGCGTGCGGTTAGGGGCCGGACCACGGCGGCCCTGAAGGCGAGGCCGGGGAGGCGAGCCCGAGGCCTACCACGGCCGGGCGATGCGGAAAATGAGGCGAGGCGCGCCCTAAACACTGCCACTGCCTGCGGCGGGCGAGGGCGACCGGGCGAGGATGTCGCCGCATTTATTTGTCGGCGTGGTGGGTGGCGAAGATGCGCGGCGAGAGAGAGGAGGAGGAAGCGTCGCGGCCGGGAAGAAGAAGGGGGCGGCGAGAGAGAAGGATGGACTGGGATTGATAGGGAGAAGAGATGGGCGGCCGAGAAAAACGGGGTTTTAATATATATATATATATATATATATATATATATATATATATATATATAACTTTAATTTTTTTTAAACTTCTAATCTTTGAGGTATATTTTTAAATTCTAGATTTTAAAAGATTATTTGAAATGCCCCTTTGGGAAACAAAATAAGGTTTTCATTCCAAATTATTTAAACACACCTTGGACTTTCTTTTTGAAAAGTAGAAAGGGAACCCAACTGAGAATAAATTCTTTTAACTTTATTAACATAAGCTTAAAATTTTACATTAGCATCAAGCTTTGAAAATGGGGTGTTACAACGGCGCTGGGCTGAGAGAGATGTGTCGCGAGAGAAGGCTGAGCGAGGTTAAAGGAAGAAAGAAGGAAAGAAGAAAAGGAAATGGCCATGGACTGGGCTATAAATGGTTCAAAAGTGGGAAGTGATATTTTAGGAAATTTAGGTGGTTTTATATGATTTTTAGAGAGAGAAGATATCATATTCAGCACACAAAAAACACGAGCAACAAACAATTCGAGAGATTTTGTAAAAAAATTATATATTTTTGGAATCTTTCGTGCTGTTACATGATAGCCGTTGCATTTGACCAAGTCATTCGTAATTAAAAGGAGGCGTCACACCTGTGGGCTCTGGTCTTCATCTCCACAGCTCAAACCCCGTTGCCCCACCCGCACCTCGCTGGGCGCCAGATTGTCGTGCCCGGTTAGAGGTGGTGGCAAAAAAGAGTAGTAAAAATGGTCTTTTTTTCTACCCCTAGTAGATGGAATTTTACAAGGTGTTTTTGTATCTATAAGATGCGTGCGTGAGACAGGATCAAGAGGAGTATGATACGTGATATATCCATGACCCCTGTTTTAGCAAGACGAGAGCGATAGGAGCGCAGAAACCCCTTCGAGAAGCCGAGTGTTTATAATATTCGCTTTTGATTTTTTTCAAACAGAAGCCATTAATGGTTCCTAAGAACAGTAGCTTCGATTTGTGAAAAAAATATTCCCTACACTGAACATTTTTGTAGTTGAACCACGGTTCAAATCCTAACAGAACTACATGATAGATCAAAAGGGTCGGTTCAATTTTATTGGGGGAATATGTCTATATGACACCCAAACTTTATTTGAAAATCCATCTAGCACTACAAACTATGAAACTAGATATTTGATCTCCCGAACTTTGCAATCCGGTTCAAATAATACTCTGACCTAGTTTCACATGGTGGTATTGCTCGCGTGGCGCAATGAACGAACAATTTTATTACGTAGGATGACACGCTGGTCAAGTTGGGTCAGTGGCATGTGGGGCCTACAAGGGATTCTTCCCCACCGAGCTCCTAGCCGTGTTTACAAGGCCACTACCCCTGTAGTTCCATCTCTCTCTGTTTTGATTTGGGAGAGAAGCCTTTGTAGGCTTTATCTGTTATTTACCTAAACTTAACATCGTATCATTCTACGTGGTAAAATCGTCTACTCATTGCGTCACACGGGCGATTTCACCATTCGAAACCGGATCAGGATGTTATTTGAACTGGATTGCAAAGTTCTGTGAGTTAACTGATTGAGTAAGTTCAGGATATTATATGGACTTTTTCTATTTTATTGGTGTCTTTGCAATTTGCACAGACCGTTCATCATGTGATCGAACGGTCGAGAGAGAAGTAATAAGAAGAGTGGGATGCAAACGCACAACAACTTAGGCACCTCTTGTACTGTCCAAACGAGCGGCTCGGCACGAGCACGACGCGTCACAGGCCCATTAGGCACGGTCCGTTTAGCTCGTCAACCTAAATGGCCGGTGTCGTGCTAGCCTATGGACCGAGGAGGCGGTCCAGATACGGCCCAACAGGAAGCCGTGCTGGGTAAGGCCGGCACAAGCCCGTTTAGCCTGACGGGCCAAGTAGGCATGTCTAGCCTGATGGGCCAAGTAGGCATGGCTAGTCTATGGGCCTGTTTGGCAACAACTGCGGCTTATGACTTTTGGCTGAAATATTTGAAATTTGGTTGTTTACGGTACAGATTACGGAGAGACATATACTCATTTGCGATTTTGGCTGGTACAAATGTTGGGCTTTTAACATGTAGATCGTTTAACTTGTAGACCCCATCTTGAGAAAATACTCCGTTTAAAAGTTAGGTAATGTAGCAAAAGCCAAAAGCCGTCAGCTTCGGAGGAAAAGAACATACCCTATTTCTTCCCAGCTAGCCCGCTTCCGACCAAAATTTTTTTAAAAAATGTAAGAAAATTCTAAGAAATATATAAAAAATACAAAATAAAAATAAAATAAAAAATACTTATAAAATTTTAAAAAATAAACACCCCTAACGGACGATGCCATACCAGATCAGCATGCTAGGTCGAGGCGACGGCTCAACGTTTACACCCGATCGACCCGACACGATGGCCAAATGGGCCATATTTACTGTGACGAGGCACGGCCTATTGGGCCACCTCTAGGCACCACTAGCACCCCCACGATCGGAAGCTTCTTCCCTCCCCTGTTTCCTTCCCGACGAAGCAAGCCGCAGCAACGACTCGCAAACAACAGGTACCTCACCAAAATCAAATCAAACCAAACCAAATCGCCGCCTCCCAAATCCCCAACTACCACCGCCGCCTCCACCTCCGGCGATCGCCGCCGCCTCCTACGGTAGCCGGCCAGCCAGCCACCTCCCGCCGTCGATGGGGAGCGAGACGGAGCCGGCCAAGGGGCTGCTGCCCTACCTGCAGCGCGCCGACGAGCTGCAGAAGCACGAGCCCCTCGTCGCCTACTACTGTGCGAGACGCTGCCCCGTAGCTCCTCTTGCAGTAATGCTCCTTAATCGACGCTGATTGCTAGGGTTTGATCTGGTTTGGTTTTGTACAGGTCGGCTCTACGCGATGGAGAAGGGGATGAAGATCCCGCCGCAGGAGCGCACCAAGACCACCAGCGCCCTCCTCGTCTCCCTCATGAATCAGCTCGAGAAGGTCTGTACATCTGTCCCCCTCATGAATCAGCTCCAAGACCACTAAGCAGTTGCTCTAGTTTAATTTGGTTTAGATCTATTACGCTTGTGGCAATAAGGGTTTGGAGATGGGAACAACGAAATGTTTTCTTTTAACTCCGTAAGTAACCGCTCGTAAGAACCCAGACTAGAACCCAATTCGGCAACCGCTTGTAAGAAGACTGGAACCCAATTCTGCAAAGGAGGGGTCTATGAGGTGCCATGATCCCATCTGAAGCCTAGCAATCCTGAAACTGCGGGACATGTGGAGATTGGACGGATGAACATATTTATATCCATAAAATTTGATCAGATTCCTGACACCACCTTGAGAAAGCAGTATATAATTATTGGAATGGCTATCGTGTTGTGATGGAAACAACTTAACGTTTCGTACTGATCTTGAGTTGGCTTCGAATTACATTGGACCAGCATCAGTGAGTTTTCAGTGAGTGCGTGGTTGTTCATGGTTTTGTGGTCCCTTAGAAAACTACAGTATTGAGCAGAGAGGGATTTATACTGTACTTTCTAAATAACAGTAATTGGTAAGTAAGCGATCACTCCACCTTTAAGCAAGATATGTGGCCTTAAACATGGTTTAACTACAGTAAATAAGACATATTTACGTATATGATGGTGCAGGATTAATGCTAGGTGTAGGTAATATGTGCATTAGAACAACAGAAAGAAGACTGTAAGGACAAAAAGTTACCTATACATGCACCAGATAACATAAATCATAAATGAGCTATATAGCAAGCGATTAGTGTCGATATGCAGCTCGAGTGGTGTTGGGACCCAAATATATCATTCCATACACAACAAACAACTAATAAAGCATCAATCTATTAAAGAGAAAACCGGTGAGACCTTATGGTCAGAGCTTACAATTATTTAGCCACACAGGGCTTAGCACTAATAAATAAGGTTGCAGCGGAAATAAAGATAACTTTGATGATGATGACCCAACAATATGCTACATGCAATCGACTGGAGAACGAGACCTAATTGTCGTGTTCCTCGTAGTAGTACTTGAACGAAGGACCATGGTTGTCAAGGCGTCGCCTTGGCGTCGCCAAGGCGACGCCTTGGCGTCCAGGCGCCGGGAAGGGGACGCCGGGGAGGAACGCCTCGCCTTGGCCGGCTAGGCGGGCGCCTGTGTCGACGAGGCGTCCGCGGCGTCGACATGGCGTATAAGGCGTCGGGCGGCGGAAGAGGCGAAGGCTTAAGGGCTTCGGCTAAAACGCGATGAGTGTGAGATGACTCACCGCCGGGGAGGAGGCGAAGAGGCGAACGCAAGTCGCGATCCCTAGCTTCACCGCCGTGCCAGTACGCCGCCCTCGCCTCTCCCAGCCTCGCCTCCTCCGCCGCCCGCCTCACTCCTCCCCGCTCGCCTCTCGCACGCCGCCTCGGCGGAGGGAGCGAGGCGGCGGGAGGAGGTAGGCGGCGGGAGGAGGAGGCGGGCGGCGGGATGGCGGGAGGGGGGGGAGCGCGAGGGAGGGAGGAGGCGCGACGGGAGGGAGGGCGCTCTTCTTCCCCGCACGCCGCCTCGCGCCTCGCTCTCTCCTCCGCCTCCTCGCTTCTTGCTTTCGCCACCGAGTGAGGGATGGGAGACGCAGGCGGCACGGCGGGGATCGGAGCGAGGTTGAACCGAAATAAAGAGAGGATGAGAGGAGGCGGTGGGGAAAGGATGAGGCCGACGAAGAGAAAGAAAAGGAGGAAAGAGAGAAGAAAATAGTGTTAGAATAATCCTGTGTGCATTTAATCTTCATTCTGCACGCATGTCTCCTAGTTTACCGCATGGCTCTTAGTCTCCTGCATGCATGCGCATTTAAATTCTGCATGTATCCCATGCGCTGCAGTGATTATCTCTTCGTATACTACGCACATAATGTGTTGTAGTTATTGTAATCCTTTAGTATTCGCATGTCTTTAAGTACTCGACCACAAAGACATGCATGACCCGTATGCATGCCTTATCTACTTGTAATCTTCTAGCTATAAATATAAGAAGAAGGAGCGGATGTTAGCGACTCGAAAATAAGTGATTAGATACTCATCAAGTGAATCGCTTTAGCTCGCCTAGCATCGCCTAGAGGACGACTAGGCGCCCGCCTGGACGACTAGGCGTCCTGGCGCTCCTTAGGCGCCGTGGTCGCCAAGGTCGCCGTGACAACCATGCGAAGGACTAGATTCTCCTTCTCCAGTTGCTGATGATGGTGATGAGATAGCAAGGGTGAGTACATGGAGTACTTAGCAATTTGTGCATAGGATGCAATATGTATATAGATGCAAGGCTTATTACAAAGGAATGGTTATCCTGGTCATTTATTTTGCACAAAGCGGCAGTTGACTTTGGAATACCGTAAATAGGTCAAAAGCATAACTTTGAGAAACAACATGATAAATAAATAATCAAGTAAACAATTGTCACTTAGCTTAACCAATTTAACACATTCACTTTTCCTTCCCAGCTTTGTTTGATGAAAATCTACTGTGTAAATTCCTCGAGCATGTCTATGACCGCGGACATGGTTATTCGAAAAGTTTTATTAACACTGTAGATTTTGTATAGCTTTCCCCACATTACACGGTCATCTCATATTGCCACACGATAAGCACACTTTGGTATGTGGCGGAAATATCATGACAAGTCCTTTCAGAAACTCCACCTCGACATTGACCCTTCCAATAAGCTTGGTCCTCACCACCCCACCCCTTACACAACACAGGAGGGATGGAAAGGGGACTCACTATTAGATTTGAGGACGATACCCATCCATAATGTAGCCCTCGTAAGCAGCTACACCCTCCACATTATGCACTAAGCCTAACCTAGAACCTGAGCTACACCCTCCACATTATGCACTAAGCCTAACCTAGAGGAGTAAATAGTAACTTACTAAGCTATGTCCTTCTTATAGAGCATGTGGTTGTACGCGGGGGACCTCAGTTCAATGATGCACAAAGTGTAGTCTTTAACTGACCAGGGCGTCTAACCATAAGTGGACTGACTTGCACACAGTTCTCCTATTCGCCCCAGTCAAAATCATTTATCCACCAATCATCCTTTTAAGGTGCAACATATGCCATCAACAATTGATAGCACACAACGAACACAATTATTTACAAAGCAATTGCATACATCATTAATCAAGAGTAAGGATTTGCTTCCAAAAGATGATTCCATATCTTAAGCATGGCTGAGCAAAACTACACCAACCCACGTTGATACTATAAACATGTCCAACTAGTAATTGCCCAACCTAGGGTTACAAATCATTCATGGCATACAAGTAATCAAGGTGGATAAATGGGCAACTAGGTATTAAGTGCTCCCATGTGAGGTTGATATAAAAGTAGCATGCAAGTTTAATAAAGCAAAGTAGCTTTGTGAAAACTGGGTTCAACATGATCAAAGCACAACTTGCCTTGCTAGAATGGGTCTTGGTCTTGAGATTGATCTTCTCCTAGTCCTCCGAAAGTCTCCGGTACGTCAACATCTACGTGAACGAAGAACGAAACACAAATAAATACGAAACAGAGCCAAAAACCAAATAAAAAATCAATATAAATAAAACTGGAAGGTAGAGCTCGAATTTATACAAATTTAGAAAGAAGAATGGGATTAAAGCTCGTATGAAGGAAAACAGGCTTCTGGAAGTTGGCTTGGCTGAGAAATTCGGAAAATAAACAGAAGAGAGAAAATCAGAGGCTGACAGTTGGGTCCAGGGAATATTAGCTGACAGTTTCTGATACAGTGATACTTATGGTTGCCAATTGATTATTTAGCTGAGATTTCACCTATTTTATATGTTCTGCTAAGATTCTCTTAATCCCGCATCTTGACTCTATTGATTGTCTTACTTTTATCCTCTACATAGAATGCATCTTTTCTTAGCTGTTACACTTGAAGAATCTCCATTGCTTTATGCAATCTACAAAGATTTAAAGTTAATGTTTTCCCCCTCAGATTTCTAGTCCTGAATAAGTTTTCACATCCTCCAGGATAAGAAGTCATTGACTTTGGGGCCTGATGACCATCTTCATATAGAAGGGTTTGCCTTGAACGTCTTTGCTAAAGCAGACAAACAGGATCGTTCTGGACGAGCTGACATGTATCATACTCTGAACGATTCTCATTCCATTTTAATCATATTGGCATTATCTATTTACATAGTCTCACTAATGCATGTGAAAAAAATCTGTGTATTCTGCAGAAACACTGCAAAAACCTTCTATGCTGCCAGCATCTTCTTTGAAATTCTCAACCAGTTTGGTGAGCTTCAACCTGATGTAAGTCTAATACGTTAATGTCTACATTTATTATCATATAATATTGATTCATGTCTACATTTGTTGTTGCTGTACAATCGTTTTGACCTATGCTCAAATGTACAGAATCTTTGTATGTATCCATGTGTTTACCTTCCATCTACCTGTGGCCTTTAACAGATTGAGCAGAAGCAGAAATATGCCATCTGGAAAGCTGCTGAAGTAAGAAAAGCTCTCAAAGAAGGACGGAAGCCTGAAGCTGGTCCTCCTGGTGGGGACAAAGACGAAGCACCTGCCAGCACCATGACAAATTTCCATGTAACTGTCCTAACTCATTAGCATCAGTTTCATGGTATAGCACATAATATTTCTTAGCTAGTATGAAATCGCCTTCTTGTTTTTGCCATATCAGTCCAGTTTGCTTTCATGCTACTTTCAATATTGCCTGTCCCAGTGTTGCTTTTGTAAAAATTTAATAATCTAGCATGAGAATTGTATTACATCTACTTTAATAATTAATTCAATTGAAATGTGCAATTTTTTCCAACTTTGATGCTCACCTATTTTTTAACATGACTATGGTTTAATGCATTTTCCCACGTGAAACTGTTTCAATATAAAACCTGGTAATAGTTAGCAAGCCTTCTCACCCTTAAATGTTATTTATCCATCCAACAAATGTGTCATTCTCTTACTCTGGAGGATACAGACATGGAATGGTTTGAATATGGAACGAAAGGTCCGACTCTTGCGATGGTAGCCAAGGCTTGTTATTTTTTTATATCACTTTCTTAAATCTATATTGCCAAACCCCCTGAACCTTACTAAGCCTGGATTATGGAGAATTCTGTTACTTGTAGTTTCCAGTTTCAAAGTTACAGGCACAGCCATCAATACACGACAATTTTAATTATAGGCAACTTGCATTTTAACTTATGTGCAATCAAGATTTCCTTGTACCTTTTCTTAATGCTTCAAGGATTTGTTGAATTAAGTTACATTTCTAAAATTTTTAAAAAAGGACCCTAAACAGATAAATAAATAGCAGTTGTTCCAGAATACTGTTGTGCAGATTGGCGTTCACTGTTTCTCAATCAATTATGTTTGATCTCTTAATCAGGATATGGGCCGAAGCCAATCCTTCAGCAGTAGGCAGCCTGGGAATGAAGCGTCATCTCAACCTGTAGACAAGGTTATTTTGCCTTTCTTTAGTGATTATCACACCCAATTTTTTGAACTTTGATGGTTTTTTTTATAGCAAAGTAGTGTTATTTTTCTTGATTTATCTTCCTGTAAGCAGGATTTTAGCAGGAGGGATAGCTTTTCTGCTGTGCAGCCAGGAAATAATGCGTCTCGACAAAGTACAGATAACTTCAATGATCATGTCTCTGCTCAGTCACCTTATTCACCACCACCCCCACAGTCCCAGTTTTCACCACCGCCCCCACAGTCTCCAATTTCACCTCCTGCACAGTCATCTTATACGTCTCCTCCATACCAAGGAACAGATTGCCCTTCTGATATCCACAAACCACCCCCCAATTATTCATCTCTCTCGTACACAAGCACAGACTACCCTATCAGCGAGGTCCACAAACCACCATCCAATTATTCCTCACCCCCGTACACAAGAACAGACTACAATCCCTCCAATGATGGCTACAATCCCCAGCGCAATGATAAACCAGATGTTTCGGCTTATCCTCACACATTCCACCAGACACCCTACACAGTAGAACCTCAGCACACCTCTCAAGACTACTACTCTACGGAAACCCCAGCTGCTCCATACAAGTACCCTAATTTCCAGTCTTACCCAAGTTTCCACGACAGCACACTGCCTTCTGGCCCAACTCATCAATCTTCATTCTATCCTGCTAGTGATGGTACGACTGCTGCATCATACTCTCCTTCCGCAACAAATCATCCTTCACCAGCACGGTACCACTCCAGTGTTGATGCTACACATCAGGTTACTCCCCCTGCTGCACCACCGGCTAGCCAATACAAGTATGACAGCAGTTACCAGCCAGCAGTCGAGATGATTGCTGAGGCTCACAAATCAGCAAGATTTGCGGTTGGCGCTCTTGCATTTGACGACGTGTCAGTTGCCGTGGATCATCTGAAGCGCGCGCTGGATCTCCTGACGAACCCTTCTGCTGAAACTCATTAGCTGCCTGGCTTTCCTCTGGTCCTCAGAAAACACCTTCTGTACATATGCTATATTGGTAATTACTACCACATGGAGATGTTTGGTTGCATACATACATGATACTGGGGTGGCTACACAATTCTAGGAGATCACAACGAGCAGCACCTTCTCTTCTGGACTTTCTAGCAATGACACTGGACTTTCTAGCAATGACACTGTTTGCAGTGAATCAGCTTCTTGTGTCACATTGAATTATTATTTATCAGAGTTTTGTGATAAGGTTATGTTGGCCATTGCATTCATTGCATATACTTGAGAGTTTTGTCTGATATTTGTTGGATATGGGCTTCTTGATTGAAGGCCTGCTCTTGTGTATCAATTTTCTGGTTTGTTAGCAGCCGTTTTCACCTTGCTAAAGTGTTGTAGATTCTCTGCAAGGTAATTTTATGAGGGGTACTTCCTTGCATTTCCTCTTGTACTTAGTCAGGGGTCAAGACTGGAAGTGCAAAGGACCACCACTTTCCTTAAATAGACTGGCGGAGCACTGAAAGTTGAAAGTCTTTTGGCTTTTTGATTTTTTGAAAGTCAAAACAAACAGGCCAGATTTTTGAAGCAGATTCTTCAAACAATTTTTCAAGTTTAAAACTATGTGTAACATCCGAGTCAGCGTCTTCACTGTCCGTTGTCTGAAAAACGCAAACAAAAGTTATTACTAGTAGCCAAAAATCATCAGCTGTAGCTTAAAAGAATAGGGCTAAAGACTTGCGTTGTTGCTTGCTAGGGTTAGAAACAACTGCCAACATATGTTCATGCTTAACTTGTTGGGATACAACATGTTAATATTAGTATAGATTAAAATTTTTCTACCACGTATAATAGAAAGTCATGCGAGTAAGAGATCATAGATCGTTATCATTAAACGCGCAGTGCAGCAGAAGTAGAGTTGAAGCAGTCGGTTCAACGAAGAGCGTGTCAATGTAGTGGAAGTAGTTGATCATCCTTAGACCAATCGTCCCCTTTTCACGATTGTCTTGATTAACGCCACAGTCACAACAGCACCTCTATCAAGGTCCACACGTTCAAAGATGGAACACTGTTTACCGGTGTGCTAGTACTAGCATGCACGATAAGGATTAGAGGTGGTGGTTAGTGTTTGGATGAGTGTGTTTTGGATGCCACCCTCAGCCCTTGCACCTTCCTTTATATAATCTCAAATCGGATCCTTATCTGATACAATTAGAGATTGTATCTCACTCGGAGTCTATCATCTAAAATCTTATCATTCCGACCTATTAAGTGTGTGACCCTGTATATTCATGTATATTTGGCCATGAGCCAAAAACTCCTTTCCAATCCATAAGTCGGTAGCGGTCCTTAGTAGGATATGATAACTCTCAAATATACGTAAAAATTATATCGTACAAACCTATATAGTGTTTATTTACCGATCCCTTTGCCTTGTGATATCAGATCGAACTCAAGGCGAGAAACGTGTCATCCTATAATAGCTTGATCCTTTACTCGAACCTACAATGGATTACTCAGTTGTTGTTAACTCCTCAACCACATTCGGCATAGCCATACACTTTCTTAATTCAACCATATCAAGGTATCCAAAGGTATCTCTTCTGTTATATTGGAAGAGCAAATTCCATCTTGATCGCTCACATTCCTCCGCATGTTTCATAGTGAATCCAAAAATTATCTTTATGATCACCCAATTACGGAGTAATGTTTGGTAACCCTAAGTAAACTATTACACATATACAAAACTATTACGATCTGAAGTCTAAAGATTCTACATATACTATATATGATACTAACTAATGATACTTAACAATATAACAATTCTCGTAGTGTCTTATAGTAGGTCAATCCAACACCATGTTCTCTAAAATGTGTCTACATTATTGATTTAATATCCCTATATTTATGATCCGTGAAACATGATCATTAATCAATACATATGCTAATTCATAAATCATAATTGTTCCACATAATGACATAAGATTAGAAATAATTTAGAATAATATCAAAACATGAATAAAGAGTTTCACAAATAAGTCGCATACTTATTGTTCAATATGAAAGATATTTATTCAAGAGACAAAATAATGTATTACTCAAAAAAGCATAAATATAGAAGCGATATAATTATCTCTATGATTGTCTTCAGGAAATATTACTAACCTAACTAGGAGCGGTGGCACATTTATGCTAAGCTACAAGGTCCTGCAGCTTTGAAGCAACCTCTCTTGCGGAAACGATGGTCCTGTTTCAAACATGTAGTTGTTAATTTTCTGCAGATTAACATTGGTTAGTGCAGATTAAAATTGAGTGAGTGAATCTTTGTCTTACACGTCTCCACCACTGTTTAGTGCCCATCTAATCCATTCTGAAAAGCAAACGCTAGAAATTGTTAAGGAATTGTCGCTGACGATCAGTCCGATCAATTCCTCTGTTATGCAAAAATAGATCAATCACAGAAGACAAAAATAGTAGATTGAAACTCAGAGATAGAGAGAATTTCTGATATTTCTTTACTGCTTTTTTTCTCATGCGTTTGTGTATACAAATTAGCCAATAGTACTCCCTATTTATAGCCTAGTGATGAGGTGTCCACTATAGGCCAAAGCTTCAAATCTAGGCCTAGGTCTCTTAATACTCCCCTTAGGAACTCATCCGACATGTTCATGTCTTATCAAAACTCCATAAAAATCCAGTGGCAAAAATTTAGAGAAAGAGTACATGATACATGTTATGCTGCGTTGCACGAATTGCCTCATTAAAAATCTTTGCCGACAAACTTCAGGAAAACCCGTCAAGAGAAAAAGAGTACAATCCACCCAATTTCATTTAATCATCAGGATTTATTCTTTGGGTACTCGATCTTCATGATCAAGTTTTAATAATGAGCTTGAGAAAAATCTCCCTCTGAATTCTACATTTCTCTAAGTCTCATCATTTCAATTCCTCGTACGCATCTTTCAAAACTAGATGCTGGAAGTGACTTAGTGAATAAATCTGCAAGATTTTCACATGACTTAGTATGCAATACATTAATTTCGTCTATCTTTTGCAATTCATGAGCATAGAAGAACTTGGTGTTGATATGCTTTGTGAGATGACTCTTCATGTAGCCCGTCTACACTTGTACAATACAAGCTGTATTATCTTCATAGATAATTGTGAGAGCTTGCATAATATTCATCCTATATGACTGCTGAATGTGGTGAATCATTCGTCGGAATCAAACACATTCTCGTGCGGTTTCGTACATGACTGCTGGACCTGCAGCTTGGACGGAGCAGACTTGCTATCTTTGGAGGCAATCAAAACATGATCTTGAAGATTGTAAGCTATACCATCAATGTTACAAGAGTTATAGTAAGTCTTGTTGTCAACAAGTTTGAGGGCATCACCAACCCAATCCACAACACTTAACAAGTTTGCAACCTACAGCTTCATCCTTAGGGCCCCCCATAACTTCATGCTTTGGACACATGTCCCCATTTGATGTCACCTGATGAGCATTATTATATTCTGACATGGCATTATCTTCCGTCGTTTCCTCATCCTGAGGCTTCCCAGTCCCATTGTCAGCGTGTCTCCATCTGCTTGATGTGTTTGATATGCTGGTGCTCTACTGCTGCTGGTTATTTTTACATCTTTGCTTGGATGTTGGTCCGAGTTTGCTTCCGTAGATTGCAGACTGGAATCATTTGCTGAATTCACAGCACACCACACGAACGTAACTTAATGCTCTCGCTTTGCATATGAGATCGCTCTGACAGATTGCCAGCACCACCATATTCTGATGCTCCACTACTGTAACACCCTGTCTATCCTTCGAGCCTAAAGTGCTACCATCATTACATAATATTATCATTTTTGAACAACTGCTAATCATTTTAAGCAAACTCTATTTTATTCATAAAGCAACGACCACTTACACCATACCATTTTTAAGCAACTATTCTAGCTTACTAGTGAAGTTTGTTATGAATATTGTGTATATATTGAAGAGGCTCAATGGGTAATATATAGGGAGTACAAGAAGATACTACAGAGAAATATGTCATATGCGGATAAGCAAAGCAAGACATATAAGGAAACGAATAATACAATTCCTATTCTATCTCTAATACCCTTAACACCCTCCTCAAATGCAAGGCGTATACAATAGCATTGCATTTCAAAAATGGTTAAAACTAAAACAAGAAAAATCCGAAGTCCGAGTCTTGATAATGTCATCGTTGCGTGCAGCTTTTGAATAAACTGTCAAATCAAGCCGAAGAGGAATAGATAGAAGCATGACGGCGCAGATCGAAGCCCTAAGATAACGGCAGCGCAGTGCACAAGGTGCAAAAGACGCGCGGCGGCCTTAAAAGCTCGGGGCAGCGACGAGAGAAGCAGTGGTATCATAACAACTTCTACGATCTGCACGCGGTTCAGAGAGTAGAGCGGTGGCTGCTGCTATGCAAAAGAAAATTTCTATACTTCTATGACTGACAATAAATTTGTGGACTCGCACGGCTTGGAAAACTAAAAATTAGAAAATACGGACTTGAATGGATGCAACGGAAGACTCACGAAAAATAACTCGAAGATTGACTCAAAAGAACACATATACTAGCAGCAGAAAAAAAATCCCCCTCTCCCCTCTCTCTCTCTTCACACCCCAATCCCCCTCTTGCACTATTCACGCCCCGGTCCCCCGCTCGGACTCTCGGAGAGAACAGGAGTAGCGGGCTCCAGCGGGAGGCGGCGACCGGGAGAAGGCGGCTCCCTAGGACCGGGCGTCGGTGAGATCCAGCGGCGGCGGCGACCACGAGAGCGGCCGTGGCGGCGGATCCAGCGGCGGTGGATCTAGGAGAGGCGGTGGAAGTCGCTGGCGGAGAGGGCTAGATCCGGGCGGTGAGGCGACGAAGACGGTCGGACTCACTCTCCCTCCTCGCGGCTCCCTTACTCGGAGAGAAGGGGCAGCGGGCTCCAGTAGGAGGCGGCGGCCGAGAGGAAGAGCTGGTAACCGGAGCGGCGGTCCACGTGAGGCGGCGGTGGTCTCGGGCCGAAGATCCGGAGACGGCAACCACGATGACCGCGAATGATGACCGACGTCAGCGGAAGATCTCATGGCGACGGCAGCAAGCCGGATCTGGCACGGAGGAGGCTGGATCCGGGCGAGGCGATACCGGTGGCGGAGTTGGTGGCGTCCGGCCCGACGTCACGGAAGGAGACCTCGTGGAGGTTGGCTCAGAGGCCGCGCCACTGACGGGATAGGACGCTGGCATGGGCGGCGGACAACAGCGGCGGACAACAGCGGCGGTGGCTTCCCCAAAAGCACGAGGTGGACACAGAGAGACCGTCGAAGAAGTGGCCACCCCCGGGAGGATGATCTCTGCTCCCGGGGGCAGCAGATGCGGAGGACAAGCCGGAGTATATCGAGGTTAGGGTTTTAACCTAAGTTCTGATACCATGTTATGAATATTGTGTATATATTGAAAAGATCCAATATGTAATATATATAGAGAGTACGAGGGGATATTACAGGGGAATATGCCATATGCGGATAAGGAAAGCAAGACATATAAGAAAAGGAATAATACAATTCATATTCTATCTCTAATACCCTTAACAGAGTTAAACATACTAACAAAAACTAATTTGTGAGGTGCCGCTAGTACGTGAAGTTATTCATATGCTACTCCCGTCCGTGCATGACGTCCTCATCGATCACCTAAATAAATAAACAAAGCAAGGGTGAGTCCAAAGACTCAGCAAGCACACGATAAAATAGTGGCGTTAAACACCACTTTAATAATTCTCATTTCTGTGAACTGTACATCATTATCTCTGTAACTATTTTACTGTTATCGTTTTCCATTTCTGTGAACTGTACATCACTATCTTTGTAACTATTTTACTGTTATCACTTTCCATTTATGTGAACTATACATCACTATCTCTGTAATTGTTTCACTATTGTCATTTTTAAGCAATGCAATCATCTATAACTATATCACTGTTCTGTTCTATTTTTATGCAATACGATGCAATGCGTCTGTAACTGTAGATTATACCGGTATGACGGAGTGTTCACCCGTCGATGAACCACTCAATCTCGCCCTCTTTTTATACGGGGATCCAAACTCCACTCCGTGGAGTACCTACCGAAGTAGGTCCTGTTGTCTGTGTATGAGTGCAATGCATGATGCAGCATACTTTCACTGTTGGCATTTAATCATAAGCGGCACTCATCAAAGTATGATTAGCACGTAATCATAAGTACTGTAGAACATGGCATGGAAGTTACCATCTTACCACCAAATCCTAAGATTCTAAATAAATACATCAAGTCTGAACTAAATTCAACCATTACTTTGATTCATAATTTACAAACTAACTGCAATCACACATGCAAAAGCGAAATACGGTAGGACCTGTCACGCCACATATCAAGGCATGACAAGGCAAGATTGTCATGCCATGGGATATGGCGTGATTACTGCCACGCAAGCCTCCACACTGGCACAGCAGGTGGACGAGGGCTTGTGTGGCATGTTTTGTCACATCGTAGTTATGTCATGACAGTACGGCTTGGTCATGCCACGAGTGGTGGCATGGCCAAACGGGTGTCTGTAGAGGTTGTGGTGTCCTTATTATTATACTGAATGCTTAGTTGTATGAATGACCTTTTTTTATCGGAAACAGTTGGGGAGGCCCCTTATGGTGTGTGTGTGTGTGTGTGTGTGTAAAACCTCTTTTCTACTCCCGGGAGTAGTTACTCTCTATGTAGTATCTCACAACGCAGGAAGTATCTCGCATAACGGAGGATATGTATGTATAGTTTATGAGTATATAAGACCATCTATGTGGTATGTATATTTTTTCGGAGGTGGTATGTATGGTTTTTAAACATACTCCTTTTTATGTTCTTATATGAAGGTATTTGCAAAATACCGTAAAAACTATAGACTCCTTTGCAATTTTTTATGTGGTTCATATTGGAGTATCTTATAATTAATATATGAATATACCAAAAGTGATAAAAGAGTATTTCAAATTTGTGTAGATGGTATATCTGATGTGGGAGTAACCACACCAGGGAGTAGAATGCATTTTTCCTATATGTATGTATGTACGTACGTATGCATGTATGTATATGAAGAAAAAAGGTTTATGTACAACGAGAAGAAAGAAAAAATGTTACAACTCCTAAGGGGACAAGGCAATAAACCTAAAGAGTCTAGCCAATCAAAGATTACATGTCTATATATGTCTGAGATGAGTAGTGGTTTGTGCCCCAAATATAAGTCCAAATATCCGGGAATTTATTTACAGGCAAATATTGTATTCATCATTCAATCTTTTTCCTATATTCCGTACACTTCCTTTTAGTTTTTTTCATTTTTGTTTAGAATATCGTGTTGTTACATATTATATATTACTGCTTCAAATGGATTGTACTATGTAATTGCATGTTTGTGTTTGACCCTCAAGTACATTGCTTATAATGTATGCATGGACTTCTGTTCTCTTAATAATGCAGAAAAAACTTGTTGGCAAATGAAGACATTTGTGTAGCAATGTATTTTGCAGCAAACATACTACCTTTGGTGTCAACTGATGTGTTATGTTCATCATTCTTTACTACCTACTCAACCTTCTAATCTAGGTGCACGGATTTGCGATAGTTCACTTTAATTTATACGTTTGTAACTCACCCCAACCTAGCCAGCGTGCGCAAGGGTGCGTCGTTACTTCTACTACCTAAAATTCATACCACCTTAACATCATTTGATAAGTGAAACTAAATGTGCATATAAGTCCATTTCTACCCCACTGGTGAAAAATCTAGACCCACCATTATGTGTTAATGGTAATTTTGGGTAAATAATGATAATTGGTTTGTGGAATTAATATTTTTCATGAGTTGGTGAAATAGATTATATCGTATGATGAGGATGATGTCATGCGTTGATCGTCATCGAGTCAAGGTTTGAGAAGAAGAGATGATCATCATGAGTTGATGAGCATGAAATCAAGATCCCAAAGAGGAGATGATCATGAGTTGATCATCATCAAGTCAAGTAAAACCATCGTATATTGATAAACATCAAGTAGTGGTTTGTATGTGTTGATGCACAACAAGACAAGGACCGGGACTTGGAGAGAAAATAATCATCATCAAGTGAAATCTCCAAGTGGATGTGTAAGTCAAAGATATAACTAGCATAGGCTAAAGATGTGTTTATAATCTTTTACCGATCTTAGTGTTTGGTTGGAAGATCAGATAACTAATATAGATTGCCGTACTATTATGAGAGGTCTTATCTTAACTTGAGTCTCATCATACCTTACAAACGGTACAAGTCTATATATGCCGCTAAACCTTGTGTCATGATTCCATAATGTGCGAAAGTGTTTTGCAAATTGTCGTGAATCATGTTTTAATCCTTGTGTGTATGATTCTACGATTTGCGATTGTGTTGTGCAAAGTTGATGAAGTACATACATCTTTATCCCCGCTGGGGAATTTTCTCTCTATGCCAAGGGCAGTCCGACCAACTCTATGTGAGCCGTCTGACCGACAAAGGCGATTTGATCGGCCCTCTCGTAGCGGTCTGACAGGCAATGTGTTGGCGTTTTGATCGGTGGAGTGGTCTGACAGGGATGTGAAATCGGTATCTTTTTTCTAGAGAACATGTTTTTTGTGCATCTTTGAGGTTTTAGTCAAGTGGTCTAACCGGCGTTGTTTGAGCGGTTTGACCGGACTTGACAGTCTGACGGGACCTTATGTGGCCCGTCTGACCGGCTTGGTCTATAACGACTAGTTTTCTAGCCATTGCAATGGTGCTAATCTGACTGGCCATGTGTTGGCGGTCAGACCGGTCCAGACTAAAATTGGGGATTTTGGCCTCAAAGGCTATTTTGACTGGTTGGGGCTATGAATACCCCCTCTCCTACAACATGGATATACTCTTGCAATCCCACTTCATTCTCTTGAGTTAATGTGATCTTTCCCTCTTAATTGTGCATGTGTTGCACCTTGTGAGTAAGGAGAGAAATCTCTAGTTACATGTGCTACTTCTAGAGGTGGATTATGTATCCACTTGTGCATGTGTTGTATTTGGTGAGAGTCAAGTAAGAGATTTGGTTTGTTACTCTTGGAGATTGTTTACTTCTAGACATGCGTTGATGCGTTGTAGTCCAGTGATCTTCTCAAGAAGTTTGTGAGAAGGGCCGACGTGTTTTGAAGGTTGGAACTCACCTAATTGGAGGGGAAGGAGCTACCATTAGTGGATTTGATGTGATTGGCTTAATTTATGGAGCTAGTTCAATTCGTTTGGGCTTACCTCTACGTGGACTAGGGAAGATTGACAAGTCCTTGAACACCACGGTAAAAGAAACCGTATCAATTATGGTTTGTTTCCTTGTGCTCATTTACATTCTTGCAATTTACATTCCTAGAATTGTATTGATTGCTTGTCACCTTAGGATTGCAAAACTTTGAGATAAACTTAGATTGTTGATGCACTTGGTGAAACTAGATGATTTAGGTCTTGATTGAACAAAATCGATTTGATTTATGTTTCTGCATCTAAAACTCGGTTTTGGCCAAAGAGATTTTAAAAGCACCTATTTAACCCTCTGGTCGGCCTCCTCGACTTTACAATAGATCAACGGCACTGCCTTTCCAATTAACAAGTATATAAAGGTTGCAAAATTGAATTGCTAGGCAACTAGACCCAAACCACATATCCTTCCATAATCTTATATCTTATGTTTGTACCATCACCTATCCCCCTCTCACCCATATATAGACTATTTTGGTAGCTTGAGCAGCCAACAAGACCTCTTTCTGTAACACAGGAGAGTTATTTGGAAGGCAACAGAAGATATTTGGCTCAAATAAAGGGTCCATTCATAATAGCTTTTGCTGATGGTTTTTTGTTTTAGTTTATAAATAGTAACGTTATGTTCAAGTTTTAAGCATGTACTATCAGTCCTTTTTTTTCTTTATACCGGAGACACACGTTATGCTTTCTTGCCCAAATTGTCTCCTATCATTTTGTGAGACTGTATACATTTGGCTGAGAAATGGCGATATAGAGTGCTTGGTTAACACCATATCTCTTGGATTTTTTTTCTATTATTAGATACCATAACGAATGGGAAGTATCTTTTTGAGCCATAACAACGAGCTCTTATATACATCTGTATATATTTGATATGTTAAAGATTTCTAGCTAATTAGACTCCACAGTAAAACAGCCAGAGTCAAAGTAGTTATTACACCGAAAGTAAACGAATTTTCCCAAAAAAAGATGCCGTTCTCTCTATTTCAAATGCCCCCTATCATTGCTTTCACACCACTTTTTGGCGCTAATGGGTAAGGGCATCCGTAGTGTATGAAAATAGGGGGTCATAAGCAACCTTAAGATCGACCTTATACATTACAGGGTTGATCTTAAGAAGGCCATAAGCAAAAAAAACTTAAGGTCGATCCTTAAGCTAAAGACCTGGCCACAAACATTAAAATACAATTTTCTTTTAATCTTGTTGTTCTCTCTCCCCTACCAGTCAACTACCAATAACCACAAGTATTAAAATACAATTTTTTTACTGCCGAGTGGAACCCTTGTTACAGCCAAGGGGTGGCCTCAAACATAACGAGTCGACCTTAACAATTAGGTGGAGCCCACCTTAAGACCCATTGCGACCTTATACACTCTTGATGCCCTAATGGGCCGGCGCCGAAGCCTTGCTGGGCGCCCAATGGCAGCGTGGAGGGGACACACACTACGAGGCCACCCCCACGCCAACTTCTCCGAGGTAATTGGAGGAGCATAGCGAGCCGATGCCACTGGAGGTGCGATATATGCTTGGCGGATAAGTGGATTGACCTAATTGATAACCCAATGGACCGGCCGGACCTCTTTGCGTCTCTCGGTGCTTTTGTATTTTTTCCAATAAAAAAAGAGATGTCGAAAGGAAAAAAGGGTACATTGCACGATGCACCACCTAAATTGACATGAGTCACAAAACATCAGGTATTTCCAATCTTTTAACATAACACTATGTCGTTTACAATTTAGGGGACCTTGTATTGGAGAAGTCAAAAGTCAATACGAACACTTAGCTTCTTGAAGTGGTTTTTCCACTTTTGTCGTTTCCGTCTCACTTCGGCGATAAGGCAAGAGTTACAGATGCATCACGCATCCTACTCATCTCGCTCCTGCCTCACACACTCATTTCTCAATCTCTTTCCCTACCGCTCATCATTTTAAAAGTCACTTCTTTCAACAATTACTATTTATTTTAAACCCAAAACTATCAACCATAGCTAATACGAATACCACTTAGTCTCCCTATTCATGAGCTTTTAGCTGTAATGGTGCTTTTTGCGCTCACAAATGCAAGAAAGGCAGCCATTGTGTGGAAATGCCAGAAATGGCACCTCCACCACACAGCCACCGTGAGGCATCGACCTGGCTTGACACATGGTGAAACCGCATGGCCACCGTGCGGCAGAGCACTGTAGCACCACACGATGGCCATGCGGTGCACTGTATCGCACTGTAGCAACTTTTACAGGAAAATTCATCTAAGTATATTTTTTGTCAAAATTGTTAAATATAACAAATGAGCTTAAAGAATTACAATTTTTTTGGTGCCTCTCGACACAGTACACTTGCTTGTGTAATGTTTCCATAATTTTATCCATTCTAAATTTTTCTTAAAAATTTATTTTAGTATACAATTTGCAGGAATTTTTTAATATAAAAATGAGGTCGAAACATCATAAATTTTTTGAAGGCTCTGTTGACTATGTAATTTTTGTTAAGTTTTATATGTTTCAAAATTGTCTCAAAAATTAAGGGTTTATGTTTAAAAAATTTAGATATTAGGCTTTAGAAATGAGGGTTTCATGATTTTATGTGATTTGGAATGTGAGAAGTTTAGTACCATATGGCTACTCTAGGTGGGAGGCACTCTTAAGAGACACCTACTAAGGGTTTAGGCCACCGCCCGGCCTCCCTTCTCCGCACATCTGTCACCTCATTGCTCCGGGTAGCCATTTGCGTTAGGGTTTCAGGGTTTGTTGCGCGTGATACGGATAGCCATTTAAACTCAAATAGTTGCTCGGAGCGATGAGGTGATACGGCTTATGTTTCTAGTTTAGTCAAGGAAAAGAAAATTGCGTGCAAAGCCAAAGCACGCTGATTCGCTGGGCACAGAAGACCGAGACCTCCAAACAGCTCACCTCACTTCCAAACGAAATCATACAAAAAGCCGCGGTCAAAAGCCTAACCCCCAACGCCGGCCACCGAGTGAGAGAGAGAGAGAGAGAGAGAGAGAGAGAGAGCCCACCCAAGGTAGCAGCCAGCGCCGCGGCCGCGGTGGAGGCGGCCGACCAATGCGGCGGGAGAGGCTGCTGTACAGCTTCCTTGGCCTCCTCCTCCTCCTCGCCGTTGTCTACCTCAACTGGTTCCCGGGTCTCGGCCCCACCGCCCCCGGCGGCGGCCTCAAGATGCCTGTGCCGTGGCTGCAGCCGCGGATGTCGTTCGTGGGCCGCAACGGCACCCACTTCGTGGACGCCGCCACGGGCGAGCCGCTCTACGTCAACGGCTGGAACTCCTACTGGCTGCTCTCGGCGCGGTCGCCCGCGCTCGTGGCCGAGATGCTGCGCCGGGGCCGCCGCATGGGCCTCGGCGTTTGCCGCACCTGGGCCTTCAGCGACGGCGGACCCGGTGCGCTGCAGATCTCTCCCGGTCGCTTCAGCGAAGCCGTCTTCCAGGTCCAGATCTCCCCTCCTAATCCCCTTCTCCCCCGTAGAGCGATTTGGGTGGTAGACGAGTTATTGAGGTTGCTCTTTTCATTAGAATTGATGCCGTTTATTGACTCTAACCAATATTCCGTAATGTCCCCTTCACTGAAAGCACGCCGTGGCCGGTTTATATGTCGTGCTTGATCTTACTGGAGAGTGGAGACCAGTGTCCATGCGGGGCGAGTAGAACTGCAGTTAACAAACGCGTGAGACTGCAGCTAACAAACGCTTGAGCAGTCTTCGTCTGGTTGGTGTCACATTAGGGGCCATTTGGATGTGCTCATGCGGCAATAGCCAAGCAAAGAATTTACAGCATGATGGAGCCCAAACATTACAAATCAATTTACAGCATGATGGAGCCCAAACAATACAAATCAACTGCTTTAGGTTGGCGGTTGCAATGCTCGCACTGAATTGTATGAGGTAGTATATCCATATTTTGCCGTGCAGGAGCCCAAATTCAATGCCATGTAATATGTCTTCCACCTCAGATTATATTATGCTTTCTACTTCTTCAGTCCAAATCCATAATTTAATAGATTCCATAATATCCTCCACAGTAATACCTCCATGTACCAAATAAATCCAATGGTTGTCATCGAGCAATTTTAGCAATCCAGTTGTCTTTTCTCTTAAGTTCCTAGTATATCCGGGTTACAATATTTTTGGCGCCTCTCGCTGAATAGCTCTTTTGGTCAACAAATTTTGTCCCATCTATGAAGGCAGTGCCCTCCATTAGCCTCCTTCCCTCTCCGAAGGAAGTTTCTGCATTCCTTAAGCATATTCCCAGGTTTTGATATCCTATGCAAAGTAACACCTCATTGCACCTAAATGGTACTTTGCATTGGGTACCAACCCTATTCTTAGTGGCCCATTTAGGTAAGGACATAGCTGTCATGTGATATATGGGGATCACGTCCAATGTAGTGACTGCAAAGTGCAAACTCTAGTGTGTTCTAATTGGCTTGGCTAATTACATGGTATTAAAAAGTAGTGGCCTAGTATTTTGGCCATCAAGGGTCACCCATGTAGCTTACTGGTAGAGCACAAGTTTGTGGTGGTTGAGGTTATGGGTTCAAGATCCCATTCTTCTTGTTTAAACCAAAGAATACGCTGTTCCTCCTGCGTATTCTCGTTTTTATTGTGGCATCAACATGATTCATGGAATAGACTAGTAAATAGTGATAATCTTCTAACAAATGTCCTATTTTTAGCAATAGAAAGTATGTGAGACTTGAGCTATACTGCAGCCCATCCATGTTAGCCATCTTACTGTACCATGTTTAACATTGCAACTTAAAGTTTCAGAAAGAAAACTGATAATTAGGGCCTGCTTGGAGGACTTTTAAGGAAGGCTACTTTAATACTTTAATCTTCTACATTTGAATAGTTCTTTGGTGCTCTACTGCTCTCGTAGAAAAAGTTTTTACAAAGCTTGAAGCAAGTTCAGTTAGCGCTGTGAAGGGCAAGCCTGTAAGTTTGAAAGATTGGTGGCTGTATGACTTATCCACAGTATGCGTTTCAAACACCTTTGACACCTTGGTTGACACACCCATCGCAGCCTCTATCTCCTTTACCAACAGTCCATCCTCTCCCATTTACATACTAGGAATTAACTAAAACTATTGATTTTGTTGCCGCAATCAAGTCTGCTGTTGTTTTCTCTACAATCAAGTTTGCTGAGAAATTTCAACTAAATATATTCATTTTGGAACAAAAAACCGAATCCCTCAGAGAAGGATTTTTTAATAAAAAAATTAGCATTGTCATGTACTACTCACAACATCGTGCAGGTCATCCGCTAGTATCATACTAAGTTAAACTTTAATCTTTGTAGCCATTGAATATGTGGTGTATGGTGCCTGTATGAATCATATTGGCTTAACACTTTGCATGAACAACCTCAATGCCTTTGAGGAAAACACTGAAGATGTTCAGGAGGCACAGGTAGTTTGGGAAGCTTCAAAATGCATACTACCTTCATCATTTCTCTGTACCTCAGCAAATAGGATCATAGACACCTATGCAGCGGATGTTGTTCATATGAATATTAAGCTGGACTTTGTTCATTCTAGGTGTTGGATTATGTAATATATGAAGCCCGGAGAAGTCATATTAGGTTGATTCTTTGCCTTGTCAACAACCTTGATAACTTTGGAGGGAAGGCTCAATATGTTCAGTGGGCACAAGCAGCTGGAGCTAACGTGACGAATTCAACTGATTCTTTTTTCTCACATCCCACCATCAAGGGTTACTACAAGGATTATGTGAAGGTAGTCTATTAGCTTGAAACAAATTATTGGTTTTTCTTGTGGCACCATGTTTTTACTAGTTTATATTCGCTGCAGTCTTGTGGAGTGCTGGAGTTACTCAATAAAACAGAGTATAACAACAAACACCAATGCATAACAACGATAGTTGTGATAATCTGATATTACTTTATATGGAGGGTGCTAGCAACAGCTCCTAGTATTTCAACCTATGATTTATGCAAATCACGATTTTCACTGTAGCTTGGCTCATAAGGGAAGTTAATATTAGATAAATGTGTTTTATACTTTTATATGAGGATTGTGGTTACTCCTGTACAAATAAATTTATCTAATATGTCAATCTTCATATAAAGAAACTTTGCCGCTACGCTTGCATAGTCACTATTTTAAAACACTGGATGTTCTCCAATTCTTATTTTTTCGGCCAAAATTTGACAAATTCATTTTCATCACATTCCTATATACTGTATTATCGACAGGCAATATTGACCAGAAGGAACTCTTACAGTGGGATCAGATACTGTGATGAACCTGCCATATTTGCTTGGGAACTCATGAATGAGCCTAGGTGCGTGTCCAACTCATCTGGTCCTCATCTTCAGGTAATTTGGTATTCAAAGACACTTTCACTTTCGACAACACTGGTATTTTTCAAAGTGAAAACCTTCAGCAGTTCACCCTGATGTTCCTTGACAGGCTTGGATTACAGAGATGGCAGCCTATGTCAAGAGTCTGGACGCTAGGCATCTCGTTACAGTTGGAATTGAAGGGTTTTATGGCCCTGGAAGAGCTGAGAGGCTGGGTGTTAATCCTGGGGACTGGGCAGCTTCACTCTGCTCAGACTTCATACAGAACTCAGCAGTGGAGCATATTGATTTTGCTTCTGTTCATGCTTATCCCGATAGCTGGTCTGGTTTTTTCCCCTCTATTTTTCTTACAGAATGTATCATACATTATATGCCTTTGATGCATTTCTTTTGTTTGCAGGCTACCAAAGGCAAGCCTGGAAGAAAAAATCAGATATCTTTCCAGTTGGGTTGATTCACACCTTAATGACAGCGAACACATCTTGAAAAAACCTGTCCTGTTTTCAGAAATAGGTTACATCCAGCATGTAGTTGCGAACAGCACAGTTGATAGCGAGATTCTTCTACGAGTCGTTTACGATAAAATCTATGATTCAGCGAGAAAGCTGCAGGCAGGTGGTGGTGCTCTTATTTGGCAGTTGATGGTTGAAGGAACGCATATGTACCGTGACGACTTCTCCCTGGTGGCACGGGATCATCCCTCGACTTATAAGTTGATAAAGGAGCAGTCATGTCGATTGCAAAGGCTGTACCGAGAAGAGGGAGACCCTGGGTGGCGATGCTCAATACCGCCCTAGGGATTTTGCTGCTGTTGACATTGGAGAATCCCGCTTCCTGAAACACAGTGGGTCTTCAGTATATTCTTGGAAAAGTTCTGTTTTGAAGCAAATGGCGGACAGAGATCTGTATAGTAAACATCCGATTTATAGCTGGAGTGCTGGACTGCTAGTGTAGAATCCATTTGATCAACTACAAACAGGCCGGTATTTGCGAGTGGTTGTTGAAGTCCTGTGTGGCAATCACATGGTTAAGTCATATGCTTGATCATCCACCAAATGTTGATGGTCGTCAGCTATATATATATGTCACTATTCTTTCTAGGTGCATAGTATAGCAATTTTTTGTGTCATAGGAATAGCAAAACATTCCTGCCTTGCGCGTGAAGAAAATCACTTTTCGCAACTTTGTATCGTCATGCCTTACATGTTGTAATACATAATCTTGAGGGTTCAAGGGGTCAGAGTCGTACGTGATCTTTCCCATTTTGAGTCATATATCTGGAACATGATCATGGCAGAGTAGTTTCAGTTCTGAGTTCTCAGCGCCTTGCCCGGAGGGAGAGGGCGAGGACGACGACAGTGTAGTTCGTCTTCTCCCCCCAGGTGCGTCGCGACGTGCCGAGCAAACACGTCGAAGAGCTCGCCGAGCACGGGCTCGCCGAAGTGCGGCGCGAGCTGGGTCTCCAGCACCGGCCTCGTCACCCTCGCCACGTTCGCCCTGCTCCGCGCGCTGTTGACCACGATGTCGTCGTCTTCAGAGTCGTCGTGGGGATCCCAGTTCGACCGGAAGAGCTCGACGTGGCCGACGTCGAACAGGCGCCTGCGCTCGACCGCCACCGCCACCTCTTCCGCCGACGGCGTGCACATAGGCAGGTTTAAAGCGTCCAGCTTCTCCTTCTCCAATCGATCAGGTGAGCTAGCTTCTTGGTCGCAACCGTATCGATCTGCACGTACCTCTAGGACCAGAGACCGGAGAGCCCGTGCGAGTAGCGCGTAGAGAGAGAAGAGCTGGCCGGTGCGTGGGTCTCGGTGTTCCCTGCCGAGAATTGCTAGCACCGTCTACAACGAAAAGAGAGACATGATTTACGGACCTTTGAGTTTTAGTGGATTATTACATCCTTCTAACGACATTATATATAATTCAAATACTTTCAATTAACCTCAGTTAAGAACTTTTTTCCCCATGTTAGCCCTGTTTAAAAGCAAGGGAATTCCTCAGCATTCCTGTAGGAACTCAATTGTTTCCTACGAAATACCTGTGCTCCAAATGCGCCTTTAGCGAGAGTGCTTTGGGCCTAGTGGAGGCAGCCCTAGAAAGAGGCAGACGACGAAAATGCGTCCAGAGACAACGAGGGGCGGGCTCAATCCCCATTAGTTTCGGTTTGGACTTCTAACTTCTGGTTTATTTTCACTATTCAACAATTTTGTCTTTTTTGATTTTTGGGCTTTTTTTGAGTTTTTTGTCGGTTCTATTTTTTCTGTATTCATTTGTACTGTCCATGACGGGGTAACCTATTTTTTCTATTTTTAAATTTAATTACGTCAAATAATCCACCGTCAGCTTACAGTGTTCAGCCTGAAGGAGCAGCCGAGGTCGGCGACGAACATTGTGCGTGGCAGGATATCTATGTACACTTCTTCTATGGCCCGCTCAAGCATTGGCACAAATAGAGAGGGTTTAGAATATAGATTAACCTAAAGCCTAGAGTTCCTGGCGTAGCTGGTTTCTTCGGGCCTGTTCTTTTCCTCCGAAGCTGACAGCTTTTGACTTTTGCTACAGTACCGAGCTTTCAAACGGAGTATTTTCTAAAGACGGGGTCTACAAGTTAAATGATGTACATGTTAAAAGCCCAACATCTGTACTATCCAAAATCGTATGTGAGTATCTCTCTCCGTAATCTGTACCGTAAACAGTCAAAATTCAAAAATTTCAGCTATAAACCGCAGCCGTTGCCAAACAGACCCTCCTTCCATGTGGGGCTAGATTATATAACACTACCGATTAAACAAATATAGATATTGGTAACCCAAATGTGCACGGTGTCATTTGCAACAGTTCCTTCAGAGTATTTTATATCAATCCCTCGTGGACGCGTTGATTAATCTATTACCTTCGATCAACTATTAATTTAACTACAACTAAAGTAACAGTGTGAGAGGTAATTATGATGATAATAATGAAAAGGTAATTTACTACTAAAAGCAATAATAATTCTAATATTGAAGAGGTCGTGATTCGTATAATGGAGAGTAGGGTCTAGGGTATTAGGATCACCTGCAACGTTTGTAAATCTTAGGGATGATAATAATGATATAATAAATCAAAGCAACTGTGATAACAATATGTTCATGTAGGTGGCACACCTTGTATGCATCTCCCTCGGACGAACATCATGTGTTCATGTAGGTGGCACACCTTGTATGCATCTCTCTCGGACGAACATCATATAGGAGAATCAATTGTCCTGCTCATATGTGTCTGGCAGTACGCGACGCTTGCAAAATTAAGGAATTACCGTGTAGACCAATCAACTTACAACCGTACCAACACATTAAGTGTCATGGTTATGCCATGTTTCCTCAAGTGCATTGCTTCCGAAAGTCGATCACTGCCACTTTCATTGTCATTAACTCTGCCAGTCAATCTTGCACGCACCACCTATTATCACCCTTCCTTGCACTGACATATGGAGCATCGGGCCCATCGGGTTCTTGTATCAAGGAAAGACAAATAAACACTAATAGCAACGATAACACATAAAGAATACATGAAAGTTAAATCATCCCCTTGATTACTCACTCACATTTATGGGAACCAATAACAATAGATAAATAACAAAGTACATAATGACAACAATCTAAGAATAACAAAAATATATTAATAAAGATGTTGCTGATGTTCTGGTTACACCAATAACATAGGGGTTTGCACCGCTAGGAAACCGGATACCGTCTTGGAGCCTTTACAAATGTTGATCAATTGGACATGGCGATCCTGCTAGAGGGTTAGTGACCATATCGTTAGTCAACTTCTTCTCTGGAGGGTCGGTTCGCGGTGATCCAAATTGGGTTTCCGTTGTCTTTGACGTCTTCTTTCTATCTCTATTCCTAAAGTGTTGTGATTCCTTCGGATCCTGTAAATAACATCAACCAAAGCCTATCTTGTGCATTTGGCAATTACTCCCTCCATTTCCTTATATTTGTGCATGGCCTTGAAAGTATTCATTTCAATATATTTGACCATTGAGGAAATCTAGAGTGTAGGTATTTCAATTTTTTCACTCTCTACCCCTACTTAAATGCTGTGGAAGACAAAAATGGTTGTGGTATGTCATTTAATAGGGGTACGTGTGGTCATTTCTCATTAAGTATTTCTTATATTTAATGATTCTTTGGTATGTATGTATGGTAGGCTGTGGACAAATTTAATAAAATAGAGGGGCTAATTAATAGTAATTCAAGCAATTAATGATGAAATCAATGTAATAAAATATAGAGAAATGATGTGCCATTTCAAATGCATCAGATATCAGAGTTATAAAACAATTGTATTTTCAATCGTAGATATATTAGAGTTGTATAACAAGACAACTAATAATGTGATTTGGAACCCGAAGGTTGCTCCATCTCTTGCGGTGGGACAACAATAACTAGCACGGTTTACAATCTAGATAGGTGCAAACACGCTCTTTGAAACATGCAAACCAATCTGAACAAAAAAATTGCAAGGAAGAAACACGCACAACCCAAGAACTTGATGGTTCTTGATCACACACTCAAAACCCAATATCGATACTTGCTTGTGCACTCAACCCTTCTTCTCAACTCACAACTTGCACAACTCGCGACAACAGGATACACTCTAAGGCCAAAGGTCAACACGTATAACATGGTTTAATTTATAACTAAAACTCTGAAAACAATGAACATTACATAGCCTTGTATAGGCGACGCTAGCCACGGTGCAACGTGGAAAAGAAACTCACGAACTCAGCTTTCCTAAGGTAACTAAATATACCTCCGGGTTTTTTTTAGAGGAAACCGGTTTTCTAAAGAACAAACTGTAGGACCGATGCTGGCAATTAGAGAGGATGAATGATTGTTCAAACTTTTTATTGATGGTATTCAAAATCTTCACTCAAGTAACTATAAAAGTCACTAAGTTTATATTATACCAACTATGCTTTATAAAATAAGGCTAGAGACCTGAGCCAACAAATCAACACACTTCTACACAAGGCTGGTTAGACTTTAGACACAAGGCCAGTCAGACGGGTGGGGCTGGTCTGACTGTAGGTTCAGGGCCGATAGGACCGTTCCCCTGTTTTTAGACATGAAAGTCTCTCGGGACAAACTCAAATATCAAGAATTTGTTTAAATCTCATCCAAATACTTCCAAATTTTACGCAGACTTGTTCAAGACATTAGAAACCTAAACCAATCAAGAATCACAAGGTTCTTAGGCTCGAGTTCACTAAATTGAAGAGAATCGAATCTAGATCACAAGAAAACCAAAAACCCTAAAACTTAAATTACTTCTTACTCGTGAAGACCTAAGGCATGAGGTCTTCCAGATCTATTCTCATATGTCCTAGCAAGGCAATTTGCTTAAGAGATAAGGCTAGAACTGCCATGAACAGGAGATCACAAATCTAGCTCAAGAACAACCAAAACCAACAAAGAATGGAAACAAGAGCATGGTTGAGACAAACATTTGATCTATTTTCAGTGGAGAATGAAATTTACATACTAATGGATGATTACAAGGTGTAGCCAAAGCATTACTATTTCATCAGTCAATTTTTCTCTCACACAACTATGGAAGGAGACAATGTGGTAGAACAAAAACCTAAACTCTAGAATCCTTGGATCAACCACCTTCTCTCATCCCTTTAATAACCAGTAATAACCCTAATGGTTCTAACCTATTAAGTCTACCAGGGAAACCCGTCAACCCCACTAACCTAGGTTTTATACACTCACATATGCTTTTCAAAGCATTTACAGGACTTAACCCACTAACCCTTTAGTAATTTATCTACTTGTCAATTCCAGCTCTCCTGGACCTAAACCACTCCTCCTTTGCATCTTCCTGCACCGCGGTTTTGATCAAGACACTAACCTAGTATTTGGCCAACTACCAAAATACCCTCAACGAAGCTTTCAAGCACCTTCCATTGACTACGTTTTCTCCTTCACCTCAAATCATCTCCGTATGCTTTGACATGTATTCCATAGTACCGAATAACTAGCCATTACGTCTTCACGCATTTTGTCTCCCCCGAATCGTCTCTATGTGCATCTGCCTCGTCACCAGAACTATATTATAATACAAATTAGTGATTAAAATTGAATTTTAGTGGCTTTGTCAATATTCAAAATGACATGTATTTATGATTAGAGGGAGTAAAGTACAGTAACCACTACCATACTCTCTCTATTTGGTCTGTAACCACAACACTAGTATTTGGCCAACTACCAAAATACCCTCAACGAAGCTTTCAGGCACCTTCCATTGATTACGTGCTCTCCTTCACCTCAAATCATCTCCGTATGCTTTGACATGTATTCCGTAGTACCGAATAACTAGCCATTACGTCTTCACGCATTTTGTCTCCCCCGAATCATCTCTATGTGCATCTGCCTCATCACTTGGTGTACCACATGAACTAACTCGTCTCTTCATGATCCTTGTATTCTCTGTGATTCCCGCTTGAGCCATATAGCTCACCTGGTCTTATATGACCGCTTGAACCTCAGCTCCCCCACATAGTTTCGGTCCATTGCTGTCAACCGTTAACGTTCTCCAATCCTTTGCACATCCAAAGACCAAGCAACCATCTCGAGTACAAGTTCCATGCACTTGACTCGCATTTGTCATAACCATGAATATCATACAACAAAGCCAACTAACATCATCCATGTCATGCACACACTCATCCAACTCAAAAACCATTTTCACTGTTCTCTGGCCGCACCCACTGGTATGACCGTACTCCCCATGGCAATTCGGCCATACCGATCAGACTGCCAGCCAACAACTGATCTGACCGGCCCACCGGTGTGACCGTATCTTCAATGTCGTTACACCGCCCAAGTTGATTTCAGTCCAACTTCCAACCCTGGCTGGTGGGACCGCATGTGCCCAATTTCAAAACACGCTCTCTAGAAAAAAACAGTCGCCAGCTAAAATCCGATCACACCGCACCAACGATCCGACCACCAACTAGAGTCCGGTCACAGCGGACAGGTGGTTAGACCACTAACCCCTGCCAGTTGGATCGCCCTTGACTGGTAGCAACCCTGAAATCTGAATTTTCTAAAATTTTTACAAAATCCAAATTTAATTAAACCAAAGTACTAATTATTGGCCATGCACGTAGAGAACACAAGTAGTCACGCCGGCACCTAGGAAGTGCTCGTCACGAATACACGTTTTGGTTACTTACGGTTAAACTTTCGTAACATTAACCATTGATATCCTTTTAAATATGTAGATTAAATATAAAAAAAATCAAAACTATAGATTTATCTCGAAAAATATTTTCATAATATTATAATTTTATTAGATGTTATAACTATATTATAATACAAATTAGTGATTAAAATTGAATTTTAGTGGTCTTGTCAATATTTAAAATAACATGTATTTATGATTAGAGGGAGTAAAGTGCAGCAACGAAATCTCCACGTACTGATTTCTAGGCTTTTATTCCCGGATGCTTTCTTTTTATCTTCTAGTAAATCTCCAAGCCAATCAGATAATAGCTGTACTCCAAGATGGTCACGTATTGCCCTAGAGATAGAAAAGAAACAGGCTCAACATGTTTGCGCATCACTACTATAGAAATACTGTTAGTAGATGTCAAATCATAGACGGTTTAATAAAACCGTCTGTGACCGACACTATCACAGAAGGTTTTAATTTGGACACCGTCTGTGTTGATGGTGTCGGAAAAAATGAGTATCACAGACGGTTCTTACCGATGAATATCACATACGGTTTTTATTTAAAACCGTTTGTGATAATCTGGAATTATCATAGATGGTTTTTTTTATTAAAAACCGTCTGTGATAATCCTACTACATATTTATTGCGCCGCTCAGAACCGCATCTGTCTTCATTTCGATCTAAATCTAGCTGGTGCTGCACTCTGTCTTCATTTCGCTCAGGAGGCAAGCTAAGCGATTTCAGCCCAGTTAATTTGGTAGGAGGAGGCAGAGATAGAGCTTTGAAGATTCATACGTTCCTGGTTGCCCTAGATATGGTTAGTAATGAAATTTATTTTTCTTTGAATCACAATTTAGATATAAATTTTGGTGAGTATTATTGAAGATGGTTTGCATCTACTTGACCATACATGATCAGTTCCCGACTGTTGTGTTGCCTCATGATCCAAACATCCGGCCGCTCCGGATTCTATTGCCGAAATACATCCTTGTGCTAGTCGACATAAGGCGCCACTTCAGTCATGTGTTTCAAGACTGAAATGGGCTTGAGCATACGTGGCCATATCTGGAGTGATTGCTTTCCTTCCAATAGTTCCGATACCCTTGAGCCTCCCCTCATGACGAGATTGAGGCATACCTATCGGTTGAATCTGAGCCATATAATCGACATAAAACTCAATGACCTCTTCGCTTGCATAACCTTCGACGATGCTGCTCTCTGGCCGAGATTGATTCCGTACATAGGACTTGAGAAGTCACATGAACCTCTCAAATGGGTACATGCTACGTAGGAATACGGGCCCGCATATTTTTATCTCCCACACAATGTGAACAATGAGATGGACCATGATATCGAAAAACGAAGGAGGGAAATACATCTGAAGATGACATAGAGTCATCACCACCTTGTCCTACAGAGCATCTAGTCCTTCGTGATCAATGACCTTCTGAGCAATTGTGTTAAACAAATAACATAGCCTCATGATTGACTCTCGGATTTTGATCGGCAAAATATTTCTAATTGCAATAGGGAGCATCTGTGTGATTAGCACATGACAATCATGAGACTTCATGCCATTTAACTTCAAATCTTGCATCGAAACAATTTTCTTCATGTTGCCGGAGTAACCAGACGGAACTTTGACACCATGCAAGCATAGGCACAGTTCTGTTTTCTCGGCCTTGGATAGAGTGTAACACGCAGGGGAGAGGTACGTTCTTCCATTATCTATTTTTATCGGTGCTAACTCAGGCCTGATGTCCATATCAGCGAAGTCAAGCAGTGCGTTGACGCTGTCCTTTGTTTTATCACGAATGTTCAGTAAGAGGCCAATCAAGCTGTCACATACATTCTTTTCTACGTGCATGACGTCGATGCAGTGTCGAACATCTTGGTACTCCAATAAGATAAGTTCCAAAATATTGATATCTTCTTCCACATATTCTTCTCATGAGCCCTCAATTTACGTGCCTTTTCGAGGACAACATCTAAATCCTTAACCATATTATAAACCACTTTTCCGCTTAAATGCCTTGGAACTAAACCGTCCTTCTTCTCTCCGTCAAATTGTTTCTCATCATGCGGTATGGGTGAGCCCTCCGAAGGAATCAGCGGTGACGCATGTATACAGTTTTGTGTGAGTATTTCAGCCACACACTCTCGCTACCATCTAAACAGTGAGTACAAGCTTTGTCACCTTTTGTACATTGGCCCGACAGATTAGCAAGGACAAGATAATAATTTGTGGTGCAGAACAATAAGGAGCGCAAAGTGAAGTTCTCTCATTTGTATGCATCCCATACCTGTACCCCTTCGTTCCACAATACTTTTAGATCTTCCACTAACGGTACTAGGTACACATCAATATCATTCCCAGGTTGCTTTGGCCCTTGGATAAGTATCGACAGCAAAATATACTTTCACTTCATACACGACCAAGGAGAAAGGTTATAGATGCAGAGAGTCATGTGCCAAGTGCTATGTCGGTTGCTTATGCGACTGAAAGGATTCATTCCATCTGTATTCAGTCCAAACCTTATATTCCTTGGTTTTGCACCAAAGTCTGCAAAACTCCTATCGATGTTTCTTCACTGGGCGGAATCAATAAGATGTCTTAGCATTCCATCCTTCTTGTGCTCCTCCGAGTGTCAACGCAGCAGTTTTGCCTCCTTTGGATTTGCAAAAAACCATTTCAAACGGGGAATTATAGAAAAATACCATGCCACCATAGAAGGAGGTCCTTTCTTCACCTCTGTTCTTTTGCCGTCATCTGATTGATTGTTATGTTTGTATCGGGATGCGTTGCGCACCGGACATACATGCATGTTTGCATACTCTTTACGGTACAGGATACAGTCGTTCGGACATGCATGTATTATTTATACTTCCATTCCCGATGGACAAAGAACCTTCTTGGCTTTATACGTGGTTTTAGGCAACTCATTTCCCTCCGGAAGCATGTCTACTAAATGACCTAGCAGTGCCGTGAAACTCTTGTCGGACCAACTGTTGCTTGCCTTCAATTTCAACAGTTCAAGCACGGCCAACAATCTCGTGTACTTTGACATGGTATTTTTCGAGTCCTCCATCAAGCACCGGAATTTAACATACTGTCTCTCATTATAGTTCTCTTCTACATCGCGAAGCATCTGATCCAGATTGTCATCGTGCAACCTATCCAAATCTGAATAAAAATTGACATCATCCGGCGACATATCATTCACTTCACCGGTGATGTCATCCGGCGGTATATCATTGACTTCGCCGTGACTGGTCCAACACATATAACCCTTTTTGAATCCCCTCCGAATCAAGTGCGCTTCAATCTACTTTCGGTTCATAAATATCTTTAAATTCTCGCAGTCAGTGCATGGACAATACTTATATTCCACCCCCTTATTCAACATTGTCGGAACCCCAGATTTCCGAATCCGGACCCTCTGTATATTACGTCACTAGTCCCAAATCAAAGCTAGTGCACACAGTAAAATAGTGATGATTACATAACCAACAACGCTTTATTACAATAATAGAGAGTACAGAACGAAAGGCCTCATTATTACAACTGAGGTTTCATGACCTCACAAACTCACAAAACACTGCAGAAGCAAAATAAACTCTGATGAAGACCCATCAATACGCTACAGGCAATTGGCTGGGGAAGCGCAACCTAGTACTTCGAAAAGCCTTCGTCGAATCCACACGCAAAGTAGTCGTAATCTCCTTCCTGAGCTTCGTATTCCTCTGGGATTTGTTTTGAGTGCAGCATGTGAGTACATAAAGTACTCCACAAGTCTTGGAAAAATACAGTAGATGCAGGACTTAACAAAGGAAGGACAATATGGTTCTTTTGCACAAAGCAATATTTTATTTCAAATACCAATAAATATTTTCGAAGGCATTAATTTAATAACGTAATTGCTTTAATAGAAACTATCAAGAATGTTTTTAGTGAAGGTTCCATCCACCAACACTAGTTGACTGGCTCTAACCGCTAAGGTTTAAGACTCCGGGTTCCATCCACCCACACTGGCTCCATCCGCCAGGACAACCCCGAGAGTTCCATCCACTCTCGGGTTCCCAAAACTTTTTATGTTAAAACCAAGACCAAAGATCTACCATGTGAATGCATTCCTTTCCCACCCTTGATCGTGGGTACGGCTATTCGAATAGTTTAACACTCTGCAGAGATTGTACAACTTTACCGGCAAGAGATAAGTCATCTTAATAGCCGACATGCTTCCTTAGGCATGAGACCCAGATAAAATATCACAAAGCTTTTACCTTACTCTAGTCTAGCTAGTCACCACCCGCTGAGGTTTCACCGCTGAAGGGTTAAATCCACCCAGTCAGAAGCCCCCTCTTGCGCCATATGAGTCTGAGAAATCTGTCCCTCACTGTGAACAACCAGTAAATCCCTGGCACCCACTTTCCACTGGTGGTACCTAAACTAGACTATCGTAAGTTAATTAGCTAGGTCGTACCCATATACACTTGTGGTTGTACGGTAGTGCTCAGTTTGGACAATCACAAGCGTCGGTCCTTGGCGGAACATTCACAATTCAAGTTCTCGTGCTAAATCCGCACCAATCCAATCTTACCATCCGCCTAAGTATAAACAATTTGCACAATTTGTTTTATTTTAAAAGAACAGTGGCAACACCAATCACCACTAACTTTCTTAATACAAAGACTACAATGAAATATAATTTTCCATTTCCAGGTTACAAAGGTTGAATAGTTGGACTAAGCATTTACTACCGTTCTAACATTTAGCAAAGAATTAGTAATATTCTCATTACTGAGACAAGGAAAAACCTATGGTTACAAGGGTACATGGCAATCAAATTCAACGAGGGCATAACAAAATTGGATTAACTAATTCCTTATGACAAAAGTTATCATTTTATGTAACATAGCAATGCATTTAAATTTAAAATAAAAAAATGATTTTGGTAAACATAGGTTCAAAATGATTGAAGGTGACTTGCCTTCGTGTACGCTGTCTTGATCTTCTTGCTGTGGATATGAGAATTCTTCGACGATGTCGAGTTCTACGCGCAAAACGCCAAAACAAATGAACAAATAAATACAAATAAAATTTCAAAAATATAATATATTTACTGGAAGGAAGTTTACAATTTTATATGTATTTAGGAGAAAGTTTCAACGGATTCGGGGTTCACACGGGGGAGAATGGATTTGTGGAAGATTGGTTGGGAAAAAAATTATTGGATAAATATTTGTACCAAAAAAAAACAGAATGGAATTTCTGGAGAATTTACGAGATTTTAATTTGAATTTTGGAAGTGCACAGAAAATTTGGAATGGAACTGAGGCTTTGAAAATGAACTAGGTATTGAAATTTGAAATTTAAATTTTGCAAATTCCAAATAAATTTCAAATATTTAGAAGGATGGCAGAAATAGATAGTTTGGATTTTTTTATGAATTTAGAAATTTGAATGGGCTCAATCGGAGTTAGGATGAAGGAGAACGAGCTCTGGAAAATTTAAATTCAGAGAAAAAGAAAAAGATTGATTTTCTAGAATTATTTTTATACTGAACATTGATTTATTGCGTCAGCAGGAATTAATGGAATTATTTTCCTAAAGAAAAATCCGGTTTATGATGTCAGCCCTGGCTTGGATTACTTACAGGTGGGCCCTGGTCTACATGGACCATGTCCATGGACCAAAGGAAGGGCTGAGGTGGTGGAGGTGTGAGGTGGCTGTTGACTGGCACGTGACTAGGCTATTTTGCTGAATTGGTAGACAGGTGGTGCTGACGAGGCTACCAGGTGTGTGCCACGTGGCCGACGCGACTGTTGATCGAGTGGCAGGGCGCAGGCGTGGCGCTGACCGGCCGAGGTGGCATGCCACCATGCACCAGATGGCAGCCACATCGCCCTAGCGTGCTGACGTGGCTACGCTCGGGGACCGATGGTCGCCGGCGCTCCGGCGAGCGGCGGCGGCCGGTGAAAGGTGCGTGAGAGAGAGGAAGCTACGGGGAACTCGGAGGTGGCCGCGGCGAGAGGGGCGGTGGCGTGTGCTTGGGTGTTGTTAGCGATCGTGCTCTGGTGGTCCTGGGGCTCGGCCAAGGGGCGCACGATGATCACCGAGAGTCGGGGAAGGTGTGGGTGGCGTCGGCGAGGCGTGACGTGGTCGGAGGCGGTGGCGATTGCTCGCCAGAGACTGGGCGGCGCTCAGGGAGGAACGAAGACGGTGCGGGGGCCTTGGGTGGCTCTTCGAGGCGAGTTAGAGGCGGTGGGGGTTGGTGTGAGGGGAGGCGAGGCCGAGGGGGTCTTTATATAGGGTCGAGACGGGGATAGTCGGCGATGATTGCTCACCGAAAATCATGGCCGGCGCGGATGCGGGCGGAGAAGAAAAGGAAAGGGGAGGGCAGGGAAGGAAAGTGTGCGCGAAATCGGATCCCGCGCGCTTTGCGCTTTCCAAAACCGAGACGAATTGAAAAAGGAAGGAGAGGGGAGGTGGGGATTCGGTCGCCGGCGTAAAGAAGGAAAGGAGAGGAAGAAAGAAGGAAGGCGGCGACGCGTCGGGGATGACGGGCCTAACAGGTGGGACCCACCGGTCAGCGAGAGAGAGTGGCTGGTGGCTGTCGGATGACAATCGGATGGTCGGGTTTGACACTGGCGTCGGCAAAGGGGTAAGTGGAAAGGAAGGATGCAGATTAAATCAGCCGGGTTGGATAGATCTGGGCCGTTGATCTAAGGAGGCGGGGTGCAATCGGCTGGATTCGGCTGGCGCATGCCCACGGTTAATCTGGACCGTCCACGTGTCAGCCGGGGACAGAGAGAAGACGGGATGAGCCGGGGAGGTCGGATGAGGGTAGCGGCAACGTGGATGGATCCTGGCCGTCCACGCATCGGCCGGATGGAGGGTTTTATTTTTGTTTTTGTTTTTAGATTTTAGATTTTTAGAAAAGCCTAGAAAATTCAAAAAGGCTCAGAAAAATATGAAATAAATTCCAAACATTCTATGAAAATTCACAGAAGTTTTGGATATGTTTTGGACTTACATAAAATATTTCCAACTTATTTTGGTATTATATTTTCATACTAAAAAGCTTTTTAATTTCAAAATAGATTTTAAACTCCAGGAAAACTCAGAAAATCCAAATAAATGCCAAATGACTTCAAATAATTAATTTGAAATAGGATTTTATAGAAATTCAAAATATCCTTTTATTGAATAAACTTTTTATGTTTTTACTGAAATTACTTTTCACAACCTGCTTTTTCAAAAACAGAAAATCAGGGCAAATCAAAATAAATCTAAAGCAACAAAACAATAATTTTTATTTTAAAACAAATTAATTTAATTTAATAATTTAGTTTTTTTACTCCACAAATTTAAAATAAACAGCTAGGATGCAACAAACATATCCTCCTCGACAGCTTTTGTAATAGTAGACATGTGATTAATGTACTCTTCAGTCACACGGTTCACGGCATACTTCCAGTTTCGGTCCTACGTTATGCATATATATAACAACTTAGTATTAAAAAGTAAATTAATCAATTATTACTATATATATACCACATGCATTGAGGCTTTGCTAGCTTAATTCATATTATAAACACAACAACTATTTTCCCAGCGATCGCTGAAGGTTTATAACCAACAATTTTGACAAATTTGGCCTCCCACATGACGGGAACTGATCATGTATGGTCAAGTAGATGCAAACCATCTTCAATAACACTCACCAAAACTTAGATCTAAATTGTAATGCAAAAAAAATTCATTACTAACCATATTCAGGGCAACCAGGAACGTATGAATCTTCAAAGCTCTATCTCTGCCTCCTCCCACCAAATTAACTGGCCTGAAATCGCCTAGCTTCCTCCTGAGCGAAATGTAGACAGAGTGCAGCACCGGCTAGATTTGGATCGAAATGAAGACAGATGCAGTTCTGAGCGGCACAATAAATATGTATTAGGATTATCACAGATGGTTTTAAATATTCCAGTATCACAGACAGTTCATTGGTAAGAACCGTCTGTGATACTCATTTTTTCCGACACCATCAACACAGACGGTGTCCAAATTAAAATCGTCTGTGATAGTGTCGGTCACAGACGGTTTCGTCAAACCGTCTGTGATTTGACGTCTACTAATAGTATTTCTGTAGTAGTGACAATACATACAACATTCCCATCCACTTTGGTAGCATGAATCTCGGAGCACAATCAACGGTATACAATGTACATATAGATCCATGTACAAGTGGGAAAACCTATCTCATAATTGAATCCTAAAATTGAAAGTGTAGTTTTGGAGAATGTAACATAATGTTCTAAGTACACTTTGCACATTCAAAAGGAAATCTTGAGTATTTTTGCAACTAAAGTTAGGAAGCATATCCTTGATTATAAGTTATTCCATGACTTCTCTGTTGATTTAACACTTGTATAATTGTTGACTGTTGAATGTCAGTGGGCAACTGGCATTCTCTTGTTTTTGCCTCACACTTCATCTACTCTCCCTCACAGTCCCTAGATCTGATGTATTCTTTCCTGTTAGACAGAAAACTCCTCGTCTTCCTGCATGCATGTCGTTTTATTTTCTCAATGTTAATGCATTCACATGATAGCTGTAACGCGTTCACATGATCGTTGTAATCTATATATATGTAACTCACAAACTCTGATTTCATTCAATCAAAGATAGCATAACTTTCCTCGCTTACATGGTATCAGAGGTGTGTTCGTTCCCTGTGACCACACGCTTCCGCCTACCTTAACTCACACCACTTGCTGCCGTTAGGGTTGACGACGCCATTGCTCGCCGACGTGCCGAGGCTGCGGCCGCCGTTGCCCAACGAGAGTGTGAGGCCGACACCACCCGCGAACTCGAGGCCGCCACAGCTAGTGACCGCGACGAGGCCGCCGCCCACAACCGCGAAGAGGCTACCGCCCATGATGATGAAATCGCCTGGCGCTGGTTCTCCATGAAGGCGCTGCCATCGCTAATCTTCACGCCCAGGCGGTTGTCATCCAGAATATTCGCGCGCTGGTGCCCATCGTCCTTGACCTCGGCTCGCCTAACTACAACAAACGGTGCAGCTGGTTCCTCATCACGTTGGGTAAGTATTTGTTGACTTCCCACGTCCTCTCCGACGTCGTCCGTCGCAACTCTGCCGACTGGAGTCGCATGTATTGCGTCGTCCTCGAGTGGCTATACGGCATAATCACCCTCGACCTCTGTGAGATCGTCATGGAGAACGACGTCACCGCGCGCGCTGTCTGTCAAGCACTCAAGGGGAAATTCATTGGCAACCGGGAGACACGCGCGCTGCACCTCGACGCCGAGTTCCGCGCCTTCGTCCAGGGCGACCTCACCATCTCGGACTACTGTCGCCGCTTGAAGAGCATGGTCGACGCTCTAGGCACCCTCGGTGAGCCTGTCCTCGACCTCACTCTTGTCCTCGCCGGCTTGCGTGGGTTGAACGAGAAGTTCGCGTACATGTCGGCTCTCCTCAAGCGGCAGCAGTCGTTTCTGATGTTTCTTGAGGTTCGTTTCGACCATCTTCTTGAGGAACTCGAGATGGCATCGCGCCCTTCCCAGTAGACGACGATTGTCCTCCTCGCCACTACCCCATCTGGCGCAAAGGGGGCGCCCAGCACGCTAGTGGCCAGGCTACCGCCTCGGGCGGCCACTCCACGTCCCCTCTTGCCATGACACATGGTGCCACTAGCTCCTCTGGCGGGTCAAGCAGCGCCAACCGTCGACGACACCGCAACAACAGGGACGGCAACGGTAACGGGGGCGGCAAATCTGGCACCGCTGGCGCTCCGCGCAGGTGGCCTTCCTTCTACAACCTGTGAAGTGCACCATCCAAATGTGGCCCGGACCACAACAGAGCGCCGGTGCCTGCCCCTCGGGAGCCGGCACGCCGCAATCGCGTGGTGGTGCACCCATGCCCCACGCCATGGTGGCATACCCACCACTACCAATGATGGCGCCTGTCTGCTACTCACCGCCACCGCTGAACACGGATTGGTACATGGACTCCGGGGCTTCCGCACATATGACTTCTGACGCCGGTAACTTGTCATCTTCCTTCCCGCCTAAGCTTTTACTCCTTCATCAATCGTTGTCGGTAATGGATCATTGCTGCCCGTTACCTCTACTGGTTTCACTAATCTTCATGGTCATCTTCATCTTAATAATGTTCTAGTCGCTCCAAACATTATTAAGAATCTCATATCAGTTCGTTAGTTCACTATGGACAACAACCGTTCTGTCGAGTTTGACCCTGTCGTCCTTTCTGTGAAGGATCTTCGTTCCAGGAACGTGATTGCTAGGTGCAATAGCTCCGGTCCATTCTACCCTCCTCATATGTCGGCACCACCCTCTTCATCTTATGCCCTCCTCACCGCCGCCCCTGCTTCACTTTGGCACCGTTGTCTTGGTCACCCCGGTGGCGATGCTCTTCCACGGCTTGTTAGTTCTTCTGCTATTTCATGTAATAAGGGTGCTAGTGATACTCTATGTCATGCTTGTCAACTTGGCCGTCATGTACGCCTTCCGTTTGCCACATCAAACTCTAGAGCTCTTAATAATTTCGACTTAGTACATTGTGACCTTTGGACCTCTCCTGTTGCCAGTGTCTCCGGTTACAAGAGTACTTAGTCATTCTTGATGATTGCTCTCATTTTCTTTGGACGTTTCCTTTACGTCTTAAATCCGACACTTTCTTCGCTCTCTCTAACTTTTTCTCCTTTGTGGCTACGCAGTTTGGCCGCAAGATTAAGAGTGTCCAGTGCGACGCCGCGAGTTTAACAACTCCACTGCCCGCACCTTCTTTCTCACCAATGGTGTAGCTCTTCGCATGTCTTGCCCCTATACTTCACAACAAAATAGCAAAGCCGAACGCATTATTCGTTCTACCAACAACATAGTGCGTTCTCTCGTTTTCCAAGCAAGTCTTTTGCCTTCCTACTGGATTGAGGCCCTTCATGCCGTCACATATCTTCTCAATCGCCTCCCCACAAAAACCCTCTCCTTCTCCACTCCGCTCTTCGCGCTTTACAACGTGCCACCCACATACTCCCATCTCCGTGTCTTTGGCTCGAAGTGCTATCCTACTTGTCCGCCACTGCGCCCAACAAGTTATCTCCACGTTTCACCATGTGTGTGTTTCTTGGCTATTCCTCCGATCATAAAGGTTACCGGTGTCTTGATCTCTCGTCCAATCGGGTTATCATATCCCGACATGTGACATTTGATGATAACTCGTTCCCTTTCGCCGAGTTGAACAACCAGCTACCTCATGGTGTATTTGATTTTTTGTGTCCTAACACGATCGTGCCGATGCCCGTTGGTCCATCACGGTCCTCTCTCACTGCAGATCTCCCTGGCGGTCTGGCCGCCCTGGTCGTGCGCTAACCCCCAGCCCCATGCGCGGCTCGGTCAGCATGACTCCACTGCTCGACCCCCTCGGTCCAACGACCACTCAATGGTGACGCGAGGCAGACACAGTTTCCGCTAGTCGGTTCAACGCCTCAACTTGAACATGAGCGCCCTGTCACCGATTCCCAAGACATATCGATCTGCCTTAGCCGATCCGCAATGGTGCTATGCCATGGAGGAAGAGTACGCAGCTTTGCTGGCTAACAATACTTGGGACCTTGTGCCACGACCATCCCATGGCAACATCGTTACCGGCAAGTGCATTTTTTGTCACAAGTTCAAGTCTGATGGCTCTCTTGACCGATACAAAGCATGGTGGGTTCTTTGTGGTTTTACGCAGCGGCCTGGTGGTGATTTTGATGATACCTTCAGCCCTGTCGTCAAGCCTGCCACCGTCTGCACTGTTCTGTCTTTGGCCTTGTCCCGGGATTGGCATGTTCATTAGTTGGATGTGAAGAACGTGTTCTTGCATGGTACCTTGACTGAGACGGTATACTGCTCTCGGCCCACTGGCTTCATGGATTCCTCGCATCCGGATTATGTCTATCGTCTGAACAAGTCCCTATATGGCCTCAAACAAGCGCCTCGTGCATGGTACAGCCATTTTGCCTCTCACATTTTATCTCTGGGGTTTGTTGAGGCCAAGTCAGACACTTCCTTGTTTATTTACCATCGTGGTGCCGACATGGTCTATTTGCTACTTTATGTGGATGACATTGTGCTTACTGCCTCCTCGGATGCTCTTCTTCGCCAAATAATTTCTGCGCTTCAACAAGAGTTTTCTATGAATGACCTAGGCCTTCTCCATCATTTTCTTGGCGTCTCAATGGAACGACGCAATGGCGGCATGTTTCTCTCTCAGCGCCAATATATGTTTGACATTTTGGACCGTGCGGGCATGACAGATTGCAAGACCTACAGTACACCTGTGGACACTCACTCGAAGCTCTCATCTGCTGGTCCTCCTGTGAGCGATCCTACCCACTACCGCAGTCTTGTTGGCGCTCTTCAGTACCTCATATTCACTCGGCCAGATATTACTTATGCAGTTCAGCAAGTTTGTCTTCACATGCATGATCCCTGGGAACCTCACTATATTGCACTGAAGCGCATCCTTCGGTACATCCATGGCACTCTAGATCACGGCTTATTTCTTCACCGGTCACGTTCGACGGACCTGGTTGTTTACTCTGATGCTGATTGGGCAGGATACCTGGATACTCGCAAGTCCACTTCTGGCTATGCAGTATTCCTATGTGAGAATGTTATTTCTTGGTCCAGTAAGAGTCAGAAACACAGTGTCCCGCTCCAGTGCGGAGGCGGAGTATCGGGCTGTGGCCAATGCCGTTGTGAGGCCTGCTGATTAAGGTAGTTATTTCAGGAGCTTCATAGTCCACTTTTTCGCGCGACTCTTATCTACTGTGATAACATCAGTGTAGTCTACCTCTCCACGAACCTGGTGCAACATCAGCGCACCAAACATGTAGAGATTGATCTATACTTTTTTTTAGTGTGTCGTCCTCGGTGATGTTCGTGTTCTTCACGTCCCGACTTCGTCCCACTATGTCGACATCTTCACTAAGGGGCTTCCGATGTCGGTATTCATTGAGTTCAGATCTAGTCTGAACGTTCGCTCCAGCAACGCTCTGACTGCGGGGGCGTGTTAGACGAAAAACTCCTCGGCTTCCTGCATGTATGACGTTTTATCTTCTCAATGTTAACGCGTTCACATGATAGCTGTAACGTATTCACATGATGCTTTATCTTCTCAATGTTAACACGTTTACATGATAACTGTAACGTGTTCACATAATAGCTGTAATCTATATATATGTAACTCATAAACTCTGATTTCATTCAATCAAAAATAGCGTAACTTTCCTCGCTTACATTTCCTTCCAAAATCAAGCTCGCCGCGTTGATATTTCGAGTTGATCCCTTCGTCGTCAGCAATCCTCCGTTGCCTGTAGCGCCAACCTCCATGATCTACCTGGCCGTCATTGCTCCATCGTGCTCAGTTCTACAGCTTCACTGCTACTGAATCGACGAAAAGATGTACTCCGCTGGAACAGCCGAAATTGCACGGAATGACAGGATTATGGCCGAGAAGGAATGCAGCCTCACCGACGCCGGTTTACACGACGGTACGAGTCATTCCGACCGGAATGGAATGGATAAGGTGCTGTTTATTTGAGCTGAAAAATGATACTTACGTTTAAAATTGTACTGTAGTTATCTAAAATTACACTGTAGTTGAATGTAGCTTATTTAGTATAATTAAATTTAAAATATAAAAAATAGCTTAGCTCATTATAGACAATATAAATAATACAAGAAAAAGAACCGACAAAAAACTAAAAAAATAAAAAAGATAAAAAAATAAAATTTATAAATAATAAGAAATAAATGAAAAGTTAAAATCTCTAAGTCCAAAATTTACTCTAAAGTCCAAACCAGGCTTTACGGGGGTTTTGGATTTTGTTTTTAGAAAGGAAAGGACAGTGAAAAAACAGCTTCCTCCCGAGTCCCGTCCGCATAGAGATATTTTCTGCGCACCGCCTCTTCCATCCCCGCGTCACCGCCGCCCGCCGCAAATCCCGACGGAAATGGACTCACCGCCCGACGGCATCGACATCGACCTCAACCTCGACCCGGAGGACCTTCAGCCGTCGGTTCCGCTTAAGAAAGTCCCCGGCGGCGACCTCTTCGAGGCGGCGCGCGCCGGCGACTGCGACCGGCTCGCCCTCCTCCTGGAGCGCGGCACCAACGTCAACGCGCGCGACCGCTGGGACTCCGTCGCGCTCTACTACTCCTGCCTCGCCGGCCACGCTGACGCCGCGCGGATGCTGCTCGAGGCCGGCGCCGTCTGCGCCGAGCGCACTTTCGACGGCGACCGCTGCCACTACGCTGCGCTCAACCTGCGCCTGCGGAGGCTTCTCAGGGCGTACGAGGCGCGCCCGCCGCCGCTTGCGCCGCTTCCCGCCGCGCTCCGGGACACGTTCCTCGCCTGCCCCGCCAACCGCGCCACGTTCCTAGAGATGCTCCAGGGGAGCGCCGGCGCCGAAGCCGCTGCCCTTGCGGCGGCCGCCGGTGAGCGCTTCTTCTGTTTCTTGGATTGCTCTGTTCTTTAGGTCCAAATTTGATCTGTCATTTTGAGTGTTAACGATTCATCTAGCTATATACGAATGCCAGTACTAGATGATTGGGGGCGGAAAGACATTCATTTTTGTAGCTATTGCGATTACCAATTGGACCACTATTGCGATTAGCTTGTATTATAGAACTTCCTACTTTTCCTCATAAAGCATTGAGAAAGTGTAAGAGCTTTATAGTTTCGCTTTTTTTCATGGAAGGTTACATAGTTGATAAGTTTTGTGTTGATATATTTTGTGACTAAGCAGGATTTGGGCCACGGGATGATGTATCAAGTGCTAGTCTGTTCCCTCCGGATATTACATTCTACGTGGATGGAAAACCTATTGAAGCTCATCGGGTCATTCTCTGTGCCCGATCGCCCTTCTTTCAAAATAAATTCAAGACAGACTGGAAAAACAGGAAGGAAGTGAGATTTTCTAGCCAAAAGTTGTCTTTCGGTGCCTTGTATAGCCTTATCCATTTCTTCTATTCTGATAGACTCGAGGTAGCTGTGGATGACATGGAAAGTTTGGCGCGCACGTGCAAAGTATGTAAGTGTGAGGGGTTGCAAAAGATACTGGATAAAGAAATTGTGCATCAGAAGCATGCACAGTACAAGTCATTGAGAGAAGTTGATTTGGACAATTCACAGAAACGATTCATTTTACAAGGGCAGTCCTTGCCAGAGGAAGATCGCCTTACATCAGCATTGCAGCATATTCTAAATGACTGTCTAGCTAACTCAAGAGAAGAAGATTATTATAACGACGAGTCATATGAGATGTGCAGAAACTCAGAGGATCATCATCTTGCTGATCTCTATATAAAAGTAGGTTATAGAGTCTTCTGTTGCCATCAGGTAATTTTGGCCTCGAGGTCGGAGTACTTTAAAGCCAGACTATCTCGAACTATGGATTTTCTTGAAGGTAATATTGGACTTCAAGCAGCTCAGAACCTTCCATTTCTTGAGGAGCATGACTTGAGTACTGAAGCATTTGAAAAGATTCTTGAATACATGTAAGATCCCTTCGCACTTTTCTTGCTTGACCGTTATTGTTAATGTTATTTCTGTTGTCGGGCTTATTCCCTGCTTAATTTTAGGTATACCGATAAGCTAGAGCATATGGATCCTATTCAGGTAAGATGTAGGAAACACGAGTCAATTACATCTTGTAAAAATATTGAAGTTGGTTCACTTTGTTTATGAAACTATATTCAAGTACAACTATGCCAGGCTGAAGAACTATTTGACGTTGCATCGAGATATCTGCTGTTTCCCCTTAAGCGAGTTGTAGCTGATATGCTGTTACCACATCTGGAATGTGTTTCGCCTGCAGAATTGTGCCACTGGTTTATGTTGTCAGACATGTATGTGTGCTCATCATTCTTGATGCTTTATCTATGAGTAGATTATTTAATGTGTTACTAAAGGTCAATATTTTCTTCAAATGCAGCTATGGTGTTGTGAAAATAAGGGAATATTGCTTGGATATCATCGCATGCAATTTCGAGATGTTTGCAGACACAAGAGAATTCAAGGCCTTGCTGTTGACACTTCCACCACCATCTGGAGATGACTCATTGCGAACAACTTGTCCCAATGCACCCGGGACTGCAGGCAACACTGACCAAGGCAATCTTCTGGATGATTTGCGCGAGAAATGGTTAGAAGCAGAGGCTGCTGAGCTGGACAAGAGAGATGAGAGTGCAGCGCTGTTTGACAAGCGATTGGAGATGCTGATGCTTGTTGCGGAGCGAGAAGCCAATGATAGCAATGTTTGACTCCACTGAGAACTTGAACTATACCTTCTCGTGCAGCTCTGTTTTTGTAGTCTTCACTGAAGGGTGATGTAGTGTTTGTGAATTACAGGTGTATCTGTTGTACGAACATGAAACGGACGCTTCAACTGGAATGAAAATATCTGGAGAGAACAAATAACAGAGTAACAATTTAGCATGTCTCTGCTTTGTTACACAGAATCTCATTGTGAAATAGCCGCGCAAACAGCAGTGCTTGATTGCTGCCATCATGCTGTATGAACCATCATACTGGTTCTACGTTGCTTTGTTACAATAGCAACTTATATTTGTATGACAATACATCTAGTTGAATTATAGAAGCTTTTCTGGTATATCCTGTGATTCATCTCGATGATTGTTCTCCTTGTTCTAGTAAGTCTCATGTCTTTGTAATCAATCTGCGTATTTCCTTATATTTTGCCTCCACAACCCAGTTGGAACCCTGAAATAATTTTGTGTCGTATTTACATCACAACCCAATAAAACCTTGAGAACATATCTACATTGAAAGCAACCTCTGGCAAAAAGATGGTGATGAATTCAGCTGCTCTTTTCGTTCTTAAATTGATGGCACGATGAATTCAATTCAAATTGTGTAGCTGATACGGCGCACGTAGAAAACTTAATACTTCACACAGTAAGCACAGGAATAAAACACACTTCTTGACAAAAACATTTTTTTTAAAAAAACTACACAACTCATGCTTACAACAATTTGAATTTGACTGTTAGCACCAACCAAAAAGTTTAATGCTTCAAGCAGCTCAAGTGACGGGCAAGATACACAAGAAGCTTTGAATTATCTTAAGTATTACATATTAGTTGTATAAAGGAATGTCAATAGACACCCTCTATATACTTCTTTCGTACTGTAAGATCAAAATTCAATGAACAAATAGCACCTACATATTTGTCTCATGTGGAATGTCAATTGGAACCTATATTGTTCAAACCCTACATAAATCATTTCTATGTCTACTAACCACTAAACAAACTACAAAAAATTGCTGAGCACTATTCTGTTTGCAAGGCGCCAAAACTAATGAGGGGAAGTACTATTCTATTCTAAATAATCATATCTGCTAGAGCGTTATCTGAAGTATCATCATTTGTGGTTAAGATGGAGTTGGACTATCAGGCAAAGAATTCAAAAGTGGAGCATCTGAAGCAGCAGCATCCATGTTCATGTTGGACATACTATCACGCAATGAATTCACCTCTTCTCCCTCTGATGGTACTATTATTGAAGCAGAATCCTTCATCTGCCAGAGCGGTATCTGGAAGTATCATCATTTGTGGTTAAGATGGAGTTGGACTATCAGGCGAAGAATTCACAAGTGGAGCATCTGAAGTAGCATCATCCGTGTTCATGTTGGACATACTATCGCACAATGAATTCACCTCTTCTCCCTCTAATGGTGCTATTATTGAAGCAGAATCCTCTGAAGTGATATTAGAAGCAGCATCTGAAGCCATACTGGATGGTTCTGACCGTTCTGATGTTTCAGACTCTGGCTGTTTCTGCAGACTCCAGAACATGATGCTAGCAGTCAGTGTTGGGATCATCTTCTGATTCACCTGTTGAAGAAAAAAACATTTTGAGTTACAGGGCAAAAACATAAGTAGAAAAAAATTATATAATACAGCAGGCATACAATGTGTTCCTGATAAAATAAAGGAATAACATGTTCGTTGATGCTTATACTACTAACACAACACAACCTTTGTGATATAGTTAATCTTTGGTGATACTCATTACATATTTCATAGTGATGGTACATTACCTCAATGATGTCCTCCGGTAACAGAAAAACAGAAACATCTAAGCTTCCGTGCAACACTGATGATGTATTAACTTCTCATCATCTGCAAAAGTGAAAGGGAATGTGGGAGTCAAGACTAGAAAATGCAACAGGAGGAAGGTAGGACATGCTTTCCATTTTATTCTGATTATGATCCAAAACAAAACAAATATAATTTAAGTCAAAAATTCCACAATAGAACAACAACAATAACTACAACAAAGTCTTTTGTCCTAAACAAGTTTATCCCAAACTCCACAATAGAAAAACAAACAAATTCACTTATGGACCAAGCACGCACCGTCTTCGCCCTTTGTTAAAACCTTCCGGTTCACGACCCTTGTGTAACATCCCAATTTAGGGTTTGTTACTTTGCACTGTAATTTGCTGTTACTTGCTAAAAGTTGGCATTTAAAGATCAAAATATGAATTTAAATTTCAGCTCCAAGTTTCTTTTGCTTTGCTTAATTTCCTCTCTCCCACCCAGAAGAATTTCACTTTTCTTTCCTGAGTGGGCCGGCCTCCCCTTTATTTTTTTCTTTTTCGGCCCAGTAGGCCGCTCGGCCTTTTTTCCTTTTTTTTTCTCCCCTGGGCCTTTCGGCCAGCCCAGTCAGCCCTGGCCCCTTTCCTCCTCTTCGCCCCTCCCCTGCTCTGTTCTGTCGCCGCCCGCGCAGTGACGCCGCCCCGGATTTCTCTCCTCTCCAGGCTCCGAGCCCTCCCGTGGCAGCTCCGTCGTTCCCCCGTACTCCTTCCCCAGGCCTCACTGCATTGACACACTAATGTTAGATGTTGCACCGGAGTCTAGCCACCAAGTGTGTTCATGTACAAAAGTTAACTTCAGAGCAAACCATAGCAAAAATTGTACCTTTGTTTGCACTCCAAGCATGATATTTAGTACAATTCTTCTTTATATGGTCATCCTTCTTATAGAAGTAACAAGGGAATTCAGCCACTTATTTATTCTATTTCTTCTTTATGGATGGCTCAATTGCAGCTTCTTTGATCTTCCTTTTGTTATTCTTGACTTTAGGGGTCATAGACAACTAAGCACTTTCTGTTCTATCCTCTTTCAATCTATCCTCCCCTTGCACACAATAGGAGATGAACTCATTAAGGGACCATTTGTCCTTTTGACAGTTATAGCTCACCTTAAACTGATTGAAGTGTGCAGGAAGCGATACCAAAATGAAATGCACAAGTACAACCTTAGATAGCTCTAATTTGAGTGCCTTTAATCTTGAAACAAGATGAGACATTTTCCATAATGTACTTCTTTATGTTTCCTTTACCTTTATACTTCATTGAGATAAGTTTTGCCAAAAAGCATACTTGTTTCAGCCTTTTCATTTTTGGCAAACATTTGCTCAAGAGTGTCAAGGAAACCTTTAGCAATAGTGGTTTGTTCTGATGTGCTATCCCGAAAAGCTTCCAAAACAGCATGCCTCATGATCATAAGACTCATGCGATTTAAACAATCCCACTTCTCATATTCCATCTTTTCCTCAATAGAACTGTTAGCCACAAGAGTAGCGGGTTGTTTTTTTTTCCGAAATGCAGGGTCTAGATCCATTACCCCAAGAACGATCAAAACGTTCTCTTTCCATTCTTTGAAATTTGCATCAGTAAGCATTGGTATGGAATTGATGCTAGCAGAAATATTGGAAGCAGGATTTGTAACTAAAATAATGGAATAAACAAATGCTCAAATCAGGACATGAATAGCATACTTAAGGTTTGATTCAAAATTTGGGCTATTCCATCACGCAAGATACCTAGTGCAACATAAATATTTAGTTGTTGGACAAAAATATTAACTTGCAAGTGGTAACCTTTGTGTAGCAATCAAATGTTAACAATAAATCCTGTCAAACTATATGCCTTACTTTGGTCTGACTTATTGTTCACATGGAAACTTGATAACTGTTACATATTTGTTGCCATAGTTGCATACATAATTCGGCCAAAAACTGTCTAGTTGTTCTGAATAAATTAACCTACATAATAGAGGTTGCTTTGGCAACATAATACTTTAATTAACCTATGTAGAACACTAGCTGACCAAATTTGAATCAATTCAACTATACTTAAAAAGGATATTTCAGAACGTCCACAATTTATAACACAATGCATAAGATAATCCTCTAAAGCACAAAAAAAACACCTAAAAAAGCAAGAAACATCATAGGGAAATTTTTTTAATGTTTTCCATCATTTTGCACTTGGCAATCAAAACTTTAAGGTTGACTGCCTCACGGGCTTTGGCCTAAAGGGCCCAACCGGAAGAGCAGGGAATAAAAATAGGGTGCACTGGGGCCGATGTGACGCGGTGATAGCGATTAGAGCGATGCGAAGCACGACATGGCAGTGAGCCACTGCGGCGGCCGGAGTGATGCAGACGTGACAGCGCGAGCTTGCACCCATCAACAAGCAACAAGATTGTGGTGCAATCCTTGCGCGCGACAACGACAAGCAAGAACAGTTGCAAAACTGAACTAGAAGATTAACCATCACAGCGTGTTGCAAAACGCACATATACCGCTCTAATACCACTTGATGGAAAAATAATTGATCTAAACCAGAAGACCAAAGAATCCAAGATCTCATATGCAGTAATAGCAACACGCTGCTCAT